>CM025786.1:14569843-14678027 GCA_014636745.2 Centella asiatica
CGATTTCAATTTTAAAATTGTTTATAATATATCAAATGATCAATTAGCATAAAAAAATTGAACGTAATAATTTGTTAACAAGTTATAGTATAATTGACTTATAAAAGTATAGAATATTAAGTTATCAATTTTCACAAGAACGGTCATTTATTAGTATAATTATTAAGATTATTTTTAATTAAATTCATATTCATCTAATATTAGTTATAGATAAATAATATATTCATTGTACATATATATATGTACATGTATGTATATATAGAGAGAGACACTTAAATGCTAAAAAAACCATTAAAACTCTTTAGTTTTTTTTTAAAAAAAACCCTTCAAATTTTGTAAATGACAATTATATCATTAAATTTATATTTTTATTATCAAATTAACCAACACCAGATTTAAGTCACGACTATGGTTAATAAATTATTTTGACGTATTCCAACTGTCATGAAGTCTTAGTTATTTTTTTCTTTTTTGTCAATATATAAATCCACGTAGTTATCAGATAAGTATAGGAAAAAAAAACTTATATCGCAAAATAATTATGTGACTCACCTAGATATCAGTGATCTTACATCATGTTACCAAAATTAGGCAACAGGAAGCAACTAACGGCGAAGGAGTTGTGCAACAACGGCAAGGAAAAAATATTGCACCAGTTGTTAGTAACAATATCCCAAAAGTATTTTCATTAAATAGTTGCTAAAGTATATTATTTGTTTGTTTAAATTAAAATCCAATATACAGTATATTACATGGCATCCACGTCAACCCAAAGAAAAAAAAAAAGAAATCTTGAAATGTCACATCAGAATTGGTTAGCCATGATCAAGATTTAACTATAATGTTGATTAATTTGATAATAAAAATATAAGTTTGATGGTATAATTGTTATTTACAGATTTCAAAGGTTTTTTTAAAAACAACTAAAGAGTTTAAGGATTTTTTTAACATTTAAGTCTATATATAACAAATGTGTGTGTATATAAATTTACACATATATGTATATATTTGTTTATATGTAAAATAGTGATACATTATTGTACTAAAAAGAATATATTTAGATCTTACTACAATTTCAGTTCAGGAAAAGTATAAAATTGAAACCGAAAATAATATATTTATAATTTTAAAAATTAAAATTATCACCACCACTTCAACTATTGGTGCAATTTTGTCCGTTTTTAATGCTACTTCAAAATTAGTTTTATACTCTCTCGTAGACTTACTCATGTAGCATCTCCATTACTCGATGGTGTTTCAAATGTAATTTTATAAGATTAATCGTTCACCAAAAATTGGAGCAGCTTAATAGAATTGGACTCTATTACAAGTCTGTCTTGGAGTTCACTTAATAGGAGGAAAAAAACAAATGTAGTGGAAAATATTTTTTTTAGGTTGTATTTGAGTTTTTTAGAGAGAAAATAAAAGGAAAATGAGAAGAAAAAATGAAGATCAAAGTTCTCTTCCAAAGACGAGAAGATTTCAAGAGAAATTTTTTCTTTTAACTTTTAGAGACTTTTTTTTAGTACCAAATTTGTCATTCATTTTCTTAATGAAATCATAACTATCTTAATAATAAAAAGATACAATTGTAGAATTAATACATTTTTTTTGAACTCTTAGATAAAAGAAAAAAAATAAACTAATTTTCTTTTCTCTCCATAAATTATCAGACAAAAAGAGAAGATAATATTTCTCTTATTTTCTCATATTTTTATTGATTCAACCTAGTTACATGCAAATATTTAATTACTTTTAATTTTAAATATTTGACTTTTATTAATCTAGGTGGTTTTTCGATTATTTTTTAGTTTTAAATTGTTGATTTTATAATTTACTTAAGTGTCTTTTAGTGTTACTAGATAATTAGTAGATTTTTGAAATCTTTAATTGTAAATAATGTTTTCAAAATTTGATATAACAAAAACTCTATAACATGAGCAAACGAAATTTAAAATGGGAAAATCAACTTCCGTAATTAACAAATTAAAAAAATAGAAAATAAGGATATCTCTAACAAGAAAAATGTTCTCAAATAAAATAAATTATTTGTAATTAATTTTATGAATAAAGTAAACAAAATTTCTTATGAAAAATATTTTTATTCATAATTAATTATAAAATAAATTAAATTACAGTACTGTTTAATTAAACAAACTAAATTGAAAATTACATTTTTGTAAATATTGTTAATAAAATTTCAAATACCATTAGATATGTACTTGGTCGAACTGATATGTAATAGAATAAGATCTACCGTCTAATTTTTTATTATTATAAAATAATTATAATATAAATATTTAACCAATTTAAATAAAAAATTATTTTATTTAATATTATAAAATTGAGAAAAAAATAAAATTTTAACATAATAAAAAATTATTTCTGAAAAACTGCCCGTGTTGAACATATAAACTAATCAATTTCTCCGTCCAAAAAATTTATCAAAAACAATTAGAAAATGGCAGAATCATAACACCCAAAAGACGTAACGCAGTTAAAATTATTTAGTAATTTCAGTAGAAGACAAATTTGGTAATTTACTACAAGACAACGATCTATTTGAGAAGCACTTTCTTCTCCTTTTTTCTTTGTGTGTAATCAATTGAGAGGGTTTTTACTTCATCTCTTTATTTTCAGTACGACTCTTACGTATTCATCTATAATTTTTATCGACTTTTATTAGATTTTTTTAATGAAAAACTTGATCCAGTCAATTTTGATAAAGTTCAGTAAGAAAAGGTAATAATTTTGCAAAACTTAAATTAGAGGGAAAGATTTGCAAATGAAGCAAAATTTCAAGAGAATTTCGCATTCTAATGTCCGGACTTCTATTTCTAGTTTCTCCCAGCATATATATATTTATCACGAGCTGCTGGTAATAACTATTTCTTGCAAGAAATATGAATGCCTGCTTTCAAAAACAGAGATGAATGCACATTTTGAAAATCAACCATATTCAGAATGTAAGACACCATAAAGATACAACATTTTAAGCAGTACGTACATGCAACTGACGAGGAAAATACAAACACGCAGCAACCACAACGGTGACCCGTTTTTCGTTCTCCAAAACCCAAACAAAAAAGGAATGCACAGTAAACTATTTTAACTATCTATTTCACTCCGACTACGGACATCAGAAAATGGAGCTTCTCATTGAGTTCTGCAAGATCTGAAGGGTCTTTAAATGAGGCCGATGACTCGACTCCGGTGAAGACGTATAAAGCTTTTATTTCCTCTATACTTTCAGGATGTATTGCAGCTTTATATCCCACTATTGCTCGGAGGGCGTTGATATTTTCCCAAATCTTCTCCTCGGCCGGCAATTCCTACAGCAAAAGCCAGACTGGTAGAGATCAATTGAAGACACGAAGTAAACCATGCATGAGCAATTGACTTGACGAAGCTATTTCTCACTTGTCAGTAATGAAACTATGTTCATTGCTCGTTTAGAAGTTAGAACTGATGGTCTCAGGAGCTAAAACAAGTAAATTAGTGTACTTGGCTGTTATTTTAGACGTTCATGCCTAACCCTCGAGTCAATGTTGATAAAGATATAAAATATCCTCCCCCTCTCTTTCCCACCCCCATCCCAAAAATCCCGCACCCAAACAAAGAAGGCCAAAAGATAAACAAAGCCCACAGACCATAATCTGGCTCATGAGGAGCAGTAAATCAGCAAAAGATTACATGCAACATGTTTTGACACATACAACACATAGGGCGACCAAATTCATCACGTAAATAAGATAGAATCCCATTCATGTTCCTCATGCAATGGCATTTAGAGTGAAAGAGGATGCGCCACATGGAGTCAACAGTAACAGTAAAGTTGCTACATGCAAAGAGCTCCAGCCGAAAGGGGATAATTTGGCTTTTGGCGCCCGTACAAGTACTTCAATAACAAATTAGCACATGAAGTGGAACTTAACAAATTGGTACTCAAACATTTTGTAATGTTAGGGTTCTGTCATAACATTTTAAGGTTCGCTAACATATTTTTGGTAACTGTACATGTATTCGAAGCGACAAATTGGTAACTAAAAGTGAATACCTTAACAATTTTGTACCTGAACTAGAATTATGTTATATATGAAATTTGATAAAACCCTAAAATTCAGTGAAATATTAATGTTTTTTAGTTTTGGTACCGAATTGCTAAGATTTTAACTTTGGATACCAAATTGTTATGAAGCAACTTGTACATGCACCAAAAGTTGAATTATCCCCAGCCGGAAGTGGGATAGTGAATGCTTCATCCAAACATCATTACCAAATAAATGAAACATTAGCCGGGGATCACTGTAGAATTTAACCCAAAATTCTAAACCATTTGTTTCTTTAATAATAATATTTGACGCGTAACACTCACTTGATATAAATTCAATGTCTTGAGCTTGAACAAATAGGTCCATCACTGCTATATGATAAGATCAACAGGAAAAAAGAATGCAGAAAGGGAAAAAGAGAATTACATGAATCTCAAATTATATATTCTAAAGGCAAAAGGTCATGCTGGCACCATGCAACTGTTGGAGCATGGATGAGGCCCACCCTTACCCTTACCAAATTATCTAGCCCATAGACCCACCATCTGGTACCAATTACCTAGCCCATAGACCCACCCTCTGCCCCACTTGGGTACAGGCAGGGCCAGTAGGATTATTCTAGCTTGGTGAGATAGAGTGTGTTAAGGGATAAATCAATTTTTTTGCTTAACTCCATATAGGGTGGATCTCGGAATATGCAAAACATTTGCCTTAATTCATCATTTCCAGGATATGGTTCCTCTTTCAAATTTCATTCTTGGGATTTCCAACAATTATTCTTACTTCTTATTTCAGACTGAGCCATTGGGATCCACTTTGGGCCTTTGGCATCTTATTGTTGATCAGGAATAGGGTCCTTATTCGCAAATAAAACGGGTTAAAAACCGACTTCCATTCTTAAACCATGGGATAGTATAGGATGGAGAAAGTGGTGTAGGATGACTACAGTTAACAGAGTTGACGTTGAAGGGATAAGATAGGCCAATCAGAGGAGGGCAGAGGTGAAGCTGTTGGCAGTAGGGTAGTAGGGCAGTGTTGGTTTGGCTGGACTACGCATACAGTAAGCGTAGGTGATGGCAGCGGAGATTTTATGGTTATTCGAAGTTAAATATTTCTTTCAAGGTTAATTTTTTCCAGAGATTCTATTCCACCCTCAAAACCACCTCTTCATCTAATCCAACTCATGTCTCCTAACAAAAGAAAGAATGGTTTACGGCGATGACTCGCTCCATTCCACCCTCTTTCCCACCCCATGAAAGAACCTTAGAGATAGGAAAGAAGAAATATGTCACCATCCACGAGAGACAAGCATGATGAAAACAAGGACTATTCTCATGTTTGAATACACAGATGTTATCCAATATTATGTTCAAAGAGTTCGTTATATCTTGCATTGTCATATTCTAATGTGACTTATTGTGAAAATTCAAACAGAGTACATCTTTGAACCATGTCAGTACACAAAACGCCATCCAACTCTGGACTTACTTCTCACGAGGAGAAAACATGGACTCCGGACTTCATGACACAAAAAGGAAAACATGGATATATGAACTTATGAGCATTTACATGATTACTAGATAAATTTAAGCAATTGGCAAATTCAAATATCTTGGGACACAACCCAAACATGTTCTCAAATAAGAAACCCGTAAAAAATTTTGGACTTTCTAGAATAAGTCAGGTGTAGTGGTCAAGAAAATAATGACTGACCTCAGTCACAGGCCTATCAGTTCCAGAAAAATGAGTTGGATATTTAGATTCAGGTTCCCCTGCTAAAATTTGACGATCTGGTAAACCCACTTCGTCAGCATTGATGCTTGTGATATTTTCATTTTCTGCAACAAACGTGAAAGTGTAAGAGGCTGATCGAAAGTTATCTCACAAGTCAGTCAACAGTCATACAGGTCTTCAAGTCCTTAAGACTACCTTGAGGACTACTGAAGTGTGTGCAAGAGGGATAATCAGCAGGAGTGTAATCAAACAAATCTAAGCCACTCTCATCGGCAATTTCTCTTGCTGAGTTTATATAAGCCAAAATATTATTCTCGGTTTCTACAGAGTTCTCGTGTTCATTACTTGAAACATGGCCACAAGTAGATGAAATTGTCACATCACCCGGTGTGTCAGAGACATTGACTTCACTAACAATTTTTTTCTTCGTTCTGTTATTTTTACGAGCTTTATGTTTTCTCGTCTTACTCTCACTCTTCCGTGGAAGTAAGGCATTTCCATTTTCTTCATGACTTACTTCTTTCTCAGGTTTGATACCTTTAGCTTCCAATGGTTTCTTTGATGCCTCCATAATATCAAAATCCTTGTTTTCCATATCCCTGTCACCTTCAATTTTACTCATTTTTGTTACACTGAGGCCTGTGCTGCTTCTTACAAGATCTTTGGATTCACAATCATTGATATGTCCCTTAGAATCAACTTCTTTAGAGATCTCATTTGCAACTACAACCACCTTCTCCTGCTCCTCTCCATCAAGATTTTGATTTCCTTTCTCAGTGCCACCAATCTTGTTATCACCCCCAGCAATGACACTCATTTGACTCACCTCCACTAATGGTTTTCCATTCTTGTCCTCTACAACTTCTAGCGATTTTTCCTCCTGCTTCTGAATAGAATTCTGCTCATAATCTGCAGCTGCTTCAAAAGTAAGTCCTTGATGAAGTTCATTGTCAGCCTTGTCATTAACTTCAAAATTCATTGTTGCCCCTCCATTGGTATCGCTCAATTTTTGCATATGATTCTCGGAATCATTCAACCCATAATCATTACCTTCCCGAGAAAGGTCTTCTCCACATCCAAAACCCTCATTCACATCAAATCCTGAACTCCCAACAAACCCTCCCACTGCTTCCTCCAACTGTCCCTCCACCATTTGCTTTTGCTGCTCAATCTCGACATCATTGGTCTTATTCTCATCCAATGGAACCCTTTCTCCCAATGCATCTTCCATTGGTTCCTTGACATCCTTTAATTCCATCATAGCATCATTACTGAAAGCCACATCCGCCAACTCTTCTTCTTCTCCTCGATCTGAATCAGTAGACGTTGCCGCTCCATATTCCAACAAAGGAGATGAGGTTGGGACAGGAAGCAACTTGCTCATGAGCTTTTCGGTGCAAGCATAGCTTGCAAAGACTAGGCCAAAAGGAACCGAACAGGCCAACCCAAGCGTTGAAAACACCACAAGTGGAGGAAGAAACAGGGGTGCAGATGAGATCACAACACCTGTAAGCACAGCCTTCTTTCCAAGCCAAAGTCCCTTGTTCAATAACCACCGGACTTTACCATCACCAGTACTCTTCTCTGAAGATGAGTAGCATTCTTTAATTTCCCAGTCCTTATCCGCTGGCCAATCATCCATCCTGCTTGAACAATCACAAAGAAGTACATAGCCTAATCAGTCCAACTTCACTTTACTTGACTAAAGAAAAGCAGTTCTCCCTATTCCATATAAGAACTTCATTTTTACTTTTTCGATAATCAAATTGTGAATTTCAAGTATTTAACAAAGAAAAACTAGTATAGTTACTTCTACTTCAAGTTCCCAACTTCACTTCACCGGATTTACGAAAATGACTTTCTGTTGCAAAAAGGAGGGCCACGTGACTTTTCCATTATCAAATTGCATTTTCCAAGTACGTAACCAAGTACTGGTATAACTACTGCTAATAAGAGTTCCCAACTTCACATCACTTGATTAAGACATGTAGTTCTCCCTCTTTCACAAACAAGAGTCGCTTTTGACTATTTCAAGTAATGAAGTTGTGAAATTCAAATATTTAAGTAGTAATGTTAATCAATTAAATTATCAAAAGAAATTTTTTTACGTCATCAGCTCCTAAAATCAAATTAATTTATTACTTATTTTTCCAAATTCCTCTAATTGAATTGAAGAAATTCAATTAGACTCCTCTTTGGAAGAGAGGGATCCTTTACGAAATTATATATTCATTCTGAAGACACCAACCTTTAACTCAATTTCAGCCTTCATAAACATACTACACAACGTGCACCTAAACAAGCACATGCAAACATACTATTAACTCAATCTCAGCCTTTATAAACATACATAGACAACACGTGTATGCAAACATACAAAATTACTAACATTCTGACACTATTGATGACCTGACGTCGTGCTGGTATTTGTGTGCTATATTATATTTTGCTCCAAAAGTGAAAATGTATTTCTAATTTTAAAAACCTACAATATTTCACAGTTTGTAACTTTGTCCTACCTCTAAATTTAAGAATGCATTTCTAGTTTTGAAATAGATGAAAAGTATTACTAGCTCTATAAGGGAAGGAGAATATGGAAATTCAGAAGAGGTACATGTCAGTAATACTCCTAACTTTTGGAATGGACACAAATAATCGCTAGCAGTTTGCCCTAAACTTCAAGTTTGTAACAATATGGTTGTATAAATATTTGTATCTAACGGTAATCTTTATGATCATTATCGTATTTCACTTCAAAGTTATTAACAATTAAAATACCCACTTTCAAATAATCAGATTTCTTTCTTCTTTTCTTTTCCTTTCTTTTTCCTAAATCCGAGGATATTACAAACTTAAAGAAGAAAAGTACAAGATCAGGGGCCGAAAATCCAACCGGAACACTTAGCATAAGAAAATTAAAGCCCCCCAGAAGGCAAAATACGGCAGGTGATACAAAATATGACCCTGTTTGTTACTAATTTAAAATTATGAGATTGTAAATTTAAATTATGAGATTGTAAATTCTTGCAATGTAAATTACACTACAATGTCAGAATCTATAATCTCCACAAATTTTAAACTGAAACAAACGGGAGCTATGTTAACTAGGATTTCACAAGTCTATTTAAGATTAATCCTATTTCAGAACAAGTAAAATGTATCTTTAATAGTAATTTTAGAACAAACAAAATAATATATAGATCAATTTAACCAAATTTGAGATAATTTGCAACTCAAAGAGATTCTCAAACAACAAATAATTAATTTTTTAACACATACGGAAACCATTAGTACTACTTGTGATTTAACGGTATTACTACCAGAGATAGTCATATAGAAATCTCCTGGTGCTCTATTCAACAAAAGAGATAATCAATCAAATAACCTACGTTACATTCATTTTATTTATACAGTTTGTGAAATCTTAAAGTCAATACAAATTAAAAGTGAACAGGATTTTATACAACGTATATTATTTTTTTAGAATGTTCACGTAATTTATACTCCGTAATAGAATTAACTCCATGCATCAACTGTGAACCATAAAATTTCAAAAAAGAATTAGACAACATTTTGTATAAAATCAAAATACAAACCTGAAGATAATTATGGAAAATTGATAAGAGGATAAAATTGGGTTCTTCTAGATCGACGACCCCTGTGGCTACCTCGAGACCATGGCGGTTCTTCTTGAGCTGGGCACGATTTTCAAAGCTTAATACTAATACTACTAGTCCCTATTTTTAACTTAACCGATGGGGGGTTTAGGGGATTTTGGTGAGAAAGGAGGAGAGAGAAAGAGGGGAGAGAGAAAGAGAGACACGTGTCGGAGTGGGAAATTTTGACAGACGCCAGGCGTCGGTCTTTGAGAGGGAATGGTGTCACAGATGCTGCATGTAGAACTGGATTACGTTCACGCACTCCAACGTGCCTCCTCCATTTTACAATTTTTGTCTAAATTAAATACGATTAGTCTTTAGTTTAAGCCTTATTAATTTTCTTCTCAACCGGTAATATTTTCAACAAAATAATATTTGCTTTAAAAAAATAATGACAAAAATTATACCAATAGCAATAATCATATTTGTTCCATTTCAGGTAATTAATTTGTAATTTTTTTCAAGTGGTGCTAGAAATACTAAATTATATATAAATAAATGCGTACAAATTGATATGATTAAATTATATAAGAGATTAGTGAACTTGATAAACTTATAATTAAATTTTAATTATTGATAATTTATTATATATGTTAGCGTACACTTATTTCTATAAGTTATCAATGTCTATAAAATTTTTCATTTTTTTATTGTCTACTTCTACCTTCATTTTGTTATAACAACGAGTATATCAATTTTTATTTCAGTTGTTTGTATTATATTAGCTTTTAAATTCATGCGAAGTTCGGTAGTTTAATATATGATAATAATAATATTTTTGTAAAATTATATTACATTATTAAAAAAAATTGCGCTATGAGAATCAATAATATATTTTATAAGTTTGCAACTAATAATTAACTAAATTTAGTCACAAAAATAATTAAAATTGTACTTTAATATATTTTTTTGTTATAAGCATATTAGTGAAGATCTTTCAATAAAAAAAATAAGAATATTATATTTTTAATTTCTTATATTAAAATATTGAACCATGATTTTTTGTGTCATGACAAATAAAAATATTTTTTAATAGATGCATAGTCTATAATTAATTAATTTTAATCGTAATACTTGTTATAATTGTATTAAGTGGATATTTATAAATTTCATGATTTTTCTTGATAAATTTGTCTTTGTTATTTTCAAAAGATAATGCTTTATTTTCTTTTATTTCCTTATTTTTGTATTAAATATTTTATCTTAGATATTACTCTGTAAATGTTTTTGTGTTTGCACCAAAAAATATTTTATATATATATATTTGAATATTTTTTTTGTGCCATTTACTATAATTCTTATTTGATAATTTGTAAAATATTTAATTCCAGTACAGATTTAAAAATCAATACTCCAAAATAATTATTTTTATTGCATAAGAATGGTAGTTAGTTGTAAATTAAATTTTAATTGAGAGAAGATAAGCAATGTTAAATCAAATTGAATGAAATTAGAGAATTTATAGGAATAAAATCCTTAGTTGGCTTTTTATATTCATAGAAAGATTGTCGGTTTCAAATTTTTCGCTGCGAATGTATTATATATTCAGATTATGAAAATATTAATTGAATAATACTTTTAGAAAGATCTATAGCATTAAAAGAAATTTATTTTATATTTACATGAGTTTACTTCAAATTTTAATATTTTACAAATAAACTACAAAAGATACACATGAAATATTCTTCTTTTGAATAAATGAATACTGTTTTTCGTTCTATACCGTTCTTTATTTATAAATATATCATACTCTATCTTTTTGTTATTATCAGTTAAACAATTTTGATTCATAGTATTATAACCACATGAAAATTTTAACGAAATAAAACTTTTTACTATTTAAGAAATTTACAATTATCCAAAATTTTAGGAATAGGCAAACCTTAATATGAATCAAGCTCAAAATAACTTCTCTCTTTTAGAACAACAGGACCAATAAACGAAACTAAACAAGAATGTTGCATGCCGCAAATGCCTCTGGCTTCCCCCTGTACAGTATGCTCATCTATACACACATTTAGGGCTGGAAATGGTAATTGGGATATCCATATTTCTTCACATTTTTATTTGAAAACACGAATTATATATGTATCTGATTCAAAGTGAATACGAATACGAATATATGCATATCTGTATTCAAAATATCCATTATTAATTATATCCATTATTTATAGTATATTTTACTCAATATTTATGGTATTTACACATATTGAATAGAATTTTTTTTATCCATACAATTATTTATGGCAAAAACTAATTTAAAATATATAAAAAATGAGTTATTACTAATATGATATTTCATTTGTATTTTTCAAGTAAAATTTATTTAATATGTATCATATAAGTTATTAAATTATTGAAAAATATTTTATTTAAACGGTAATAAATAATCCGTATTCGAATTTGATTTAATTAAGCAGATATTATTTATATTTGTATCCGTAATAAACGGATATAAATACAGATATAAACATATTCGTATTTATATTCGACCGTTTACACCCCTGCACACATCTTAATTTGTGGCACTAATCTCACATATCTAAATTTCACATCTTAATTTGTGGCACTAATCTCACATATCTAAATTTGTACTGTTAGGATAGATTTGATAAAATTGAATAATTAAGTTTAAATGATTATAACATCTGTATAATTCAAAAGTTCTGAATGAAATTAGATCTAAATAAGAAAATTTTGTTTGATAACAAAAATTTGTTGGGTACAATGTCAGTCTTTTCACCGAGGTAGTTATTTTGATTATCAAATGCTTAATATACGGGGAAGAGATATACGCATCTAGATTTGTATATGATTAAGCTTTTTGCATATAGCATGAACAAGCAAATTACGCCCAAGTTGGGGCTCATGCATTTGGAGCACCAAATAATACCTTACGTTTCAACCCATTGATGTAATTTGGATGGCAATAACCAAACTAGATCTAGACACAAATCCAATCTTAAATCTGCCAACAGAACAGGACTTCTTAAAGAGGGCATTGTACCGAGAAGGTTCACACAGACAGAATACATAGAAAATATTTAGTTGCTGTTGAGAGAAATATAATTACTGAGCTCTCTCGATCTCCTTAATTTTGTTTTATGTTCCCAACTTCCACAACTTCTGAGCCACCAGCTTGTCAAAAGCAATCTTTCCAAAATCCAGCCGGTTTGTCATCACATGGAGAAACATTTTTCAATCTGGTAATAAGTGTGAATCACGAAACTCCTGATGTTTCACCTTCATGTCACACTTCTGATGCAAATAGCATCACCCGGATCTTAAAACATTATAAAAGTATCATATGCACCATCAGTTGCTCATACAGGCAATATAACTTAACCTCTGGAGCTCTTCTTTCAGCATTTAGGTGAAATGGCCTAAGATCACATACACATCTTGGAACTACTTGGCTTTTCTTCTGTTAGTTTGCTTGATTTCATTGCGTTTTGGAAAAATGTTCTCTCTCGCAGAGGGATAACCCAAAGCATGAGCAAACATCCTCTTCGCAGCCCCAAAATGCTCATCCTTAAGGTTGGCCTTCTGAACTGAACTTTTTCCAGAGAGACTGATATGTGTTGCAATTTTATCATCTACTTTAGCAGTCACCTGTCTATCAGCATCTGATGATACATGCCCATTAGATAGACTGAACATAGGTTTGCCCTGTGAGTGCTTTTCAGAAGACGGGGGTTGCATATCCTCAAGAGTTTCCAAAACTAAATTTGATTCCCCATTTTTCTCCACTTGAATATTCGTTTCATCAATATGGTTTTGGTAGTCCTTATTACTGTGGGTTAATTTATCAGTTGCTTTGATTCTTTGGCCAAGTGCATGTGCAATCATACGACGTGCAACCAAAGGATTGCTACGTGGTTTCTGCTTTACAGTTTCAACAGCTCCACCTTCATCTGCTGCAAAGATTCGCTGACGAGCAGCCAAATAAGCTGCTTCTCTCTCTTCAAACGAAATTTGAGAATTCGGTCTCTCTACCTTCAATTCTGAAATAAGCAAAAAATTAGTATATCAGCCAGATCTCCTTCACAAGTAATCTCATGTACCCAATGTTATCTTTCACTCACAGTTCATACTTCATACTGACCCTCTTTTTTTAAAAGATGAAACTGAACTAGGTTCAGAAACACATTGCAACTAATTCTAGACAAGAAACAGTTACAAATAGGGTGTGATATAATTTATTAATTAATTTTGACTGATTCCACTGTTACAAATAGCGAAAAGGACCTGTGACACTTTTTTTATTATTTTTATACTCATTTCGCTATTGTCAACAGTGATAATAGATGTTCCAAAAATATATCCATGCCATCTGAAGAAGGCTTGTATAAACTATGCTTTTTCTCTCTCATGCAAAAGTACTCATGCTAGAAAGAGAACTTAGCCCATGAAAGGATAAATCAACAAAGATGGACCACAAATTAATGTTAATGTAAACAACCCACCAAAGACAACCGTCATGTCATTAGAAGAACATAAGTATATAGAATTTTCATCAAAAAGGTGACATCTGTTTGTAGTTACAAAAAACGTCATGGTCTAAAACTCGTTGAGCAACAAGTTATGATGGATTCAGAGGTCTAACACAGTATCATAAATATTCAACCTTTTTACACTAAAATAAAGTGTCCAGCACACGTGTCCTTGTCCACATGTCAAGTGTTGGACAAGCATACTTCAAAATAATATAAAAGTTCAGGAAACTTGGTTAGAACATAGAGTGACAGCTACAACATACCTCTCACTACCAAGATTTGGCTAACCCATTGCGCTCACACAAAAAGGAAATCATGATAGTCATTCAACAGGGCAAGCCTTACCACATAAAAGCTAGGCCATGCTGTGATAGCTTTGCTATAATTAGATCTAAGTGGCATCTTGAACTAGTAATGTTAATAAATACTATTCCCTATATTCCAATAACGTAATCATTGACTTAAAAGTTAATTCAACTCATTTTTAGATTTGAAATTGGTACTCAATATTACAAACACTATAAACTATCTCCAACATACTACTAATTGGAAATTTTATTATATAAAAATTTTATTGAATCACAAGAATTTTGAATTTGAAAATGCGTCAACTTAACAATCAAATGCCAAAAATGATAATTTTATTGAAATAAAAATTTGCTACTTAAGCGCATATTGCATTTGCTAGTGATGGCCAGAAATATTCGATGTAGATGCAAATGCACATGTCCAACTTAAAAGAGAGGGTATGATGTAGGGCAGATATGAGAAGAAAGAACAAAAAGATAAAAGGAAAGATAACAAGCACAAATCCCAGAAGCACACAGGCTTGAAATCAACAATATTTTAAGTCCATATAATAAAAGAGATTACATCTTACACAGGAGTAAGAAATTTCTAAGACTTGAAGGCTGAGTACTTCTTAAGCATCTAATTAAATAAGGAAAAAAAAATCCTAGTAACTAGTAGTGATGATGATAATCCAAAATATTCTAATACCATATAACACAATATATTATTTAAAAAATTACAACTAATTTTTTTTAATCAATTTCGTAATAAGAATGGAATTAGTGCATAAATATAACTTTATCAAAAAGAAAGAGGGAAACTACTCTGTGAAGCTTCTTCTCCTCTTGATAAAATATGTGATGCTGTTGGAGACTGATACTCATCATATTGCCATAAAAGATCACTGACTAGAATAGATGGTCTGCAATTTCATCACAGATTCACAGGAGAAGGAAAAGGTAGATAAGTGATCAATTAGTAATGCTGATAAACAATTCTATCAACAAAGAAATTTTAAACTCAACGTAATTATTAATTTCATGCTCGTTTTCCACAAAGCAAGCTATAATCTCAGAGATAAACTGCACAACAAAGGGTGACAAAACTTATTCTAAACATTTCAAATAACAAAAAAGAAAAAAAAAATCCTAAACAACTAACTAAACTGTCAGGATATCAGAAATGGATCCTGAACACAAACGGCAGAAACAGAATTAAGGAAATCAAGCTACAGTTGTATGAACCAACAAAGCAAAGCCAAGAAGCACCCAATAAAGAATGATACTAATATATCATGTAGAGGTTTTTAGTACTTTCACATACATGGATGTCTCTGGGCAGCACTCTAAAACCAAATGCCGCTCATCACCTTCTCCAACAGATTGATGAGAAAATCTAGCAAAGTAAATACTGAATTAAGGTCTTTTAATAGTGACAAAAGCATTAACATAAGTTATGACGAAGAATAATGTTCTTACTACACACACACACATATGGAACACTGCAATATAATGGCTACAGAAAATATTTAGCAAAGATATACCCAAAAATGTCGGCAAGACGATGTAAGAGAAGGCGGTTGTATGGATTCATTGGTTCCAGTTCTAACGTGCCATTTGAACTGCAGTACATATACATTATGCTATCAGAATTCCAAAAACAACCGGGAAGCTGATGTAAAGAAAAAGATTGAATGCCTCAGCAACATTAATGGCTGGATTTTCAATAAAAAGAAATGGCTGCTTTAAGGGCTCAATAGTTACTTGTTCCTAGCAATAGTATCGCAGAAATTGTTAGTTTCTAGGTGGTGCACAGCAAAGCATTATACCCATTAACACCGAAGTTTATCTGAATTGAGTTGACAAATAATACAGCTTCACTGGATAAAAAGACAGACTTAAACATATAATTTAGAACCTCTGTCACAATTATCAAAGATACCTCACATCATTTTCTAGGAAATCAACAAAAGCATCTTCCAAAGAGAGAACAAGGTGCTTGCAAGGTAGATTATCCTTAATAAGGAAAGCTAACTCCTCAACCTGCATTTGGGAAATATTTATGTCATGGAATCAACACATGAGACAAATCTAATACCAGAACTAATCCTCCAATAATGGCGATAATACCGAAACCTAAATTGATCCTTTACAGATTTAGAAACATCCACAATTATCTTCCAACAAAAAATTAATTAATTGTAGAGTTCTTCTTCTTCTTCTTCTCTTAGGTAAACTATATAGTTCTATATATAAAACAAATACATGTAAATAATAAATACATAATTAAAAAATTCAGATTAAAGTTTGACATGCAAGGAATAATTACTAATTATTACTTCATCACACAAAGAACACATATTAGGAATTGTGCATGAGCTAAACATAATCAGCAGTATGGTTAAAAAGCATTTATGTACAAGATTGTGGAGCTTAAATTCAGATGAACTGCAAATTTTAACCAAAACATAGGGAAGTACAATTACAACCATATATATACATATTTATATACACAATACAAAAATTAAAGACAGGGGAGAGAGAATTCTGACCATTGTGAACTGGGTGAGACTCATATTGAAGATTCTGATCGCTTCAGACGATTGAAACCCTAGATTTTGTCGAAAGCGTTGATCCCTCGATACTGTTTATTTGGTTTTTAATACGGTTAGAGCTTTTCAACCGGATTCGAGTATATTGACCCGATACTATTGCTTCTCTTTCTTTTTTGTTTTTCCTACGAAATTTTATTATAAGTGTTGGTATGAGAAAGAAATACAGTGAGGTAACTAAATTTATTCCAAAACTAAAATATTTTGAAATAAATAACGATTAATTTTTATTACAGATATTTATAATTTTACAAGTTTATATTATCAATAAAATTTTAAGATAAATTAAATAAAAAAATGTCAAAAAAATGGTCTGAAACTTACTTAAACACCTAAATTAAGGCGATAAAAAAATAATTATATAATTGTCTTATTTTTGCCTTTTTGAATGCCTACTTTAAAATTAAAAAGAAAATAAAATTCACAAATTAAAGTAAAAATAAATAAATTATAAAAGAATAGTACACTTGAACTCCTTTTGAACGGGTTAATAATTTAAAAGGTTACATTAATTATACATATAATTACATATATAAAAATATTACAAATAAAAGATTTTAGTTCTCTTAATGTTATCTAAAAAAAAGAAGATCCATGCTTGTGGCCATACAAATTATTCAATTCTTTTTATAATAATTGTTGTTTTAACTTTTTATATTTAAATTTAGGTGATATTTTTTATATATTAAATTTTTTATTTTAATTAAAATTTTCATTTATATTAATTTTATCTAAAATATTTTTAAAAATTAAATAAAATATTTAATACATAAAAAAAATATCGCCTAAACTTTCGGCCGGGTAAAAAGTTCGATTATGAATCAAATGTATAATATTTAGATTACGTAAGAAACAAACATGCCTCAAAAAACATTAAACAAATGCGCCCTTACTTTTGTCATACCTAGTTATTGACGTCCCTCTTCGTCTTGTTCACCGAACAGAGCAACTCGCCGTAGAATACACACACACATACCTATTCAACATCCGACAAGAGACTTAAGATAAACAGGTAACGGCAATAATTTCGTATTCTCTACTTTTCCTTCTACTTCAAGGCATTTTCATTCCAAATTTATGTGGAGTACTGTCTTTGTTGGAGATTTGTACGTGTTATTTATTTATTTGGGTTTAAGTTATTCAACTTCTTTCTCTCATTTTTACTTTAATCTATGCTTCTGTTTTTTCTGGGGATGAAATATGTTTGAATTTGTGATTGGGTGTTGAGAAAAACTAAAGGAAAAGCTGAGCCTTTTGCTTTGTTTCTTATTTACATTTCTACGAGTGTCTGATGAAAGTAAAATAGAATAGTTATTAATTTTGATAAGTGGGCTCCTGCAAATTTTGTATTTGAGGAGCTGAGGATGTCATTTTTCCTTGTTTACTGCAGAATAAGGCTTGGAAGAAGATTTGAACGAATGTAGCCTGCCGCCGCCCCACCCGCCCCAACCCCAACACGCACGCACGCACCCCCAAAAAAAAGCTGGTTTGAACAAGTTAAAAGTAATTCCTGAACAGCCCCTTAAATTTTTATGATTAGTATCTTGTTTCTGAGTTGGAATTGTGGAATTAATTAGGTATTTACTATTTAGGTCTCTTCTCTCTTGTTCATTTCTCATATGTTCCAGGGACAGTTATTTTTCTTTTTAATCTTCCAAGTATCGTGTTCTGAGTTTCGCAATTTGTGTATTTGCAGTTTGATGCTATCCATAGACATCCTTTTACGAATTTTGGTTTTCTTGGGAAGATATGAGAAGCTAAAGAACACGATCAGTTTATAGAGGAATTTGTGGGATGACCGGCATAAAGCAAATGGTATCTTCTATAGAGAAGATTTTGGGGCTAGTTAGTGGTTGTTGAAATATATGTCGCTTATGCATTTATAATCAGGTTTGGTGTTCATCTGAATAAGGAAAATGGTTTATACAGTAAGTCCCCATGCATCAATAGTTGAAGTCCCTTATTTGCAGAAGTTGCAATTATGTTTAAACCACGTGGACCTCAATACTCGTTCTAATGGAGGTCAGATGAAAAATATGTCTGCCATTAATCTGAGTTGTGTCAATATGAATGTCAATGTTCAGTCTGACCAATCAACAAGAGCAGTTGTTGGTTTAAAAACAAAAGTGCGTTCCTCGCATTGTAGGTGTCAAGCTAGAAATGTTTGCCTTGATAGGATTGACAATGGTGCCCAAGATGAATGGAGCTCAGACAAAGATATGGTGGCTGTTGATAAGAAACCGAGAAGGAAAGTACAATTACAGAAACCTCCCAGTTTTTCAGCAGTTTCTTTAGATGGAAATTATGTTGATAATGATGAGGAGACTAACAACAAAGTTCTTCAAAATTTCTGTAGTTATGGGAAGTTAATCAATGCATCTAAATTGGTTGAGGTAATGACGCGTCGAAACCAAATTCCATACTTTCCTAATTGCATAAACTTAATCAGAGGCCTGCTTAGAACAGGCCACACAGGCAAAGCTGTAACGGTCCTACGACTGATGGTCATGTCAGGTGGCATTCCAGATATCATAACGTACAATATGTTAATTCGGGGTTTATGCATGAAAGGGCATTTAAACGACGCTATTAGTGTCTTGGAGGATATGAGCTCAACTGGCTGTCCGCCTGATGTGATTACTTATAACACTATAATTCGCTCCATGTTTGATCATGGCAAGTTTGATCAGGCTATTGGATTTTGGAAGAATCAGTTAAGAAAGGGATGCCCTCCGTATATTATCACTTATACAGTTCTGATCGAACTAGTCTGCAAACACAGAGGAATTTTACGGGCTATAGAAGTATTGGAAGATTTGGCAGTTGAGGGATGCTATCCAGATCTTGTTACCTACAACTCTATGATCAGTTTTAGTTGCAGACAGGGAAATTATGGAGATATAACATTGGTTATGCGTAATCTTTTATCGCATGGGATTGAACCCAATGCTGTGACTTACAACACTTTTCTCCATTCTCTTTGCAGTCATGGGTATTGGAATGAGGTGGAAGAAATTCTCTTGATTATGCAGGAAACCTCTCATTCTCCCACTGTTGTTACTTACAACATTTTGATTAATGGTTTTTGTAAGTTTGGACTTGTGGGTCGTGCCATAGATTTCTTCAATCAGATGGTTTCTCAGAACTGTTTTCCTGATATAATTACCTATAACACCATGCTTCGTGCTCTTTGTAAAGAGGGACTGATAGATGAAACCCTCCAAATTCTTCATTCTTTAGGTGATAGCAGCTGTTCACCTAGTTTGATCACTTACAACATTGTGATTGATGGGCTTGCAAAAAATGGTTACATGGAGAAAGCTATGGAATTGTATAATCACATGATACAGACTCAGATAATTCCTGATGATATTACTCATCGATGCTTAATTTGGGGTTTCTGTCGAGCAGATCTGGTTGAGGAGGCTGTGGAAATTTTGAAGCTGATGCGTAAGAAAAATCACAAAATCAGATACAGTGCTTACAGATTATTGATTCATGGATTATGTAAAAAGAAGAAGGTGGATGTTGCAATAGAAATCTTGGAAATTATGATCTCAACTCGAGCCGCACCTGATGAGACCGTGTATTCTACCATAATTAAAGGGGTAGCTGCTGCTGGTATGATGGAGGAGGCTGTGGAACTAAATAAGAAAATGGTTGAATGGAAAGTCTTGAAAGAAGAAAGTGTGCTAAGTTAAACACACCTGAAAAGCATTGACCAGTTATAGCATTCTTGCGAGGAATGCATTCAAGCTGCCTTTCATTTTGTGCCGGACAAAATAGACTACTGTCAAAAGGTAATGTTTCTTTGCTAGTCCGTATTCAGTAATCTATTCGGCACAAGTACAGACCTTCAGAATATTTCCACTTTAGTTGTGATTGGTTTACAATGTTTGGAAATGCTTGTGGAATGCATTTTGTTTCATTTGCTGCTGATCATCAATTTTATTAGTTTTTTTATTTGGTAATATGGTAAGGTAGAACATTTCATCTTTCAAATGGTTGATCTCTACCTGTGTCACTTGTAAGTATTTACTTCTGAGAATGCAAATCCTATGGTTCAAAAAGTTTCGGCCTCGTCAACTTATCGAACTGATTTTCTTGGTTACTATTTTTAAGTTCCTTTTTTGCACTCTCTAATTGACGTATTTAATTACACACATTTTCGCTTTATGTTATTTTATATTGAACTCATATCTTATTAGTTAGTAGCTCTTTCTTAGATCTTGCTTGCTACGTCCAATGACACTCATTATTTATCCTGAGTTGGGACAGCTGTTCAAAGGAATAGAGCAAGTTGTTTTTTAATTGAACTAACAGCCAAAGAGGCTGTGCAGATGATAGTAGGACAAATTCATCAACTTACTATAATAATGATAAACCAAATACCATTTAATCGATTTATAAAATGACATCATCGAGGCATTGTGACTCTTCTCAAACTCTGTTCTCGTATATGTCCCATTGCTGCATAGTGTTCTCATGAATTTCCCTTTCTCAAGTTGTTTCTGCCTCCTACCTTTGATTTTTGTGTAATTTAGGCATACTTATATATGGTAAACAAGAAATTCTTAATCTTAATGATGTCATTTTTCACGTATTGTTAATCTTGCCAGGACACATTAAAACTTTAGCAGCAGGAGATTACCAATGTTTGTACCCAAACAGCAGCTTTTGAAGACACTTGGAAACCAGGTTGAGGCGTATTTTGTCGATTTATGTACTGTGCACGTTTGCGGAAACAATGGTCTTGAGGAAAACTCTTTCTTGTGCAATATTGGTGCTTTCCCTTTCACCCATTTGTTGTTGTAACACTGTTACTTTTTGGAATGTATCAACATTGATTCTGGTAATCGGCTCTGCTTAGGAGAAGTTGAATCTTCATCGTTTGTTAACTTCCTTAGTTCCATGAGCCTATTGTGTCCTGTAACAATCTGGGTTTAACTCCCCTTGTGGCCAACATGTAGAACTCCCTTTGTGTCCTGTAGCAATCTGGTATTAACTCATATATATGGTTCTTTTAGCCTTTTAGTGTGTAACCATCACCAGGCAGCAGGTTTTTGTCTTCTCGATTTCCTAATATGTACTCCTCCCCTCTCGCAAAAAAAAGTTATATTTGGGTTTTTTTTTAATGAATATTAATATTACATTTATATGGGTTTTGATGTATATTAATATTGTATTTTTGATTGACAATTATATGTTCAAATAATGAGTTTTTTATGAAATTTTTTATGCATGTTTAATCAATTATAAGATAATAAGTTTGTAGTGACAAAATTTTAAAAATCTAGTACAATAATTAAAAAAATTATGCAAATGTTATTTTTTTTTCTAAAGCAAATTTCATTTTTAAATTAAATATTTTGGGAGTACCAGTTTGTTACAATGATTCATTCTCATCTGTTGATTTTAAATTGGGGTTGTCAAAGTGAGATGATCTTGTGTTATTAGTGCAATTGTTAACTTTAGTTTGTGTATTCAAAACAGCTACCTCCTTCATTCTCTAATTCATTTCTCGGCTCATTATTTGTTTCCGTTTTTTTCCTCCTAATGAAAGAAATTAAACTTTAGATGATACATAGACAACATTTTAGAGAGAATGGGAAAGATGATGAAAGGAAAATGAATGTGACAGCTCCTCTCATCTGATTTGTTGTCTAACATATGCTTTTTAATTATTATAATAATAAAATATGCATTAAGAGTTTAAATTTATAAACTAAATAAATGGTGAATAGTTAGACTTTACAAATAGGTAGCTAAAGTAAATCATAATGGATAATGAATAATAAATAATTATTTAATGTATAAAATTATTATCTATATATTCATCGGTAACCAATTTGTAAGGTATTCCAAAAAATTCTCTTGTTACTCCCGAGTTAGTGGAGTTCCCAAAAACTGGTAAACTGTAAAACGATGCCGTTTTGTGAATCTGAAAAAAAATATTCGCTGTACCTTTGTGTTAACGGGTTAACATTAATCATCATGTGTGTTATTAGCCATTCCTCCTGCTTTTATCCCTTGAAATTGTTTCAATTTTTTTTTTCAAATAAAAAACTAATATGTCTCGCTAAATATTGATTACACAAGTATCTTTTGGTAGACAAGGTTTCTTACTTGAACATACGCCCAAATGCCCAATGGATATAAATTTATATCTTTTTTGGATTTTACAAATCACGTTTGAAAATAAATCAAAAAACTATTTACATAACGGAAAATTTTTAATTACAGCTAATTTTTAAAATAATTTAGAAACCAAAAACAAAAACTTAGACGTAAGATAGTGTTTAAGTAAATTGTAAATTTACATTAAGAAAGATTTTATTGATCCTATTTTGATCATATATTTTGGAACAAATCAAAACCTTGTCATAGAAAGAGTAGTAACTACTCAAAAGTGAGTGTGAGCCATGTATGCTCGAAAATAATTCAATGGTGGCATTTTTTTAGTAAAGAACCAAATACTTTCAATTCATTTTCGTTTGCTCACTATGTCGACGGTGAGGCCGTTCGTTAATGAAGTATCATGTCACGCTAGATGACTTGCAACGGCCGGGCTGTCCACGAAGGCGTCTCACAACCTTGGCATCCGTCGCGGTCAACAACATTAAACACATTATCGTCGATTCACCGTCAGCAAGTGGCACATGTTAAGTTTTTAAATAATTTTTCTTATTTTTGTTATACAACTCATAACTTTTGACTCACAATTCCGGAAAAAAAATAAACTCACCATTTTTGGAGTTCTATAAATAGAGACCCATAATGCACATATTCCTCGCAAGTTTCAAATATCTTATGGGATCTAACCATCTATGGAGGAAAAGTTGTAAAGCGACCATTGTAAATAAATATAGAGTTGATGTTTACCCACACCACTTTGCTGTCAAGTAATATTTTTTTCTCCAAGGCATGTTTAACATCACTTCTTTTTTATTTTTGGGATTTTTCCTTTTTTTGGTTAAAAAGTAAAATTAAAAAATTACGGTTTTCTTCCCTGTCGTGCATTAGCAGAGAAATGAAGAAAATGAAAATAAATTTGACTCTGACTTCAAAATAAATAACAATATACTTATTTTTACTTTTAATTTTGGGTGACATTATGCTCTTCATGCCTTTTTCCCATAAAATATACTCCCCCTCTGATATGAAATAATTTTTCAATAAAGATGTTGCAAGGAACCCAGTCGGAGTAAGAACATTCTAAGTATAAAAAAATTCCAACTCACAGAAGTCCAGAATTATTAGCTTGAATATAAACAAGAGAAAAAAGCAAAAACAAATCTCATGAAATTTCATTGAATTGGCTTCTTATATCTATCACCTGAACATTGCAGTATACACAACAGTTAACATGGTAGACAGATTTCACCTTTTAAATGCAGAAACTGGCAGACATGCGTTCAGTTCAAGAAATTTACATAAAGAGAAATGGAAGACTCAGTTTCATATCATTTTGTTAAAACAACGCAGTTTGCATCAGAAGAAATCAACAAAAATGCATCTGGCACGCAGTTAATGCACATGTATACTGTAATCAGTAACTCAATGCTGCACTAGATATCTACAATTTAAGAGAAAAACATAACCTTCTTTTCTACATTTTGAAAAGGCAAGCCCCCATTGAGAGATTGAAAGTATCAACAACAGATTAGACATAAGAAGCACCGTCTTAATTTATTCCAAATGTGTCAAACCCTTATTGAACATCAGGCAGTGGAAATGTTCTGTTTAAACGTCTGATTGATTCTTTTGAAATAAAATCATTCGAAAGCAAACAATTTGCCAATTCCATGGCCTCTGCCCTCCATCCTGCAAAGCCAAATCCTTCGATCAACAAAATGTAGGTGGTTTCATTTGGCCGAAGACTTTTTTCAACCATTTCAGACAAGACTTGAATCGCATCGTCTATTTTATGAGCTTTGCACAGTCCAAGAAGCACAATGTTGTAAGTTATAACAGTTGGTGAATACTCACTACTTTCCATGTCCCTTAACAATTCAATGGCCTCATCCACCATACCATCTCTGCACAAACATGAAATAAGTGAATTATAGGTAATTTCATCAGGGTCGATACCCTTATTAATCATGTCAGAAACTAATCTCAAAGCCCTAGTTCTATCTCCGTCACCCCACAAGGCGCTGATCATTGTGTTGTATGTACTCACATCCGGAGCACAACCTGACTGACCAAGTTCTTCAAATATTTCAAGAGCTTGATCTGCATTTCCATTCTTACTCAAAGCAGCCAAAATTGTGTTATAGTTCACAATATCTGGTAAGCAACCACTAGAAATCATGTAATCCAAGAATTCAATTGCCACATCTAATTTCCCCTCTTTGCATAATGCAGCTATCAGTGGATCAAAAGTGTAAGTATCCGGGGATAATCCATTTTCCAACATAAGTTTCAACAAATTCATCGCCTCATCTATTTTCCCGTCTCGACATAGTGAGCTGATCAAGATGCTGTATGTAACCACATTAGGATTACAACCTATTGAAAACATTTCCCTCACCAAATTCTCCCCATCATCCCATTTCCCTTGATTCAACAATGCGCGCAACAATATATTATACGATATCACATCTGGTTTGCAGCCCTCTGGCAATTCCCTAACAAACTCAAAAGCTCTTCCAATCATTCCTTCTTTACACATTCCCCTAATGAGTGCATTGTAAGTATACATATCGGGTTGAAGTCCTCTCGACAACATTTTTTCTAAAAGCTTCATCGCTTCATTAATCCCTCCATCAAGAATGGTTGCTTCTATGAGAATTGTGTAGGTAATCACAGTAGGCTCACAATTATCTTCTAATAATTGATCCAACATTTTCAAAGCCAAATCAAGCTTCCCCCTACTACAAAGATTCCCAATCATTATATTATACGTGACTACATCGGGCAAAAATCCCTTATCTCTCATCCTATTCAACACTTTGTTAGCTGATTCAATTAAATTTAACTTGCAAAAACCACTAATGAGTGCATTATATGAAAATATATCAGGATCACCTTTTAACTCCAAAATTTCCATGACCCTAAGTGCTTTATCAACATTTCTCAAATTAAAGAACCCTTTCATGAGTTTTGTACAAAGAATGACATCTGGTTTATAACCCTTATTCACCATACACTCAAGAAAGTAAAGTGATTCATTGAATTTCCCAGCTTTACATGACCTGTGTAGCAATTTAACTAAATGGGATTCTTTAAAATGATAAGAATGCAAATGGGTTGGTCTAGTTTCAGTGGAAACTTTTACCTTTTGTGGGTTTCTAGAGCTGCTGCTTCTTCTGGAGTTGGGATTTCTGCAGCTTACAAGAGAGTGAGAGTGAGATTGAGAATGGGAAGTGGCATTCAGATGGGTACCAAAGGGGAGGCACTGAGGGAAGAAATCAGTTGAAAATATTGTCATTGGTCACTACTGAAACTGTATGGTACTCAATAATCATGGATTACTCTCTTGTCAACAAGATTTTGATCAAAGAAAATGGAGAGAGAGAGAGAGAGTTCCTAAAAAATGTTTGCAGTGCAGTTGCGCTGCTGGAACTTTCATGTCCATACTAGTCCAGAAGTTGGAGATACTTATTGGATAATAATCAGATCATATATTCAAGATAAGGTGACTCATGGTTCATGGCTTACCGGGTCGGGTAGACCGTTAGAGTCGTTTAAAATTTTCTCTTATATCTTTTGCTTATTTTCTTTTGTTATTACAGTTAATTTTTGCAGAATTTGTAGCATGTCCCCTTTTCTTTTCATTTTTTGGTGAAAAAGAGTTTTTGAATTTAACTTTTCTGAAAACTTGCATATCTATTATAATTGTAGTGCTAGTTTCATGTGGATAGCAATGTTTAATATGAATTTTTATTTATTGAAAAAGGAGGTGATCGACCATCTTATTCTTAAATACGGGTCAAGTCAGTTTCTAGGCCAACTTTTTTAACTGAAAAACACAACATTTAGAGTTCAAATATCTAGCAATCAGTATTATTCATGTACTATGTTGACATTCTTTTATCCAAAAGATAAAGTAATTTAAAGTACATCTAGTTCCACTTATTTATTTTAAACAGTTTCATTTCAATTCTATTGATAAAATTATTTTATCAATTTTATTGATACGTCAGTCTAAACCTACTACAAAGTCATTTTATCTCAACACTTAACCCTTCTTTATCCTTATTTTAAGACTAGCAAACCAAAATTCAAAATAAAAATGAAAGGTTGATATGAAGTCCGTTGATAGTAAACTCATATTTTGTAAGTTGTTTAAACATTGCTCGTGATACATCATTAATATTTTTCAAAATAAATACAAAGGCCTTCCGATAATACTCATTCTAAGTTTTTTAGATTTTAGAAACCTTGTGCAAATTGGAGGTGTTACACTAGTACCATTGAATAAATTCAAGAAAGAAAACGATACCTTATGGTTTGGCAAACACTAGTTTTAGACCGTAAATTATCTTTGAAAATTTATGGCATGCTTTGACCCTTGGTCGAAAAATCTCTCTTTAATCTAAATTTTTTTGTGGAAAAAACAGAAGAAAAAGAAGATCGGACGCAAATAAGAAAGCAAGCACCTAAGGAGAATACCAAAAGCTCAAAAGAAAAGTTAGACCCCCGGATGAAGTGCCAAGTGCTCTCAGGCAATCCAAAGGAGAATACCAAAAGCTCAAAAGAAAAGTTAGACCCCCGGATGAAGTCCCAAGTGCTCTCAGGCAATCCAATTTGAAAATCTGAATTATGTGTGATCATCAAAAACATACTAGTATAACAAAATATACATTTTTGTCATCTTTTTTAATAAGGAAACTATAAATACAACTTAAATATTAATGTAAACTCTCGAAACGACTGATGACATATATTTATTTTGAGTTGGAAAAAATTTCTTCACTTAAATTTTTTGTAATAAAAAATTTATATCTATTATATATTTAAAAGTACAAACATTTTTTTTTATGTCATGGTTCTGTACTTTTTCTTTCCAATATTACTCTCTTCAAATTTCTTTTATTCCATTGTTATCTTTTTCTAATCAACTTCTGCTTTTGTCAAATACTTTTAATTCACTTCTACTTTCATCATTCATACTTCTATTAAGAGTTAGAAAATTCATAATTAGAGAATTTTAAAATATAATATATAAATATAACATAATAAATAACTTTATGTGCATGACTAATAGAATTATGGACAAAATATTAAATGTGATATTTGATAGTTTAATTAACATAATTATCATACCTATTTAAAATTAATTCCGTGAAATAAGTACAACAATTCTTAAGTATATATTAAGTAATTATCATACCTATTTAAGATTAATTTCATAAAATAAGTACAACAATTTTTATGTATACATTTAAGTAACTTTGAATATATATTATCATAATTAATTATTTTGAAGTATATATATAAACACATTATAAATTATACAAATAAAATCAATCTTTAGATTAAAATTATATCGTTCGAGTATTTTTGTTTTATTAGTTGAGTTATTTTTGTGCAGTTATATATTTTTGGGGTTACTAACATTTACCATCATTATTTCGTTATAATTGTTTTAATTAACATCTTCAATTATAATCGATTAAATTGTGATTTACTTGAATAGGTTTAAATCTTTTAATAATTGTCTAATGCATTCTGTCATATCTATTTATTATATTTTCCTTTAGTTAATAATTTAAGATTTAGCATTTATTTCAATTTTATTTTCTAAGTAGTTTACAGTTTTAATATGATGTAAAAACATATTCTCTAATGATATACATGTTTCAAATAATTTTTTTATTTTATTTTTGTATAATCTCTCTAACTTTGTATTTTGATGTTTGGAATACGTTTTCAAATTTATAATTAACATAATATCTATAATATATATGAGTAAGTGTAAGATAATATATTTTAATTAGAGTTTGAATTATAAATTATGTTGACTTCACTTCAATTTAATTAAAAATTTTAACACAACTTTAAAAAATATTAATGAATAATCTAAAATATAATCTCATTGCAATTCTTAAATACTATATTTTATTATCTTTTTTTCTTTTAAATTTTATTATTAAAATTATAAGTATTAACGAATATGATAACATTATATTGATAATAAAGTATATAAAGATATATATTAAATATGAATAAAAATATATGAGACCAGATTTGAATTTACATAATTAGTTTGACTTGTTGAAATCATAAAATTAGTAATACTCGATATATGTACTAAAATATTTTTGTATCGTACGATCAAAATAAGTTACTTCATATAAATTTAATATTAAACAATAATTAAATATACTTTTTATTAATTTAAAGTATAGGAAATATTAAGTTAGTATTATTAATAAAATATTTAAATTAAACAATAAAATAAAAACAATTCATGCCTTACACGAGTTGCGAACTAGTACATGTTAATAACAAAACAGAACAATACTAAATTTACTTGGAAATGAAAATTTTAAATCTTAAAAATAGTAGATATAACAATTAAAGGTCGATCCACTTTTCCTTAATAATCAATCTTAGTTTGTTTGTTTATTTATTTTGGTTCATATATTCTTGTCCAGCAATCATAAACGGTATTTCGTTTATTCTAAAAAAAAAAATTATATTTGGACATTTGAGAAATATCAATATTATATTAGTGAGAATTACATGCATAAATAATAAATTTTTCTCATAAAACTTTTTATAGATGTTCAATTAAAAATATAATAAGAAGATTGAAGTGAAATTCTTTTTTAAAATATTGTATTGTAATACAACTTTTATGCAAATGTGTTTTTCTTAAACAAATCTTATTATCAAATGTTTACTCTCTTTATTTCTGAATAACTGTCACCTAAAAATTTATTAGGATCAAATTAATCATATTTTGATCTTAAAATTACACATATATAGTTATATTTAAGAACTTATAAAAATTAAATCGCATTATAGATTGTATAAAGTTTTGTTATATATAAAGAAAAAAATTAATCACTTTAATAAAAAAGAGTCAATAAATGTCGGTGAGTTTTTTGTTGTTTTTATTTTTTTATTTTTTATGGAAGGGAATGATTAATGTGTTTTCATCATTATGGATATCAATAAATTATTTAAATAAATATTTACAAACACATGTGACAAATTATTAAGGGTAAATTTTAGACTGGTTCACTACAACATTCAAATTTTTTTAACAATGTTGACGTTTTTAAATTCTTCCTTAGCAATATTTTTTCTTGTTAAAATTTTAATATTACCCTTCTACTTTCATCAACAACGTCGTTGTATATATCCAATATTACTATTTTCATGGTAATATTTTTTCTTACGATACTATTTAAACATGACATTCAATTTATCAAAAATAAATCCAAACATATTTCAAATGAAAAAAAAAACGATGAAAAAAATTCAAGAGACGGATGTTAATAGTAACATTGTTCTTCCTAATATTTTAAACAATACCATTACTCATGTTATTATTTATTTTTAATACGAAATCACTTTTACGTAAAAATACATTCACTTGATTCAAATAACTGCATTCTATAATTTATAAGTCAAACATATTTTTCACAGACAAAATTTAAGAAAATATTAACGGTAACATCAAATTTAATAAAAATAGTAACATTTGTAATTACTGTTGTTGTTTCTATGTTATTAGTTTTAAGTTATTATTTATATGTTACTATTTTTATAAAAATTAATTTGGAACATACCTTAATGAAAAGAGAAAAAGATCGATTTAAATATATCTCAAAAAACATGAATAAAAATGTCAAAAGTGATGCTCAAGGATCGAAGACAAAGCAGCGCTAGATTTTGGAGACCAAGGGCGGGCGACACTAATGGAGGAAAAGAAACGATAGTTATAGGGAGAAGATGATAGATGTGGTTACGACGGCGATGGCTATGATGTTACGACGACGGTGAATATGGTATTCATGGTGGATGTATTAGTAGTGACGGTGTCAATAGCTAGTGTTGGTGGTAGTTAATGACGACGAAGGAAGAGGTAAAAAGAGATGGTGACGTAGATAGAGTGTTATCGTTGTACGAGTATTTGTAGGTGAGTGGTTGAATACGAATCTCAGATTTTGTTATGTTATTGCAATTTGAAATTTTTTTTCTTTAGTTTTCTTTTCAACAGCTTCTTTTGTTACTTTTTGAACAATTTCATTGTTCAACAGCTTCTTTGTTCCTTTTTTAATAACTTCATTGTTCAATGTGAACAGTTTTTTATTTTTGTTCTTTTATATCTAGAGGTGCAAACAAATATAAACGAATATGGATATACATATATTTGTATTCGTTTCATTTCAAAACGGATACGAATAAGAATAATATCAGTTGGATAAAATTAAATACGAATACAGATGTTGGATATTTCGAATATATTTTAAGTGAAAGTAATTTTAATATTTTAATAAAATATGTAACACATAAAATATAAAATTTTATTCATTTGTTTAAAAAAAATCTACCATAACCTTAATATTCATTTTATAATGAATTATTTATAACTTTATGAACATAATCTTGTTATATAACTTTAAAAAATTACATATAACTTAAAAAACAACTTAGTTATTAAGTAAAATTTAAAACAAATAATACTTTATCGAATATTTCGTACTTCATTTACAGCCCTAGTTATATCCTTTGGATATTGCGATTTATCTATATGTCGCAGAAATCTTTCTTTTGTCTAATAGATCTTGAGATATTTCTTGCATTTTCATCTTATTTGAATCTAGGTATATACATGAATGCTGACGATCCAAACTTGATTCCAACCTTGTTAATCCTGATTCTGACTATGTTATGGATCTTGGTCAGTTTTTTGTTTGCAATTTCAAATCCTATTCTAATTAGGATTTTAGGATTTCAGTCAAACATGATCTTCAATATCCATTGATAACTGACCAATCTGCTGATAACTATTTTATCTAATGATGAAGAATTTTATCTGATAATGGTCATTTATCTGTTGATGAAGAACTTTATCGCCTAATAACTATGTTTTTGTAGAATATCCTTAACGAAGAACAAAATCATCATTCGACTGACTATTTTAGAATTTATACTCTAATTATCCACTTATGTGCATTTTACACTGTCGGAGGATAAATTCTCTGGTTTGTCTATTATTCACTGATGAACAATTTATACGGTCGGAAGATAATACCCTCTACTGCAGAATATCATCTAATGCATACTTATTCTACTGCAGAATATCATCTAATGCATACTTCCTCCACTGCAGAATATCATCTAATGCATACTTTATCAACTGAGGAACAAAATCATCACTTGATTGACTGTTTTAAGATTTATCTTTTAATTATCCACTTGAGTACATTTTACACTCACTCTGGCATGTCTATAATCCACTGATAAACAGTTTATATTATCGGAGGATAATAATTGGACAAAATTAGCTGTAGTTTATTTGCTAATATTTATATAATACATGAGCAGTTTTTAGTACAATTTCAAATTTAACAATCTTAAGTATTATACAATATTATCAAATGATATAATAAAGGGATCGGTGATGACTACGATGGAGGAAGGCGACGCCATGGTGGTGCTGACGGTAATTGATGGTGATGGTGCTAACAGTAATTGATAAAAGTGAAAATGTCAATTGTGGTGGTGAACGAAGGAGAACCACATCACTGTTGTTCCCATGGAAGAGTATAACTAAAAGCCAAATTAGGTATGATATAAAAAAAATCTAACTTGGTAGGAAGAGTCCAAAACTAGTAGCACTAGGCTGGAATTTTGTACAGCTAGATACATCGATTTAATATTATTTGGATTATTAACCGTTAAAATTTTAATTATAAATATATCCAAATTCACCAATCTTATGTAAAATTTAGCCGCTGCAGTACAATTTGTATGAATTTATGGGCAAATCTCATGCCACTACACTTGAAAGTTCAATATTTTAAAACAGTACTATCACTTTTTTACTATTCTTAATAAGTGATCTCTCTCTCCCAGCTTTAACCATGAAAGATCATCTCACAACTTTAGTCATGGAGTTCAAAAAATTATGGTCGCCTATCCACCACCATCACCACTATCGATATACATTGTTACTACAGTTGTCATTCAAACTTGAGATCTGCAATGAAACCTTCAAATCTATTATTAAAGTTCCTTTGTCAATCGTCATCACCTCTTTCCTCCTTTTCTATCAATCGCAACGAATTCCTTCTCCGAAACCTTACCACTTCCTTTTCCTCCGAACCTTCGTTGCCACTTCATCCTCTAAATCATCGTCGTTCGCCATTGCCGCTGCCGCTGCGCCCATTGTTTACCACTTCCTCCGCCTGTAATTTTTGTTTTGTTATATATTTTATTTCGTCTCTAGCCACCATTTTTTCATATCTGATTTTTTTTTTAATTTTTCTTTTAGATTTTTTTTTTCAAACAATAACGTTGAACTAATAAAGAAAATAGTAACATTAAGTTCTGATATTATTATTATTATTAGTTTTAATATTAACACGATTGTTCTAATTCTTCAACATTTTATTTTTATTATATAAGATTTATTTAGTTTGTAAAATTATATCTTTTGACTTGTTTTGAATCAATGGGATGTATTTTTCAAAACATAAATAATAACACGTAATATTAACAAAAAAATAGTAAACAGAAAAATTGGATGCTTTCTTTGGATTTGTTTCTATTTAAAATAGTAACGTAACGGATACATTGAACTAATTATATAATAATAATATTGATGGCAATGGAGATGTATTAAAGTTCAAAATAGAATTTTCAAATACAGATCTTAATGATATCAAACTTAGATTTGAAAACAATAAACTTAGATTTGTGATATTAGATATGGTGATAATGGTGGTACTATGATAAAGACGTGGATGATGATAGAAACATGGTGATAATGACAATAATACAGTGGTTCAAAATGCAATTAATAGAAGAAAAAGATTTTGAAAAACACAAAAAATAATTGTTTTTAAAGAAGAAGTAAAAAAGGTCAATTTAGGTAATAAATAAATAAATATATATATATATATATATATATATATATATATATATATATATATGCAACTTGAGGGGAATAACCGAAAAGTGAGACAATTCATAGTAAATATTAATTTATTTAATTAATCGACTAGGAATTATTCGTATATTTATTTATGTAAAAGTTGATATCATTAACATCACTTGTACACATAATAGAAATCTGCACTTTTATTACCTAATTCATCTGTCGCTAATTTAATTTGACTGGCAATTCTTTTTTTAATCAAGTTATAAGTATTAATACATATCTTTTAAGATGTATACCGCAACCAAAGTTACTAAAGTAATATCACCTCAAGTCTAATTTACATGACGGTAAGTCAATATGGAATCACTCTTTTCACATGTATTTTTTATATTTTTATATGTAAACTTTATCTTTAAGCATCTGTTGTTTATACTAAATACAAAACAGTTTATACAAATGTGAGACTAAATATGAAAATATCAAAACAATCATATGAAACAATCAATTTCCATCAATATATATCCGACTAAAAATATTAGTCCATCTCAACCACATCATTCCCTATGCACATTGTAATAAATGATTGCGTTGTTCCATAGCTTTCTTTCCGATTTTTAATATCGTAATATATCTAAATATATTATTTAGCGGAATTGATAAGTTAGAAAATAAAAATAGTGTTACACTTTTTATTCAGTGTCTTTTAAATATTTTTATAATTATGGTTAAAAATGTAATGATTGTTTAGTTCTATCATTCGTTTTAAATTCGTTCAACTCTATTTTTATTCATGTATTTAAGCGAGATAATTTTAAACACGATTTTTTATTCAAACATTTCTTAAGAATATAAATTTAATTTTTCTTGGCTTGGCTCAAATTTAAAATTTTAAATACGTTCAACTAATTTATATTTAGTTTATATTGTTTAACTTGATTAGACACCATTACTTAAACAAATTGATTCTAGAATAATTTCTTATTCACTAAAGAAGCTGATTTAATTTGTTTTAACTCAATTAATAAATAAACTCCGAGTAGATTTCGCTAAATCGACTAATTTACTGCTATCCTAGTTCTCGTCCATCATATCACAAAAATTAGAATTTCAATTTTAAACACAACATATTATATTTTATTGTACAATTTACAATACAACAATTATGAGGATGTACTAAATTAATACTTCAATTTTTTATTTTTGTTTAAAAAAAGATTAAGTTGATGAAAGACTTTTTCTGTTCAAGATAAGATTTATATATTAGTTTAAAAGTTTGGGGGTTAGAATAACCACCTACGGTTATTTTGTTACTTTGTGTTATCAAATTCTTAAAGAAAAAGAAAAAGAAATTACCCACAAATCCAAAATTTCCCATGATAGCTTTCATTATTGAACTAATTCTAAACTTCTTAATAAATAAAATATAAAAGAGAAACTAACTTCTCAAATTTAAATTAAAAAAAATTTACATACATTTATGCGTGCAAATTAAGTTAATATATCTTAAATTTAAGGGAGACTTTTTCAATTTAAGATGAGATATATCACATCTCAAATAGCTCTTACGGTTATCAATACAAAAAGACATACCACAAAACTCAAAACACTCTACCAAATAAAAATATTTATTGAGTTTAACAAATTGAACCAATTTCGTTAACATAACTTTAAATTAATTACTCACTCAGTTCATTTTTATTTGTTATTATATCTTTTTATGTCAATTTTTGTATATATTAAATTATTTTATTTATATTAACTCTCATTTAAAATATTTTTATTTATTAATTTTTAAAACTTAAATAAAATATTTTATATGTATAAAAATTTATCGAATTAGCGTACAAAAAAGTCAAACAATAAATAAAGAGAGAGAGAGAGTGATATGCTGTGAACATTTTTAAGATAGTGGTATACAAGTTTGTATGTGTACAGTATTTTTGTTTTTTTAATTAATATTAAGAGTTATAATTTTTTAGATTTTTTATTTTTAATACTGTTATATATGTAATTGTATGTATTAGATAATAATTTTTTTTAATAAACCATCAAAAATTAAATAGTTTTTGTTTTAAACATGAAAATATAAATTCATTCAAAATTAAATTAAATAGTATTTAAATGTGAGTCAATTACAATTACTTTTAGCAATAATAGGAATACTAAAGAATAATTAAATTGATTGAGACAATAATTAACCTAATAGATTTTAAGAGATTTTTTTTTGCTCATATCTGTTTGTAAGAGAATAGGGTGAATGAGAAAGATAATGAATTTTAAATTACTAATGAAAAAAGGATAAGATAAAAAAAGGATAAGAAAAAAAGGTTAGGGAATCAAATGATTATATCTTTTGAAACATGGTTTATCAATTAAAATATAGTAATAAATAGATATATTTGATTTTGAAATTTGACCAAATTAAATGAATAATATTGTTATTATTCTATCAAAGTACTTATATTTTCAGTAACATTTTTGTGAGTAAAATTAATATTATTATCTCTATTTCAAAACTAAAAATATATTTTAAATTATACATAGTAAATTTGTGAAATCATATAATTTAAAATTAAAGTAAAACTTCCTTTTCCTTTTAATATATTCAAATTCAAATATTAAAAATGCATGATCATTGCTTTTAAAAATTTTACACTTTAATATTATTAAAATTTACCTAAAAACTCTGTAAAATTTTAAATTTTAAGATAAAATTATATTAAACGAAAGATATATTTCTAATATTAAAAAAGAAATTAAAGGAGGAGTGTCGCTTTGTCAGCGTAGTGCCATCACAAGACTTTTCTTTGCCACGCTGTGTCAGCATCAGTGCCAGATAAAGACCAAAAAAGACAACACTCAGTCTATTTGATGCGAGAAAACCAATGGCATATTCTGTAATTCTTTCGAAGATCAAGGGTAAACATCAATAACTCCATAACGAAATCTGTATATTGGACAACAGTAAAAGGCAAAAGTGAAGCCTCCATCTACACACTGTATCTACACACACACACACACACACACAAAAGAGAGATCTGAGCTCTGTTCATCCCCTGAAGAAGATCAACACGACGATGTTCATCGATTTCTAATCAGTAACCCCGCAATTTCCAACATTTAGATGTATAATTTGATGCCTATACACACACACACACACACAAAAGAATATAGGTATATGTATTTCTGTATGTTTGAATTTGAATCTGCGGTTAGTTTGTTTTGAGCTATGGAATTTGAGTTGTGATTTGTGTTTTATGAGCTGAATGGTTCTTTGAAGATGAGTTAGATCGATTCGTTGTAGTTTATGATGTTAATTATGTTGAATTTTCCATTGTTTTTGCAAGATTTGAGCTGTTGGTTGACTTCGGAGCGCTGTAGTGGAGTTTTGATCGGCTTATTGAAGTGTGTGTTGAGGTTTGAGGGTTAGAGAAGTGGTTTTTCTAGCAATGTCGGATGGGATTTGTTTTTTGGTGTAGTTTAAGAGGACAGTGGTATCTCTAGGGTTTCTAGTCTGTGGAAACCCTAGAAATTGGGAAAGGGGGGATGGGTTTTTTAAGATATGGAGCAATTTTAGCTTAGTTGGAATATAAGTAGAAAGAAAATCGATGGAAGATTGGTCTAAACATGTTCATAGTCCTGTTCATTTGGCTGTTGTCCAGCGTGACTACGCTGCCCTCAAACAAATTATTTCATCCCTTCCTCGGCTTGCTAAGGCTGGGGAGGTTAACACGGAGGCTGAGTCTCTGGCAGCTGAGATACAGGCTGATTCTGTATCTGCTGTAATTGATCGCCGTGATGTTCCTGGCAGAGAGACCCCTTTACATCTTGCGGTGCGCCTTCGGGATCCAATCTCTGCTGAAATTTTAATGGCGGCAGGTGCAGATTGGAGTCTTCAGAATGAGAACGGGTGGAGTGCTCTGCAAGAGGCAGTTTGCAGTCGTGAAGAAAATATTGCCATGATCATTGCTCGGCACTATCAGCCCCTTGCATGGGCCAAATGGTGTCGTCGCCTGCCTCGTATTGTTGCATCGGCTTCTCGGATTCGTGACTTTTACATGGAGATAACATTTCATTTTGAAAGTTCAGTCATCCCATTCATTGGCAGGATTGCTCCCTCAGACACTTACCGTATTTGGAAGCGCGGTTCTAATCTCCGTGCTGATATGACCCTAGCTGGCTTTGATGGTTTCCGCATCCAGAGGTCTGATCAAACATTCCTTTTTCTTGGCGATGGTTATTCCCCAGAAGATAGTAATGTATCACTACCGCCTGGTTCTTTAATGGTGCTATCGCATAAAGAGAAGGAAATCACAAATGCCCTGGAGGGTGCTGGTGCACAACCATCAGAAGCAGAAGTTGCTCATGAAGTGACCTTGATGTCTCAAACTAACATGTATAGGCCTGGAATTGATGTTACTCAGGCTGAGCTTGTTCCACATCTGAACTGGCGGCGGCAGGAGAGAACTGAGATGGTAGGATCCTGGAAGGCTAAGGTCTATGATATGCTTCATGTAATGGTCAGTGTGAAATCAAGGCGGGTACCCGGTGCTATGACTGACGAGGAGCTTTTTTCAGTAAATGAGGATGAAAGGATGGTAAATGGGGGTGAACAGGATGAGTATGATGATGTATTAACAGCTGAGGAAAGAATGCAGTTAGATTCTGCACTTCGGATGGGGAATGCAGAAGGCGTTGGTGATGATGATGAGCCTGAGGTTCTGGATTGCCATGAAGCGGAAGGAGGAAACTCATTTGAAAGTTGTGAATCAAATGGCTCGAAAGAGAAAAAAAGTTGGTTTGGATGGAACAAGAAAGGTTCAAAAAGTAGTACTGATGATCCTGATGACTCGAAGATTCTTAAGAAATTCTCCAAGTTGGCTCCTGAAGGTAGCAATCAGAAAGTCAATGAGAGTCAAAAATCTTCATCTGAATTTCATAGGGAGGATGTGGGTGATCTTAAAAAGAGTAAGAGCAGCAAGAAGAAGAAGAAAAAAGGGCTTACAAGTGAGCCTACTAAGAATGAGAGTGAATATAAAAAGGGTTTAAGACCCGTTTTATGGTTGACACCAGATTTCCCATTACAAACAGAAGAACTATTACCTTTACTGGACATCTTGGCCAACAAAGTAAAAGCAGTTAGGAGACTGAGGGAGCTTCTAACTACTAAACTACCACATGGCACCTTTCCTGTCAAGGTATATCTTACTCTGTTAGTTGTGCAGTTGTAATTCTGGTATCAATTCCATCATTTCCTCCTGGGAAACCTTCTTCTGAATGGAGAATGGATGCTCTCTTTTTTCAACCTCTTCGTTTTTGCTTAAAGTATATTTACCTTCTCTCTCTCTCTCTCAAATAACAATATACGACTGTATGCTTATTTTATTCACAAACGTTGTTGCTTTAAGTACTTGCTTGAATTACATTTGTGTTTAAATTAATGTATTTATGGACCGAATCTCTCTCTCACACACACTCAAATAACAATATACAACTGTATGCTTGACTTTATTAACAAACGTTGTTGCTTTAAGTGCTTGCTTGAATTACATTTATGTTTAAATAACAGTATACGACTTTATGCTTGATTTTATTAACAAACGTTGTTGCTTTAACTACATGCTTGAATTACATTTATGTTTAATTTAATGTATTTATGGACCGACTACATAAGATCAAAGTGACCCATTTGTTAGTGGATTGGTGTGCGTTAATAAACTTCTGTTTTTAACATGGACTGTAGGATACTATAGAGGGACGGAGTGACCTTGACGATGATTTGGATTTTCCCCTTTACATTTTATTCTTATTTTCTCTTGAGCTGACTGTTATTAGATATTATGTTCTTCTAAGTAGCTCTTGGCCTATTACTTGAAAGAGTAATTATTGCCAGTAGACACATCCCACAAAAGTAATTTTCTTGGCTGCAATGTTGATTCCTTGACAACTCTTTCTGATTAATTCTACTATTTGTATCTGACTCACATCCACTGTCAATATTACTACCACAGTTATGATAATTCTTTCATACAAGCAAATGAGTAAACATGTGTCAATATTATTAAACCTTTTGGTAGTAGGTTTTACTGGTTGTAGACATCAAAACTACTATAACTGCAACTGTAGCAGCTGTTGGTTTGGCTTGGTTACAAGAGATAGCTAAAACAGAGAACAAACACATAAACACCATCACGAGAGATTTGCTAGGTTCAGCTAAAGCCTTCACCCTCTGGGGATAGAATTTGGAATTTCTAGACCAATAAATATGATTTTAAAAGTCTGAAATCCTAGATTATAGACCCGTTTAATTACCTTGAAGTATCCAATATAGATGGGATGACGGACGAGATATGACCATAGATGTTGGCTATTAATATTTGTGATTGTACATAGGACAACACTACTGATATCAGTCATGGTATCCTTTTTGTCGTGGTTATTTAATTTTTGATTTCTGCATATTGTTAAACATTAGATAAGTCACTGGTTACTAATAATTGTAGATTGCCATCCCAATTGTACCGACAATTCGAGTTTTGGTCACTTTTACAAAGTTTGAGGAGCTTCAGCCAATGGAGGAATTCTCAACGCCTCTGTCCAGCCCAGCACACTTCCAAGACACCAAGTCTAAGGAATCAGAGGGGTCCACGTCATGGATTTCATGGATGAAAGGGAGCCGTGGTGCGTTATCAAGTGATGGTGAATGTCGCAGCTTCAAGGACGAAGTTGACCCATTCCACATACCTTCGGATTACACCTGGGTCGATGCCAATGAGAAGAAAAGGCGTTTGAAGGCCAAGAAGGCTAAGAGCAAGAAACATAAAAGACAAGTTGGAGCAAGAAATGCTGAGTGGGTTGAGTGAGGATTTGGTGTAGAAGTAACACAGTTTCTTTCTTTTAAGGTTGCTTCGTCAGAATCTTCAACATGGGAAGATAATACTCACTGGACCCGTCTCATTTGTTCCTTACAGAGGTGACGAAAGGTTCGTGAGAAACAATGTTCAGGGTTTGATCTAGTTGATTAAGACCTTATCTTCGCAGATTGCTGTATTTGTTATGTCAAATGGGAATTTTGAGGAACAGAATCTCCTCAAGCCATTGAAAGTTTATTTCTAATTTTTCTTGAACTTCTCAATGTATCGATATGTATGATTATCCAATTATGTTTTCTGGTTTTGATTTTTATGCTGTCAAAACAAGTTATTTTAATCTTGTTCCCTCTCTGTCATGGGTTCTTTTGGGTTTGATGGTGGCGCCAGTGATGAATGGAAGAGGCGATGTTGGAGAACGTATGGAGGTCTGCGCCATGGCTTGTGGCAGCAGCTGAAGTCTTGAGCTCCATGAGAGGTATTTACCATTTGTTAAAGAAGATAGATACTTGTATACGATAAACACATGGAAACTTGAGGCGGAAAACATTACTCGGCTGGGACGATGGAGGGGCATTGAGGCTATATAGTTATTTTTGTTTAACAATCTTTGTTGAGCTATATAGTTATGGCTGCATTGGCTGTGTTGTGGCAAAAGTTATCATTGAACGTTGTTTGTCTATTCAGCAGAAGTTTTAAATTGTTGTTAAGCTGTTGTTATGGCTGTAGTTGGTTGCTTAGATTTGATTTTCAGAATATAACTACTGAGTCGACTACGAGTTCCGATAGGGACCGAATAGTTTGAATTACGATTTTGAAATGAGGCCATACAATTTAAATTCACCAGTATGATTTTGAGTCCAGATGGTAAACTAGCAAACCCGCGCCAGACATGGATTACAAAGTTACTAAGCTAGTAAAGTGAATGAATGAGATAATTCTTATGAAACGTTGTTTGTTGTTTCCGGTATTTTATGCCTATGTTATTTGTTTTTTAATTTTAAAAATCATCATTTTAGACACTCTTCAATTAAAGCCCAGCTCGGTTTTCTTCAAAAACTGTCAAGACAACATTCTGAATATTTTTTTAAAATTAATTCAATGTTACAAAGATTGTGTGAAAGAAATATGTCGCTTAAGGATACTTGCCATAATTTAAAAACAGAATTACAATTTTAGATATCTACGCATGCCATCAGATATTTAAAAAAATAATCGAAACTCAATTTTCTTAATTTTAGATGCAAATTTGATAATAATCCACTTAAAATTGGTTAATTTTATGTCTTGTAACGTACTAACGTGACTTCTGTAATGAAACTAGAAAACTTAAAAGACAGTAGCAAATTACTCCAAAAAGCATGTCTGAAAACATCAGAAGCTTGTTGAAAAAACACATTCAAGTTGGAGAGTCACATACTCCCATTTGTTTCGGTTTAAAATTTGAAAATTATAAATACTTGCACTACAAATTAAATAGTTAGAATCTAAAATCTCCAAAATTTAAGTTAAAAAACAACCCAAGATTTAAGCTGAAACAAACAATGCCATAATCTACTGCAAACTAAACCTTCTTTCCAGGAGCTAATGGAAATCTAAAATAACTACTACAAAGTTGATTTTTACATTAACTAAATCGTACAAGAACCATAACGCGTACTAATATTTACATATGCTTACTGTATTAGGAAATACTAAATCTGTCAACTATACAACAAATACATTACCAACCATAACCTGTGATTCATATACATGCAACCCCATCTTCCTACCCACATTATTTACCTCTTCAAAAGGTGAGATTCATCTCGACATGCAAAATTGTCCAGCTACTACTATCGTTCCGTTATTTTCGCGGCAAGCCTACCAGAAACGATCCTTGTTGACGCTCAAGTAACCAGCCATTACTTTACCCCCTGTGTTCCTCATGCCATCTATGAGAAAGCACCATGTCGAACCCAATGCTCCGATGAAGAAGTCAGATTCCGCAGCCATTAAGAAGTTAACCAGAGGATAGTTTGTGCTGGTTTCCCTTCCAAGACTGGCTTCATATGTTGCCATTGTTATGTTTCCTACTTGGCGTGTTACGTTTGTGTAGTAGAATTTCCAGTGGGGATAGAATCTCGACTTGTCAATGACTTCCTGAAAACGTATATCATGTTTATCGATCAAAGGAACTAATAACTGTTTAGTGGAATAGTATATTTTAGGGTTAACTATACCATTGATACCTTAACTTGGGTCATCTTGCACATTTGGTATCCCAAATTTATTTTCTGCACATGATATCCCCTATCTTTATTTTTTGTGCATGAAAAGGTTTTTCCGATTATTTTTATTAGAATTCTTTAAAATCAAACTATATGTTTTGAATGAAAAGCCATAAAGGAGTACAAAATTCATACATGATATATAAAAAGTTGAATAAATAAAAAAATCTAAAATACAAACAAATACATACAAAAGATTATGATAATACACATGTATACTTCATTAATTCGTATATAAATGTGTACATGTACGTGTGTGCATATACATATATTGTATTATGTGGATTTTTTTTAAATAAAAATATAGATATAATTTGACGAATTAAAATAAGATTGTAGTTTATTATAGAAGATATGTAGTATTTCTCTTGCAGTTGTTTTAACATTTTTATCTTAAATATTATATTATATTAGTATTTTATTTAAAAAATGATATCTACCCACCCCACCCCCATCCACACTCACACATATATGAATTAATGAGGTACACATATCATATGTTACCACATTTTTTTGTACATATTTATTTTAGTTTTAAATTTTTTTAAAATTATTTTTGCATATCATGTATGAATTTTGTACGCGTTTATAAATTTTCGGTCAATAATTAGTTTGATTTTAAAGACTTCAAGTAAAAATAACCAGAAAAACCTTGTCGTGCAAAAACAATAAAGTTAACGGATATAATATGTAGAAATTAAAATTGGGTACAAAATGTGCAAGATGGTAGTTAAGGTACTAATGGTGTAGTTATCCCTACATTTTATTCTGAAATGGAAGAAAGAAAACTCAAAAAGTAACCTGCATTTCAGTGGACAGCCAGATGCTGTTAAGATGAGGAAAGCGGTTTCTGATGCGATCAGCAAGATGCATGTATTCTTCAAATTCAACAACCTTCATTTCGCATGCTTTGTCTCCCATTCTTACATGCATGCTTAATAATGGCCTGGGCATCCATGGTTTATGATTTGACCATACAAACTCTTCTATGTCAGACTTACTATTTTCCGTACCAACCTGCAAAGACAGATTCCTTGTAAAACAAATTCATGGCAATGCATATTTCATATAGAATATATGCATGAACAGATTCAAACCTCTACTTCTCTCATTTTGTCACTCCCACACATTTTATTCTATATCAACATAAATCATCGCTGAATCTGGTAAAAGTGTGCTTCATTTGGATTACTTGAATGGAATATGAAAGAGAATAAATTTGGTGAATAGCGATGCTGGTTTGAGGTGTAAGGATATAAGATATATTCAGCGGAGAAGGTTGGAAAGAATCAAATCTTCCCAAGAATTAGGAATGGATCATTCCTTTATTCTACATTATATCCCAGTTCTTCCTCGTCTCTCCTTCTATTACCACTTTTCAAAATTCCTCGTAGTTTTTTGATCCATTTCCCTCTATATCTCATTCATGCAATCCAAACACAACATAATGTTAAATAACATGGAAAGGAATAAATATGTTGAACGGCCCTGTGTTTATACTACCTATACTTTTTGATGTCGAATTCTCTATTGCCAGAAGTTGATTAATATAAAATTGGTCAACTAAATGGAGGCAATAATGACTGGTACGGATATGTTATCTTAAATTAGGGTATAAGCATCTAGAAAACACACGTCTGGCGTATCTTCATCTGGTGTCGAAAGAACCATTTTGGCAGCTTCCAATCCAAACGCTTCATGCCGTGCAACATTCAGCAAGCTGCACGTGTATTCGGTCTGAAATCTCATTAAATAGCGCAATGCCTGAAAATGATGAAAATATCATTCTTATATCATTAAGAGGTAAGATATATTTACTGGAACAGCAACAATAACAGTGTCTATGTTAGTATAGAATTGCGCAATGACTGAAAATGATGTAAAGATCATTATCATATCATTAAGAAGGTAATATTTTTACCAGTACTGCAAAAATAACAGTTTGTGTCGATACAAATGCCCATAACAAATAGTTACCAAAATAACATGGGACAGAAATAACTTGGAAAAGAAAAAACACGTTTAGACTTTGTAAATATTTGCTTTGGCCAGAGTGAGGTTTATACGTGATGTAAAAGCACTTCGCTGGTGCATGAACATGAAGAAAAACCAATGGCACTTAACATCGACTTATAAACTACCTGTAACTTATTTCTAGCAGTGTTGGACAACTTCGTTGCAAGGTTACCTTCTGAATCTCGTTATTATTTTCCATATTTTCAAGAGCTTGTAATCCAAGTAGATAATTTAGTGGTTACTAATGCTTTAACTGACATAAAAATTACTTCTACAACAACAAATTGTGAGGACATAGTATGACTTTTATAAACCTTCTGGGACAAAATGGGGGGAAGATATCTTCCATCATCAAATTCTAAGATGGAATAAGTATATTCACAGTCAAAAACTGGTGCTGGATATTTGCTGAAAACAGATGGTACTAATATATTCATGCTAACTTTTATAATCAGGATATACCAATTACCAGATAAAGAAAAGCTTAATTTTATACACAAGTATTACCATATCCAAAAAAGCTTAGCATTATATGCATATGTTACCGAAAGATTGCTCAACTTCATATGGAATTAAGCTTTTTCATAATTATTGGAAACAGAGCTGTCCATGTTATAGATGACTACCTGAGCTCTCCACCACCTTCTGTCCATTTTACGGTGATATGCTATCAGACGACCATTTATTTCAGTCGTCGGCTGTAAGTAGCTCCAAGGATAACCCCAGACCCTGGAACGAAATTTAATACACATGAGCGTTACAGAGAAGGCACAAGCTTATAATCCACATGCTGAAATATTAGAACTTAATTGCTAAGATGTACAACAGCTTGCCTCGGAATCCTTCCAGCCCATATATCCTTGGAAGTATAATTTTCTTTTCCAGTTACAGTACCATTTTCCCATGCTTCTTTTTCCTCCATCAGCTCAAACGCGCGGTCTCGGCATTCCTGCGATGTTTCAGGAAAAAAGTAGCAAGACCAACTAGCACGTGATGTCCCTGGACAAACAAGAACCTTAGAAAGTTAGAAGTCGATCACATCGCTCCATCATTTGCATGTTCTTAGTCTCTAGGTTACTTGGTTAAACCAAAACCTTCTAACCATAAATGGATGATGAAGTTGCAGAAAAGCCAATAGCAATGACATGCATCCGGTGCAAATTTTGAATATTAGAGGAGCCACTATCATTGATACAGCGGTAGTGTCTCAAATTAACTTAAAGACTAGGTTCCCCATAGTAAAACATGTTATTTCAACTGCATAAAAATAACTGCAGAATGCAAACCATCTAGACATTGAGTTATGGGAAATGGTTTTTCCACACTAGGGCCAGCGGCACTTACAACAACGTCGCCCAAAAAAAGTGCATATGACTTGAATAATTTAATAAGATGTCAACACCAGCCCATGTAGTGAACATCAATTTTGGCATCGTTGGTTGGGCAAGAGAATTTGCCAGTCACTGGTATCATCAGAATTACTGACCATTACTTAGATCTGCCATTTTTCCAGCAATACATCCATTGCTGTGACAGTCTGGATGTGCCATCCCCTGTAGCTTCCAAGTACTTACTTGTCTCTACCATTAGTGATCCTTCAACCCTCTCCAGCATCACCTCCGTGAATATGGTTTGGCATTTTTTAGTACCATACACAAATTTTACTATGATTGGTCAAATCTTAAATTAGTCGTCCTAAATGTGTATGATCTATCTAACAAAATCACATGGTGCGATCAAGTATAAATATGGCCTGCACCCACCACTGTTCTTTCATATTAGCCAGCTCACCAGAAAACAATCAACTGGAAGAAATACTCCAAAATATGAAAAACTAGTCATAAAATGAAGTTGTGGATGAAAGTCATCTAGTGGGTCCCAAAAGGCCAAGATTTTTTCTATTTTGCTTCTCTATCCCCACCTGCCAACCCATCTTGGAAAGGCAGAACACCTTACAAACTTACTGGAGCAAGGTGTGAGGCGAATGGAAAAGGGGCATTCTCATGAGTTGCATCAACCAAGAGAAGATATATTAGAGGGTTTCTTATGGTTCCTTGGAGGGTACTTGAGATGAAAGGGGGTAGTAGCAAATATGTCGATATTATTATGAATTGTATTAGGCATAATGGCTAGTTTGAAGACTGTGTTGATTGAACTTCCATGTAGCATAGGCTTCCACTGAATTTCTAATCACTAAAGGACAGAACCAATGATCAGCTTTAAGTTATGCAAGTACACGTGTTTACTGTGAATATTCAATGAGTATCCTAGATCAGGGTCCATTATTTATAAATGAGATTTAACACATGGAAAAATGCTAATCCAAGATATGGAAGTTGAAAAGACATTTGAGTTATTAAAAGGTGGTAAGATCTGCTGCATTTCTCTGGCTGAAGGTTAGATAAAGCTTTAGGGTTCAGCAGGCCGGCACACGAGGGAGGAGGTGAGGGAGAAACCCTATTATATTATATATAAAAACAATACAAAGAGGGGGATAAGCCCATGCTATATACTCAAACTTTGTTTTCAAAAGGTACAAAGGAAGGATACATAAGCAAACTAGGAACGCAGAAGTATAGGAAGAGGTACTTCCAGCGTGGATGTTACGTTATGTACCTTTACAACCATCATGATCAGCGCGATTGTAGTAGTTTGTCACCAGTACTCTTTTTTCATTAATTGCAATTGCAAGAAGCCCACACATTCCCGCAAACTGGGCTCCAATCCCAAACCCTGGAATTCTCTCCCAGTCAGCTATAAGAAACCTTACACTAGGATCATTGCAGTTTGAGGGATGTTGATGGAACCATATGTCACTTTGCACTTTCCTAGTAAGCGGATAATTTTCTTCATCCGATCCTGTGACCTGAACAAAAAATTTTAAAAAATAAATAAATCATTAAAAATCTGTAGATACTGACGACTAGAGCATTTTGAAAAATGAGAAACAAATAAGATCAAAGAGAATTCTCGTTATTTTTCCATGGTATGATGATGAACGCAAACAAGATTAATACACCATTATGCCAACAAATATAATTTGCCGATTGTGCATATCAGTTTTATATAAAGATAAGGTACGGCTTTCATTTTGGATTACTACTGTCCTGTTGCCTATCTTTGAACAGAAAAAACTTGTTAGCAGAATGCCGGTTAAACATTAAGACATACAAGTTTCCCCATTATCTAGGAGGAAACTGCATGTCCTGCACAACTTAAATTTATCAATGGACATTCTTCTTGGTTAACTCTACCTTCTATGTACAACGTTCCCATCTATGTTGAAAATGCACGCAAATGACTTCACAACCATTTACATAAATTTTCATACTTATCTTCCTACCTAATAATTTTCATTTTCATTTACACTTTGGAACATTATTCAAACAATAGGAACCTTAGGCTGCACATATGAAAAGTTATTCCGTAGATTAAATGTGTAATAATAACTCAATAACATACCCAGGGAGGATAAGAACCTTCAGATATTGGTTGGTGAATATAATTGCTCAACTGTTCTTCCGCTGTCAAGCGAAGGTAATTAGGTAACATCCCCTTCCAAATTGTCCATGGAGGAAGCTTCCCATTCTCCACACGTTTATCAAGGTGCTGATTTACTTCCACATTCAGGTTGCAGTTCTCCAAATGAGGGGCTTTTAAAGTGATGGGTATGCCCAATCCATTACTTTGCAAGAGCTGACTCTCCTTAGGTTTACTAAGTAAAGCACTCCAACTGAAGTAAAGTGCGGAAACTCTTTCATCAATTGAAAGGTTGGTATGTTTCTGGGAATAAATCTTCTGTTTTATTTCCAAAGTTCTAACGTTGCCCTCGCCACCTGTAAACATAGTAAATCCACTGCTTTTCATGCCAAATGAAAAAAATTCATATAGCAAAAAAAAGGAAAAAAAGAAAAAAGAAAAAGGAGATTATGTACGAAGCCTGCTCCATAATTAAGAGGGACTGTTCATGTGAAGAAAATTAAAGTGCTGAAGAATTTCCACTCCTTTTGTTAAGTTTTAGCACAAATATCCTCAGCTTAAAGAGTTGGGACTGTCTTAGATATTAACTCTATTCTCTACAAATGTACATGTGTCCATAATTTTTTAAAATGGTCTATATCTTAAATGGTATTGAGAAAGGATATTCCCTCAAGTCGAATGTCTTGCCAAACAAGAACCATGCAGAGTTGGCCTACTTGTAATTATAATAATTATAAAGTCATGTCCTAAAGATAAAGGGGTGATGAAAATTCAAACTTAGACCATAATCTGCAGATCTTTTGTATAATTTCACTATGAAACAAACTAAAATCTGTCAAAGCCGAAGAATCTAGGTGAAGGATAAACTTCCACCTTTCCATAGAACCCACTACCCCCACCTTGCTAGAGAACCCCAATGATAAACTCCAAACTGACAAACAACAAAAATAACTACCTGCAGGCTGCAATAAGAGGATTTAAGGACTATTTTAACTCCCCATAGACTATTGTGATGCCACCCACCATCCCATGTCCCAAGAATAAAATGAAATAGAAAATTAAATTAAATAATTAAAAGGCTACAAGAATCAGTTTCTTAGCAGACACCGTAGTCAACAATCTGAAAGGGGCTTGAAAACAATTAAAAAAAGGACTGAAGTCATTAGATTAAATCATTGCTTGCCAACTTTTTGTAAAGCCTAATTAGGATGATATAATGAAATTTGTAGTAGGAGTTACTTCAACTTTAGACACCATCAATTAGACTTCTTAGGACACCTGGTTGACAAGAAATTCAGAGCTTGACTATTTCACTAAATCACAGTCCAAGAATTCTGCATAAAAATTAAAATTAATGTCTTCCAAATCATAGTAAAAACAATGGGATGCTTACCTTTTTCTTTGAAAATAAAAAAGGACAGCAAAATTGCCTTCATAGTAACTCCACAATCATTTGTAAGTAGCAGAGTTAATGATGACAGTATTTTCGACTTTTCTAACAATTAAGCTGCCCCATTTTTTTTTTATTTTTTTTTAACAGAGTTTCTTTTTCCAGGTTCAGGAACTTATAAGAAATGGCCTTACAGGAAAGCGAGGAAGAGGCAACCCGGAAAGTTTGAAGAAAGGAAAAAAATTTGACAAGAAAAAAAAAACACCATTAAAACAATATATAGAGACTAATAAATAACCAAGCCAAAACAAGAAGGATGGGGAAGGAAACCATAAGTTAACCAAAACTGAATTTCTGACTTACCTTCAAACCTTGAACTGGAATTTGATGAGGAAAGTCCACTAGAAAACGTTGAAATGGAAATTGCACCAAATTCAAATGAACCAATTGAAGTAAGAGCAGCCAAAAAAAAGGAGGTAAGACAAACCCCACAAAGGAAACCCACCACACAAATTTGACATGGAAATGAATTACCCATTTGATAAGCTCTCTGTGATACAACTCTTTCAAGAGACTTCTGATTAATAATTTGAGCCTCCATTTCTTTCATCATATAATCCCAAAACACCCCTTTAAAAATGGTCACACAAGTTTAATGCCTCGTGGGATTTCCCAACCAACAATTAATTACTGTCACATGAAACTTTCTTCATTCCCCTTTTTATGTCCCTAGTGCTCTGATAAATTTCCGAGGGCAAAACCCCAGAACTGGAAATTGGGTTTTCTCCAACTTGTACAAAGAGAGAAATGAGGAAAATTAAGTGGTGGGTTTGATCTCAAATTTATAATCAACTCTTTATTACACCAGTAACAACCTCCATAATTTGGTGTGGTCCAGTCCCTTCTTCCTCAGCTGCATCACATAATTGACAAGTCATTCTATAATTAACACAAAAAACAAGACAGATATAAAGTGACAGATTACCGACCAACAAAGAACACCCATCATGAATAGTTGGAAAACATGGCCAGATAAAAACTGGTAAGCCCAATTTTTCTCAAATTCAAGAAATCAAATATTAGAAATTAAATAGAAAACTGGACCCATTTTCATTTTTAATTAAAAATTAGTGTAGATGAGAACTTCACAAGAAACCATTATGGAAAGCTTACTTACCTTTCAATACAGCCCAAAAGTAATAATGAAAACTTTTTATTTATTCGGGAAAAGGAAAAGGTTGTAGTATGGAGACTCTAAACCCTCAACACCCCCCACCCCCACGCCCACCCAACCCCCATCCCCGCCGCCCAAAAAGAAAGAGATTGCATTATTTTAGAGAAAAATTAGGAGAAGATAAAGATAGAATCAAGACAAGTCAAAACCTTGGGAGGGGACTCACAGGAGAAAGGTGGGTGGGTTATGTAGGAGTGAAGATATGCAGAAAACAATTGAGAAATTAGTTCAAGATTTCCCAGTAAACAATGAAAGATTAATAATAGAAGGTGAAGAGTTGTTGCTTCAATAGAGTAGATAAGAAACCAACAATATAAAAATGGTAGTTTCTACAACAATTATAGAAAGAAAAAAATGGGAAATCAGAATTTGCAGAGAAAAAGCCTTGGGAAATATACCCTTTGATTAAAATTTTGAAAAGTTCCCCAAGAATCACACAACAAAGATGCTACCTGAAAATTCAATCATTAATTCCTGCAACAAAACTTCTTTTTTATATTTTTTATATTATGTGTGTGCAGTGCTCAGTCACCACTGCCCTGTCACTCTGTCAAGATTGTGAGATAAAGTATGCAAGAGAATATACCATTACAAGCAGAAGAAAAAATCAATTTTTTATGTATTTTTTGTATACAATTTTTTTATGTGGGACCCACTTAAAACTCCTTTCACAGTCACAGCACAGCTGTTTATTGTTCTACTTCTTACATCACAAATTAAATTGATGATTTAGTAATTAAATACAATTATTTTTTGAACCCCATCAAATACATAATTGACTTAAATTCAAATTATACTCCCTGCCTCGCATAAAATGCAAAATAGTTCTTTAAAATAATAATTGAATTATTGTAAATGATGTCTATATGTTATTTCCGTATTTTCTTGATATATTAGAGATATTACAGAGTAATTTAAGCTTGCTTTTCTTTAAATGTACTTTATTATTTAATTCTTTGTTATAATTATTTTTAATTTTAAAAAATAAATTATATAATATAGTGAGTCACTTGTAGCTTGCATAAGGTTGTGAGCTTGTGTTTAAATGTTAAATCTTATAGTTTTATTTGTAATATAACTTTATAAATATATGAATGTTATGAATATTTTATATTGAAGAGTAATCTGGAAAAAATCTATGCTCGTTTAAGGTAAGGTCCGGAAATAGAATAATTTATTTTGTTACGTTGAAAAATTGATATGACGAATTGTTGATTTTCAAATACGAGATATTTATCTTAGTCACTATGAGCATAATAATAAATCAAAATTTCTAATATGATTCATGACAAATGCCTTTTGACATGCATTTGTTACAACAATTTGTTAAGGTAGTAGTTATGAATAGTTGTTGACTTCTTTGAAAAGGTAGGACAAACAATACATTAAAAACATATGATCATTACGCTATGTCCAGATTAAGCTCTTGTATCAATTATTTCTATTCCTCCTGTTGATCCAAAACCTAATGGCTGAAGTTAATTTTGGTTAATTAATCCGATCAGTTCATCAATTTGTACAAAAGGCATTAGTACGATTGTTCAATTTATCTTGACAAATAATTAATTTGTACGAGTATCTATTTTACGAATTAATTAAATTATTTTGAAGTATTATTTTACTTTAAAATTATTATAAATTTGATTTTAATTTTTAATTATAAGATTTTATAAATTTGTTGCGGTGATAGTGGAATGTATGATTTTTTTTGAAACGAAAATATTAAACACGAATCCTATTAGCATTCTCTATCTATCGATATAATATAATAAAGTTTGAAGGGCTTTTTGCACTTAAGTGGTGTTAACACTGTTGCGGAAGCTCACGTTTGTCTCTCTTGTTTGGGTCTTCGCGTGTATATTTGTTGCACTTGAAACTTTCAAATTTTCTTTTCGTTTAATTTCGAACTCATTTCAGTGATTTGTTATTGTGCGCATTAGTTATTGTCAAGCATATCTTTTCAAATCCAAACCGGCTGATATTTTTGAGTTCTCCCTTTCTCTTCTTCATCTGCAATATGTATGTATTCTCACTCTAATATCTGACAGAGTAATATTATTATCATTTTTATGGTTTGCAGAATCAATTTTAGTTTTTTTATGATTTTATTTTTTTCGACTAAAATTTTAAAAGTTTTCAATTTTGGTAACGTAAATTGTACTATCAAAATATGTGATATCTAAAATTTTAGGCGAATCAAACGTATTTTTCTAAATTGAACATCCATTTTAATGACATTCTCTGCTCTCCTAGATTATTTTCATCCATTTCCGAACGAAGCAGGGTCGTTTTAGATATGTTATTGAAGTCCATCATAGCCCACCAATTGTTCGTTTAAATGTTTGAGAGTAACAACATGAATTAACCATTACTTAATAGTATGAAATTTTGAACGCAAGAACTTTGAATTCATTTGTTTGACAAAAGCTTCAAAGGCTCGAAAAATAAGACTATTTGAGTTTTATACTGTTGAGATAAATGATTTGTAAACTATTAAATAGAATTTGCACATTAGCTCCTTGGTTAAGACTCATCAGTATTTGGTCGTTGGGCAGAGTTCAAACCACCCACTCCTCCATCTTAATGGTATCAAAAAAATTATATAGAATTTGTACGTGTGTGCCAACACTTGTATGACATAACTGGTTATGAGTTCTTTATAAGATAAAACATATCTCTACACCTATATAATAAAAGGAGTAAGAGCAAAGTGAGATCCAATTATGATTTTTGGAAGTTAACTTTGGTTGTGTTTTGAATTGAAACTATGCAGGTGTGAGGCGTGGATAGCCAGACCCCTCTGTTAACCAGAGAGATTCGCTCGAGCCTCCCAACAATCAGGAGTTACAACCGAAGAATATGCAGTGTAAGGACGTGCAAGATACAATATAAAAGGAGCAGTTACATCACAAAAGGGTGTCTCATTACACAAACATTCTCTTCTCTTGTTAGAATTAACATGTCGATTTCTAGAAATCTCATTGTAATCCATAATTAACAATACTATCTAGTACTTAAGAACAAGTTTCAATCGTAGTTCATAATCAAGCTGCAGTAGGTATTGTTAGAATTCCTGTTGCTAGTATTATATTTTTCAGAGTTAATTATGGATTCCTTCTTTGAGTCAAGAGTCATCTTTAAGCAAATCCTTGTTTGACACGGGAATCCTTATTGTTTTATGAGGTAACGAACTTAAGCACAATTGATCGATCCTTACACTTGCCCAATCGCCTATTGCATAAATTAGGGACATAGGTGTTGAAAAATATAATATACAAATTCATAATAAGAAAACACGTATGTTCAAGAAGACTATTTAATTTTATTTATTCTAATTTGTTTTCTATTATTGTATATTATTTCAGCAATACCGTTTCGCTTTGGAAAATAATTTTATTATTTAATTCTTATTCTATCTCTAATTCTTAAAATTAAAGAAATCATATCACAAATCTGATTATTGCAAAGAAAAGTAAACAAATGATCATTATCATATATATAAAATATTATACATAATTCTTCTTCATTATTGTCTAAATCTAATTTGCTATGTGAGGCATTTGCGCACACATCTTTATTGCTTTATTATGATTTTTCTTATCATGATCAATATATTTTTGACATATAGCACATTTTTACAGTCTTTTTGCATATTGATTTTGTTTAATTCCGCTCTTCAATCTTGTGACCTTCTTACGAGTATTAGTTTGTGTCTGAATCGGTAGAAAATACTCATCTTCTTCGTCAATATCACCACTTACAGAATCCATCCACATGATATATGCAATGCAATTCTCTGCATCAACTTTTATATTGTAGAAGAAATTTTCAAAACTTTTTGACTTAAGTCTCTTTAAAACCACCAAAACTTCTTATGCATCATTTGCATCAAATGTGTTATGTTGCAAGTTGCGTATAATATTTTGAATATCTTTGACGATGAATTTAACATTTGACCTTCCATCACTTATTATACTCAACACATTCATGATCAAACTCAATTTGATATTTGATCAGTGGAGTAGATTGATTAACATTATATCGGCAACAGTTATATTTTTGTGTGTTGTCATTGTGTGTTGCCATGAAATTAATTTTATTAGGCGTTACTGTTAAATGATTGTGATTCAACTTTACTTTTGTAACACGCCAAATATCATTGGCACATTGTGAACAACAAATATTCTGGTTTTGTACATTGTGTGTTCAACAGTATCTTTGGATTATATTTTCATCATCATTTTCATTTTCAAACAAAACCTTTTCAGAATTAGGTCTACCTGTTCTTCTACATGCATATAACCTATGAGATAAAATTTTAACTCCAAATCCACTCTTATAAGCATATTCATTATAGGATTTTTGAATTTCAAATATACTTGTAAATATTTGACCCACATACGGAGGAGAAAAATTATCACAATCTAAATTTGTCTTCTCTTTGCCATTCAAATTATTTTCTTCATCAAAATTATCTTCTTTTTCAAAACTATCAAAATCCAAATTATCTTCTTTCTCGAAACTATCAAAATTATCAAAAAGCGTAACTAGTGAAATGATATATATTTTTTTGTTGTTTGATCTCTACCATTGGTTCATCTGTTTAACGATTTGAAATGTGTTAACTAAAAAAATCTCGATAACTAACGTTAACTATGAATCAACTATATATATATATATATAAATTATGTAAATAAATTTATTTTTTCATGCTACTTCAGTACGCATGCTTAAAAATTTCTTATTCAAATGATAACGCTAATGGATAAAATTACAAAAACGAGTCAGAAATTTTTTTCCTTTTTCGATATATGTTTACAAATAAGAAGTGAACAGATTTCTTACTTAATATACATGTAGTATGAAATATATAATAATAATAATAATGGGTCAAATATATCAAAAGTACAACTTAATAAGACAAAAAAATAATTACAGTATAAAAAAAGTACAACAATTTTTTTGAAAGTTTAAAATGATAAAATAAGTAGAGTCTGATAAAAATTATTTCTGAACATCGGAAAAACCTCTGTTTCCTACTATCACTAATTCACCGATTAGAGGCAAAAACACGTGAAAAAAAAAAAGAAGAAGGATATTTGTAAATATCAATTGCGTTAATATGTTAAATATTATACTCTTTGCATTTATAAAAAATAGCTTCCGTTTTCCAAATTTATATACAAATTACGAGTCATAAAAATAACATTTAGAGTAATTATATTATACCTAAAATACTTTATTCATTTCTTTTTTAAAATGATGCAATTATTAAAGCACATTAGTTAAAGAATAAAATAAATAAATCATTCATTTTATTTTATTTTAAAAAACAATGAGATAATCTAAATTTGTAAACAAATCTTAACTTGTAAAAAATCGTAGACAGAGTGAGTAGTTACACTTTTAACGTGTATCTAAGTTTTGATATTTATTTATTTATTTTTGTCGAAATGTGATAAGGTGTGCAGCAACAAAGTGTCAGAGCGCGAGAGAGTTTTTTCCCAAAACCAAACCTCTTTTGTTGAAACCAAAATAGAAAGATCAAAACCGGACCCAACTAGAGAGAGAGATGTTGTTTCAGGTAGGAGGGCAAGGGAGTCGTCCCACCTTCTTCGAGATGGCTGCCGCTCAGCAGCTACCCTCCAGTCTCCGTGCTGCTCTCACCTATTCCATCGGTGTAAGCATAATCATTTCCTTTCCGCTTAATTTCAATTATTAAGGGTTTTATTTGAACTACTGATTTTGAATTTGGTATTTGGATGAGATTCTAGTCTGTGTAATTACATTGAAGTGCGTGCCCAGTTAGATTTTAATGGGTAATTGTTGTTTTCAGGTTTTGGCTTTGAGAAGACCCTTCCTCCATAGGGTGTTAGACTATGAAGATGAGTTTTTTGCATTTCTTACTCTTGTTCTTGAAACCCATAGCTTGCGAACTACAGGTGGCTCTTCATTATTTTGCGTTTCTTTTCTTTCAATGTGTTTTATGGGTCAGTACCTTCAGTTGCTTAGTTGGGATTACTATGGCAATAGTTGGAGGTCACCTATGTGTTTTCTTTAGATTTTTGGGAGTTAGAAGAGACCCATTTCTCTATTGACTGTATTTCTGATGAATGGTTCTGCTGCTGCTCAAAATATTGTTGATTTTCATAAATGATATCCCTCTGTTAAGAAAAAAAAAACACACATATATAGAGCTGCAAATTTAGCAAATTTTTATTATATACTTTTCATCCGTATTTATCCTTACAAGTGATAATATGTTAGTTGAGTAGTAGGTGGATAATGACAGTATTAAGGTTAGACATTGACATATATTCTATCCCTTTTTAATTGTTTAGTATTAAATAGAAGAACTTGTGGAAGTGGAATTCTTCTTCTGCAGCAGTTTATTGGTTGAGGGAATTGTGTCATGATGTTCATTTTGTTCTTTTTCTGGTCAGATGCTTCATTTTCAGAATCCTTATATGGTTTGCGAAGGAGAGTAGTTAATATAAAACTGAAGAAGGATATTAATCGTTCAGAAGCTGGTGATACAATTCACCTGTCAGGATTGGATAAACATCAAAAAGTTCTTTCCGTTGTATTTTTGGTAGGATTTTCTTCTTCTTCTTCTTATGTTGTATTCGTGTAAAAGTTCTTTTCTGTTGCATTATTCACCTATGTTTCAGTATAAAGTGGGTGCTTTCCTCTCCAATGCACGGGGATTTAAATTTAGGCAGTAAATTGTAGCGAATATGGCTCCTTTTATTTCATCTAATATTGTTCAATTAGTTAGAACACAGATATAAAGTTCATCTTTGATGTCTAGGATCACTATAATCAATCTTTATATGCCCTTGTAGTGTCTATGTTTTACTTTGAGAATTGGTCGTACAAAACTATAAGAACAACATACAAGTTTCCTCCTTTTGTTTATCTGTACTTTATAATTACCTATAAAAATATTTTAATCGTATCTTCTTGTTCTTTCTCATTATACATATTCGTGATGAACAGGGGGTGAAAGTTGTCATGGTCTATTTGATGGTCACAATCAATTTTCTTATATGAAAGTACATATTATTGTGCTAGATCTGTTACAAGTTTTCCATGTTTTAATGATTATATAAAAAATGATATTCAAGGATATTAGCTATTCTAAAACACTTTCTGCAGTTTCTTAAAATTTACGGATAAGTAACGTGGCAGTGTACACTTTGATACATGAGTTTCTTAGAATTCATGTATTTACTTGAGCATTTTCTTCTTTTAATTCTTAAATTACCGTGAAGGTAATTTTGTGTCAGTTACATATTTGTATAGGTTGTCTTGCCATATTTCAAGTCAAAATTACATACAATCTATAATAAAGAAAGGGAAGCTACACTTCAAGCAAGTTTATGGGGGCATGGTGATGACAGATTCAGTGACAATGATTATTCCAGTGGAGATTCTTTTGTTTCAACCATTGCTTCAGATTTGGAAGCATCAGGCAGAATGACTTTGACGAAGAGAATTCAGAAGATTATAGGTGTTTGTTATCCATGTATACATGCTGGCAATGAAGGTGCATACATCTTATACTTTGTGCATATATAGACAAATCTATAAGTGAGGGTTTGTGCTTGTGAAGGTATATATATCATCTGCACTTTTATCTTTGCCTAGAGGCATTCATCTTGTGTTCAGTTTTATAGAAGTAAGCATTTATTGATGCAGGTCCTTTCAAGAAAATTACTGTACGTCTTTGACATTGGTGCACCTTTTATTTCTCCTATGTTTTGTATACCTTGTGTGTAAGAGGATTAGCTCCCTTTGTGGCACTTCCAATGAAATTATTTACTTCTCAAAACCTTTTTTTGGGAGTAAAATTCCTTTAACCATTATATGTCAGAGGCCAATTTTCACATAACTACCTGAATTCCAGAAACTGGACTTAGCCACCTCAGTTCTATTCATAATATTTAGTTAGCCACTGATTATAGTCAATATATCAAAGTTAGCTCTTTGGCATTCCTAGTTGTGGAAATCCTAAATATTTATCCAAAACTACCAATAAAAACAGATATAGGGTACATACTTAGTTTCGCTAAACAAAACTAATTTCAAATAACCCAAGAATGTGTGGAGGTAAATGCTAGTTTCTAGATTTCACATGGTTATGTGAGAATTTGGCCCACAATTCAAGTGGTTAAGTGAATTTGACTATAATTCTTTTCTTATTTAAAAGCTGAGAAAAGAGAAACAGAGAACCAGGAAAAGGAAAAAATTTGGTGCTTCCTATGATGACCTGAAAGTTAGAATCTCAGCTGTCGCTTGAACTTGACCATTTTTATTTTTAGTTGAAGACTAGAGAAGTCCTACCATTATTTTAGTTTAACCTGGTGTGCAGTGTTCCTTGATTTTATGCAATTCTTTTATTCTTACCATTTTAGAAATCATTACCACAGATCAATCTGTATGTATCTTCTGTACTTTTATCCACATTAGCACCACTATGTAACAGAAGTAGTAGCATACATACACATTAAATTACTGTGCAGATAATGCAACCATGGCAAATAATATTGTTCTCTGTATGAGGCTTTTATGCATATTCTATGTACTTATCTCGTTTTTAAATGTGCAGGGCTTGCTTTTGCATATCAGCTATTATACCTGTTGGATGCTACTGGGTTTTATTCCCCAGGTTTACATGCTCTTGGGGTTCATGTCTGTCGTGCCACAGGACAGGAACTGGTATCAATCTAGAAACTCTTCTACAATGAAATTGCTGGACTTGAATTAATTTTCATCTCGTTAGAATAGCAGACTAGATACTGTGCCAGAGATACTTCGAGGAGAAAAAAAGAAAAAGAGAAAAGAGTCCGTGAATCATAATAGAACTTCCCCCGCCTATGACAGACTATTAGTGCCTGAAGAGATTTTCTTATTTGGTTCAATCTATATCATCTTGTTATTTTGATCTTCATTACTTTTTAATGTCAAGGTAGATGGACACTTCTTCTAGAATTTCCAAGATAAGAAGCCGAGAACGAGAAAGACTTCGGGGTCCTCCTTGGTTAAAGGTATGCAATTCGGTCATGTATTGTGTACTCCCTTACAACTGTACTGTGTAAGATTGAAACTTACCTTGCTACTCCATTCGGAATGAGTAATGGATGACCACCTATTTCGATAATGGGACTTAACTATCATTGTATCACTATTATTCTGTTGCTAAGTTTTCCCAAAATAGTAAAGGAGACACTTTTCTAATAATAAATGAGACACTTTCAAGTGTTTCCTTAGATTATTCTGAGCGTTGAATTCAAGTATGTTTGATGGCATGTGCAGTGGGGCTTCTTGTGCATCTGAACTGAAGCATCAGAAAGCTATATATTTCTGTTGTAGCTTGGTGTACTAGATTTTCTTACACAAATTTCATACAGCACATCCTTCATGTCTTTGTCATATCAACCATCAAAGTGATAGAAGCAATCAAAGTTGGTCCACTCCAGCTTTTGCAGTAATTTGGAACGATGGTGAAGGCTTTGAGAAGTCATCAAGTTTTTCTGGTGTCCTTAAAAATTAAGGCAAGATACAAGGATGAGATCGTGTAAATTGATAAGATTCAGTGGTTATTTCAATTCTTGTGGTTGATTCCTCGTTAAGGAAGTCGATGTTTGATAATTGATTCTGTTATTAAACCATATAATGCTGTACCTATAGCATGTTGAGTGGCACAAATGTAATTGTCTTCATATGCAGTTTTATTTTATTTTATTTTTTTTCAAATGAAATACTCATTTATACATGACAAATAGTAGAGTGGTGTACTATTTTATCCTCTTCTAATGCTTGTAGTTGAATTGAATGCTTCTAATCTGTTTCTTTCTCTCATTTCCCCCTTTTTCTTTTGTAGATTTAATGGTTAATAAGTATTACTTGTTGTCATCATTTTCAATCTTATTTTGTTGCGTTTCAGACATTACAAGGAGCATTGCTCAGTTGTTCATATGCAGTTCTTGATTATGCGCAAACCGGTTTGATTGCTGCTGTATTCTTCTTTAAAGTGAGTATGTTCTGCGTTCACAGAATTCTTTTTAAGTTCAATAAAATTTATTGCCAATATAGATCAGTAGCTTGGAATTGCCAAGAGGCTTTGAAAATAATAGTCAGACGTCAAGTTGGATATCATGGTCTGCATGTGCTATTTGCTGATTAAAATTTTTGCATCCTTCGTGAAACTCTCGGTATCCATTATATACCATTTCCTAAAGTACGCCAACTGATAGCCTGAAGTGTATGAATAGTTGAATACCCTTGACGAAAATTTCCTACATGTGTATCTTGACTAGTGTTGTGACATGCCTGGCTAACTATTTCCACCTGCATCTTAAACCTAATCAGTTAGCTTCACCGAAGCCCTGAACAGAACAAGTTTTTGAAGAAGTAAATTAATTACTTCAGTGACTAAACAAGCAAATTATCTATTGCCGGAGATATATTCATATTTTCCTCAAGTTCTATATCTAGTTTGTTGCTGTACATCTGCTTGAAGTGGTTATCATGTTGAATATTTGTATATTTTTCTGGTGAATTGCCGCCTGTAGATGATGGAATGGTGGTACCAATCTGCTGAGGAGAGAATGTCAGCTCCGACTGTGTATCCTCCACCTCCTCCACCTCCACCCCCAAAGGTGAGTCCAAATTCGGATATTCCCCTGCAATTTGAAACACAAATGAATATTTTGATTTTCAAACTCACTTTGGCTCATTTTTATCTTCAAAATAGATATGATTAATGTACATTTCTGAAAGTAATCAGAGTTGCAACTAGTAGTACTCCATAGATAATTTACAACATTCATTATTATATTGAATAAATTTAAATTGATGTTTTCGAAGAGGTTAATTCTTGCAACTGGTCCAGCTAGACTTTTCTTAGAAGTATATATGAATCCAAACAAAGAAAATTTAAACACTGGCTTAAAATTTTAATATGGTCATGAATGAAAAAAGGCCATGAATAATGTGAAGAAAATGAAAATGTTCATGAGATTTCTTACGTGATGTGGATACTCTTATTCAACGAGAGTTTATATCTGTTGTTTCTAAAATCTTTTACATCAATTAGGCTGCCAAAGAGGGGATTCCACTGCCAACAGATAGAACAATATGCCCTCTCTGCTCACAGAAGCGCGCGAATTCCTCGGTTGTTGCAGTCTCAGGCTTCGTATTTTGTTATGCTTGCATATTTAAGTATGTCTCACAGGTGAGGCGTCCGTACTTTCTACTGGTTTTCACAAAGTGCTTATTAGTATTATCCTTTATTTGTTCTCTTAAGAGAAACTACAAATACTAATTGATGAATAAAGCCCTTGTCGGAAAAGACAGTTTAGGCTATTTGCAGAACCATTCCTTAGTGTTAATATAGTTATCTCCCAAGATTGTAGATGAGCAACTCCACAATGACCAGATTCCATGTTCACTGTACAATGACCAGATTCCATATATTATTCCATGTATATCATTTCAATCAGATTTCGGTTCATTTTGTGAGCACCACATCAGTAAAATATTCCATGAAGAGTATAATTTAGACTATTTGTTTATATCCAAATTGGTAAAATAATTTCATATTGTCGATTTTTCAAGGTCTTACACCGATGTAATTACTTCAAAACCTTCAATAGTGCAATTTCTTGACATATTATCCTACGTATTTATCTTGATTCTTGTGGAGGGTCATCTTTTAAGAATTTGGGCGGTGTCATGATTCAATTAACATCTAAAGCTTATTTACTAGAAACTGTCTCCTTATGATATTACTCTGTATGTAACTTCGATGTTCATGTCCAACAGTATAAACGGTGCCCAATCACGTTGATGCCCGCAACTGTGGATCAGATTAGGAGGCTCTTTCATGATGTGTAATAAGAATCCTATGTATGATGGTTAACGGCCGACTTCTCTATACAGTACCAACAGCATGATGATCAAGTTATCAAAACATGACGAGATCATGAAATATCGTGACAGTACTCACAAACGAATAACACTGAGAGCTTGTTTTAGTTAAAACTTGGCAGAATAATGTTCAACTTCTCTCTTGTCAGAAAAAAGTATGGAAGCCTTTTAGATGGGGGAATAGCTGAACAGAGGAGAGAGGCTGGTGAAAGTACTTGATGAGCTTTATTGGTTGATATTATATAACTTTATTTATCATTTTTAGTGATGATTGTGGGTAAATCTCAACTGTATTTGACATTAGTGATGATGACTTGGTCTGCTTGTTTCTACCTTAGAAAGTTGGACTACAGCAAATTTATCATCATTACACTAACCTGTTTCGAGAGCTAATATTACTAGAAATATTGTTGTCAGTGTAATAAGTGTTTGAAGTATCAATTGTTATGTGCTTTTTAAGAATATTGCTAAAGATTTCTTCACTCTTTCAATAATATTTGTGCAAGCAATATCAGTAGCGGTTTGTTTCATGCTACATAGAGATACCATCATTTGATTGTTCTACATATTTTATTACATCATGCAAAACATCTGTTGCATGAAAAAAAAAAAATAACTTTTTTCGTAGGGACCCAAACAAAAATTTTGAGCTTTGCAATTTTATGTGACGTCTTACTCCATTGCAAATAGAAATGGTTTTTTGAATTGAAAATTTAACTTATCTTTCTAATTTACATATTAATTGTATTTATAATTTTATATAATAACGTCGGATTTCTAACTATTTATCTTTAAACTTTATGTTGGTATTTCTTTCCTTATATTTTGTATATGTGGGGAAATTGGAAATAGGAGCCCAAACCTATGTCAACAAAAAACTGAACAGCAAATCAGAACTTGATAATCAAAGTTGGGATCTGAAAATCATCTGCAAGGTAAAGAGAGGACTTCTTATATACAAGAATTTCAGCAAAGTCATGCTTTGTGCCATACAATTTACATTAATCATGTGCATCCTCTAAAAGCAACATGACACAACATTAGATTACAATCAATCAAGAGGCTAGTTTGGACAACAACGCCGATGTTTTCTCGGTTTTTGCACGTTTTGTAGGTCCTTGGCTAGATTGCTTAGCATCTTGGTCAGTCTCGTGACAGATTACTGAATCAGTTGAGTCTTGTTTGTTATTGGGTTTCTGCACAATTCTTTCATTAGAAATACTAGCGTTACATGTATCAGTCTCTGTTCCATGATCTTGCACAACTTCCAAGCCGTTACTGTCATGGTTAGGCTGCTCTGGCGACATGTTGGCATTACTTGCACCGATTTCTGTTCCAACATGATATTTTTCCTCGGCTTCCAATTTAGTGCAGGCACTGATAGTCTGCACTACACTTGATAAGGTCGCAGAGGGCTCATCCGAATTAGACAACGAGGGCTTCAGTCTTTCGTTCTCCATTTTCCGCTGTTCCTCAAACATCATTTGGAGGCATTTCCCCTGTTCTTCTATTCGCAATTGCAAATCTCTCTGAATCTGAAGAAATAAAACAATTGCCAAACAGGTCAATATATGCTGCACATTCTTGCTGACCTTCTCCAAAGGCATGCTTACATGAAACTATTAGAGAATTGTAGAAGACCACTACCTACTCTAGATTATTTAAACATAATCTTACACTATGAAAAATTAAAAATCTTAGTAAATGAAGAAGATAAAATAAAATATATAATTGCACATACTAGGTTGACATGAAGGGGAGATGTAAAAGTTGTAAAAGTTAAGGGGATATGTATAGATATTGAAAAAAGACTATGGAGTTGATTGACTTTATATTTATGTCCTCTCTTTAACTTCAGCATATTTATGAATCCTTCCTTGTGAACTGGAATATGAGCACAACAGAATGGTTTGTAACTTTGATATTCCACTGCTATAAAATTTACTAAAATCTGAGAATTGACAGTAAAGAATCAACACAACTAAGTTTAATAAAAGTTTACTTGATCCTTCTAGAGTCTTGACTTGTTTCATTGTTGGTACCTAAAAATAATTGTAATGAGATGCCCAAACTGACAAGCACAACCAACCGGGGTCAGTCAACTGAATTCGACATAGGTTTAAAAACAGTAGGTACTAACCTATCCAAGTACTATAATTAACCACTCCCATTCCAAATCAAAAATTTGCAAATGAACAATTCCATTCATCTCCTCCACAGAACAAACCCCTTACTGAACTAACAGATCCATGTGACTGAGACTCTGAAAGAATCAATGAGGTACCACAACAGGGGATAACTAGCTGATCAGTTCTCTCTTAAAAGACCAAATGATAGGGAAAGCAAGTACAGACCAAAGAACAAATTTTATATTTATATTAGAATATTTAATTATTGAAAAAGATTGATGTAATTACTATTCTATTGTATGACATCTTTGCATATTTCATACTGGTAGGAATAATTATTATAGTCAGGATATTTTAGTAAATAAGTATTACTGTTATTCCCAAAGTAATTTAGGGTTTTAGCCTCTATAGAAGACATAATCCCCACAAATTAGTTACGCATTTATTTATTGAGATTATGATCATTCAATGTAGAGATCTTCCTCTCTTTCTAGGGTGTATATATATAGATTCGAACCTAGTAAAAACCCTAACAATATATACCAAGGAGGGTTGGATTATTGATTTGTTCTTTCAAAATTTGATTATTAATATAACTTAAATTTGTCTACATCACCTTAACCTCTGTTCTGGAATCTTGACAATCTCAAATTAGTACAACAATATGCATGCATTTATAGTCGGAAATAATTCCATTTTATATTGAAAAAATAAACGTTGACCAACAATAAGCAGGATTTGAGCATTAGCAGCAAAACTATAGCCCCTTTTCAAGGGCTAAGCTGTTAAAATTTTAAGGAAGGAGGTGGGATGTTGAAAGCCGAAAATAAAGTCTAGAAAGAACTTTGACGAGAGCTGCAGAAATCAAATATTTTATGATAATGTAGATAGTTATACAATCATAATGTCAAACCCATCAGGATCTTATCAGATTAAGATTTTACCAGTTAGAACTTCTACAATTATGCATTTTAAGTAGTTTGTTGACTTTGAATTAATTGTCTAAAATATCCTTTAGATTTAGAAGGGAAAAAATGAGGGAAATGCAATAAAGTTTCTTTTAAAAATTAAAACTTATGATTGTTGTGAGATATTTAGGTGCGGCCATTAGTTTGTAGTAGTAAGAATTTATAGGAATGGAGAAAATTAAGGGTACATTTGTTTAAACCTTTTAACATTTTACAAAAAATAAATAAATTATATATATAATTTGTTGCATATATACCCTGGGCATACTGCAAAAAGGAGCAGTGTTTCATTTATTAGGGATGGAGGGAATAAATGGAGCCTAATAAGAAGACTTCAGTTATATTCAGGAACCAATCTTAATTATGCTCCTCCGGAGTTGTAGACCTACACTTGATTTTTTTGCAAAATATCTGCAAGAAAGAAAATCTTCAAGTCAATCCATACCTCAAGTTGTTCATGGAGCTGCTTCTGAACTTCCATCTGCAATCTCAGTGCCTCAGTGATGCCCATACTCCTGCCAATGTATCACATCCACAAATGTTTCAATAAAACCCAAAGTGAGAGTTTGAAACCTATGTTACATGGACACAACATTCTGGTCTAGGTATTCGTGTCTGACATTCGACACTTGGACAAGTATTTGGGGGTTGGACACTTCATTTTAGTATAAAAGTTGGCAAAATTGAGTCATACTTGACCCAACACGTGTCCAAGATAGTTATATGACCACCTCTTCAGAAAAGTGAAGAGGTTGGGAGTTCAACTCTTACTGGATTGTTATGGGTGTGTGATTCTAGGCGGTGGCCTCCTTTGTAAAAAAATAAAAAATTGAGTCATACTTGTCTCAGATTCTTAAAGTACCCATATCCGACTGTGAACTCCAGCTGAGTCCATGTAACTTAGCTTAAAACTTTATCAACAGAGAACTACAACAAAGTTTAGTCACATAGAAACTATATTAAAATGTGAATTCAACCTATTAATTATTATAGAAGCTAACTAACATCACAATATATACCGATTTGGACAAGAAAAAATTAATTATAGAACTTAACTGGAGCAGGTAGACCCTGGACATAATTACCGATGACTTTTGCACATCGGCATGCACATGCATATCTTATAAGGGAAAACAGAAGCTGTTATTATCAGCTAAAATTAAGGGAATAGTAATCTAAAAAGTTCTCAGTAGAGAGCACTGCAAGGTTATAGATCCTCGTTGCAGTGAATGTAGAAACAGAAATACCATGACTGATTCCCCCGTCAGCCAAAAAAAGTATCATATTGTGATGCCAATGTTAACTACCACATAATAACAACAAGAAGGTAAAGTTAACTTTCACCTTTTTGACACAGGGAGTCCCATATTCTTAATTTGTAAGGACTTAAAGTCTCTATTTAAGCAAGTCTGGGACAAATTACCATTTTATTCTAGTAGTTCAAATGACTCAAAACTAGAAATTAACCAACTATTGAAGCACATAACACCTAGGATGAAAAAGGTGATTGTCCTGAAACTCCTACAATTAACTAATCCATGCATAAACTTCAGAAATATAAGCAACATTACAGGTATGGGAGAAAATGAGAGAGAGAAAGGGAGAGGATGATAAATGGTCTTATATATATGTATGTAGAACAAGGGAGGGAGACTGACTTGATTTTCACATCTATGGATGCCATCTCTTCTATAGGTGTTAACTTTTTCTCTGAGTTTCCTGAAATGAGAAGATGAACAGCACATTTCCATTTAAGATTATATTCCATGTTTGACAACACTGGAAATTTGTTAAGTTAGGAGCAACATATGCACAAAAAGACTGGTTCAATCACTCCAGTAACCGGATGGAGACTCAATGCATGAATCTAAATTGAAACAACCAATCTATGCGAAAGAGTTAGAAATGCTCCGTCCAAGAAGAAAGGAGAGTACAATTTTTGACTTTATCACATTTCATTTACCCATGAGGTTTTCCCAGATCATGATAGTACATAACTTTGTGTGTGTTTTTTTTTTTTTTTTGTCAGAAGAAGATAAAGTTTAGGCTAGAAGTTTCCAGCTAAGATAGATGCTTACATTTATACACCTGAGTAAGAACCCATTTCTTACGAGAATTGACATGGATGTGGATGTGGATGTGGTATGTTTTACTTCCCGCACCTACAAGGGTTCAGGCTCTAACATAGCTATGTATCAATAAAAGATTAAGTTTGATTTTATGTGGAGGATTTAAGAAGTTCAAATTTATGTTGAGACACATGACATTTGATGGGGAAAAAATGAACACTGTAAAAGATCAAATACTAGCAGAGTCGATCGACAAGAAAAAAAACAAGGTTACAAAAATGGAAGCCGTACTGTACCTTCTGATGGCTCTGGTTTGTATCTGGCCGTTCTGTATTTCTGAAAATTTTAAACCATAAAATTAGTTGAAATATAATAAGTCTCAGGAATTGATTATGACTATCTGACATGAAAATTGATGGTAAATCAATAGAACAATTTCTGCGGACCTGCAGATGGCTTTTTACATGATAGATGGTCAAACCTTCAACATTCATGAGCTTCAAGACACCCTTTGGAGTAGCTCCTATGAGTTAAATCATTAGTATAAAGAGTCGATATATCCTAACGTATCTGAGTAGAGATTAAATGAGAGAGAAACACACTTTCACTTCCACCAAGTTTACTAACAGCATCAACAAAGGATTCATGAAGTTCTGGTGTCCAACGCATACGAGGTTTAGTCAGTGCTGAAGAAGATGATGGGCTTGCAACAGGACATACTTCTCCAGGTGGCACAGAACAATGATGCATATTGACCTGGTGCATAGATACATCAGAACTTCAAAATACAATTTTAAAACGTGATATGCAGTAAATACAGTAGTATTTAAAGGGAAAAAGAAACAAAGAGTAGTACTTAAAGGGAAAAAAAACCAAACAACAGATGAATGAAAACAAAGTGAGATGGTACCATTATGAAGTCATCTCCGAAGACGTTAAGCACGACAACTACTCGTCTTTGTCTAATATATCATAAACCGTGATTGCATATGTATGTCTGTTAAAATAATATTAAGATTCCTGGTTTGCTGGAAATGAAGTACAATCTTTCAATATTCACTTTCAGTATTGGTTGAAGTCACATGATTGACTATTCAAGTCTTATGTGTTATGAAATTTGGTTAGATGTAATTTATGAAACTTGAATTTCAGTTATTTCTTTAGCTGCATCATATACAAGTCTAGGTTGGCCTCTATTTTGGCACTTTATTGTGTTCATTTACTTGTAATGGATCCTGAATAGATATCAAGTAATAAATATAGTTTCTGGTGATTAAAATTTCTCTTTTCACCCCACAAAGACCAGCCTAGCATGGCTTGGTCATGGTCAAATCGTCCAAAATTAATGACGTGAGAGCGGCTCTTATTCTTTGGCCGGGTTTATATACCCGTCCCCGGGACAAGACTTTGTGCATGTAAAGCTCATGTTCCATAAAATTGTTTAAAAACACAAAACTGGATAACTCATTTGCCATTCTCAGTCTACTAAAATTATAACAAACATATCTTGAATTTAATGCCACTTTTAGAGTCTAAAACTATAAATATAACTCTCATTATGGAATTAAGTAAATGAGGAAATTGTCTCTAAATTTGAAACAAAGATATGAAAGAACGATCAAGCACCGATCCAGATTACTAGAAGTCTAGAACTAAGAAATACTAAAAAGCAAAAAATCTTTCATTTAAACAGAAAATCTAAAATAGCTCAATACTTAGAGAAAGCAAGAAAACCATAATACTTGTCAATGCAGATGCAAAACACAAAATAAAATGGCATCACACACACCTAAATAAGACCAAAATACACATATATGTAAATTCAGCAACAAAAACACTTAAATCATACTAAAATAAAAAAACAAAAATGAAGAAACCTTTGATTCTTGTTCTGGTACATCTGCATCAGTAAAAAGATCACTCCAATTTGGCTCCAAACCATTTTCAACATCACCTAGTTGATCAGCCCACTCCTTCCAATCATCTCTACAATTATCTCAAGAATTCAAACTAAACCCAATTAAATTCACATCAACAACAACTGAAATTCACAATTCAATACCCAAATGAAATTAAAAAACAAACATTATCAGAACCTAAGATAAGAACAAGAAATTGGAAATAATTTCAGACATAATTGGTAAAAAAATCACAGAATCCTAACCTTAGGAAACTTGAACTCTGCATTGGCGGCTGAGGAAAGGGAAATAACGTACGAAACTCTTACAAAATTTGTCCGGAAAATCTGCTATCTCAATATTGTTCGATTGAGTGAATGATTGGTTTAAGAGGCCGTCTATCTTAGGATACGGTTGCTGCTAATCTGCTGTGGTGGATTTTTAAGGTTCTCTCTCACTTTCTGACCGTTGATCATTGATGACATGGATTTATGCATTGTTTGACTTAATCAACGGTTGTGATTTGAGTAAATTAGCTTTCTGTTAATGGAGAGTAGGGTAACTTGCTCTTCACTAGACTCGCACACCAGAAATTAGTTAAGAGAATTGGCGTGTGGAATCATATGTGTTTTTTTAAAAGAAAATGCACCATTTTGTATGGGTAAACAATTCAATTTTGATTTGCTCTTGCAATTGTTATCGTTGTTTTTTGAATTTACCCAATTAATTAAGGAATTTTTTTTTGATGTTATGTCGGCGACCTAATTGTTAAACGATTTTTTTGTTTATAGTATCATCCTTCCCGCCGACTATTTTGGTTGTATCATGTGAAAAATTATATTATTTTCATTCCAAAATTAAATATGTATTTTTAAAATAACAATTTTTAAAGATAATTTTTATGTTTTAAATATTTGATTGTTCGACATCTCCATATGTAATTTACCTTCTATATATAAAAGTAGTTTTGCTTTATTTTTCTTATGGGTTGAGTAATTGAAAAATTAAATAGAACAATTAAAAGCAAAAAATTATTTTCAACAAATGGAAGATAAAAGCAAAAAAAAAAAAAAGGGAAAACCCACGAAATGAATCAAGTTGGGACCTCACAAATTTAAATTGGTTATTAATCACCTGAGCTCCACAACAAGATCGGTAACAATAAACAAGTCTTAGGTTTGGATATTAAGATTTTTTTCAAACGAAGTTCAAAGTCTTTTCCGCTGGTAAAATTAGTTTCTCCGCTATTTTTACTGGGGAAGGCTTTTGAACATTTATAGTCCTTTCACAATCAAATTCACAATTCTTTATTATTATTATTATTATTGTTACCATTGTTATTAAATTGATTACTGTTGTTATTAATAATGAACTTTTCCTTTACTACCTCATTTTCAAAATGTATGACATTTGATTTTTTGCATGTATTTTAGATGAAGTTTGATGTATGTTAGATATTTTATTTTTTTCAAAATAAAAATCAAAAAGTAAAATTTTTTTAAATGAAAATTAATATGATATAAAAATTAAAATTATATAAAATATTTAACGTGCACTAAATGTCACCTAAAGTTATGTGAAAAAAAATTCAAACGTTATGCATTTTAGAAAGGAGGTATCATTTAATAAAAATAAAGAAATGAGGTCTAGGATTTATATAGGATTGTAATAGAATTCAAACGGTTCATGATTTATTCGAGTTCGATTCGAAAATTAACCAGCTCGATTGATTTGAATTCGATATGAAAATGAAACATAAATGAGATTTCGACTAAAGGTTCGATAAATTAAACGAGAAAAATATAAGCAAATTGGTATCCACTCGATTTTACTCGTGAGTAGTTCAATTATGTTTTATATATTAAAATATTATAGCATACTGAGAAGTTTTAAGGTTATTTTTGTCTTAATAATTTATTTAAGTATGATACATAATATAAATTTTATTCTAATAGTGATGTTTCTAAGTAAATTTATTTTCATATATATAAAAGATATTGTGAAAAGAAAATAATAAATAATATTAACACGATTTATCTTTCTCTGAATGAGTCAAATAAATATTCGCGAGTAGTTTAAATTCGATTATAGTATAATTTGAGCATTAAAATTTTATTCGATTGGATACTCGAATATTGAAAATCTAATTAGAGTAGAATCCAAGGTTATCGGTGTCCGCTCAGTTTAGTTAGGAAACGTTGGCTATACAGGTTCTTGGGTTACGGTAGCACAAAATTAAAGAGCAGGCTATCTTTGTTTTTTCAGTTCACAAGTTTGGAGTTATGCAGTTTCTAGGAGTCGTCCTGCTGTTTCAAAGTGCCAGGTTATTTTTCTGGTAGCATGGATCTTTTTGCAGCATTCGATTTTGTTTTTAGTAGCAGCATTCGATTTTGTTTTCGCCAATAATGTCTAATCTTGTAATCATAAATCCAAGTTTTTTTGGATTGGGTTCTATTCAGTGATAATATTTCTTCTGCTTTTTGCCAATTTTTTTTAAAGATTATTAAAAATAAAATTGATAATACTATTGGTCTATCCTTGGGATTTTATTATGTGAACGAGAGATGGAAAAAATATTTCAATAAAAATATTATGCTTATAGTTAGGAGATTTAAACAGTCTAATCAAATTTATAATTTAAATAGTTTAATGTATCTAACTTTTGGAGGAATAAATTGTTTTTCTTTCGTAAATTAAATATAGACGAAGGAGAGGGCTTTATGCAAGAGAAAAGACAACGGGAGTGGCAGGTGAAGAGAAGAGAGGGAGAGAGAGAACAGAAGAAAGAGAAAAGATAAAGGAAAACAGAGAGAAAAATGGAAAAAATAATATAATAAATTTTTCGTCAGTGAATTTAGCGGAAATGTTAGTTTAACTGGTATAAGGTAATTTTTTTTAAAATTTTTTTCTCTTTCTTCCATAACCGTTGAATCAAACAATTAAATGTAAAAGATGTGTTAGTTTATAAAACTCTTGCAGCTAACATTAGTTATAAATGGATTCTCATTTATATTTTTAAAATATATGTATAAATCATATATCTATTTATTTTATATAAGATAGAGTATATTATTTTAATATCTTTTTTAGTTGTAATAGTTTTAGTATATATATATATGTGTGTGTGTGTGTGTGTGAGTGTTATACATATATAAGTTTTATTTATTGTTTTAGCTGTATTTATTAGTTCAGTTATTTTTAAAGTATGTTTAGAAGCTTAACACTTTAATATCGAATTTCTTCTCCTTTTTTATCTATTGGAAATCCTTAATGTCCATCTCTGTTTCTGATTTGGGAAGAGTCCCTCTCTGTTGAGAGACTCTCCCATATCTTTTTTGCATTTTACTTTATGATTATATGCTTTTTTACTGTCCCTTGGCAAAATTTAATTATCTTGCATTTTTCTCTTCTCAATGAGAGTTATCAGTAAAGTTTGATACATTTTAATTTGTGTACGAATTTACCCAACAAATTGATTATCATGTGTTTGTTTCACAGATATATTCAAGTTTATATATTTTCATTTATTCAGATATTTATATGTTATCGAAAAGAAAAGAAAAGGAAAGAGGTGGAAAAGAAAAAGGACATGAAAATCTTTGTCTTGTTATGCAATAAAGGAAAAAGAAAAGAAATTAGAAATTCTACTTATGTTTGGAACTAGGAAAACTAGGAGGAAAAGGAAAAGGAAAATAACAAAAAGAAAATAAAAATGAAATTATTAGTGTTAGATGATCTTATTTATACTAATCATTTTTCTATATTGTAACATTTTTTTTTGTATATGGAAATAAAAATATTAAGACTACACCATGTTTTAATTAACACAATGTATTACATCTTGTTAAAATGCAGAATCTGAAGAGAATTCCATAATAGGAAAACACAGTGAAAACTAACAACAAATATCACAATTTTTCAGAAGAGACAAAGCCAGAACTCAAAATGTGACAATTTCGTAGTGAACACAACTGTGTATAGATAATGTTTTGCTTGATTAATAGCTGAATATGCAGAGAGCACCACAATAAATTGATTGTAAAGTTAATATGACAATCATGTGCATCTCAATAATCTATTAGACCAAGTGTGCTGTCAAGGCAAGCCAATATACATCATTCACTATAAGTACAACCAACATTACTAATGAAAAAAAATCAATCTCTGGTCAATTATCAAAATCAACAATAATTCTTGAGACAATCTTCGCGATTTGTCCACGTAAAATGCAGATGAACTTCCAAAGAGCACCCGCAACGGTGCTTTTTCACTCGGTTTATGAAGTGGTCGACCGTTGCCACGTTGGAAACCTAGTCTTGCATGCGGTGTATTTTGCATCATGTGCTTGACCAGGTTCTCCTCATTAAAAATAAAAATTATTTATTTGCTTAGTTGGCTTTATTATGTAGAACAAATTTTTTCTTTTTATTAAATGTGTTATATCTTTTGGCTAATAATTTTTTAAAAAAATAATATTTATTTCAAAATTCACTATTTTTTGTCCTCTATAAATGGAGACTAATATTGATATATTTTGTCACAATTTTTATTTTGTACATATTTAATAGTTGTTAATGTAATATTTAAAAGTATTTTTATATTTTTAAAATATTGTCAATTATTGATATTAATTATTTTATTAAATATTAAAATATATTAAAAATTATTCAATTTATTTTATTTAATTCGATCCAAAAAATTAGTTTTAAATATTAAATAATATAAAATACAGTAAAAATGAAAAATAGATTGAAAAAGAGAAACAAGTGAAGTTAGTGACATACGGAATTGACAAATGTAATTAGGTGCAATCTGATGATCATTACAGAGATAAAATTAAAATTTTTATTAGGTTATGGTTATCAACATGTATTTAAACGGTACGTATCGTAAAATTAAAATTTTATTAATACGTACTACTCCGTATTTGAATCATTAGTTTTTTACTTTTTATGTTACTATCTCCTTCTAGGTAAAGTGAAAATATAAGAAATTTTAACTTTTAATTTTTAATTTGGCGAAGAAGTTGGAAACGAAAACCGGCTGGGTAGCTCAATCAGAAACCTCTGTTTGGCTTCAGCCCCATCCTCTTCTCACCCTCGTCGGCCGGCCACTGTCACCGTTACCTCGCCAACCAATTTCCCCCTCTCTCGTCGGCTCCTCTTTCCACCTCTTCTCTCTGTCTCTTCCCCAAATCAGACCACCATTACCTAATTTCTCTCTCTTCGCTGCTTGCTGCTCGCGTGAAGGAACATCACCACTTTAATTTCTCTGTGTTGTCGAGCAAGGAAGGTGGGTACCGAAAAAGCCCTAATTTATTTTGGATAGATTTTGTCAAAATCATTAGATAATTATGTGACGAGTGTCATAAGTTATTTGTTGTTCTTGATGGTTTTGTTAATTTAGTATTGGGCTTGTTATGTAAAATTCAATCTTAGATTCATTTGGTTGTGTTAACATTTTTATAGATAGTGTGAAACACGATGAAAGTTGAGAGAGATATAGTAAGAGAATTTATTAGGAAGAAATAAAAGCTATGTATTACTGAGTACTTACATCAGATGTATATATATACACTAATTCAGCTTAAATGCTAAGCAACTATCTATCTAACTAGTTACTAAAGATACTAAGATAACAGTGTGTGACGCATCACGAATAACAGCTGTACACCAATGTAGCAGTAGCAGGCTCACTATCACCAACATAGTGAATGCTGTTTCTTGTATTTCTAATGGTTGGTATTTCTTGCAGCTAAATACCTGGATAAAGCCGGGGAGGCATTACAAGAAGTTTCACAGATTGCGACCGGAGAGGCGGAAACCAGTAATGGCGGCCAGTTTGTCTTCAACAAACAGAGTCCTGTCCTAAACAAAACCAAGCCAGGTTCGATTGTCGCCGCGAAATCAAGAAACCTCTGACCCAGTTCAAGAGCAGTAACAGATCTGGTCAAACGCAGTCTAACTGTTCCTCAAAAATAATTAACAAGCACATAGATGGGAGAGCCATCAATTTTGGATAGGATGTTGATTAATATTCGTTCAACCTGCAAGTATGTGAATAATATTTCTTAGCACTGTCAATATTTATTTATATTTTATGACACTTATATTTGGATCTAGTTTCTCTTTTATTCTGGTCAGTAGGTGCGGGTGCATTCGTGGTCTTGATTTGATGCTTTGTGCAACACGAGCTATTTGTTTATTATTGCTCAGATTTTCTGTAGGCTACCTTTCTGTTTACATATTTTATGTTAGTAAGTAGGACTTCCATTTGTAGTTTTCAGGTAAGCATTGTGTTTTCAATTTGGATGGAGTTCAACGACTTAAACTTGAACACACAATATTTTTTGTTAGATAATCAATTCAATAAATGGAGTTCAGTACCTGGACTGAAAACTGGAGTATAGCAGAGTGATGAATTCATTTTTTTCTCTGCTATAGGCTATTCTATGTCTGGAAAGCTACTGAATTACATGTGGCCAGCATCCCATGTGAGAAAATATGTGCAATATAAAGTTTTTGATGCTTTGTTGACCTGTCTTGATATTCAGAATCTACAGCATTAATCTTGAATTTAGATGAGGTGCTAAATGAATAAGGTTATAGAAGTATAAAATGTCTTCGATTATTGCAACTTGCTCTAATGCGCTTACCATCTTAGCAAATTTTGTCACTTGAAATTAAGTTTATTCTGACTTGCCATAATGGGTTTGTGAAATTCTAAGGTACTACACTGGTTATCCAAAGGATCTTGGGCCTTCAAGGGTTATTCATTTTACTTCAGAACGAGAGTTTGTCCAGCTTCTACATCAAGGTCATCCTGTGGTCGTTGCATTCACCATTCGGTACTCTGAAGATATCAAATTTTTGTTCTTCTCCGGCTTCATTTTTTAGGGGTTTCTTAATTTCTATATTTTGTCCCTATCTACAGCATTCTATTATATACATATTTAAGTCGTTATCTACATGGTGCAGGGGTAATTACACTAAACATCTAGATAAAGTACTGGAGGAAGCTGCTGTTGAGTTTTATCCACATATAAAATTTATGCGTGTAAGTTGCATATGGTAATGCAGTAGATTTGTTTAAAAGAGCACATTCATGTACTCACATTTTCAAGTACTTTAGTTGATGTTTCTATAATTTAAGGCTAATTAACAGTTAACTTATACAGGCCATTAAATTACAAATGGCATCTGTAGGATTTAATTGTGCATGAACACCGAAATTTGCGTTAGGATGAGGTTGAACTCCTCAAATCCTACTATCTTTTCGGCTTGGATTGAAAGAGAATGATTTCAATATGTGAACACGTCACATCCTCAAACTTAATTATGCACTCAGAGTCTCAAACTAGTTTTTATTTTTGGTAAAAATCAAGCTCCAATAGTTTTATATCGTAGAATTTGAATCCTATATTTGAAATCTCATGATGATCTTGAATCCCATATATGAAATCTCATGAGTGGTTTTGAATCTGTCGAAGGTGAGGGCTTAGGCCTGAGTCCCAGCCACGCCTTTTGCGCCTCGCCTTGCTTGAGGCAAGGCAACTTCAAAGATGCTTGCGCCTCATGGGCTTATGCGTGAGGCACAAAGCTCACGAGGCGATCGCCTCTGTGAAGTGAGGCCTATTATTATCAATCTTACTTGAATCTAAAATGTAATTCGGATTAATAAAAACTTGAAAGAAAACACTAAGTGTTCACTCTCTTTTCCTTCGTTTTTACTTGTATGCTTATGTTTCCTTGTCCTTTTGTTCTTCAGGCCCCCTTTTATCTACTAGCAGCTGCCTTATATGTTTATATTTATTAAAAGCTTATGTTTTATATTATTGGATAAACGATGCTTGTTTATAATATTTTCGTATGATTTTGGTGTGCGCATAATTTCCAAGAGGTGCGTGCCTCACCTTGCGCCTTGTGCCTAATCCCCAATGAGACCTTTGAGCCTCAATGCGCCTTTTGCCTTTCACAACTATGCGTGAACTATATAAAAATATTCTGAACCTTAAGTTATTGGCTGTCAGGGTTTTGGTATGCACAATCCTGCTAAAGCACATATATCTGAAAGCATATAATTGAAGCTATCCAATATTATATTAATAGTTGTGAATGCTTATATTCTTCAAAACTGGTACATGTGTAATAGACTTCATTAAATAGTTTCTGGTGGTTCTTCTGATGGTGATTCAGGTTGAGTGTCCAAAATTTCCGGGATTTTGTATAACACGGCAAAAGAAGGAATATCCATTTATTGAAATATTTCATAGCCCGGAACAAGTAAGTTAGATTGTGTTTTATGGATATTATTAAATACTTTTGACAATTATGTTGTGACGTGGACTGAATTTTGATGAACACATTAATTTATTAAAAAATGATACTCTGTATATGTTATAGTGCATTTCTTTTTGTAATTAAGTTAATCATGTTCTTGAAAGTTATAAATGAATCTTTTCAAACGCCACCTATTTCCTTCATAATATTGTCCTTGTAACTTCAAACAGTATTCTTTGGTTGACCTTTCAATGCATGTGCCCTACTTTCTAGGAGTTATTGTATTGGTACATTAATATTATTTAACCATATTATGTATTGCTGGATATGCTTCAGAGCCATGTCTCATGAGCTCGGGTTATGGCCTACGGGAATCAGGTGCCAGTAGTGTCTACGTGTCACCCTCTCTCTCTCTCTCTCTCTCTCTCTCTCTATATATATATATATATATATATATATATATATATATATATATATATATATATATATATATATACGCACACATAGACACACCCATATACGGACACTCACACACTCACACACACACTCACACACTCACACACACACACTCACACACTCACACACTCACACACTCACACACTCACACACTCACACACTCACACACTCACACACTCACACACTCACATATGTATGTATATATGTATGTATATATGTATGTATATATGTATGTATATATGTATGTGTGTATGTATGTATACACACACATAGACACACCCATAAGCTTATGGGCGAATAAAGCTTACGGGCGAATATAGCTTACCGGCGAATATAGTTTGTGGAATATTTAGATACTTAAACATGTATATGTTCAAAAAGTTTATGGGGTAATATATATGACCAAATTTTGTGATTTGATGTGTCCAACTGCTGATAGGTGCTTACGTTACCCTAAAGTACCATGTTTAACATCAATAATCGAATGAAGTGTCGGTGTTGGACAATTAGTTTTAATTTAGAAAATTAGGATGTAGGAATATTGAATATCTATGTCACTCTTTGAAGAGTGACACATTTCTGACTGCACATTCCATTCCATGTTTATGTAACTTAGTTTTTGTAACCATGTGAGCTCATGCCAAACAGCCCATAACTATAGAGTTATATAACATGGCAACTTTACATGACAATATACTATTTGCGGGAGCTGTACTGCTGTACTTATAATTCTAATAATAAAGGATTGCCCACTATTTAGGATTTTATATATGTTACAAGATGGGGCTGTGTTTGGGGTGTAATTTTGTTGGTTTACATTTGTCTAACCAGTGTAGTTAATGGCGCGTGGCGTAACCGTGGCGCAACCATGAAAAAGAGCCGCTGCGTGCAGTGATAAAAACAATATATAAAATTTTAAACTATTTCTATTTTTTAAAAAACTTGAGCAAAAATATTTTGACAACCCAGGAACTATAGTTAGAATACCAAATAAATTTTTTTTAGTAAATATATAAATTACAAATAATTGCAAATGAAGTATTTATTAAAAATAAAAAGTGTAATGTATATTGTAAATAAAAAATGTAATGTCTAACATACTTCCTTTTTTCTGAATAACTTTACAAAGACAACATTATTCACTATAATAAAATGAAATCATTCTGATATCGATTTTGAAATATTTGAAGATCGGACCAGAGGGATGATGTTGTTTTAAATAATAAAATACTTAAGTGAGTATTTACTTGTTTTATAACTTGTAAGAGATAAATACGGTAAAAGGCGTAAAGGTTATAAATACTCATATTTTTTGCTCTCTAGAGTGTGTTGAATTTCAGGGTTTTCTTTGTTTTTGAAAATCCATGTAATCATTATAGCTCAGCTGCAAGACACATTGCATTTTGTTGTAAATTGGATAAATGACGGTGATAAAAACTGTACATGAACTAGATGAAAGCAGCTGTATAATATAGCCATATACGAGCTTAATGCATAATGTTTTCTTTGCCTTTACATCTTTGTCAATTATAAAGTTCATTTACTAAGACTCATTATTAGATCATGATTCTAACACAGCTGACTTGAGTGAGTTATTGTTGTGTATATATATTTTGTCTTGTATTGTTAACTGCCAATGGTTATCTTTATTGAGTCCTGGGACCCCAAGTGAACGTGTACTGTTTTGGGTGCAGGCAGCAAGTCAAGGAAGGGTTGCTGATCCAAATATCACAAAATACGCTGTGAAAGTTTTACCTGTGAGTTTTGTAGTTTGTCAACATACAACTCTATCAACTTTACAAGTATTATTTTCTCCCTCTCATTTTTGAAGAAAATTTTGTCTTTGTGACTTGGATATAATGGCTATTAACCTCCCCTTTCAACACATCACTAGCTTCAGTTCATTATTGAAATATTATTGCCTCCTTTTGAAATGAGAGATATAATTGAAAAATGAAGGTTTTCCAAAGACAAACTTTGGGTTACAAATAAACCCCCAGTATTAATTAATGAATTTGGCAAATTGTGGTGTGATGTTATCCAAGAATAGCAGTGGTGGTGATGGGTGGTGTGTTGAATTCAGTAATGGTGGTAGTGTTGATACATCGACAACACCTTTAACCCAAATTAGTAGGGGGGTTAATGGTGGCAGTGTTGATGGCTTCTTTAAAACTTCATGTTATTTATTATCTAAAATTAAATGTATCTCCTAATTTTGGATCATACAAAAAAAAATTGTACTTCTAATATTGGAACAGAGTAAAAGTGTCTGTCTTGGAAACCGTGGGAAGTGATGAATTTACATAAAACATCATGGAACAATATTGCAGCTTCCATGTAGGAAAGCTCCTGTTGTTACTGGCTATATTTTCATATTAGATGACATAATTGTTGGTCGTAAAAGGTGCAGATAAGCATGTGGAGAAGCAACTTTCGTTGTAATGCAATTTATCATCTATTTATTTATTTTTTCCTTTTTTGATTTGAGATAACCATTCTATGTTATGTTTATTTTACTTGTACTTTCTGTCTTTTGGCAGTTCAACTATGACGTCAGTGCCTATGGATTTAGAGAATTTTTCAAGCGCTATGGGGTAAAGGCATCGTCGGGTACGACACAGTAAACTTGGTGAGATTAGTGGATAGGCATCTGTGGGTTAAATTAGACAACCAAAGTATTGCTAGAAAAATTGTAAAATGGTGTTTTCTCTTAAACAACAGCATGGACATCTCGAAATGGTGTACCATTTTCAGAAGATGAGTAGATATTCCTCGTAACTCTCTTATGTCAGTTTTATTTCATTGCAGTTGTTTAATAAGGGAAAGTGAATATCAAATGGACTAGAGAATAGCTGAAATAGAAAGAGGTGAAGAACATAATATAATATAGAATATGGCATGTTTGTTTTTATTGTGCCGTGCGTGTGTGCAAGGACAATGCAGAAAACAAGAAGTCGAGAAACACCAAGTACTTGTCCGCTTGGATTATGGATAAATCTCTCCCTTTTCCATCAAATTTGCTTCTATTATGGTGCCTGTTTCATCAAGAACCCTTTCAATTTTGAATTATTTATTTATTTATTTTGTTTTAAAGAAAATGAAAAATTAGAAGTATGATTGAGGATGACTATGGTTTTCATAGAGCAACTGTGCATATAAACTCTAGGAAGAAAATGAACCTCCAGGATTCAGTGAGAAGCTCTCATTGTTTTTATTCATACAAATCTGACCTAAACAATTTTATATTTGATAGACAATGAATTGCTGGCCGCCCTGCCTAAATCTAAAGTGTTTTTCCCCGCTAGCTACTAGTTTTGAATGAAAATGAATGGAATGTGAATGAATCTTTTTATTAATATGTTTGGAATACTATTTAAAATTACATTAATTAGAATTGGAATGGAATGATATTATGATAATTGACTAAAATGTCCTTATTAAAACTAGTATATATATGGATTTATGTATAAATATTAATTATTATGAATTATATATTATGTGTTATGTATTATTATTATTATTATTATAATATTAAAATAATATTGTTATATTTAACATTATTTATTATTTTATTATTAAATTCAATAAAATAAAATTGATGAACATTATAAAACTTATAATATAATAATTCTATTAGTGTACTGTAATATTTATACGATTTAGTATGAATTATCCTACCTTGTGTTCAAAATAATAATAATAATAATTTATTATGATAGAGAGTATACATGTGTTTATGTAATTTATTAGTTCCAACATCTATGCTCCAAGGGGCTTGGTAATGATACAAATGATATAGGGATCGATGCGATCTTAATTGAACAATTTCTTCTCAAGCATATCTACAAAATCACCATTAGCTTCGACGCTTAGGTACAGTGAACGAAATTGATGAAGTGATTTCTGGAGTTTAAGTAAGAGCTTAGTTTAGTTTATATATATATATATATATATATATATATATATATATATATATATATGTATATATATAAGCTGCAGCTTATTTTTAAAAAAAGGCCAACAGCCAGGTAGTGATGAGTCTTGACCAAGGTGCTAATGCCCCGGCTCGTGCAAATTCTATTTTAATTGCAATAATAGTGTACACATCATTTACCTCAATTGCAAAGCTCAAATATAAATGAAATAAATAAGGTTGCGATAATAGTGTACACGTCCATAAAATTGAATTTCTTAAAAACGTTGCGGAATACATAAAAAAAATCGCTACAGTTCTTTTTTTAAAAAATAAGCCGTAGCTTCTTTCTTGTTTTCCCTATATTATTATTTTCTTCATATATAAGTATATTATCATTTATCTCATGTGCAGTACAAAACTCAAATAGTCGTTTTCTTTTTCGAGCCTTGAAGCACCGTATTTATGATCATGAAAAATAAGATTATATAGTTCTATTTTTTCTTATTTTTCATGATCATGTAAATGGTATTACATATCACCACATGATACGAAAATTGGCATACCTCCTATTTTTCAGTGTAAATTTCACCTGTTTGGTTGAATTTGCGTAAAAATATATGAGATATGTTGTGTATGTTTTTAATGTGTAGATAAAATGTGTGTATAAAAACACTACTCATGCTCGCGCACACACACTCTCTCTCTATATAATTATAGCAATTGGGTGGGGAATGTAAAAGGGAGTCGGTAATTTTGAAATGCTTGAGCAGACAATGACATTAGCTAGCTACAAGCACATCGCATGCAACTATTAATGCATGTTAGTTAATACACGTCTACACTTCAAAGTTGAAACCACCCACCAAGTGTGCGAGTCTACATGCCTCCATCTCGTGAGTTTGTTGTTATTAATTTTTATTTTTTATTTTCTACATAATCATCATCTTCTTCATTTCATTTCATGTAATTAAGCTAGCTAATTAAAAGATCATCATCATAATCAAAATCCCCTGCATACTCAAAAATCTTAATTACTTAGATCTACAATCCAAATAAATAAAAAAAAATAGAGAAAAAAAATGGGGGAGAAGGCAGCACCAAATGAGAAGGCATCACCAGAAGCAATGGCAACAGTTGCTGAGAAAGCACCTGTTACTGCCCAGAGAAAGGTTCATACTGACCTTAATGCCAAGCTTCCCAAACCATGTAAGTACGCTAATCTTCTCTCTCTCTCTCTCTCTCTATCTCTCTATATATATATCTATCTCTGTGTGTGTGTGTTTCAAGAACAATTAAATCTTACTCGATCGATATAAATTTTAATCACATTTCAATTTGATTATTATAAATTTGTAAATTTATGAGATTAATTTAGTTTGTATTAAATTTATGTTTATGTCAAGGAATCAAAGCTATAAATTTGTATTTATAATTATGTCCTGTTTGTTTCAACAAAAATTACTTTTAGTTAAAATATGAAATCTTTAAAAGTTAAGATGAAACAAATGATGTTGATATATTCTTAAAATAATTGTAGTTTTAACTATGTCATTAATAAAATTTAAATTTAAGTGGTTTGAGGGAAAAAGTTGTTTATCTATAAGAAACAGTTGGAAAAGAGTTATGGGAAAATTATAAATTCCTTCTCTATAATACCTTATTGGAGGATTACTGCAGGCATCCCTTCAAACTCATTGGTCAACAAAAATTCAAATATTTCACTTCTAAATTCTCATAAAAGGTTTAGCAATAAAAAATTCCATAGAATTATAATCTGCAGATTAATTTGGTTTTGTTTTACTTTGGTCAGTTTGTTTAATTTTTAATATAAATTATACCGTTAAAATCTAAAATTTTTAAAATTTAAATCGAATACGAAAGTGAATTACGAGGACCGGTAATAATTAAACTCCAGATCGAGTGAGGACAATTACCACTTTAAAGCGGTCAATCTTGTTAACCATGCGTGAGTCAGGTTTATAACGGGTGAAACTGATCACCGCGTACCAAATAAAGACATTAGGACTATCGGTAAACATAAAAATACACATACTTACGAAAATTACTTAATTTGTTCTAAAATTAGAAATACATATTATTTTTTTGGTTGTTTTAAAATTAAAAATATATTATATTTTTACAATATAAAAAGTCACAAAATTTCTTAAATATATTTTATTATTCCACTATTCTAATTAACTTTATTATTAGTAGTACCTACTATTATTATTTTTACTTCAAATAATATGATAATAAAAATATATTTGACATATATAAGTTGTTTATAAAAATTGTTATCATATAAATATATCTCTATTTTAGAAGGAATCAATTTAACCACAAAAACTCAAAAGGAGTAATCATACTAATGCTCTTCATGTTTGATTGATTAATGAATGTAGATCTTCCTCGGGCATTGGTTGCATCGGACTCGGAAAACGTAAATGGGACGCACGGACACAAGCATCGCAACTACTCTGTTGTACAACAGCATGTAGCCTTCTTCGACCAAGATGACAATGGCATTATTTATCCTTGGGAGACTTTCAAGGGTAGGTATCAATTTATTTGTTTTTATTATAACTAGTTTCCACGGGTAATTTATTATTATTAATTTAGTTATAATTATTTTGTTTGAATAAACTAGTTTAATTAATAATTTATTTTATAATTAATTTAGTTAGCATTGATTAATTATGATGAATCACGTTATTATTTGTGATTACCGATTTGTTCATAACTATTTTAGTCACATATATATGATTAATAATTAAGTTTATTATTGTTATGATTAATGTTATATTATTATATTTTTTAATGTTATTATATATAATTTTACTATCTGTCAAAAAAAAAAAATTACACTGTATATGATAACATAATATATCATATGGTAATATTGACATGATAATATTGTTTCAGATAGTAACATTAATATAATAACATAAATTGTACAGGAAGACAAGAAACGTACATGAATTCTCGAACTCGTTTAATATATAGGTATAGATAGATCTAACTAAATATACTTATAATATAATCTCAACTAAGCGGAGTCGAATGTACGACTAATTGAGCTCTGGTGCTTATACTATGTAAGTATTGTTTTTTACGAATTTTTTAATCAAATTTTTTGAGTATTTTTATATACATATTTCTTTGCATTTTAGTTAAAAAAATTTATATGATTTACTTTATTTTCCTTTTCTAGCTTTTTTCTTTTGAATTTATGAATATTCTAAATTGAATTAAGAAATTAAATTGTTACAATTACGGAATATTAGTATTTTACTCAAAGACGCATTCAAATAAAATAAAAAAAAAAGTATAAGCAAACACGGGAAAAAAAAAACAATGAATGAATTAGTTTAAACAATGAATTGTACATATTTTAAACAGGTATGCATGATAGTTCAATTGTATTTTAATGGATTATATTTTATGCATTTAGTGTTGGAGTTCAAGTGATTGGCCGCAAGCAGACGTACGTACGTACCAATCCCGACTTTTTATTTTTTTTTTTAAATCCAAACAATGAGTTGTTACATATTTTCTTTTACTAATTTTATTTCATTGTTGTTGTGAAGATTATTAATTATCTCATTATTACTATTCTATAGTCTAAAATAGATCAAGGGTCCTCCCCCCCACCTTGCCTCCTAAAAGATGCATTAATTCCTAATTATTTGTTAAATTATACAGTTATTAATACCTAGTATTAATTAAATTGTTTCAGTGAATAAATTTCAATCATATTATTTACGTTGAAATATTTCCTTTTTGTTTTAAAATTTAAGATACATGTAGGGCGTTGAGATCATATATTTCAAATTTTACGTACAAAATTTATTTGATACCTTGATATATACACAATAAAAAATGAATTTTAGGATTTTAAGTATGCACTATAGTTAAATTAAAATATTTAGAAATCGTAACAGTATTTAATACATCGACAAAGAATTTTGTAGTGACTTTACATTTTTTATTGAAAATGAAATTTTTTTTAATCACATTACCGATTTTAATTGTGCCCCCTCCTTCCTCGAATTCCTGGATATGTCTTGTTTTTATCTATTACTTTTTATACGAAAATCCAATAGAAATAGCTTAGATTTGGTATAATAAAATATGTTTTTTCTTTTTTGCAACTTTCAGGATTTCGTGATCTTGGCTTTAACGCGGTTGCATCTTTTATTATTATGGTTCTTATTCATGGAACTATGAGCTATTCTACTTTGCCTGTAAGTTTGAGTTTCTGTATATATTCATGGAACCCATCATCTATGCTACTTTGCCAGTAAGTTTTGTCAATATTTAGATGCAATATTGTGACTTTTATAATTTAAATTTAATGTGAATTTAATTTCTTTGAGTTTGTGGAAATGTTAATATTGTGAATTATTACATCCTTTTAGAGATTGCTATACATTTTGGATTTTAAAAGTCAATTTGACTAGTTCTCAAACTCAAAACTGAAATGATTTATCATGAACTTTCTATATATGTAACTTACATATATTACCTTGTCACAAATAATTTTAGAATCTTATAATTATATTGACTAAAGTGGGATAATTATATACTATTAATTTTCCATTTGAGAAATTGCATTTGAAAGGTAACATTTGTATCAAATGCTGGAATTACAAACCACTGTTCATACAAATTATTTTCGAAATTTGATTGTATCCGTACAACAATCTGCGACTTCCACAACTTAAGTATAACTTACAAAGATAAAGTAAAATGTGTTTATTTTTATGCTGTTGATTGTTTGTTTAGATTTAAATTTTAAAAATTTCAGATTTTGACTAGGAATTAATAAATGGATTGATCGGTCCAGACCAGAACAATCCTTGAAAAGATTGGCATTGGCCAATTCAATTTTAGATCAGTCCTAAAATTGACAAGGTCTTACTTCAATAAAAAGAGGACTATCAAGAATCTCAGGGTAGGCGACTGGATTGGTTCTAGGCCGGTCATGGTTAGTCTTTCTTTTTCGTTTTTCAAAACATAAATTTAAATTATTTTAGAAAACAAAATATTAAAATCTAACTTTTGTATTTTTTTTAATCAAATTGTTACCATTATAGTTATTACAAAGTAATTCTCTACTCAAAATGTACAAATTTCAAATAAAAAAAAACCAACAATTTAGAATAACTTTAGAATTATTTTATTAATATATGATTTCTAATTTTGTATGAAAACTTAAAATACATTTGAATTATTGAGAAAATGATAATAAATTGAGAAAAAACAATAAATTATAATTGTAACATATGAAAATTTTAACAAGTTCAATTCCGGTCCTAGTCTGATCCTAGCCCTATATCAGTCTGGTCCGGTCCTAGACTCACTTTCCGGCCATTTTTTTTATTATTACGTATAAGCTGGATCAGACCAGTTTTTCTTTTTAATTTTGCGAAATTGTAAGATTTTGCAGTTAGTTATAGACTGGAACGATCCTTATTTGGCCAATTTTTTATAAGTCGGTCTCTTGTCCGTCGTAGTCCGGACTACGGTCCTAATTTTTTGTTCATCCTTAATTTTGATAGTATAAATTACACTATCAAAATTTATATATCTAAAATTTAAACCGAAATAAATGGATCACGTTACATTCATCCAATAACCTGTTAATCTATTGTTTTTAACTGATTGCTCTTTGTCTGGTGGCAGACTTGGATTCCATCACCCTTTTTTCCAATATACATACAAAATATGCATCGGTGCAAACATGGAAGTGATTCAGCAACCTATGACACTGAAGGAAGGTGGGTATCAATGAACTGCATAGCTCCATGCCTGTCTTTTGGGGCACTCATATGAATAAAAAAATAAAAATAAAAAATCATGGGTGATATTAATTTCTTATAATTTTTTGATCATAAAGTTCTCTATTGATGGAGAATAAATATCATAATCCAAAACTTGTATTAAGAGAAGGTCAGAACCAGCAAAATTGGAGCTGCCTCCAACAAGTACAATAAGATCTATCCAAATTCCCAAGCAAATGTGCTAACTAGACTAAACTAGCAAGAACAAGATTTCATAAGAGTAAAGAATATTGTATATTTAACAATGCTTTACACGAGTTTTTGAGTTAACTCGACTGACAAATGTATGTCCAACTCCATTTTTGGGTCAGAGATGGAATTAATCTCGTCCTTGGACAAAGTCAACTAAGAATAATTGCAATTTCTTTGCTCAGCTAAAAGTGGTGAATACCATACACAAGTCTTGGTACTCCAAAGCTTATAAGTAGGTTATAACTCCTTCCCCTAGTGATGTACCTTTTGTCACTGGGAGAAAATTAAAAAGGAAAATTACAACTTCATTGAAAAAACACAAATATGTAATTTAATTTCATGGACAAAGTATTTGACTCAGTTCAAGAAGATGATATGTGTGTTGTAGTGGAGTCTAATACCTATCAAATGCAGGTTTATCCCAGCAAACTTTGAGAACATCTTTAGCAAATATGCTAACATAGTACCGGATAAGCTCACCTTCAAGGAAGTCTGGCGCATGACTGATGCCAATCGTAATGCATTTGATTTCTTTGGCTGGTGATCACTCTCTCTCTCCCTGCGCGCGCACGTGCACTCACACACAAATGCATTTCACCTTGTTAATTTTCAATGTGTAGCATATATTAGTTGGCTATGCTTCCCCTATCTATTTCACAATAGATAAGTGTTATCTGAAGCAGTTAGATTTATTGAAAATCTAAAAAACTTAGAGGACACATGGGAACTCTAGAAAACATTGGACGGGAGATGGGAGACTCAAAGACTATTAGGCTGCGTTTAGATTGAGGGAATGCAATAAGAGGGAGAATGAATTTAATCCATATGTAATTACTAAAGGAGATCACAAAATTTTATGGTTCTTATGGGAGATGGTAATAGAATGAACTATTCCTCTCATATGTAATTTCATTCCATGAGTAAGGAAGATGAATAATTCATTCGTTTTTCTTCATTGTAATTCTTCTTCTCATTCTTTTTCATCACTCCTACCACGACTATTTTTCACTAAATTCTTTCTAATTTTTTATCTATTCTCCCTCTCATTCCATTCTTTCAATCCAAATGCATCATTACAGATAACACATCTGGTTAAGAGTCAAATACTCTTTCTAATCTTTATGCAATTCGCTAACGTCTTTCAGTATTTTCAAGAATTTGCGATGTGCACTGCAATCTCTTACATGTAGAAATATAATCCTCTTTTGTTGATCGATGAATCCAAAATTAGAAACTGATGCAACAAATTAAATGTGTGTTTTGCTATTTATATAGGACTGCTAGTAAGATGGAATGGGGAGGGCTCTATATCCTTGCAAAGGACTCGGAAAGCTATTTATCCAAGGAAGCTGTTAGACGGTGTTTTGATGGAAGTTTATTTGATTATTGTGCAAAGATGCGAAAAGGTGGTGGTTCTGCGAAAAAGGAATGACAGCTTACTGAAAACAGCACATGTTTCGATTCATTTTATTTGTTTCCTTTACCATTACATCATAATAATGAAATCAGACTGTTATCCTAATATAGACATACAATATTTTTCCAATAATGGCTTTTATATGTCCCATTTGGCACCCAAATACTTCTAGGAAATGTTGCTGGGATCGAGTTTTTTCCTTTTATGTTATCCAGAACAAACTTTGTAAGAACATCAGATAGAAATTTTCAGTATTTCAAGTTTATTTTGTAAAGAAGTGTTCATTATTCTCTTTGAAACAACTCCCGACATTGGCGGGTACTCGACCACATTGAAGTAGCAACATGAAGTGACATGCTTGAGCAGAAGGGGTTTACAAGGGGTGGTTGAGATTTGTGCAACCAAGCACAATCAATACCCACCCATCCCACACCCCCCCCCCCCCCCCCCGACCAAAACCACCACCCCACCTTCTGCCTCCTCTTCTTCCCTACTGTGTATTGTCTTGGGACTCATCCTACCCAATCTAATATGTAACACACTAAAAAAGAGTTGAAATATATATTTTGTATAGAAGGACTATGGTCTATAAATAGAAAAGAAAAAATGTGCCTGGTGGATACATTTGGGTAGCATACAAAAATATTACAACAAAGGCAGGTGTATATTCCTCAAGGGGTAGCTTTTTTATGCGTAAACTTTTTGTTTCTGGCTTTAGAGGAAGAAGATACAGAGTTTCGCAAAGGATTGGAAGTTGCTTAATTGCTTACTAATTCAAATGTAAGGCGAAAGAGATTGATGAAATTATTCGTGTTGGGTTGGAGTCTAAATTGTGCAAGTGTAGGGAAGTGATATTGAATTCTGATGTCTTAGAAGAATGATAAATGAGTTAAGAAGAGAATATTGTGACAAAATAGTGATAGACGGGGAAAAGTTTAGTGATGTTGCAAGAGGGGGAAAAGTTTTATACTCGTGTAACAACCTTTTTGGTTCAAATGATCAAAGTAGGTTATAACGATAACTTATGCACCAATGACAAAAATTATTTATGAGAACATTTACCCTACTCTGATCGTTATTTCATTTACCGCTACATATTCTTATAAATTGATACGTGGAATTGTGATTACTAAATATAGGGAAACAAGATAAATATTTTTAGAGTACATGACAAATTTTGAGAGTTTGTAATAGGGATGTATCACATATTGGAACAAGAAAACTTACTCCATTATTTACGCATTTAAAATTCAAGTTTATCGTATACACCTAGAGAAATAGTATTAGGGGAAAAACAAGAGAAATATTAGTATATATCTTGTTGGACTTTAATTAGATAATCCCTCTGTTCTAAATTATAAAACCGATTCTCCCGACAGGCATATATTGAAGTAGCAAAATGTTGTCATTTCCTAAATTTATATTCCATGTGAAGGAAAACGTCAACCAGATATCAAAAGCTTGACTTGCAAATCACCTTAATTCCTCAATAATTTCATCATATGCAATCTGCATTTTCTTAAAATTCTCTCTATTTGCTTGTCGTCCACAAATTAAACCGGACGACAAGCCTCACCAACCATCTTCGGCAAGCCCGTGACCACCACCGTCGTTGGCACCATTGCTATCATGACAACCACTGCCTCCCCCACGGCCACCTCTCCGGCCTTTGACAACAATGTTCCATTCAAAATCCTAGAAATCAATGTAATATCTGCCCATGATTTACCGCCAGTGGTGAAATTAATGCGCACGTACGTGCTTGCAAGGCTGAACACCACAGCAGACAACAGACAGAAAACACATGTCGATCGCAATGGTCATACCAACCCTACTTGGAATTTCAAAATGAATTTTCGTGTGGATGAAAAGTTCCTCAAGTCTCGTTCATCTGCCATCATATTTGACATCTATAATGTTGCTTGGCTACGCGATCTTCCCATTGGAACTGCTCGCATTCCTATACAAAGTCTGTTAACAAATTTATCTTCTTCCAGTTCAAAAACAAAGCCGCAAACGCTTCAAGTTTCTCGGCCTTCAGGTCATCTAAAAGGTACTCTAAACGTAAGTATTAATCTCGTGAATCCTCCCAATGAAAAGAAAAATGAAAATGAATCAAACCACCAAGTTGTTGACAAGGAAGAGAAATTTATAGTCAAGCAATTACAGGGTTACGAAAGTGAGGAGCTGATGACAAACGAGGAGGAGGTTCTTAGTGCATTGCTGACAAATGACGATGATTCGAGTTTAACGAGGGAGAAACCAAAAAGTCTAGCCTCAAGCGTATCGATTCCTTGGGGAATGAGGAGATTACCATCAGAAGTCATGGAAGCGTTGGAGCTGGAGATTGATTCGAATGAACAGGAGAATTATGAGCGAAACATAGACATGTCTGATGATAATTGGAGAGGGAGTGGTGGACAAGGCGTGGAAGAACGGAGTAAATCAAGGTCGTTTAGGTGGGACGAAAGAGATGATCAGTTTTTGATTAATAAGAACATTATTGAAGTGCAGAGAAGGCGTTGGCCAACGGAACATCATCGTCGGAGTCATTCGGATGGAGGAGGATTGCTCTCGTGTTTTGGGAAGGGGTTTGAGTTTACATTCATTTGTGGGTCTGGTAAAAAGAAAATGGTTGGCAAGAGTAACCACTATCCTGGGCAGGAAAATCTACACAAGTTTTATATTTGAGTTTTTGCAATTATACATGTTAATAGGATAGCCTAGGCGCCATATTTTAAACAGGCCGGTTCAATTCTGTATATATATATATATATATATAAATGATTGTTACTGGATTTATAAAATGCACACCATTTGCCTTCGTATATATCTGGAAGATTTGGATTATGTTAATCTTTTGTTTTGATTTTGAGCAGATAGGATGTGGGGTACTTAACAAAAAGGTAAAACATGGAGGATATTACTAGATTTGCCAACTCCAAATCTACAATATCAAATTACAGAAATACAAGTACAGTACATTACTAGAACCATAAGCAGAAACCAAGAATACTTGAAATAAGGTATCCCTAGTGTAAAAAATTCCATTCCATTTCATTTCATTAGAAACCAGACAATTCATGCTATATATATATACACACACACACACGTATTTCGTGCACACGCTTGTGTGAATTTATTTTTTAATTATAATTTATAATTATCTATTTATAAGTTTAATTATATACGTAACATGATAAAATACTAAAAAATACGAATTTATGAGAAAAGGTAAAAAATTGACTGCTTTCACCCATTTACACCATCATCTTCTCTTTCCATCCTCGTGTATCAAATAGAATTTTGTGATTCACTTGCATCCTGCAGCTTTTACATTTGTTAATAAAGGTACGAGACTTTTGATGATAATAGATACATTAATGTTCAAAGTTAGGATTCTCTTGCTACAATTTAAGCTTCTCTAGCTACAAACGGCATATGCCTAGTTTTATGGGTTCAACCTAATCTATGGCAAGTAAAACTTTATTCGTGATGCAAACTCACAAGAATAATTCTAAACCCGAAATACTTAATATAATAGGTATATGGTTCCTTTCTACAAAATGACCAAAATATAAAACTAGTGTTCATTTTCTCAAATTAAATTTCAAATAAGTTCAAATCCAATCCAAAATACGATTCAATTGACTGAAAATAAAACTGAATCAAATCATGTTTAATTTTTTTGAATTGAAAAATAGTTCAAATTTGAGGTTTAAAAAAAAATAAGGGAGCAGTTTAAGTTAATAATATATATCGAACAAATTCTGTATATAGGAACCATTATCGGGAAAAGTAAAGTAAACTGAGGACAGTAAGGAACATACAGTTACACCAACAAAAACTTACAGTAGTAAAAAAAAAAAGAGAAGCAAGTTACGTAGCAAGAGATGGATCGAACAACAATTAATGATTAAGGAGAGATAGACCTCATATTAACAATGGCGGAAGTACGTACGTTGGCCCTGCTGTCTCACATTACTTTTAACACTTGCCTTGTTCTCGATCACAAAAGGTGGAAGACCAAGTGCAACTAATTTATATTTTTTCATTCTCCGAAAATACGTTTAAAAAATCTCTTCTTCCACTTAATTTATCCCTCCAGCTCTAAAATTTATGTATTTATTCCAATTCCCATTCATATTATTTATAATCATTAAAAAAAATAATTATTATTTAATATGAATTAATAAGTTTCTTTTAATACAATTTATTTTTACGCAAAAATGAATATTTTAATATTATTTTTTGACTCAATGCAGTATATATATTAATCGAAATTCAATATATGTTGTTTATATTAATATTAGTGAGATGTATAAAGGACAACGTAAAGTTAATTAGAATAAAGAGAAAAACTGGTGAGAAACCTTGATATGGCACCCCATGAACGTGTATAATCGATCACGAATGTGGATGCTCTAAAATGTATTGTATATGTGATTAAATATTTAAATAATTTTTTTGTATATATATAGGATAAAATACATTACATCACATGTGCTTTGACCAGATTTGTATTGCAACACTTGTTTAGAAATCTCTAGATAATATAGTTTTAAAATATTATCAGATTATAACCTAAAATTTTAGTATTACATGTGATAATTTGTTAAAATTTTAAAACTATACGTGATTATTTGAGGGTTTTCAAACCACAGATAGTGCAATGTAAAATTTTTTAAACCACACGTGATGTAATGTATTTTACCCATATATATATATATATATATATATGCATATCATTGATTATAATAGAATAACAAATAAAGAAGAAGAAAAATCATTACAAACTATACAAAATTCATTTATTCATTGAAATAATAAGAATTAAAAAAATTAAATACAAGATATATATTATTCGTAGTGAATAATATATTTTCTCTATTAATTTTGGGACAACATTATAAAAAAAGAAAAAGAAAAAGAAAACCACTATAGAAGATAATGTATAACCGTCAGACTAAAACCACATTTTAGGCCTTTACTACAAAACTGTCGTAAGCACAGTACAGTTACTAAAGTTAATTTTACCTCGTATGTTTCTTCCCACAAATCCTCTTTTCCTCTATGCTCTTCCCCTCCTGGCATCATGGTTCAATTTCAACATCATGCAAATTATTATAGAGAAATGCATAACATCATGCAAATTACCCCACACAAAATATTCAATCAAACACGGATAAATTTTTCAAAACTAGACAAAGACAGTTTGATGTGTATATTTATAAATAAAATAATATTTAATTCAATAACTTTTTATTGATGTCAGTTTAGTATTATTGGGTTCCATGTTGGCCCAACAAGGCAATGACATCGACTTAACCCAGTTAATCCAATTCATTATGGGTTATATAGTAACTTTAAACCGTTTGCATAGTAACTTTAAGCTGTTTTATATAGTAATTTTATACTGTTTACATAATATTGTTATTTATAATATAATAACTTTAAGTTGTTTACATAATAACTTTAAGTTGTTTAAATAATAACTTTAAATGTTTATATCATTTAGATATGGTATTTTTATAAATTTGAGTGAAATGAAGTGTTTCATTGAAGAAAAAAAAAAGAATAAGAAGAAAATTTGAGTTTCAAGTCTAAAACTAAAATTTTATTCATCAGATCTTTGATAATTTTCACAACAAATGGTAATAGAAATTACTATGGTGATAGTGGTTATCTAAGTGATAATGGGGATGACGAAAAAGGTGATGGCGATGTCGGCGATGATGGCAAATCATGCGATTTCAATCAACCGTTTTAAATATGTAATGTGTAGATATTTTTGATTTGTTTTTGTTGGAGTCAGAAATAAAAGTTGTAAAGATAGTGACAATAATACCGTTGATGGTGGTTCCGATGATGATAAAGTGATAAAGATGACTCTCATGAAAGTGAGAAGGAAGAGAATAGTGGTGATTAGAGAGAGAGGGGAAAAAAAAAGGAAAAAAAATATTATATACTTGACTAAAGTGGAAAAAAGAAAAACTTACCTCATTAAAATAAAATTTTATATTTCAGAAAATACTAAAATGTTATTAATCCAAATTCTTAAGGTTAATATTTTGAAACAAAAGTATGCATTTACTTGTTAACCATTTTCACATTTATTCTTCCTTTTTTATCCAGAGTCGATCATTTACTAATTTATTTTTTCAAATACTTAACAAGCACTTCATTGTAACTACAAGAGTTCTTTTTTTAGCTATACATTCGTGTAAAAAATGTTTTTGGTGACTAAATAATCAGAAACTACAAAAACCATAAAATTTCTCTCCGGGAAAGAGCCAATTTCGCTTGATCAAACAAAAATAAAAAATGTTGTCCACCAAACAAAAACCATAAACAATAATTAGCAAAAACCATAAACAACATATTCCCTTCTATCATTGTCCCAAAAACAACACACAAATCTCTCTCCATCTCTGCCTCTCTTTCTTTTCTCATTTCCAAAATTCACCAATCTCGTCGTCCTCATTTTGGACGACGAGCTGAAACCTAATGTACCTACCTATCTCTGCCTCTTCTTCACCCCTCTAAAACTGCGAAACAACCAATTCAACGATCATCAGCATCGCCGTCGTCGTCGCCGTCGTGGTCCATCATCATGTCCAAGGTTCCTTTTCAGCTCCTAGAGCTGAGTGTCATTTCTGCACAAGACCTTGCACCAGTTTCGAGAAATCTCCGCACCTATGCGGTCACATGGATCAACCCGGAACGAAAACTTCGAACCCGAATCGATCAACAAGGTCACATTAATCCCACATGGAATGACAAGTTTGTGTTTCGTGTGGATGACAAGTTTTTGGACTCGGATACAGCAGCTGTCATGATTGAGGTGTATGCATTGGGATGGTTGCGAGATGTACAAGTGGGATCGGTTAGAGTTCTTATCAGCAATCTCATTCCTCAGGCGATCCGAGAACAGAACATTTCTAGCCGGAGATTTGTGGCTCTTCAGATTCGTCGGCCCTCGGGGCGTCCTCAGGGGATATTGAACATGGGTGTCACGATTCTGGATAACACCATGCGAAGCATGCCGCTATACACTGAGCTCAGTGCTTCCGCGGTCGGTTATCGAGATCTGATGGATGGCAAGGCATTTAAACCGCACAAGGAAGATGAGCAAAAACAAGCAAAAAGTGGCAAGGGAAAGAAGGAAGATGAGGACAAGGGGGGAAAGAATGACAAAGAGAAAAAAGAGGAAGTCAACACCAGTTCCGAGACTATTAAATTGTGGAGATCGAGGAGTGACCGGACGGACCTCAATAGCACCGGGATTAAGAAGACCGGACGTAGACCGGGTCCGGGTGGTTCTCTGTGCGGTGGTTCTATGGTGAATGGTGGTTCAATGCTGAATGGTGGTTCGTTGTTGAACGGCGGTTCAGCTCTGAATGGTGGGTCAATGCTCAACGGTTCAGAAGTTGGGGGTCCCAATAAAGGTGGATCGATGATCTCTGATGTGGGACCGTCACCGTCTGTGGTGGCGGCGGCGGTTGCGAAAGGGCTTTATCCTACACAACTGCCGGTCCCACATCAGGCAGGAAGCTCAATATTGGGAGATTGGACAGTGGAAGAGTCTAGTGTCGAAGGGTTAAAATCAAAAATAGATAGATGGAGAATGGAGTTACCACCAATGTATGATACTAATAATTTTAATAGAATTAATGGGAAAAATTCTAGAAGTACCCCAAGACATACACCGAGGCGGCGCAGCGGTAGTCATGGTGGCGGTCCGGGATTGTTTTCGTGCTTCGGAAATGTGTACGGTTGTGAAATTACAATAGTGTGCGGGGGGAACGAAGGTAAGAAAAATCTCCATAGATGTGACAGTAGTAAGATTAATTCGGATTCAGATTTATATTCTTGAATTCTTGATTGATGTCAAGAACCATACATGTGAATATATATTGTCATGTATGCAGCAAACTTGGACCATGCATGCATGTGTCAACATATACAATTAGATGAAGGCACTTTTAGTCTTCTTCCACCAACTTATAAATTTTACATATTTATTTTTATATTTTTGAAAGTTAGTTAAGATATTTATAACAATATTATTGAAGAGAGGCAGTATATGGGAGGGGCGATGAAGGTAATTGGAGCCTAGAAGTTTTTTGGTTATGTAATTAATTATAAGAAAAATCCTGTGCTTGTCCTTCATTATAAAATGTGTTACTTAACTCAATTTGATATTTAATGTTTATATCTTGATAATTAACAATTATTTGCTTGATTGGTTAATTTCATCAATTTAGATCTATACATGTGTTCTTTTGATACTTGTGGAGTTGTGGTAATATCATACAGCAGCGACAGTAAATGAATTGAGTCATTCGTAAATAAGTTTTGACTCGTTTAATCTTATTCGATTTGGTTCATGAAAATAAACGATCCAATGTTGAGTACAATTTTTTGTTCAATAAGAATTTCAGGCTCGACTCAGATAGAATTCGAAAATTCGACTAATTTATATTATTCGGTTTGTGTTCGACTCGGATCGACTGATTCAAATAGTTAAATAAGCCGACTTTGAATTCAATTTTTTATTCGTTAAAGATTTCAAGCTCAACTTAACTAGTTTATAAAAAATATTCAAATATATATGGCTCAAATCAACTCATTTATTCGTGCAAATGAGAGTTGGCTAGATCGTCCAAAATCTTCCTTACTCTCTGTCCATTTTTTTCTATAACCGACAAGAAAAAATATCTCATTTATTCTTATTCACTACCTTATTACTAAGCATAGCACTCAATTTAAGTAATTGATCATGTGTTCGTTAAAAAGTTGAATTAAACGAGTGCATTAATTGTTCTGTAGCAACCACCATAACCCTATGAATAGGGGTAAAGAGGTCCCAAGCCACGGCTTCCTTTGGGCCGCAGCCGCCACCTATGGCTCTAGCCGAGGTGGCTTCTTCGGCCCCGACGAGTCGTCCCTGGAGAGAAATTCACGCCACTGGGACTGGTTCACTCCGGGGGATGAAATAGCCGGAGAGCCGACGCGGGGATGGAGAAATTGGAGGAGGGAGTGGAGAGAGTAAGACCAAAGCTGGCGACTGAAAAGCCGCCGCGGAGCCGAAGCCCATTTGTCGAGGATCGTCATCAACTTCCATGGCGAAGAACAGGGGAAGCGAGATTACAGCCCCTGCATAATAAATACGCAAGTTATAATTTTATTTTATTTTTTTGGAGATTTAATATGAGGCCTTGAGGAGAAACGCATAAAACTTTTTGGAAGTGAACGTTATACAGGAATGAATGAGGCGCATTCTTCGGATTTTTCCAAACTTTTGTGTTTTCAAAAATTTGAAAATTTGGGATTTCTATGCATGACATAAGGAATTTCCATTTTTACGATTGGATAAAACTGCTATATTAAATTTTGAACTAGGTCCTAGTAATATTTTAATGTTAATTTCTAATTTTATCGAACGGAACTTACCATTATTCTTTTCAATTAAAGAAAAGCATTAGGTAAACAAAATAAAAACAAAAAAAAAATTGGTTATTAAGTATGCACATCGGCGAGAACATTCTTTAGATGATTCTTTAAATTATAATATAATATTATATATTAATTTGACAAACCATGTTTCGGGAACATAATCGATTCTGCTGAGTTAATTATTGACTCAATCAATTTAGTTATTTTTTCATTTCTCCATTGTTGCTAAAAGTAATTTTAATTGATTAAAATCTAAATATTTTTTCATTCTATTTTAAATGTGTTTTTTGCGTTCATATTTATAATAAATACTGTTTAGTTTTGACTTTGAACACGTTAATAGTTAAAAAAATATTATTTTATACATATATTTACATATATAAAAATATCAAAAATAAAAAATCTAAACAATTATAATTATTTTAATATTACATTAAAAAACAAAAAATACTTGTGCCATGCACCAGCATAAAAACTACTTCTTTTTTTTTTTTTAATTCAAATGGGTTACTCAAATTCATAATCCATCGTATGCTTCATCCTCTTTAAAGTTGTCATATGTCCGCTTATGATTTTTTTTTCTATTAAAGATATTGATTATGGATCGCCTGTCCACTCTAGAAAGAATCAAATTCGAAATAAAGTATAAATTGACAAAAATATGTTTTAAGTCATTGTCATTGTCATTGTCATTGTCATCTTTTTTTGATTTAGGTAACTTTACTTTTAAAACTTTGTAATAAACCACTGGACTAAAATAAAAATTGGTTTAAGACATTCCGTTAAATTTTAACGGATTCTGTCAAATAATATTGAGTTGGCTCTATTTAAAAATAATACTCCCTCTATTCCAATATTAGAGTTACATTTCAATTTGCATAAAATAGGTTTGTGAAATCTTATAATTCAAAGTTAAAGTTAAACATTCTACTTTTAATAAATTTAAAATAAAATATCATAAAATATATGAAAGATAATGTTAAGTACAAACTTTTATAATTTGATATTGTTACAAATTAATATCACAAAGCAAATTATAACATTTATAAATAGTACTACATTAAAATAACATATTTCTAATTTGAAAATGGATGCAGTAATAAATTACATGGAAATGACATAATAAGTTGATGATTTGAATTTAAAAAATAAAAAACTCTTAGTAATATCAAATGGCTTTCACATTTTACCATTACTTATAAGACCAAAAAAATTTATTAATTTAATTTAAATTAATTTTTAAAAAAAACTAGTTACAACGTCATTTTTATGAAATTATTAATTTTATGAATTTATTATTTTCAAAAATGATGTGTTTGACAGAAAAATGACTTTGAAAAAAAGAAGAAGAAGAAAACTCTTAACTAATTATAAACTGATGATAATTGAGTTCTAGATTCATGGCGTTTTCATGAATTTAAGAAATATTTATTTAATTTTATAACTAATCAAAAAAAATTTGCAATAGCATATAAAAAATTTAAATATTTTAATTTATAACGGGATAGGCAAAACCTGTACAGCCTTATTATATATATATTATTAGCTCTTTAAACTAAAGTTAGTTTAAGTAATAAGTAATTAAGTTAAATAAAAAATACTAAACCATTTATTAAATAAAATATTATAATTGAGCAAAAAAGTAAAAACTAGAAGTTCTTTCTATATTAAAAATCATTACATGTAAAATTTAAAACCAAAAAATAAAATAAAATAGAAAACCACATGTAATTGGTTAACTCTAAAATTTTAAAACTTTTATGTTATTCATGCACCGGTTGAATATAAAATATAGTTAATATCTAAAGTTAAGAGTCATTTGACATTGTTAAGAGTTTTTTTTTCCTTAATCCATATTAACTTGTTATGTATTGATTCGTTTTAATTTAAAATTATGAGATTTTAGATTTTGACAATGTAATTTATACTGTCACAATCTAAAAACTCATAATTTTAAGTTGAAACAAACGATGTCTATGTCATTTTCATGTGCTTTACTTTTATTATTAACTAAAGCCTATTCAATATTGTTTTGATGGAATCTGTTAGAACTTAACATAATGGCTCAAAATAATTTTTATTTTAAGTTTAGTGACATATTATAAAATTTTAAAATTTGAGTTATCTAAATTAAAAATGACGATAACAACAATGGCTTAAAACATTTTACCAGTATAAATTAAAGCAGCCTTTTAAAATTCTAATTTTTTTTTGTATATTCACTTAGTTGCTATATCAAAAGACCATACTAAATAGGGTTGCAAACGAGTTAAACCGAGTCGAGTTTTCGAGAATTCGATTTGAGCCTAATCGATAACTTAAATGAACGAAATTTGTTATCCAAGATCAGCTCGTTTATGAACAAGCCAAACACGAGTTTGTCCGCGAGTTGTTTTGTCTTTTAAAAATCTATTATATATTTAAAAAGGACAAACTCATTTTTTGGTTTTTTTGGTCTAATTTTAAGTTTTTATTGCCCATGCTCATATTTTAAATATGGTATTAAAAATAAATATTTTAAAATTAAATTCTAAATTTTTGAATGAGCTAATACATTACTTACACCTAAACTTAATAATTTAAAAATCTAAAATTTTATAAACTTGCATAGCACTTTACATGCTTAAATTCTCCTCACATGTCTCGGGGGGTAGGTCGGGTAAAGTTATATTGGGGTGAATTTAGACGCATGTTGGCATTGCAGTTTCCTTTTATTATTTACATAATTTATTTATTTTTTGATTTGTTGTATCGAAATAGCTCCTTTCTTTTATTCAACTGTATAGTCTATACTTTGCTTTTCTATTTCTCTCTCTCTTTCAAAAGCATGGTTGGAATTATGCGTTCTTCTTCTTTAATGGAGATGTTTTCTTTTATCGCTATGCACCCTCATCTTTTCTCTCAAATCATTGACACTGAACTAATTTCTTTATGGAAGAAGAGTTATTTAATTTTTTTTTTCTGTTGGAGTTGGTTTATATTTCAACATTATTTTTTTTCAATTAAAGTAAGTTTTTTATTTCTTATTAGAATGCGTTTTATTTTTCTATTTCTATTTAGATTAAGTTTTCATTTAGGATTTGAATTTGGTTATTTCTAATTCTTTTTGAGTTTTTAACATTATGTTAGAGTCTATAAATACAATGATTTATTATATTTATGAGATAATCATAAATTTAGTTATTTGTGAGGGTTTCTTACAAGGGACAAGTATATTATGTAGTTAGTGAAAGTTTGTAAGGTAAATTAGCGGAATGTGAAATATTCTATCGTAATTATATCTTGTGAAAAACTTAGATTAATAGTAATAATATTCAGATATGTTTGACGTAGCCCAAATTTAAGTGAACTAGGATCTTTGTATTCATTTCTGTGATTGAATTATCTCTTTATTTGCGGTTTGGTATTTATCGAGTTCTTATTCCCAACACATGGTATCTAAAGCATGATTTACGCGCGTAGTTTCTGGAATTAATTCAAGTTTAAGATGTCAATAAATACATTTAGAGTTGAGGATTTAGAAATTTAATGGAAAGAACTTTGAGTTGTGGAAACTCAATATGGAGGATCTACCAGTGGATTGTGATATGTGGTCGGTGATTGAAGATCTAATGCTGCTAATTACTACGAAGAAGGGGGAGAATGGGGATAATAGTTCTTCCTCTATTGTTGATACAACAATAAATGATAAAATTGTTGAATGGGAGAAACTCGATTGAAATGCTCAAGGATTGATTCGGTTGTGTCCAGCCGATATTGTTTTGGTGAATGTTGTCGGTGAAAAATCTGCAAAGCATCTATGGACAAAATTGGATAACTTTTGCCAAAGTAAATCTCTTATCAACAACTTATTTTTAAGGAAAAAATTGTACAACTTACGGATGGAGGATGGTGGATCATTCTCGACTCACATTTAGGAATTCAATACCTTGGTAAGTCGATTGACTTTAATTAATTGTGACATGAAAAATGATGACAAAGCCATTATCTTGCTTTGTTCACTATCAGACTCATGAGACAATTTGATTGTTGTGATTGGTAGTGCGAATACAGATTTCTCGTTTGAGAGCGTTGTTACAGCGTTGTTATCTGAGGAGATGGGACGCCAGGGTATGGTGAGTCCTACCAAGGAGATCATGATTGTGAGAGGCATAAATTAAGATAAAAATAGGTAGTCAAATGGCATATCTAGATCACGTGGGGGATCTAAAAGTACTAATCGGTTAAAGATACGGTGTTGAAAGTGTCAATAACTTGGATAAAATAAGAAAGACTATCCAAACAAATCAGTCAAGGGAGACAAGGGTGACCTTAAAAAAAAGGAAAGTGATGGCGGCGACTTATATTTAGTAGTAGTTTGTGTGGCTCAATCAGATTCTAATGTGTGGTATATTGACACTAGATCTTCCTATCATATGACTTCCTACAAGAACTGGTTTTACGAGAATGAGAAATATGATGGGGATAGTGTTTACTTGGGGAATGGTGAGACATTAAGGATAGTTAGACATGAGAATATTAGACTCATAATGAGTGATGAGATGGTGAAGACCCTCCCCGGAGTTATGCATATTCTAGGATTTAACAGAAATTTTATATCAGTGGACATGATGACAGATGCAAGCATTACTATCAGTTGCACTAAAAATTCATGGAAGATGGCTTGCGGTTCGATGGCTATTACGAGTGACACTAGATATGATACTTTGTACAACCTATTGTAAGACACTGTTGAGCTCAGTTTGGGGGTGCATTGTTTTCTAAGATAGACCCTAATGATGACACTAGTGTAACCATGTTGTGGCATTAGCGACTTGGACACATAGAAGAGAAGTGGCTTTCTACCATAGCCTCTAAGCAGCTAGTGGAAGGTATTCCAGATTGTTCTATGGGATTTGGCTTTTCTGAACATTATTTGTATGAAAAGTAAAGTCGAGTAAAGTTCAAGGGTGTTGAATTTGATACACAATGATCTTTGTGAGTCTTCAGATAAATCACTTGGAGGATCAAGGTATTTCATTTCCTTTATAGATGATTACTCAAGGTATACTTGGATTTATTTCTTGAAGAGAAAATCAGATGTGTTTTTAAAAGTTCAAGGAGTTCTAGGCATTAGTTAAAAATCAGCTTTATAGAAGGATCAAAGTTCTTCGGACTGGTAATGACATGGAGTATAAGTTTGTGGACAAGTATTGCGTAGAAGTGAGCATTGCAAGGTAAAACACAATAAAGTATACACCTTAACAGAATAGAGAGGCGGAATTGCTGAATCGTACCTTTATGGGTAAAACTAGATGTACATGGAGTTGGGCAGGTTTGGAGCCTGAGTTCTAGGCATAAGCAGTTGTTATAGCATGTTACTTGAAGAATCGAACTCTTACTTCACGGTAAAGGATAATATTTGGGAAGAAGCCAAGTATGGGTCATATTCGCATATTTGATTGTGATGCCTATATACATATGCCTAAGGAGAAAATGACAAAACTTGACTACAAATCTGAGAAGTGCAAGTTTGTTGGCTACAAAGATGGAGTCAGGGGGTACAAATTGTGAAATATAGAGACTCAGACTATTGTGTACAACAAAGATGTGGTGTTTAGAGAAATACCAAATGTTGATGTTGTCACTAAAGTTTCAACTAAGGAGACTAGCCATATTGAGTTTGATGTGAACTCAACAAGGAATGTGTAAGATGAAGATTCACATGGTACATCATAAGTTGTTGATGATGTTTCAGATAAAGAACAGTCAGTTCAGAAAGATAATGGTGATAATGTTTGATTCAGATCATGGAGTGGAGGCTGAACAAGTGCCTCAACCAAAGCCTATATTGAGTAGATCCACATGGGTTAGGAGAATACCTAGCAGATATTCACTTAATGCCTTGTATACTTTGACAGTCACTAGTGATGAACTTGGTTTAACTAAAGAGGTGAGAGATTTGGATGATACTAATATGTAGGAAGAAATAATGAATGATGGGATGCAGTCATTTGATCAGAATCACACGTGAAAACTTATGAAATTGCCTAAGAATAGGAAGGCAATTGAGTATAAGTGTGTATTCAAAAAGAGGCAGAATGCAGATGGTAAAATGGAGAAATAAAAGTTAGGTTAGTTGCGAAAGAGTATTCTCAAATAAAAGGAGTGGACTATGCAAAGATTTTTTCACTAGTGGCAAAGCTAACTTCTTTTAAAACTTTTTTATCTGCGATAATTGCTTATGATCTTGAGGTTGAGCAAATGTATGTGTAGACAATCTTCCTTCATGGTAATTTGGAGGAGAAGATTTACATGAAGCAGTTAGAGGGGTAATCTGAATAAATTCTTGTATGGTTTAAAATAGTCACCTCAGATGTGGTATTAAAAGTTTGATAGTTATGTTTAACGGATTAGATTTATTAAAAGCCAAGTCGATCATTATGTGTATGTGAAAATGACAAGTGAGGATTTTGTCATTCTGATTTTGTATGTTGATGATATGATCTTGGTGGGTAATCGTAAGAAGATGATCAAAATTGTTAAGAGATTGTTAGTACAATAGGTTGAGATGAAGGATCATAAGGTTGCTACTTACATCTTGAGCATGTTTATATGAAGAGATTGGGGACAAGGAATACTGTGGCTTAGGCAAAGGAAGTATATTGCAGGGAAGGAAACAATATGACTTTGTCAGTTGTGCAAGGAGCTTGAGTTTAAGGAAAAGTCTGTCGTGGTGAAATGTGATGGCCAAAATGCTATACATTTGGCAAAGAATCCAGTGTATCACTCTAGGAAGAAGCATATTGACATTCAGTATCACTTTATCCGAGAAAAAATTGAGGACAAAGTGATGCACTCAGAAAAGGTTGACATAGTGGTAAATTGTGGAGAATTCTTAACAAAATCGGTTACTTTGTAGAAGTTTTAGTGGTGTACTTCTGAAGTTGGATCGAAAACTCATAGTATGGGAGCTGTTGCATTATGTGTGAAGTATTCATCAAGTGGGAGAACGTTGAAGTTGACTCATACTTCAACATTATCTTTTTTCAATTAGAAATACATTTTTCTATTTTGTATTGTGATGCATTTTATTTTCTATTTCTATTTAGAATAGGTTTCCATTTAGGATTTGGATTTAGTTTTATTTTTAATTTCTTTTGGTTTTCTAACATTTTGTTGGGGTCTAAAATATATGCTTTATTGTGTTTATGAGATAAATATAAATTTAGTTATTTGTGAGGGTCTGTTACAAGAAAGTGAGGATATTATGTAATTATTGAGAGTTTGTAAAGTAGATTAGTGAAGTGTGAAATATTCTACCATAATTGTATTTTCTGAAAAACTTGGTTCAATGGTAATAATATTCATACAGGTTGGATGTAGCCCGAATTTGGGTGAACCAAAATAAACCTTTATGTTTTTTTTTCCTTGTGATTGAATTATCTCTTTGTCTGCAGTTTGACATTTATCAAGATTTTATTTCCAACATTTTCTTTAGTGAATTTCATAGTCTTTTTTGATTTTATAGTACTCTTATACTTTATCAATTTTAAAATTAGAGACACATTTTATTTCACGCAAATTAAGTCTGCGAAATTTAATAATTCAAAATTAAAATGTAATTTTTTATTTTTAATGATTTTGAAATAAAATATCATAAAATATACAAAAAATACTCTTAAATATAAATTTTTATATTTAATACTTTTACAAATTCACATCACAAATGAAATTATAACATTTGCAAATAATACTCATTTAAAAGAGAAATATATCTCTAATTTTAAATCGATAATTGATGTGAAATTTATCCATATGACCTTTTGATTTATTTATATAAGAAAGTTAATATGTGGCTAATACACCTAATATTAGGTGTAGATGGCCAAGTTTTGAAATTTTAATGATTTATAAAAAAAAAAGAGTAAAACTAATGAAAAATAATCACTAACACTTTTTAATAATTAAAAAATACAAATCAAACAAACATAACCACCACCATGGTGACAGTGATGGGTGGCGGTGATGACAATGGGTAACGGCAACAGAGATTTGCTTACTTTTTATTCTTTTAATATGAATATTTGTAATTTTATTTTTATGTCTTTAATATCAAAATTATGTAGTTTTAATGGTCATATACATCTAGTGTTAGGAATAAGATTCACATATTCATTTATATATATATATAGCTGAAAAAATATAATTTTTTTTAACTCAATCTCCACGTCCAATATTAAAAAGGAATGATGGAGTTTTACGTCCGCTACAAATTGTAACGGACGTAAATTACCAATTTTTTTTATCAAGCTTGAAAAAATTAGGAAGATTTTTTTTTTATCTTCAGAATCCTTGATTTATCATCATAGTCTATTTAAACTCTCAAACACACTTTCTCTCTCTTACACACACACACACACACACACACACACATATATATATATATATATATATATATATATATATATATAT
>CM025786.1:14678127-14738322 GCA_014636745.2 Centella asiatica
ATATATATATATATATATATATATATATATATATATATATTTTCATAATTGACTAGAAGTGTCCATTTCCAATATTTTTTCCCAACGTATAATTTGAAATAATTATGATGATGTTTACGCGTGAAGTGTAAGTTTATCTTAATAATATTCATGGCGATGTTTATTAGCAATATTAAATGGATGAAGGACAGATTCAAAATTGTAATTAAAGTGTTATTCATTGATATACCTAATTGAGAGTTACGTCGTAAGAAGTTAGAATTTTCTTTAATTACAATTTGTGACGAACAAAGTTGTCAATTATTTTTACGACCGCTATAATTTGTGACATATATAAAAAAAAATAGAAATTACGTTTATTACAATTTGTAGTTAACATACAACTCATAACATCTCATTGTCTTGTTATTCTTGGACAATGGATATTGAGATGAAAAACAAAATATCTTTTTCGAGCACTCGCTAATATATATATATATATAAAATTTTGTAACGAGAGTAATAAAATAAAATAAAAAGTATTCTCAAAAACTTCACTCGCAAATATGGAGTGCACAAATAGGAATATATTGCGAATATACCAATTTATCCTCACATGTATTTGGTGGGAAAAATCAACTGACAGAAACAAATTCCTACCTACATTAATAATCGAGCATCGGCAGTGTTTTAACAATTGAAGATTTGAAAATTGTATCTATCTTTCTGATTATTAAAACACAGATAAATCCAAAATCCCCATTAGTATTACTGTATTAGACTATTAGTATAAATAAGTAGCTCTATTTAATTTCATTAAATAAAGTTGGTGGAAGGAAGGAGCCACCACGTTTTCTTTATCGTTCAAGACTCAAAAAGGTCAAAGCTTTATCCCCCAGCTACCTCCCTAGTCCCAAACACAGGGAAAGAAAAACAAAATACTAAACAGAAAGAAATCTCAATTCTCTCTTCTTTTTTTTGAGAAGAAGAGGGAGAGAGAATGTGAAGATGGCTTACAAGGGGTTCTTTGCATTGAATTGAACTTTACTCTTTCTCCCTCTTTCTCGGGATTTGACTTCTGATCTAACCAACAAACAAAACCCACAAATTAATTCTGATCAAATAAGATCAAACCTTTGCGGGTAATATCCCTAAACCACCCCCACCAAGAAGATGTCTGGGTTTAGTGGTTGGTGCTGGGATGGAGCTCCTGAGTACTTTCCTCCGGAATCACAGCAACCCTTTTCTTTGCCTTCTCCAATTCCGCAGTGGCCTCAAGGTATGCAATTCTTTCCCAATAACATTTATTAAATGACTGAGTGAATTGAAGGGGTTTTAGTCTATGGTATGTTCTATCACTATAGGTTATGTTCATCATATTGTTATAATTCAATCTATGGTCATTTGATTCAAGCATTCATTTTTTCATTTTCTGGGTCTTCAGTTTTTTTCTTTCTCCCTTTTCAGACCACAATTTCAGTTACCCTCTTCTCCCTGGAAGAAGCATTTCTTTTTTTTTTTTTTTTTAAATCTTTTTTTGTTTGTTGTTTCAGTATATTTTTAGTGGGATCAGAAAGGTTAGATCTGAACTCAGCCCACAACTAATTGGGACAAATTATTATTTGGCCCTATGACTTTTTCATATATGGACTCGATATGTTGATTTGTCATACAGTTTATAAGAAGGTCGTGAACTTGGTCAACTTTGGCTATTTAACTCCTTTTCTCGTTTTCTCAAATTTAGTCCTTCTGCAGTTATTTCTCTAGTATTGTTGCTTCTCTTTTTCTTTGAATTACAGTAAGATATGCAGCATTAACATTCTGTTATGACCATCGATATTTATATGCATATTGACTAAGTCAATATCAGTGATCTGAAAAGCTAGGCTAGGTGGACCTAAAATGGATTATTTTAAGGTGAAAGGAACAATATTTCTAAGATATCTATCATTTATCCGTGAGAGATATAAGTCGTACATTCTGATTTTAATAAGTACATAATCCTTTTTTCTTTGTTGGGGGTGGGGGTGGGCGTGGGGAGGGGGGGGGGGGGTTGGGTTGGTTGCAACCAGAGTACAAGCAGTATATAAGAATAGGTGAAGCCACAAATTCTCCTAAAAGGTAATCTCAAAATTAATAGAGGTTCCTTTTCGCTGTTTTCCTAACTCATTATTTTCTAGACATATCTATCTCTCAACCAGGCCATTCTTTAATGCCATCAATTACCAATTTTAGAAGTAAAACCAAACTTGCAACGAAGCCTATAAGCAAGAACATAATAACCCTCTATACGGATTCAGACAATCTCCAAAAATTGTCTAAAATTTTGGAAATTATTATAGATATCTTTGGACATGCTTCTTTTGTAAGCTATCACTCGTATTAAAATATTATCATCGTTTTGTCTTCTGTCTCAATTGGCAAATTGCATGACTTCAAAATCAGCAAAAAATTCGACTTTTGTTTCAGCACAGAATTCTGACAATTACCAAAGTCATCTATGTGTTAGCTCTATATACTAATACAAGAACCATTATTTACTTGATAAATGTTTATGTCTGGCAGCCACTATAACAATTGAGGTCCAGCTAAGTGCATACCACAACTTTAAGATTCAAAATATTTAACTTGTGTATTGCCAGTGATTCCGAAGCTCATTATAGTTCATTAAGATCGCACTGGGCAAATAGGGTCACAAAAGAGTGCAGCTATTTCTGTCTTAGAATAGATATTTATTACACTTAATTTCTCTACTGATTATTATATGTTGAAACTTTGCAAATTATGTATAAATCATAATTAAATGAAAAAATATAATTAGAATAAATTCTACGGTTTTGCATGACACGTGGTGTCCTTATTTTTCCCATGTCTCATATTGTATATCCTCCGTGTCACCTAATGTTTGTTATCCTCTATTTGTAGAAATGTTGTGTCCCATGTCTTATTCGTTTCCGTATCGGGTTGCCGTGTCTGTGATTCTTAGTTTGATTTTCTTGGGAATTTATTAGTCTACAAGACAAGAGTGAACATACACTGAAGACCCATCTCTTTCAGAACCAGGTTTTTCAACTATCAAATTACTAAAATAAATATAATTAACTAATTAAACAAATACTTTTAGTTAGTAACAGTTTGAAGGATATAAGGAACATGTGAAGTTTGGAGAAAAATGTATAACAATTTTTAAGTTCCAGATAGGTAACCTAGTATTGTATATATTTAAGATTATGTCATGTTAATTGAGGAGGTAATAGTAGTCGTGATGATGGTGTGGACCAGCACTTGATGATAGTTGATGACAGTGGATATGGTGAAGTAGGGGAGGTAGTAGTGAAGTTATATTGGGTACTTGATCTTTTAGTGTTTGAAATAAAAATATATCTCCAATTTTGGAACAACCAATAAAGAAAAAATGTATCTCTAATTTCGGAATGGAGGGAGTGCTTCATAAATTTAAATTGCTATACATGCTTCTTTCTTGTTATCCACCTTATGACCCAATATGATTTGAATGTGTTGGAGTCCAACTTCTTTAACTACTAAATGAATAATAATAAGATACATAGTTTTAATAACTAAACACACACACATGTATGTACGTGTATAAAATCATCCAACTAACAACTGCTAATGAAATGCCGCAAGCTACATAAATCTTAAATCTTAAACATTAAGTTGTGCACTTCTATAATTACTGAATGATTGAATTTGAAGTTATTACTTTTCAGGAAACAATGTAATAACAATTTTATCTTGCACTAGATGCTAAGGTGGTTTCCGTTAATTTTTACCTTTAGTTGTTTTTGTTTAGCATTTGTTTGTTTTTTCCTTTTTCTTTGTAATTATTAAATCGATTTCTGGTTTGCAGCTTGATCAGTTAATGTACAATTTGCCCATTATTGACGTAATCCTTTTAGGTCAAGGTTTTGGTACAGGACGAATAAACCTTGGAGATTTAGAAGTCCTTGAAATAACCAAGTTCAAGAGTATTTGGAGCAGCAGTTCAAAGCAAGGAAAAGGTGTGACATTTTATAAACCTGTTGGAATCACAGATGGGTTCTTCAGTACTGGTCACTACTGTCAGCAAAATGATGGGCCACTTAGAGGATACATTCTTGTGGTTAGAGATGTGGCTGCTACTAGCCAAGAAAATATTAAATGCATTAGAGGCTCGAAAATAGGCATGTCCGCTCTAGAAAAACCTGTGTCATACACATTAATTTGGAGTTCAAACTCTCATAGCGAAGGAAATGTTTACATTTGGCAGCCGAAGGCACCTGAAGGTTACATATCTATGGGCTTTGTGGTCACAAATGACCCAAAACAGCCTGAGCTTGAAGAAGTAAGATGCATCCGAGCTGATCTTACTGAGAGTTGTGAAGTGTACGATTTGATTCTTAATATGAATTCCACATTGTCCAGTTATCCTATCAGAGTTTGGAACACTAGACCATGCAAGAGAGGGATGTTAAGCAAGGGTGTTTCTGTTGGGACATTCTTCTGCAGTACTTACCTAAATTCTGAAGATGAAATGAATATTGTTTGCTTAAAGAATCTTGATTGTAAGTTACGCGCGATGCCAAATATAGACCAGATCCATGCTCTTATAAAGCATTATGGACCTACGATTTTCTTTCATCCCGAAGAGAAATATTTACCTTCCTCGGTGGCATGGTTTTTCAAAAATGGTGCACTTCTATACCGCGATGGAGAAGTTGAGGGTGAAGCCATTGATTCAAGAGGTTCAAACTTGCCGGGTGGCGGGGAAAATGATGGAGAGTATTGGTTAGATTTGCCAGTTGATGATGAGGCGAAAAACTATGTTAAGTGTGGTAACATTGACAGTGCTGTTCTTTATGTTCATGTAAAACCGGCTGTAGGAGGAACTTTCACTGACATTGCCATGTGGGTGTTTTGCCCATTCAATGGACCATCCACCATTAAAGCAGGATTATTGAGCATAAAAATGAGCAAGGTAGGCGAGCATGTTGGAGATTGGGAGCATTATACTCTCCGCTTGAGCAACTTCACTGGTGAACTTTGGTATGTCTACTTCTCAGAGCACAGTGGTGGTGAATGGGTAGATGCTAGTGAATTGGAGTTCATTGAGGGAAATAAGGCAATCATTTATGCATCGAAAAATGGCCATGCGAGTTACCCACATGCCGGTACCTACATCCAGGGATCTTCAAAACTTGGGATAGGGCTGAGGAATGATACAGCTCAAAGCAAATATTATATTGATTCCTCCACCAAATATGAGATTATCGCGGCTGAGTATCTTGGATTCAGAGTTGTTAATGAACCACACTGGTTGCAGTACATGAGAGAGTGGGGTCCAACTGTTGTGTACGATTCACGTTCTGAATTGGATAAGATAATCAGCCTCCTACCGTTTTTCTTCAGATTTTCAGTGGAGAGCTTAATAGAACTGTTCCCAACTGAGATTTATGGCGAGGAAGGGCCGACAGGACCAAAGGAGAAAGATAACTGGCTGGGGGATGAAAGATGCTAAATTTTCCATCAGTGGAAGTTCATTCATTCTATTGAATTTGGTGAACTGTTATTCTTTGGGAGTGGTATGTGCATTGCAACTGTCTACGTATTTAAGTTCAATGATTTGTTGACCTATCCTGTTGTACAATACTAGTCTTAAATCTTAATGTAAAAAAAGAGATGCACTAATAAAGTCTGCTCAGTGTCCATGTATAGGACTACGAAATATTGTTAGTCTCATGTTTGAGTCCAAATTGAACCTATTGTGCTTTGACAACATGTTAATGCACTGTATTTGTAAGTATAAAAATGTATGAATGTTGGGAACACTTCCCTTATTTCTTATTTTCCTATTCTGGTGGTCCAACGATTAATTTTTGGATCTGTGGTTAATGTATGAAAAAGACCAAACTTCCCCTTAATCACCAAGTTATAACCCCCTCTTGGCTTATTCTTCAACAGTCACATAAGTTGGTTGCTTCTTCCCCCCTTCTGACGATCAAATGTCCTAAGATTTGACTCTGTTAGATCATGGTCCATTAGGGCGTTATACGCAAAGATGAATCTAGATCTGCTGCTAAACAAGATGTTACATTTGCTTTGAAATGAGTTGGGTGACAACTGACAACATAATGAAAATTGATTAGGACAGGGATAATGTAAATCTTAGTTTTCTACCTTCTTCTCCAACTCCATCAACAATCAAAGAAACAAAAAGAAAAGCCAATTTCTGATGAAGGAAAATTTACACTATTTGTGGAGAATATGTATGTTTGTAGACTATTGAAGGCCAATTACAGGTGAGTTGCTAAATATTGTCCTCTCTTTGTTGTGACTCCAACCATCACACACACTTTTTCTTCTGGGCTTTGCCTCTCCAAGCATTGTTATAATGTCTCTCATTGATGGCCTGTCCTTGGGAAGCTTGGCAGTGCAAAGTAATGCAATTCTAAGAACAAGAAGCATTTCTTCTTGGACATGTTTACATTGTCCTGCTATGTCTGTGTCCAACGCTTCTTCCAATGTTCCGTGGCTCAACTTTTTCCGAACCCATTCCACAATATCGACAGATTCTCCGAATCCAGGATCTAATGGCGGTTTCCCTGTCAGAAGCTCCAATAGTACCACACCAAAGCTATAGATGTCGCTTTTCTCGTCCACCTTCAGCGTGTAACCATATTCTGACAAATCAACAAATTTAGATAGAAAAATTAAGATTATGAAGCAGATGTATTAGAAGTTCTTTAAAAATTCTTGATCTAGAAATTGTAACTCACCTGGTGCAATGTATCCATAAGATCCAGCAACCATGGAAACTGTTTCATTCTTCCTCAGCATAGTTCTTGCCAAGCCAAAATCTGCAATTCTGGCATCAAAGTTTGCATCAAGTAGAATATTGTTGCACTTGACATCACGATGTATGATGACGGGATTGCAGTCGTGGTGAAGGTAAGCCAGCCCATGTGCCACACCTATAGCAATGTTATACCTTGAAACCCAATCTACCAACATTTTCCCAGAATGTTTCCCATGTAAAGCCTCACCTAGATTCCCATTAGGCATATACTCGTATACCATCATAACATCCTTCTCATTATGAAGATACCCCAACAATCTTACTATGTTCCGATGCCTGAGCCTTCCCAGTAGATTCACTTCTGCAAATAAATCATCTCCAGTTTCAATATCGGATTCTGATGGTCTCCATAGTTTTTTTACCGCGACAATGGAGTGTGGGCGATGAATTTCCACCTTGTAGACAATGCCACTACCGCCCATTCCAAGCACGTTCGTGTCCTTTATACAAGATAGGATTTCTACACTAGTGAAACTTAGCCTCTGAAAAGCTACTAGTCTCCAAGGCCACTCTGAGTTTCCGTTCTTGAACCAATTCATATATAGATTACTATATAAGAACCAGCTTGTGTACATCCACTTTACAGTGAAAACTAGAAGCCCCATAGCCAAAATCACAGATATTCCGACTAAAAATCCTATGACAATGTGATGAATGTGAACTTTCCTAGATTGGGACGCGCCTATGGAACTTAGGTGAGAAGAACATGGGGGAAGAATTCCTCCACAAAGGCCAGGATTTCCCATAAGATCAGTTGGGTTTATAGTAACCAACATTCCATTATTTGGAATTGGACCCTCCAGCTTGTTGAAAGACAAGTTGAGCATTTCAAGGACAGGAGAGTTTCCAAAGCTTTGTGGTATTCTTCCCACCAAAGAATTGTTTGAGAGATCAAGAATGGATAGTGATGGCATTGATGACATTGATCTTGGTATTTCTCCAGTCAACTGGTTGTTTCTGAGATTCAAATTCACTAGCTTTTCGCACGAAGACACACTCTCTGGGATTTCTCCTGTGAAATGATTGGTTGACAAATCAAGTACAGAAAGAGACGGGCAATCTTGAAACTGGTTCCTTATGCTGCCTCTCAAATTATTGTTGGAAGCTGCCAAAGTTTGAAGTTGAGGAATGGAGAGAATGTTTGATGGTAAAGATGATTCTAGGTGGTTCCAAGAGACATCAATGAAAGAAAGAGATGAAGACAGTACAAAATCTTCTGGTATTCCTCCAGTGAGATTGTTGTTTGCCAGCTCTAACCTTTGAAGTTTCGGCAAACTTCCAAACCCAATAGGGATTGTCCCAGAAATAAGATTATTTTGAACTCTAACTCGGACTAATGATGAACAATTTGCAAGGCCTAATGGGATTGGACCAGAGAATGAATTGTTGAACAGAATGAGTTTGGTGAGATTACCAGAATTACACAACCCCACCGGAATGTCACCGGCTAATGAATTTGAGGACACATCTAGCCATTGTAATGGGGAGTGCATTCCAAGATTCAGTGGTAAAGGACCTGTCAAAGAATTTTTCCATAACTCAAGTACTTCTAATTTAGTCAACTCACCTAGCTTGTTTGGAACAGGACCAGTGATCTGGTTGCACATGACATTCAGTAGCTTCAAATTCTTCAAATCTGCCAACTCATTTGGAATCTCCCCGGATATTTTATTATCGGAGAGATCTAAAAACTGTAGAGCTGTCATGTTTCCAATTTCAGGTGGTATTTTGTCTTCAAAGCTGTTTTGATAGAAGTAAACTGTGGTGAGCTTTTGAAGCCTACCCAATTCGGCTGGAATGGCACCACTCAATGTGCCAACTGCCAAGTCAAGATACTGAAGATTGGTAAGATTACCAAACTCAGCTGGTATTGAACCTACAAACTCATTGTATCCGAGAATCATAGTCTCGATTGATGATAGTTGGCCTAATTCTGGAGGTATTTTCCCAGTCAGATTATTCCCTGAAAGCCCAAGAAACTTCAACTTCTGCAGATTCTTGAAAGATTCAGGAATCGTGCCCACGAAGAAACTCCCACGAAAATCAATGCTTTCGAGTGATGTGGCATTGCCAAGATCCCCCGGAAGAAAACCAAGAAAATTGTTGCTGGAAGCATTTAGTAATGTCAAAGCAGAAGCCATTCCAAGCCCATAGGGAAAGTCTCCAACAAAGTCATTCTGCGACACGTCGAGGATCTTCAGAGAAGTGAGACTTGGTAGTGATTTTGGGAGTGAAGATGAGAACCCATTACAGCAAATGTTGAGAAATGCAAGACTATGGAGTTCTTGAATGTGCACGGAGACCACCCCGCTGAGATTCATGTTGGAAATGTCAAGCTTCTCCACAAGGCCTTCTGCATTGCACATAACTCCAGTCCAGTTGCAATGCTGTGAAGAAGCCTTGTCATCAGAACCAACATCTGTGCTTGGGACTGTCCAGTCTTTGAGCTGATCCAAAGGATCAATTAGACTAGCTTTGATTGATAATAATGTTTTGAGTTCATCATTTTGTGTAAATGTTGAACCTCCTTCAGAAGAAGAAAGAGAAAGAGCAATGCAACAATAGAGAAAGAAGAAGAAGAGAAGTTGAATTTGCATGGTGTTCTTCTCTCAGCTTCGTCTCATTGGTATTGAGGAACAAATAATGTTATTTGGCTAGAAGATGGCAAGGGTGTGTTATAGTTCAGAAAGATACATGAATCATTGGAGTATTATTATTGTGATGATAATGAAGACAGATGAATGAATGGATGAATGATTGGTTCTGGTTAGTTAACTATAATGATAGAAATTGAATTATTTTGGTTAATTATTGTTTTTGAGAGAACCGACAGGATGGTTCCAACTTCTGAGAGTTATTTGTACTTGAAAAATAAAAAAATAAAAAGTTTCGAAAGTCTGTGAATAAATGGAAAACATTTTTCGGATGAATTAACTTGTATCATTATATTTGAAAAAATCATTTAATTCATGTCATCGATATAATACTCACTTCGTTTTAAAATTAGATATGAGTTTATAGTTTTAGACAATAAAGTATTATTGACCAACAATAAAGAAATTTTAATTAAGATAGTTTTAATTATAATTATTGTATTGTAATTGCTTGATTAGGTTAGTTTTAATAATTGATTGATTATTTTATATGCGCTTATTATACAGCTTCTATCATATTAATTATGTGATTAATTAATTATCTTATATGTAATTATTATTTTATTAAAATCACTTAACTTAATATTGAAAGTATAAGTTTAATTATGTCTTTGATTTAGGTTTGGATTATATTTAGTTTTGTAAAAGATGATATAGGCATTCGGATTATATTTAGTTTTGTAAAAGATGATATAGGCATATAATTGAAATGCACTATCCAAATCTGATTCAGATAAATTTATTGGTAAAAGATGATGTCATTATGTTAGTTGATTATATTATATTGAGTTAATTGAATTGAGGTGAGCCAGTCAAGTTAAATACTCTATTGATTCGTTTAATTGAAATATTATATAATAACAATTTTATTGAAATACTATATAACTAATTTACCGAGCTATGTCATCATGGATTTCTTTTTAATTGATTAAAATTATTGAGTTATGTAATTTCTTTAAATAATTTTTGTTGTGTTAAATATGGTATCAGTATTGTTGTTTACAATATCATTAGTTTTATAATTATAAATTTTAAAATTGATGAGTGTATTTTTTTATTTTTTAAAATATGAGTTAATAAGTTATTATTTCATTTAATTATAGTTTTGAAGTTGTTTTCTTAATTATTGTAATTATCTAAAATAACTTACATTTTCTAATACTAAATATATTTATTTCTATTTAATTTAATTTAATTTAATTTATTAAATCTAAAATTTCATATTTTTATTAATTTATTCTTTTTGATTTAGTAATTTTATTGTGGTGATTTATTTTTTGCCGTTTGTGAGTTGTTGTAGAACTTGTTTTATGTTATTCATTAATTGTTGATTATTTAGTTAGTTTTTTTTTATTATGCTTTAATTTTGAGAGATGTGCATAAATTCTTTAATGTCTTATAGTTATGGTAATGGTTGTTAATTGACTTTTCATTACGATAATCAAAGAAATAATATAATTTCTTTAATTCCTATAATTAGAGAGATAAGATATGAAAAATAAGATTATAATCAAATACGAAATAGTGAAATAAATGATACCCCATCGAGTATAAATTATCGATATGTCACTATTTGTTTTTCTGCCCGCCTGGAACCTCTCTTATTCCCCATTAAGAACCATCATATTTGATCATTTCATTTTATTACAAATTCAGTAACAAGCAATTAGTATTATAAACAACTCCATGAAAAGCCAAGCGCTAGGACTAATAGAGGGTTTAAAAATTGTGTTAAGTGGAACTGGAAATTTATTAAAGTTACTTTTTCTGGTATCTAAAAATCGAATCACAAAATACTATTAAAAGGGCTTATTAAATTAAAATGCCACTTTTTGATTCCCCACAATAATTCCATCAAGTGTTCTGTCAATTGTCATCATGATGATATGAAATGGGCAGATTGTGCATTCAGAATCTCTCCATGTTAGGGATGGAACTACAAAATAAAATTTGAAAAAAGATTGAGAATTTTGAAGAGAGAAGGAAATAAAAGTTCATTTGTGTCAAATAAAATATTTCAAACTGGTGATTTTATTTATTTCTTCTGGAGACAGTGATTGATTTGGAGTTTTATTTTTATTATTATAAAAGGAGGATGATTTGAAGGGCCATGTGAAAGTTGCAGCTTCTTTCCTAGGGAAAGGAAGATGATTGTAATAATAGAAAATGGAGGATATGGCAACTCTGCAAACAGCATAACAAAGGAAGTTGCATGTCCACAAAAAAAAAAAAAAAAAAAATTCAAATATTACAAAAATAATAATTGTCACAAATGTACCAATTTGACAAACATACTTCGCTGCCTCACATGGGTTTTGTACCAAACAAACTATCTCCAATTCATCGTTGGTTTTTTCACCAAAGGCAAAGGAAATATATTGCCAAAAATAAATAAATCATAATTTAAAAGATTTAGATTATGACAAAAGTAAAAAAAATAATAGATTGAGACCCTCAACAGCTAAAATTAATTCATTGTTGATGGTTCATACTTAGGTACTTATAAAACTTATAAAATACATTCGTAGGACTTGAGTAATAAAGAAACACTTGGTGTTTAGTCAAAATTAAAGACATTAAATAAGTTTAGTTGATATTACTAAAAATATTTGGATTCAAGTTTTTCGTAGGTAAATCTGTTGGAACGTTATATTTGGGTTCGAGTTTTTCGCGGATAAACCTGTTGGAACATTCTTCCGAGACCTCTCAAGGTGTTTGGGGCCACTCGTGTTGGGGACCATGACGAAACTTGGTGGCTCAGAACTCCGTTAGCGTTGTTCTCGTACGATATTGCATTCTTTCCGTGCCATTTCGAGTTTTTTGCGGATAAACTTCTTGAAATATTCCCTCGAGACCCTTCAAGGTGTTTGGGGTCACTCCACAATGGTAACAAACTGCCTAATACGTAGACGGAAAATTAATTAGATTAGATGAGAACTTTTAAATTTAAAATATATGCTATTATCCATTTTTGAAGCTAAAACATCTAAGAAATATATTTTTATCAAAAAATGAGGTATATCATAATTTTTAAATTTATAATTTAGTATCATCGATAAAGAGCTAAAATTAGTAAATCTTGAAAAATTATAATAATTATATCGACAGAAATTTGAAAGATTTAACACTAATTTTATTTATTTTGTTATTTTTTCATCTCACAGGTTTTTAATTTGAAAGAAAAAATTAGAACAAAAAGGGTATCACATGTTATTTTGAGGACAATTTGCGTGCACCGTTTGTTAGTAGAAAACAGAAAACTTTTATTTTAAATCTTTTGAATTCACTTCATAGATAGATTAAAATTATAAAATTAAAAAATGCATGACTACTTTTTTGCGTCAACTAAGAGGAATTTAACACACCCACAAAAAAAAAAAAAAAAAAAAAAAAAAAAAAAAAAAAAAAAAAAACAAAAAACAAACAGAGAGACGAAATATTCATAACGTCTTTTTAGAGCGAAGTAGCCAAAGATTGAAGGCAGTTGTGATAGAATCCAAATTGTTATGATTCGTTTGGATATGATTTAAAAATTAGTTGATTTGTTTTAAATTTAATATGAATACGAACTAAACTCAATATTTTATTTAAAATTTGATAAGTTAATTAAGTAGAATTTAAGTATAGAGGTTCCCACTCAAATATATTCATAAGCAGTTCAATTACTCATTTTATACTAAAATATTATAACTTATATCAAAATTTTATGATCAATTTTGTCCAAACAATTTATTTAAGTATAATATATGTTGTATAAATTATTTTAGTAGTAATGTTTGTAAGTAAAATAATTATTACATATATAAAATGTGTTATAACGTATAAAAATTTATATAAATATATTTATATTTTATAAATTTATCAAATATAAATGTTCGTGAGTAGTTCGAAATTCAACTAGAGAAAAATTTGAGTATCAAAATTATATCAGGTCTAATACTCAAATTTAAATTTGAGTATCAAAAATTTAATTAAAATAGAACACACTGGTATTCACTCATATTCAACTCATTTCCACCATAATTGAAATAAAACTAAATTATCCACTCTCATTTTAGAAAGTTAATTTACACATCAATACGAAAGTACTCCGTAATATATTCGGAACTATTGTAACTAAATTCTTGTTAAATCATCGATATATATACTAAAAGATCTCTACAAATATATAAATTGGGTAATTGACAAATTTATTGGCAATGTTAATGTAGATTGATGTGAAACCAATCTGGGGTTAATTTAGGTATATTGACAAATTAGTTTAAAGTCAAAATTAGTAAAATTTCTTGACTTCTCTTATCACATGTAGTTACAGCGGTGAAGTCGGAACTCGTGAAAACGGGGGCTAAAAATTATGGGTGGTACTGTGGATACAAAATTATATACAAAAATAAATACACAAATTGATGAATTAAATTTTTTTAAAGTTACTTGAATTTAAGGAACCAATAATATAGATAATACTGATTCATTAATGTATATTGTTCGTATTCTTAACATTATCCAAAAATTATTTAATGATATAGTCATTGAAAAGAGAGCTTTAAACCAACTATATATATATATATATATAGATATATATATATTCTGTACTAGTTACTATCATTCATAAAATTAATTAAGGTATATTATTTTTCTTACTACACCGTTAATATTAGTAATGAGAAAAAATTTGCCCAAGGTAGACTATAGACCACCATAACCAAAACATGACTACGCCCCTATATTGTTGTTAACCGAAGTTATTTCATACGAGACAGTGAATGTGACATTAATTAATGAACGCTATGTCATTTTTAATTTAAAATATAAATGTAAATTTAGAATAATTAAAAATATATTTCTTTATTATCTTAACTATATATATATATATATATATATATATATATATTTTTAGAACGAAGTGAGTACATTTTTAAAATATAAGGTATGAGGTGCTCAATTACATACATTTTATTAATTCATACTTTATTAAGTAAATTCTTAATGTTTTTAAGTTAGATGCTATTTTGAGCAAAGAATTTACTTCTTGTGTAACTTACTACTATTGTATGGTAATGAGTAGCCAATTCTTGAAAATATATTTACCTTCACTCTTCAGTTTCTGCCCCCAAAAGAAAAAAAAATCATGAGAAATTAAAAAGATAGAGATCTGGAAGGAAGGATGTGATTATTGTGCATAATATTGAATGAATTTATTCAATGTATTTCACATTTCTTTTAAACGTTGAATAAGCTCGTGTACCCTTAAAACCCTTCCATGTATGGGATATGAAAACCAAAAGGAGAAACAACTGCCAATACATGGCTAATTTATACCCATCCATTTTTATATAGCTATTTTTTTTTTGTATATATTAAATACTTTATTTAAGAGACACGATATATCAACAATCATATTTTTAACCGCTCAAGATAGCGGTGAAAATAATGAAATACATGGAGAGAGTTTTATTACATATAGGATAGTTACAAGGACTATCATAATCACTCAAATGAAAAAAATAGTGATGATTTATTTAGCAATCACTTATTTTTTTTCTTTTTATTTAATATAAATATTTTATTCATATTAATCTTGATCTAAAATATATTCAATTATTAATTCTTTTTCAAAAAGATAAAATATTTAAAATATATAAAAATACACTTACAATTACTAGTAAAAACAAGGGAATACTCTTTGAAAATTGAATACATAGTGCTTTATTTGTACTCGAAAACTGTACAACAATTCCATAAATGGAAAAACCAAACCAACCTCCTTACAATCATACGACATTTTCCTATCAGTTCCCATTTTTATCTACGTTAATAAGATAAGATAAAATAAGATTCTTGAGCTTTCCGATTTTCCTACAAACTATTTCTGATCAATGTCCAATATATTTCATTAATATCTTGATATTTTGATGCTCAAATATTGCAAATTCTGTTCAAATCTTGACCGTCAACCAAGTATCTCATGTTATAATGCGATAATTTTTTAAAATCTAACAAGCGTACAAATTAATCAGCAATGGTTATTTTTCTCCACGATGTTGGACATCCTCTATTTTCACCAATACTAATTTGTATTTTGCAAGATGAAATATTTTGATTGGGTAGATTTATCTGACATCTGTTAATTTTATTCTTCAACTTTATTAGAACTTTTCTTCTATGTGTTCTGTTCTTTCCATTCTAAAATTAAAAAAAAAAGTCCTTATTTTAAAATTAAAATATTTTTTTATTTTAGATTATAAAAATACTTTAAGTTCTTAATTGTTATTTCACTATTCTACTATTCCAACTAACTCAATTATCTCTATTACTTATTTTTATTATAATAATCGTTATTGTTACTTCAAATAATATGATACTAGTGGTCACTGTCATAACTATCACTCTGAATAATATAATAATAAAAATATATTTAAAACATAAAATTTTTATAAAAACTATCGGGTTAGAAATGTATTTCTAATTTTATAATGAAATTAATGTATGTTTGTGATGCGGCTGTGCACTGTAGTAGTTTTGTGATGTGATAGTTGGTTTCTCTCTTCTTTTTTGCATGAAGTGAATAGTTGAAGATGAGTAGTAAAGAAGATGGGCAGAATTTTACTTATGTTGATTTATTTTTGGTCAATTTTTAATGTGATTATTTTTTTTTAATTTCGTCATTTCATTCATCTATCTATCTATACTCCTTTAATTAAGTCATTTCCTCCAATTTGGTCTCAAAAAATAAACATATGCACCTCATTTTACTTTTTCTCAAGGACAAACTTGTTTTTTTATATTAGATTAATTTAAAAAAATAAAAATAAAATGTCATTAAACTAATATGTGTATTGGATTGGAATGCTCTAAAGTAGATTTTTTTTTTAGTCATCATGCGTTGAATTGATGTCATTTTTTTTAAAATAAAAATAATATAAAAAAACAAGTTTATCCTTAAAATTACATTGTTGAAAGCACTGTTTCCGAAAAGGTTTAACCGAAGTGTGATTCAGATTAGGTGAGATAACTCAAATATTGAGCAAGAATTACCTCAAGCTTTGGAGAATACCCTACAAAAGAATGCTAAATAAAAACACAAGTACTCATCAAATGAACTTCATAACCTCTAATCTATATACAAATCTGTGGCCCAAATAACTAAAAATAATTTTCTAATTTTCATCAAAGTTGTGCTCAAAAGAGTTTCTTTCTTCCATCATTTGAATTGAAGTAGCTTCTTCCATATCATCAATCACCAAATAGGGGTTCTTATCAATTGGCTGAAAATTGGTAAATATAAACAAATAAAATACCAAGCTTGCCCCTTCAGCTGCAGCTATGGATACCCATTCATATCTATAATTCACCATAGCTCCAATTGTCGAAACCACAACTCGTGTAAAATACAAATATAGAATTACAACGATATAAAATTGCTTGAAAAGTGTTAATTTCTCAACATTCTTAGCCATTTTTCCATCTGTCTTTGATACTTCGGTGAGACTTCGGATTGACCAAACAATAGGAAAAATAACGGAACAACAACAAATAATGTCAATTATTAAAAATACCTCGTTCCATCTAAACCATCCTTTTGTGGCAGGACCAGTTTCACCTACGACTATCGAAGCTATGTTCTCCAATACTTGTAACGGTATCACAAACATTAAAACATTTTTCTCACGTTCTTGTAAGTAGGGTTTAAGAAATGACCATCCTGTCCCTATGAGGATGATCATGGTGAAAAGCGTTACGCCTTTAAAAAACCCAAAAATGTAAAATGCAACATCCCAGCCATGGGGTGTCCCAGTGTTACTTATGTACATTTTATCTTCTGAGGCACAAATAATCTTGAGCGCCTTAAAAATAAGTAAAACACCCATAATTAGATGAATTTTGCTCACATTTCGCCATTGTTGATAGCAAATAAATGTCCATAACCCAAAAAAACACGAATAAATGAGGAAAAACATAAAGAAGAGTTTTGGCAGTGTGGTTTGGCCAGTTGGGAGGAAATTTTTTGCCCCATTGTACATATTGTACATTTCGGTATGAACATTCATCGACAATTTGAACTCGGGTTGGCAATTTCCAAAAATCAATATATATTGATCCGGATTTTCGATGATTATAGAATCATTGTGACTCATATTCTTGTCAAGCTTGTTAAAATTGAATACGAGATTTATGTTTTGGCTCGATAATATGCAAAATCCTTGAACATGTTTAGACTCGTTCAATATTTTTGCATAACATGCATCTTTGACCAAGAAAAAGCCTAATGAGGAAGGATTAAGTTTTGCATTAAGCTTTTTTGTTTTCCAAGAAACTTGTTTAACAGAAATGACAACATGACCGTTCGTGTCAAATCCGAATTGCTCAAAAAGGATCATTGACCGAGAGTCGTCGGTGACTAGTGTGTCCTTGATCTCGGTGGAAGAAAATGGAATGTGTGACAGTACAAATAATGTGAAAAATGAATGAAGTATTGGGTTGTGAAAATGTCCATAGGGGCTATAATTGTGCATAATGTTTGTACAAGTTAGAGAATTTTTGAATCTGGTAGTTAGGGATTGTAATTGTCAGGGGTAATGAATTGCAAAAAGAAAATTTTGCAGATGGGAAATGTGAAGGAGGTTAGAACAAAATTTGGTTGGTTGGACTCAAGAATTGTGATTAGCGGTTTATGTGCCAAAAGTTTTGGATCCAGAAGGAGAAAAATAATTAAGTTTTGTGTGCCACAATTACCCTTTTCTTGCATAAGCTCATTATCACTCTATACATTTATAACTTAATTATATTTTAATGACAATTATTTTTTTTCACAATGGTTATTGCTCTGACATTATAATTTTTAAAATTTCATTATTTTCCCCCGCATTAAGTTGCAAACTCGCACATAAAACATACTCCGTATTAAACACAATTTTATATTAAACGATTAATTAAAATAAATTTTAAGTTATATCTTACAGTATTCGCATCACTAATCTTCAAGATTATTAAGTAAAAGCAGAAGTAACTCGTCGTGTACATATTTGACATAAACTAATGGTGAAATGTGAAGTAGGGCCTTGGCCTAATATAAGTTTCTTATTTAATAGTTATTATATTCATTTTTATTATTTGTTTATTTATTTCTTTGGTACTACATTTTATATCATTTTCTTCAATAAACATTGTACCTTCCGTCTCTTAAACAATGAACTAAGAAAACCACAACCCCATTATATATACACAAGTTCTATTTCCTTTACAAAGTCTCAACATCTTGTTCTTCTTCTCTTCTAATTGAGTTCTTCTCTAATTAGCCTCCTCATAATCACCTCTTTCCCAGCAACAAATGATGCTTAAAGAGACAATTACTGATCTACCCTTCGTGTACTACGGTACGTTACGAGATATACCTCAGCGACGACCGAATGGATGAAGAGACGAAAGTGTAATTTTAGGCAAGTCTGTTTCTTGGCTTCTAATTTCTACATGTACAAGTTCTTTTTTACTCATCGATTTATTTTTACTTCTTTTTTTTTTTTTTTGTGGTTGCCAAGAAAGTGGCAGGAGCTAGAATAAAATTTGGAATCTGAAAATATTCTTGTTATAAGATTCCGAAATTTTTCATCAAATTATGTATTACAACTACCTATACAGGCATTTGTTTTTGTTAATGTTTTTTAAGTTCTTTGTTGTTGGCAGCTCCTGGGATTTGTTCAAATGTGTTATTTTTAGACTCAAACGCTTTTATTCATTTTCTACATCTACGTTGATACATAATTCTCTGTCTCTACTTATTCTTTTTTCTGATTTTGTCAAATTCAATTTCTGCTTTTCCTTTTGAGAAACTGATTCCAAATTTCTATAAAATGATTCTGATTCTAATTCCCCAAAAGTAAAAAACTGATATTTGTTACGGCTACTCTATGTTAATTTTCAAAAATTTACTTCTTATGTTCTGCAATATAAAATCAAATATGAATTTTGAAAGTTCATTCGACTTATTTTAAACTCAGTTATTGTGAATTATATGTAAAGTTTGAAGATAATAAAACTTGCATTTAATAGTGCTCTGAATATTTACAAAGTTTAAAATTGTAGTGACTAGCTAGTGCAATATTTATAAATTTTATATTTGAAAATAAGTCAATTCAATTTGAAATGTCCAACTTAATTGCATATTTTGGAACAAAGGAGTTATTATGTACTGTAATGTTTAACACACAGTTTAGGATTTTAATGACTAAATTACCAATAATAACAAATTTGAAGAGCTACAAGGTATAATTCAATAAGTAGATGACCAAAGCACCAAATATCGTTAAAAATAATTTTTATTATTAAAAATATATTATTAAATATTAAATTAAAACGTAGTTTTTGTTTGTCCTAAATTAATAATGCCCAGAAGCAAATTTGAACAATCGACTTTGTTTAGATATTAATTATCACGCCAGTAGAAGTAGGTTTTACAGAGTAAAATTACAAGAATATCCATCAATTAACCTGATTTTGCAAAAGGAAACTTGATATTATATTTAAATTAATTAATTCTTTATACATAACACATTCTACTTGTTCACATTACAGTTAACATCATATCTGAAAAGACGATTAGATTTAGTTTTGCATTACAATTCGTTCTTCTATAACTAAAATTATTGATTAAATGCTTCATTTGTGACGTTTTTAGGATGCTATTCCATTATCGTGATAACTTTGAAGTTAAGATATGACATAAATATATCTGCTATACCCAAAAATAAATAAATAATAATAATAATGAAGTTCTAAAATTTATAAACATTATCAGTTCCACGTTTTTTTTTCTTTCAACGAATGTCCAATCCAAGTTAAACCAATGTACTAATGGATACCTTAAAATATCTAAGCAATGTTAAGTAATTTTAAAAAGTGATCTAATCTAAGTTAGAACCAGTGTAATAGTGAATAATTATTAAATATCTACACAATGTTAAGAGTGCTTAAAAAAAATCAATTCGTGGTGTGTAACAGTAAGTAATTGAAACAAAATAAGTTGTTGACAACAAATTTGAAATTCCAGCATACGATTATGATTTAAAATATCTTATCTCATATCGTATTTGATCTTGTATCTATTTTTTTTAGAATTGTCATTCATTTTAGTGTTTTACATTCTTCAATAAAAAATATTATAAAAATTCATATGCCAATTATAAAAAATAATAAAACATAAAATGAAATACCAAATGAAACAGATTATCCATACCTCACACTTATAGTTAATGTTCTAAAATTATCATCTAACTCTTGACTAACACTAAGTTCAGATTCTCCGTCTCATGTTCAATCTTATATCTTATCATCCTTTATAATTGACATATGAATTTTTTAAACGTTTTTTTATTGAAAAATCTAAAACTCTAAAATGATACGATAATCCAAAAGAATACGACACAAGATAAGATAGGAAATTTCAAATATCATTTACCAGTGTAATCAGCCTAAGGAAGAAAGTAAAAGTAAAATATATTTATATACTCCTATACTTTTGCCCAGTTTGTATTGTGATTTTTAGGGTTCGAAAATTCTAAAATAATTACGGGTGGTTTTAAAAAATTAACAATACTTATATATCGCTAATTCTTTTATTATTTGGCGTACGACAAAATAATAGTATTTTGCCTATTTCTTAAAATTACATGTAATTGTTTGTAAAAATTTTAACCAAGGTAGTACAACGAAAATTTAGTCAAAGTACAGTAATGTCGTACATTTTACCCAAAACAAAAGAAAAACTCCAACTGATAAATTTATATCATCCAACACTTAAACTTAATTTTTTTCTTACATGATATTTTAGGTTACTATAAAGCCAGGCACAATCAAATTCAAATTGTTAGCAAATCTAACCTTACTATTGTATTTACGAATTTTGTCAAACCATACTATTGCATTTACGAACATGTTGGATAAAACCAACTAAAATATTTATACGAGATCCTTGTACTCCAAAATTAAATAAGGATTTCTTTGTTACTGGAACTGTGGCATGTAATGAAAGATAAATTAAACAATCCTCACGTCATTTGCAATTAAATTAACTCTTCGCATATCTAAAACATTTATCATTGAAAATTACAATTAAAGAAATTTTATCCGGTGGCTGCTATGTTATGTTATGAGGCAGATTTGTATTAAATTTATTGATCGACAAAAACAAATGGAAATCGATATAATCCGCATGTAACAGTTGCTATCAAAGCAATTAAATATTTAGTAACACTTTTTAGTGATAAAAATTATTTTTAATGGCACGTATTGCTCATATAACAACTTTTTTATTGTAACAATATCAACGCGACAATGCCAGCAAATAAAAGTAGATATAAACAATGGCATCAGTTCTTTCCTTGTACGGAATATTAATTATTGAGCAAAAAGACAAATAATTACAATAATAAAACTCAAAAAGAAGAGTTAAAAAGGAAATCAATAGATATTTTTCTATCGGTTTATGACTCATCAACTACTTAGCGACAGGCTTACATAATCCGCCATTATTGTGCTGATATTGGTTCAAATGACAGTTCATTCCTCATTAGCAAATGAATATATAAGGACCAAAAAAATTTTATTTGCCGGCTAAAATTTGCAATATTTTTATAAGTAATTCTTTCATGGTGGATATTATTCTTATTTTAAACAAAGATTTGCATTTTGTAAAGAGTTTTGGTTTACAAGATTTTCCCTTCTTTTGCGTTGAACACACAATGATGCAAAATATGTCAATAGCGGCTAAAAGTTCCACTTCTAAGAATATCTTTCTAATTTTAATTTTATTTTTATTTTTGTGACTGCAAACAAATAAAATATTTTAGCAGAAAGTGCTATGAGAGTGTGTCGTTTCAATTTTCCTTTCAAATTTAAACCAATATTTCAGCATTGATACAGTTAAACTCTAAATGGGATATTTCACTTTTGTACTTATAGCTATGAGTCTTTTATAAGCGGCTTCTTTGTTGAAGGGATCTTTATTTCATACAAATGAGACCCTCTTATGAAATATATAAAAAAAAATTCTTTGTTTTATAGGTGAAAAATGTGAAATTCGAATATTAGACTTGAAAGTCTCAAGATATTTCTTTACCTAAATAATTATATACGTTCTTGCCAATGGATTCTTTGAATATACATCATTTTAATTCCTAGACTTTTTTCTTGCTAATGAAAAGTCAAGAAGATGCACTATTACTATTTATTTTGCTTTGGGAAAAAGACTTACAAAAGAATTATACTTGAGGACTTCTTTTATACTTCTTACAAAAGAATTTCTGAAGTTGATTAGCTTGTCCTCTTGTGTGGAAGAGAGGTGCAACTATATCAAAAAGTTACTCATATAGAATTTTAAACACCCAAATCATAAATATTAGAGTTCATAAACTGAAAGTGGTTCTCTTGAATATTAAATTTCGAATTATTAATATTATATTGATTAAAATATTTATTTTGTAAAATTTCAAAAATAAAAATAAAATAAACTAATTATCAGAGTCCCAAAAAAAGAACTCATCTAAGTAATGGATGCCATATATGAACACTCAACTTTTTTTCAGTTTCTTTAATACAAAAAATTTAAAACGAAAAGAGGTTACACAATTCAAAGCCAAGGCATATCAGAAGCCTTTTTTGTCATGTCCTTACCTTATAGTCTAACTTTCCATTTTTTTCTCGACTCCTTTTTATACTTTATCCCCCACTACAAATATCGAAAAGTTTGGGAATTTTGTTGTATCCATAATTCAACTTTTTTAAAAGTAAAACCTAAATAAGGTATAGGTTTCTATGAGAGTTGAATCAGTGGATGAAACACTTAATATATTAGACTAACCTCTCCCCTTATGTACAACACCTCCAGGCTACATTACCTTATGCACTTTCCTAAACCTAACAACCTATTATATGATGACAATTTAATTTCTTTGCGGTATTTATATTAAAAAAATGAATTCAAGATTTTTGAATATCCGTGTTTTAGAAAAGGCAATCAATTTTAATTACTGAAAAAGAAAATGTCAATCCAAAAGGTTTGACAAGGTTCAGAAAATAAACTTATATCGGGATGAACTCTTCTCCATACTTTAAATCTCAACTATTAATTTACTTTAATTAAATTTTAACTTTTATTTAATTTGAATCTATTTGTGGTTGAGATATATAGTATTAATGGCATGAATCTTCAATTGTACAAAATCAATGTTCTGACTCAACAATTTTGTTGCTATTTTTAGTTGGGACAAACTGAAAATGACATAGCATATAGCATCACTCTCAAAAGAAATTACTGAACCTTCTTTGTTCTATATAACCTTCTACGTTTTATAGACCACATGATATATAAAATGTTAGAAACAAGTTGCACACTACAGCAAAGACATTTCATTATGTGATGAGAGCTAGCTGCTATCTGTATAACTGAGAAATTCTCATCTCAAGATCGATAAAAACCAATCGAATAGTATTATAGTAATAAAGTGCTCCTGACAGAACATACAATCTGAAATACAATTGACTGCTCCAAAGACCAAAAAAATGATTCACCAGAGCCAATCCCTGAATAAACATCATACACCTGTAGTATTCTGAAAGTACATTGAGCGAGCTCGACATTTCAAAAACTTAAGTAAGAGCAGCACAATATTCATGAGGGGCTGTAAATCCTACCCGCTTAAAACGTTTTTTTGCCAAGAATGGCGTCATATCTCTTAATTGTGTCCTGTAAAAATAAATAAAACAGAAAAGAGCTAAATTGCGGCCAGCAATAAAATCAGCCACAAAATTGTATGTGTTCTAGCATATACATAAAGGTTTCCTTCATTTATCCTATCTAACAGGATGTGTACTGGTTAGTTTACGACCCCAAGATGAATGCGTGAATCTCTGACCAACTTTCGACGGTGTAAAGAGTTCCAGATAGTCCTTTCCAGATAGAAGAGGTACCTTGTATTTCTTCTTTTTGCTTTGCGACCAAACTGGGAAATAATGGAAGAAAAGAAACACCGAAATGAGTCCCCACCCTCCTGAGGCTTAAACTTGAACCAACCACAATGCCTACATCTGACTCAAGGAGACATAGCAAGTCACCAACTGAGTCGCCAATATAGACAGTGAGTTTTTTCTTGTCATTGCTGCAATCCTTTTGCAAGATATCTTTGAAGGCCTGGACCTTGTCAATTGGAGATTCAACCTTTCTGATGATTTGGCCAGTGGATATGGAGTCTTCATAAGTAAATTCATTTGCATGAACATTCAGAGCATGTAAACCCTCTGCGCAACATAATAAAGCAGAGAAACTATAAAATTTAATTATAAATGTGAAGTACGAGAAGTAATTGTTGATGTTTGGACAAATACGAAGTGATCTGCAGGTTTTTAAAACCACAAAGGGTTGCATCTTTTTTCTTACTACAGGTAGTTATTGAAATTTAGGGCAAACTGCATGTTGTTACTTATATTATACCTCTTCCTCTTTCCCCCCTTCCAGAACAAAAGATTTACTCCTATCAAGACTTTGAAAGAGAATGGATAAAGGAATAAGCATCAAATAGGGATACTTAAGAGTCTTGGAGACACGGCAACAATCTTGCTAGGCAATTATAGAGATTTTATACAAGGGGTTGTTCAAAGGAAAAACCAAAACTAGCAGAATACAGAAACACACTCCACCTTCCAGCACCACCTCTGCCCCCACCAATAAAAGAGAATGGGGTGGGAGCATAACTAAATGAGAAAGTAGGAATAATGTTTCAGCAAAGACATTTCAAAACGGTTAGAAATGTAGCATTATTTTTTCTTTTCTTTTTTCTCCTCAGTACAAATATTATGTACCACCACATTTGTCACAAAAGATTGCCACAAACGGAGTTATGCGAAAGGAAAATTATGAACAAATATAAAGCCACTTCACAACATAAATAATTATTTCAAAATAAATAACCTTTATGTCTAGCAATGTTTTCAAAACCAAACAATGTTCTTAAATGATGAGTGCGTTTTAACGCTGGTTATTTCGTATTAATGAGCAGTGAAATGTTTAATCACGCGTTACTAAGAGAGGGTTCCTGCTATTATGTAATCCACCAACTCGTGATTGCAGAAGAATTAAACATGATACAAGCAAAACTCTCCAATATTCACCAAGAAGCTTCTTTGACTTTTTCATAATGCACTGAGCACTGTGCCCACCGTTTATCATTTATAAAATTATAATTAATAAGCAGATAGTTTCAGGAGCGCCAAAAAGGGATTAAATTCGCATACATGAACATAAAAAGTTTTGAGAAAATATACATCTATGCACAAAGCAAACTCAAGACCCCATCCTAGAGAAAGATCTCCCATAAAGGAAAAATGACATACTAGGCCCCTAAACTCTACCTAAATTACTAGAATATATCTACTTTATGTAGATATCACTTTATTTTCAACTTACTTCCTAACTCAGTAAAAATTTTAATTTGAGGATCCACCACTTACACTCATGTTTAATTAATTCATTTGCTACTACTCACTTGAAGGAAAATTTAGACAATTCAATCAAAGCCCATATATTCTCTTAATAGTAGCAAAAGGTCAAAGGCTGGAAAGGAAATGGGACAGAGGGAGTATAACAAGAAAAAATGCAAAATAATGCCATACACAAAAAAATCGGAGGAAAAAAGAAAACCATGGTACAAGAACTAGAGTTAGTAGAACATTAATGAGAAGCACAATGCTACAATGGATATACAAAATCAAGTAACTTGAAACGGTCGCTAATTTTTCCATGTTAGCAATTGGAAATACCTGACGAAAAGGCCGACCTGATGAGATCTCCACACCAACAATATGATAAGACATGGACATTTGCCTTCCAATTATCATTCGTTACAATGCTCTGGAAGAAACCTGGGCAACAATCTTGGAAGATAAGCTGTTCCCCAGCACGTTTTATGTCTTCAAAATATAGACCCTTAAGGACTCCAGACTCGATCACCCTTGTATTTGCCCTTCTCTCAAAATCCGAAAGTTTCTCAAGCGCTTTACTCAGAGCCGCATAATTAAATCTTTCGGCTACAAAATCACAGGTAGTTTAGTTCCTGAATATCAGACCATCTTAAGATTACCCTGGAAGAAGACTATGACAAACTGCTGAAAGCACATCAAACAAGAAATAGTCAAATATACCTTTTTCACTTAGCAAAATGGTCTCTATACACTGTTCATACTCTTCTGTATACTGTGTGGACAGCATTCCCCATGTGTTTCTGAGATCAATTGATTGCATCCGAGTAATATGATTCTCCGATTGAATCTGCTCAGATTTTGGGGCTGTGACTATTGCAATCTCTGCCAAAATTGCGGAAGAGTCAACAACAGTGCATGTCAAATCAAAATCAGAAAAGACCATAAGATGATTTTCTGAAGGGTTGTGGGTTTTAAACAGAGGAAGAACAGCCTGCTGAACAAGTGTCTGAGCTGAAAAGAACTCTATTGTGAGTTTCAATGCTTGATGATATAGCTTTTCAATTATGCCCAGCTCCTCGCCTGTCAGGGAGACACTTAATTTATCCAGCAAGTCCTCAGTTTGCAGAGCAGATGCCTAAATACAATTTAAAAAATTATTGAGCTGTTGTGTAAAGGTCATTTAGGGAGAAAAGAATTAATAACTCCAAGTTTGTAAATGGAGAGAAGTATCATTTATCCACAAGAAAGGATCGAATATGCCCTGCATTTAAAAATAAAACAGACCTGAAAAGTTTTGGAGGAATATTTGTCCATCCACTTCTTGTAGAGGTGACTACTCTCGTTAGTGTTCAAAAATGGTTGTAGCTCCTTACCAAGAAAAGCATAAAGCCTTAAGAAAGGTGTCATGGCACTCAGAGTGTAAGCTGCAACTTTTGTTTTCTCAAAAGGAGTTGCAAGTTTAGCTGGACCTTTCACTCCTTCAACCTTTCCCGAAGCTGTTGCCAACAAGAAATCTGTATACTTCATGGTCGCAGAGTTCAGATTATTCTCTTTAATCAGGTCGGAACCCCATTCCTGTGTAAGTTGCATTACCAAGTATATTAGCAATTGTTAAATAAATGATACAAGTCATTATCAGGTCATTTAACATTTAAAAATACAAAACATAACCCATCAGTAGGAAAGATCAGTCAAGGAAAGACTACAGAAAATTACACATTAAATATGTCAATACATATATTAATGTGCGCAAGGATATCAAGCAACAAAATATTAATCCAATAAATCAAGCGGTAACATATAAAGCAATCCAAACTCATATTATTTCAAACTTATCAGATCAAGATGCATTCAGCATTCTATATCAATCAAATTCATAAAACATAATTGGTGCATCAACATGCTGTAAAATCATTCAAAAGCTTCTATCATGATAGGGATTAGGGAACTAATATTTCCAAAGCCATCTGTTACTAAATAAGACTTTTGTAATATTTCCACGGTATTGTCCTCTTCAACCATGACATAAGTAGCCCATTATTTTTCCCTCCCCACCACAGCAGATGCTGGTAGTCATTGATGGGGGTAAGATCCCAATCAGATTAGGCAGAACCGCTTGGACATAAAAAGTACGATGATGATCTGAAAATTGGAACTGGTTTGAAGTGGATAAAATTTGGCTGAGGTCCCGATCTGTGCAACTGTGCAAGTATTGATGTTTATCCATAAAAGGGGGAGGAAAAACAAATAACATTATTGAAGAAAAGAAGGGAAGAAAAACACGTATCACTATCAATTCATTGCATATTTATTGCTAATTGGTGATACAAATAACTATATAAGAGAAAAGGGAGCTAGTGGAGGTTTCAAGATGAAAACCCACAAAGAAGATGATAGAGAAGAAGGATTATATATCTTACTCAAGCTTCCACTTGATTCTCACATGTGAATGTGAGCTTCTTCTCTAATACTAGAGCCAAATCTTGGTTGTCCCTTCCAAACTTTCAAAACATTATAAACCATCGCAGCCTATCTCAGAACTGAACCAAAATACTTAATTAACAAAATATTATTTCCAATCATTCTAATTAGAAGGCAAACCAAGTAACAGAGATGATGATACTTCTCATCTCTTCACTCATTCCAGTGAAGTTAATGGTACACAGCATAGCTGAGGTGAAACCGTGAAAAAGAGCAGTGGCATGTCGCGAGCGACGATAAAGAAAAATTCTAAAAAATATGTAAAATTTGTACTATTTTGATTTCCAAAACATACACAACAACTACGTAAATTACACCATTGATAAAATTAAAAAGAGTGTGATAGACTGATATTCCATGTAAAATACCTAATTAAGTATGAAAAAAAAACAGAGTTTAATGTAATTAACCAATCATGTAATTAAATATGGGAAGAAGAAAAGAAAAGGACAAAGTATAATATACTTACATTGTTATATTTAAAAACGAGCAGAGTATAATACAGATAGCCATATTTATATATGACCATAAGTTGAACGAAACTCTCAATGAAAGACCTCTACACTGGGGTTAGTGCTTCTGAGTTGTTGTTTAATTTGCTACTATACCAAATATTATATGATCTAATTTATATATAACCATAAGTAGAAAATGTGAAATCATCACATTTAGATTCCAGTACAAAATTTTGGAATTTCTGTAAACTTTTCTATTGATACTGAAGTAGCTCCAATCAGCGAATTCCTCTAATCAATTTCAAACTGTATGATAAAGTTTACATAGCAATAGAGCCAAAAATAACCAAACTGTTTATTGCATCTTAATTGTTAATGTAATCGTGGTTAACTGCGAGTAGCTTAAATATATCTTCACTCAGGTAATTATAAATTTCATATTTATGGAAAATTCACATTATATACATACCATAATGAGGGATACTGAAACTCTGAGTTCTTTTAAGCTTGGCAACTTTAGATAAGTGTCCCCTAGACAATCACAAATTGAGACTCTAGAGTCTAGACCAGGTAGACCAGCAAATATCTGATTAACAAGTATTACAAAAATAATTGCAATGGTCTTGCTAACTACTCTATCAATATTTAATTAGCTACATAGCTCCTCTTAATTACCCTATTCTTCTTATAAACGCAATCACTGCTACTTATTATCATGTAGCCCTTCAATCAAAGCTTAACAGAGCATAAGTTGTGGTAATAATGTCGTTATTAAGGTTCTTTTACAAGTGAGCTATATAAATTTCAATTGCATGTGCCTTCTTTAAACAGGCCGCCCTGACATGTTTATTGATTAGAGAGTTTATACTGTGCTTGATCTAGCACCAACTACCACCAGTATTCACTAATTAATTCCTGTTTTTTAACGTAAGACTACATACAAGTATCACTGGGTATTAATTTAGTAGCACCATGCGAATAAACCAAAAAATCAATCGAACGAAAAATAACCCAGTTAGGAATTTAATGTGTCTGGTCCTTCTCTCTCTTACTTTTTCCTCATGGTCCCACATGTTATCGTTATAGATTTTTTACTTTCTTTTCCTCACTTTTTCCATTTCAAACTTTCCGTCTAAAACTTTTCGAGTAACCCAAGGATAATTTGGACAACCAATAGAAAGTCAATAATTTTCTTAATAACCATGCTGTGTCAAATAGTTGTGAAGATTATGGCATAGAGGGAGCAGAAGATATGGAGCTTGAGAAGAGTGAATGGATGATACTCTCTTCAATCAAAGGTAAAGTTGTTCCACCTTGCTTTCTTCTTCCTTTCTATTCATTTTCTTTTAGATACACAGATTACTCTCTGCTCACTTCTATATCAAGACCATGTTGTTAATTCTATTCCATACCTTCGAGCCTCTTACTGCTACATACCCCAACCAATCTTCAGTCTAAATTCCCTCTTCATATATCTTCTTTCTGAGATGGGGATCAATGCCTTAATTTCTCTGTTGATGAAGCTTGTCAAGGTCTCATTACCAATTAGCTATACATCAGCATTCAACTGAAGATGAGATACAGAATTACGAATTCCTCATCTTTCCTACACTGCTCTAGATGAATTAGTAATTTCAAGATTATATACATCTACTAAAGACAATTAGTACAACTTTACAGAATTACTCAATCTTCTTCATGATTGCCATCAACTTTGGCTACTTTTCTTGAAACAACAATTTGAACTCATAAATTTGGAAGAACAAGGCATTATTCCAAGATGTTCAACCTAATTGACCGGACCAAATATGGGAACTAGTGACCCAGTCAAGCTGTTATCCCCAAAAATTGAATTTCTTTTGATTTGGTAATATATGCTTATAGAGAAACCCTGATAGCAATAATCCATCTAATCATTATCGCATAAGTAATTATAACGTCACAGAGCATTAAAGCCAAATCAGCATGAATTATGACGTTATACTCAGAAACCATTCATCTAATCATTGATCTCATACATAATTATGACATCACATGATCATTAAAGCCGAATCAGAAAGAATTATGATGACATACTCATAGCAATCATTCATCTAATTATTTATCTCATACACAACCCAACCATTCAGTAACTGTCATTATTTGAGGACACTAAGGATAATACATTATGGAAAACATTATCGTAAGTAAAGATATAATCAAACTAGAATCAGCAAAGTTTGACTGTCAATGTAGTGTAAACCAAGAATTGTTCTTACAGATGTATAACTATAAACTGTTCCAAACCACAATTTAATTTAGTTTACTAACACTACCTTTTATCCCATTTTCCATAACAATAATATCAAGAAAACCAAATAAAGAGGAGCACAAAGGGTGATACGACAATATATTACTTGGACAAATGAATCATGCATTTTGAGCTCTTCAACAACTTTCCTTCTCAACTTAGTGATATCAACCTTGGCATCATCATCATCGGCACATTCCTCCGCCACTTCGAACCTAATACAGCGATATCAAACATAACAAAAATCCCATAAAAGTTTTTTTTTTTTTTAATAATAGAGCAATCGATCAAAAGAATCAGAAAACAAACAAATTAAGAAACATACGCCTGGGCAAAGGCTTTGAGAAAATGCAAATCCTGAGCAATATAATGCCTAAAAGCGTCGATTTCGAGATTCCCAGAAGCCAAACAAACTATAAAAGGAGAATAGAGAGCACGAAACGACTCGCTCCGAAACTTGATCCAGAAACGGCTAGCAATTCCTTCTTCACTTCTACCAGTTTTCTGGGAAGTTGTGGCCATTGTAGTGGTCAAAGTAGTCATAGTGCTGCTACTGGAAGCCATTGCAGTAGTAAAAGAAGATCGAATTGGTAGAGAATAACAACAATATGTGGTGGTGATGGTTTTGATCGTACAAGAATTGAAGAGGGTACGCATTAAATTTAGGAATGGGATTGATTCCGACAAGGCGAAGGTTTTGGGATTTGGGAATTTGGGGGTTTTAGAAAGAAATGAAGAAGCTGAAGAAGGTAATAAATCTTGATTTGTATTTATGGAAGTGATTTTAGAAAAGAGATGTGAGCTGGAAATGGCAAGGATTATTGCGCCTTCCTACTCTTCTGTAAATATTTGGAGTTTTAATGGTTTTATTTAAGTTGTAGATGGTCCAATTATCTTCAAATTCAAATTGAGAGAATATTTGGGAAAATAAGAAATATTTTTTGAAATCTTTTATTATATCCTGAGCATATTCTTGGGAAAGATTTTCCGTCCAAATGTCAATGTGAGAAATAAATGATTTGAAAAAAATAAAATACTTTTATTCCTACTATGAATGAATATGATGCGACTTTACCTTTCAAATTGTTACATGAAATTGTTTAGGTGTGAACAATTAATATGCTAAAAAAAGTAGTAAAGTAAAAAAATGAATGAGCACATTTAATAAAAAAACAGATTTATTCTTTCTTTATTTTTTAAATTTTTTTTTACGACACCAAATTTGCATTTTAAATTTGAAAACCGCATCTAAAACCAACCAAATCATTTTGTTAAAGTTTTATTTAATACGATTTGATTAATGTTTGGTGTAGTTTCGGTTTTAATTTTAAAAGTGAATTTTCAACTGCATCAATTAGTTTAGTTGAGTTTTGACACCTCTGTTACAAGATTTAAGATAACTTTATATATGTTCAATATAAAAACTTTCTTTTCTTTGTAACTCAAGCAATCCCAATTTATGCAAAACTTGAGAATAGATATAGAATCTTATTCTTAAAACATGTTAACATATCATAGGCATAAACTTTACAAGTAAAGAAAATTGAGTTCTGATCAACATGTCTTATTTTTTGTTCTCATTGATATATTCTTTTATAAGTAAGTTATGTTTTAGAAAGAAGATTTAAGGTCTGTACAAGAAATGACAATTAACTATAAATTTTCTAATAAATAGCAACATCTAAAACTGCTATAATATTTTTGGGTTGACTCTTTGCTCTTGCCCATTTTTTCTCTATCATATTCAGGAACGAAGGGAGGTGGGAGTTCAGGGGTTCAATTGACACCCTGATTTTTTTTATTTTTTGCTAACTATCATGTATATTAGGTAATAAAAAATATAAATATAGTATATGTATCGAAACCCACTAGTGTTTATAAATTTTATAATATGTAAAAGTCAAAATTGAACTTTTACCAAAACTCATCAATTCCCTCACTTTTTTCTACCAGTCTCCTTATTACTCTTAAATTCAAACACACACACACACACACACACACACACAAATCATGAATAGACTGCGATAACTCTCGCGTACATCTTTTGCTCTCTTCTTCTTCTTCTTCTTCAACTTTGCTTACAACTTCTTCATCATAGGTAAGTTAATTTCTTTTTTTTTTTTGTGTAAGACAATCGTTATGTTAAAGTAATTTCGCTGGTGTAAAATTTTTAATTTCTTAGGTTCTCCTTCAATCCTTGATTTGTTGCAAATTAGGGTTTTACTGTTACTTCAATTATCACTTTGGACTTTGGTTCTCTACAAAAATTGCAAAGATTGTAAGATTCTTCACTCGATTAATGAAATAGATAATTTTGTGTTTAGAAGAGTTTCTGTATTTGAAAATTCTGGTGATTCTAGTGGAATACAGAATAAAAATTTGATTTGAAAAATATTGAATCGGACCTTGAATTACGAAAGAAAATATCTATGTATCATCCTAATGTTGCAAATGAAGTAAGAAGAACATATATGCTAAAAGGGCCATGTCAACATATTAGTCGTAATTTTCGCAAACAAAATTTGGAGGCGACTCAGGCAGATTTAATCTAGATTGGTTTAAAGATTATGGAAAGTGGTTGGAATATAGCATAGAAAAAGATGTCTTGTTTTGTTTAAGTTGCTATTTATTTAGACCAGACTTTGGAAAACAAACAAGCGGTGACACTTTCATTGTTGATGGGTTTAAAACATGGAACAAAAAAGAGAGATTCGATAAACATGTTGGAGGGCCTAATGTTGCTCATAAGTTAGCTTGGAATAAATGTCAAAAACTCATTAAACCAAGTCAAAATATTTAGAATGTTTTGGTCAAGAAAACTCAGCAAACAAATAGTAGAATGTAGAACTTGTTTAACTGCTTCACTAGACTGCATAAGATTCCTCTTGCATCAAGGGCTATCTTTTTTGTGGTAATGATAAAGATGGAACAGTCTAGAAACAGAGGAAATTTTCTTGAACTTCTTCAATTTCTTGCTGATCATAATGAAAACGAATAGAGAAAGTTGTGCTACAAAAATGCTCCAAAAAATTTGAAACTAGTGTCAAGTGACATTTAGGAAGATATTAATAATTGTGTTGTATTAGAAACCATTATTGCCATTGTTAAGGATATTGGAGATGATGTTTTATCAATTTTAGTTGATGAGTCTCGAGATATTTCAATTAAGGAACAAATGGCTATAACTTTGCGTTAGGTGGATAGAAAGAGTTCAATTATAGAATAGTTTGTTGGTGTTGTTCATGTTTCTAATACTAGTGCTTCATCACTTAAGGAGGCGATTGAATCATTTTTTCCAAAGTCTTGTTAAAAACATGTGTATAAGGTTATGATGGAGCTAGTAATATGTGAGGTGAATTTAATAGACCCAAACTTTAATCACGAATGAGAATCTCTTTGCATTTTATGTTCATTACTTTGCACATCAATTGCTGTTAACTATTGTGGCTATTGCTAGTGAGCTTAAACACATATCATGATTTTTGAATAAAATTTCTGAAGTATTGAATATTGTTGGAGTATCATGTAAGGTCGTGATAGTCTTAGGGAAAAGGAAGCTAATAGAGTTAAGGAGGCATTATTAAATAATGAACTTCGAAGTGGAAGAGGCTTAAATCAAGAAATTAGTCTTAAAAGGCGGGCGACACAAGTTGGGGGTCCCACTATGAGACTCTTTTAAGCTTGATTCTTGTGTTCTTTTCTGTAATTGTTCTTGAGAAGATTTCAGATGATGGTCTGTTATATCAACAAAAGGCGTTGCATTTGGTTGGTTGGATTCATTGCAATCATTTGATTCAATATTTTTGAGAAAGATCTTAAGCATTACTAAATTTTGTCATAAACATTACAGCATACGGATCAAGACATTGTAAATGCTATGGAATTCGTCCAAACATACGGATCAAGACATTGTAAATGCTGTGAAATTCGTCCAAACATCTAATCAACGATTGAAAATGATGAGAGACAAATGATGGAAAAAGTTGTATGACAAAGTTTGTAAATTTTGCAACAAGTACAAGATTGACATTATTGATATGAATGTTATATTCCATGGAATGTCAAGTCGAAAATCTCAAAGTTTCATAAATTATCATCACCATTATGTTGAGATCTTTTGTACTGGTTTGGATTGACAACTACAATAATTAAATAATCAATTTTCTGAAGCAAGTATAGAGTTTTTATCGTTAGCTTGCTACTTGAACTAAGAGATAACAATTTCACTTGAATCCGTTAACACTCTATTTAGCTTCAACCTTAATGAAATTTGATTATTTAAATCTTATAGGGTTGGGTTAGGGTAGGGTATGAGATTTACTATCTTACTTCATTTAATTTTGACTTCGACCCGTTTATATATAAATCATATTTTTTAATGATTTTAGAAAATTTTGTAAGAGAAAAATATAAAAAAAAACAAAGGAAAAAAAGAAATAAATCAAATTTAAAAAAATAATTGAGGTAACAAGGCGGTGGAGGGCAGAACGGGTTTAATAAAAGTGTTAAACGGGCGACGGGGGTTTGGGGTATTATACAGAAGCGTTAAAGGGGGCGGCGGGGATTTGGGGTATTATAAATATTTAACAGGAGTTCGAAAACGACTCTCCCGTATCATATTTGTCCTCTTGTCGTACCTATTTGTACCCAAGTGTCTATTTGATAATATCAAATTGATCCTTGCTAGATTTTATCCTGATGACTTCTCTCCGATGGAGCTTAAGAAGCTTGATGGACAATTAGAAACATACATTATTGATATGCGATCACACGAATATTCATTAAAGTCAAAAGGATTGGTGATCTTTCAAGAAAGTTTGTAGATACTAAGAAGCATGTTGTGTTGCCTTTGGTATATCTTCTTATAAAATTAGTATTAGTTCTACCGGTCCCTACTGGCCACGGTTGAAAGAGCTTTTCAACGATGAAAATAATCAAAAGAAGATTGCGCAATGGCGGACCAGTTGATGAATGATTTTTTGGTTACATATTAAAAAAGATTAATAATGAAAATATTTTACTATGATTTCAACTTATGAAAGATCGTCGAGGGCAATTATAAATTACGAAATATATTTAAATTTTGTGTACATATATGTATTTAGTACTCACATTATTGTTGTTATTATTTTTTCTTCTAACAATGTGTGCTTATTTTATCAATTGAACTCACTAAAAATTTATTTTAGTTTCGTCATTGTTTCTTTCTTCTATTTTATTTCATGTTAGTAACTGTCCAAAAATATCAATAAAATTATGAGAATCGACAAGAATATGGTATGAACATAACTTATCATGTGATGTTTGCTCCCAAAATTGCAAGCAAACAACTTGTGGTTTTCTTATCGACTTGAAATCACCATCCACACCAAAAATAATCGTACAGTTTTAATTGGTAGTATTTTATCGATTTTTGGTGTGGTTTTGATTTCATTTTTAATTTTTCGTTCAGCCTTAGTTGCTATTATGTATTCTTAAGGCTTCGGAAACTCAAATCGGAGCGATCGATCAAGTGTGAAAGCATTGGAAGGACACTCAAATAGAAAGAAAGAAGCCAATGAAGGAAAGGCATGGCCACAAGGAAAAGAGATCTGCATGATGGACTGCATCTGCATCCCAAGTCTTATTTGCACCTCGTGTCTTCTTCGCCAATTTTTTTTCCACAAATTTTCGTGCAAACACAAGGTTCTTCGACACCAAGTGTAACAACATTTAAAGGATATCAAAGAAATCTCTTAATACAAAAGGATGGGGAAATGTTCATGTTGTTACGATTGTCATATAAATGATTGAGATACATTGCCTTTAAGCCTTCATTTGCCCTACATATACACACACACACACTCTGTGGAAGATAAGGTTGAAGGAGAGTTGCAAATGCATCATTTTTAGAATCTCTACAAATACTTCTTTGAACATATAATGTTGTTTTGGAAAATTAACGGCTATATGTTGTTATAATCGAAGTCCTTAAAATAATGATGAAAATGCCTATTTATAGTGTTGGATGTAACTCTTCAAAGAGTTATGTCAATTAACCTAAAGTTTCTTTCAAAAATTGTATATATTAGTAAAAAGATGTAATATTTTCACACACGTCTTCATTTAAATACTTCACCACAAATTATTTCTATTGTTAAAAAATAAATCAAGAATTGTATGCATTTACTAATAAAACTTAAAAGATATACAAATCTATTTTCAAGAGTTGTATCCTTTGAAAAATTCATTTAGTAATTATATATTGTTATATATAATAATTTTTCATTTTAACTTTTTGCTAAAAGTGGTCTTTTAGCTAGAGATGCCTCGATTATGTACATCGAACCAATGAAATGGACATATATATATATATATATATATATATATATATATATATATATATATATATTACTATATTATAATATTATATGTTATAATATATTAAATTATGATTTATAATATGCATTAATATATTATCTATATGTATTGATATTTTAATATTATATTATAATTATAATATATATAAATGTGATATATATTATAATAAATTATTGTATAATAACATATTGTCTATTAATTAAATAATTAATAAATATAAATGATAAAAGTTTAAAAATTATTATTTAATTATGGTATATTATATATTAAATCATATAATATAAATTAGATAAATAAAAATTTTATATATGTATATAAAATTATGCTTAATTCTATAAAATAAAAATCATGTAAAGAGATCGTGGACTGAATGGCTTGAGACTCGCAAAAATCATACCTCTTGTGCAGGAATAACAAATACTCCAAATGTTTAGTAAAAATAATAATATTTAGACTTTTAACGACATTTAATTTTATATTTTTGATTAAAAATTAAATAAATAAATAATAAATTTTTCTCGTGAAATTTGTTATAAATTTTTAAGTTATGATAAGATTCATAAAAATTTTATATTTTTGATTAAAAATTAAATGAATAAATAATAAATTTTTCTCGTGAAATTTGTTATAAATTTTTAAGTTATGATAAGATTTATAAATATAATTTTGTAACTGAAAATTTTTAAAATTATAACATAATAACAATGTTAGAAAAAAAGGCTTTTTTGAAATATAACTCCTTTTGTTTTTTGAGGAGCGAGTAATTAAAAGGGCAAAGTAATTCGGCAGGAGACAAGTCGTGGTATTTTCGCCGCATAGACTGAATTTGTGGACAAACATGGGAGTGGAGACGGCGGAGATGGTGACTCCCGGCGAAGTCTTGGGAAGGGCGTCGGAGATGAAAGCAGGAAAGGGTGCGTACGTTGCACACCATAATAACACGGTCTACGCCTCCCTCACCGGCCGTAGTTCCATTATTCCCCCTTCACCCGACTCTCTTGACCAGGTACTATAACCCTGCAATACCATTCTTGTTATTGTTTTGTTTTTGGTTTTTTTTTTTATTTTTGGCGGTTGTTGTTGCTCTCTTGCTGTTGTTTTTGTGTATATATTTATGTGTATTTTAGAGTTAAGGATTTTAATTCTTCAGTATTACAGTCTGCATTTTTTGATGATTATGTGAAGTGCTTTAAAAAAATTCTCGTTGCGGATATGTACTGTGTGTTAGCAATTTTTGTTGCGGGTAGCAAATACTCCCTCCTTTCCACAATTAGAGTTCCATTTCGGTTCACACAAAATAGATTTGGAAAAATCTTATAATACGAATTGAAGTGAAATTTTTTACTTTTAGAAACTTTGAAGGTGAAAATCATAAAGTATATTAAGAATTCTTTTAAATACAAATTTTTATACTTTCGATATATCTACAAATTCATAAAACAAATAAAATTATATGCTTTGCAAATGGTACTACATTGAAAAAAGAGAAATGTATTTCAAATTTTGGAAGGGAGGGAGTAATTAGCAACAGTTACTAGCTAGTAGCAATTTTTTTTCCCCGCCTAATTGGTGTTGTGGGCAGCAAACTCTTTTAGCAAAGTTTGACCTTATTAATTAGTTCTAATCCAAAACTTTTGTTGTGGGTAGGTAGAATGTATCTATGTAGGTAGAATGTATCTATGTGTATTTTATTGTAGTGTATTCTGTATGTATATTTTCTGATACTGAACTTGTTTCTTAAAAATATTATGACTGTATGTTATGTCAATACAACTTTAAAAGAAAAAAAAGTACCATTTTGCTCGGATTAGAATTACTTTGGAATGCCAAAAAATTGTTAATGTCAATGTTGTTCTCAATTTATGGTCTAAGAAATGACAGATTCTGGCGCTATTTAGTTACTTGAATTTTGGGTTATAGTTGTATGCACGATTGTGTGTATTGCAGAGAAAGAATGAAAAATTTTAAAGAGCAAGATCATTGTAAATTTATTACTCTGTTTGGCATTTTCTACAAACTAAAAAAGAAACCTCTTAATTTGAAGATATTTCAAAGCTTATTCTTGTTAAGCGAATTGCCGACTCATTCTGAAATAATAGGCACGTTGAATAGATTGTGCCATGATTGTTGATTTTAAGGTTTAAAAAGCTTATCTATAGTTTGGCAGATAATAGGGGTTATTGTTGTGCTATTAGACTTTTGAATCCTTCTCTTGGTAATTAGATGAGTTTCAGGAATCCTGTTGACTTGTTATGGGAGGAATGGATATGAATAGATAACTTATTAGTGTGTTAAATCAGGTGGATGACAACTAGTGCAAAGTGGAAATTTAGTTGGTATTACAGTTAGGGAATAGGGGTGAAGTGATTAATCGCCAAGTAAACACTGTTTATATAAGAGTGTTTTGGATGCCGAGAGGTTTAACAAGATTTTTTTGGGGGGATGTAAAGCATATATAAGTAAGCTATTTACAAAAATAAAAAAAATAATTTTTTTTTTTCTAGTGTGAATAGTTAGGTAAGGACTATTAATTTTAATAGGAAACTCATCCGATGGTAAACAATTATTAGAGTTTATGTCTTTTGAGTCTTTCTGCATGAGCATTCTGATCGAAACAAGTTTGAATACAGAGAGTTAAATTTTGATTTTATAATTGAAGGTTTATGTCATTTTAAGCTTTGGGCATTGTTTTCTTTCTCCTTTTCACTCCTCAACTTTTGTCCATTCACTTACCCCTTCTTAACCTTTTCTTGTATTAAAAGGTTTTCAGAGTTATGAACCAGTTTTCAAAAATAACAATACCTAAATCCTTTCTCTAGGAGCATCAATTTTTTTCTTTATGCTGTTTCTTGTTTTTTAAAAATTAATGTTTATATTGTCCATAATCTCCTGTTTTTGTTGATCATCACCAGAGGCCAACTGTGGAAGTTACCGGTCACAAGGCATATGGTGCTGTTCCAGAGCCTGGTTCTGTTGTGATTGCCCGGGTAATGTGTTAATTTCGCAGTTATCTGACTTCCTTTTATGTTTGATGTCCATCTTCTGAAGTTGAACTGAAGCACCTGGCAATTTCAAAATCAATTTATTGTGCTCAATACTAGAACCGTCTACAACTTTATCTCTGCAATTTCCATGTTTACTACATTCATGCAATATTTTTTCCTTGTACAAAGTATAATCCTTTCATTATGGCCGAAAGTTGTGATGAAAGGATTATACTTTGAGTCACATGATTATAAAGCCTCTCTTTATCTTTATATTCTGTATTTCCGTTGTAATATATGTATTATGTATATATGGTTATTAATTAAGTGTTGATATATATTATTTTCATTAGATATAATATTATATGTGTAGATATTACTTATTAAGTTTATATAAAGTTTAATCCCGATGTATAATAATATACACATATACTTTGTACCACTAATTGAATCACGTAGCTCAGTTATTTCTTCATCTTGTTTTTTCTTCCAGTGCTTTTGAATCAGTTAAATCTGTCTTGTTGCTTTCATAGTTTTGTTTAATATCTGGTCATACTTGTATGTTTAAAAAGTTATTTCTTACATATTTGATGTCCTTGTGTGTGCATGCGCGTGTATGTATGTTTGAGTACCTAACTTCATAAATGTGCGCCTTGCCTTGCCCCTTGTGCCTAAGCCCCAGGGGACCTATTTGCCTGTGGCCTTTCACAACTAAGGTCAACGAGTCAATCTTGGCCCTGATTTGGCCCTGCACCACTCTAAGTTATTGATGAAGAGCTCTATGTTTTCTTTTTGACATTCAATGATTGGTAATTTTGTTCATTTGGTCATAAATTTTAACTTATCCATAGCGGCATCAATAATGTTCTATTATTTTTCAATCAATTTGCAATCAGTTGTATCAGTCGGGAGGAAGAAGATAGGGGCAAAATATTTTCTATAATGTTTTATTATTTTTCAAAGATATGGAAACATTTATATTTGTGTGTGGTGAGGTGGAGATTCATGTCATATGTTTTTATTCCTAATATCCAAATAGGCAAGTCACGTCAGCTGGAGGTCCATAATCACTCTGCCCGGGGTTGGATTTGAAATTTGAGTGAATTAGATGAGGAGGTCAAGTCTTAAGCATGGTTGATTGTAACACCTCTGTCCCACATCTAGGAGATAAGGATTTGTTAGTTGGTTTATTAGGCGATTAAGCTACTACCAAGGGTACCGATTGTCTATACCTTTTGGGATGCCCTTTAGATGTCCCCATTTGGTGCTCTTGAGCCAATAGAATTGAGTCGGGTTGATAGATGAAAAGTGTAAGGGTTATTTTGGTCGGTAGGTCCAATCAGTTCCATGTCATAAATACAAGCTTCACATTTCTTGCTTGCAAACTCCTTAAAGATGGTTGCTTCTTGTTATGACTGGGTAACTAATTTTCATTGCTTTTGATAGGTTACAAAGGTGATGACTAGGATGGCTTCAGCAGATATAATGTGCGTTGGTCCGAAGTCTTTACGAGAAAAATTTACTGGGATTATAAGGTACTTTCTTGTTTTTATTGAGGAGTTGGGATTATTTTGTAAGTGTTTTTATGAATGATGAAATTCATCTGTATACATATATATCTTGGCAATAAGAATTTTTAATATTTTACTTTCATTAATTTCCAGTTAATATAATCAACTGAATTTTATGGTTTGGATTTTAGACTTTCTGTTCGTGCTTGGGTTGGTACATTTAAAACCAGGAAACACAATAACTGGCTAAACGGTATAGGTAGATGACTCTCTTAAATGTGTGTTTGATGAATCTTTGCAAACAAGTTTCGATATTGTTGTTGTAGGTGGTATTAATTCCTTAACGAGATTAATGGGGAGAGAGGTGTTTTTTTTTTTGGGGGGGGGGGGGGGTGAGGTTTCCAGTTTTTGTACATTCCCCGAGTTCCTGTGTCATGTTGACAGTGGCAATCCTGTGTGTATCCTGCTTCATCTTCAAGTTCTTCTGAAGTGATGGAGAGATTAAGCGGAAAAAATCAAAGTTTTTCACATTGGAAATTAAAGGTTATTGGGCTCCTAGGTAAAAGCAATGTCAGAAAAAGGGAGACAGTTTTGGATATTCTAAAGAATGTTGCTGACCTGCAGAAATTGATATCTTTTAGCAGGAAAAGCTCTAAATAAAATTGAATATGTAGGCAAAATGTGTAGTAAAGGCTTGTGAAACTTCGGCAGTTACAGAGACTGGCTTGGAAGAAAGGAGACTTTGGAGGCCTTAGTTATGGTTTTTATCTTGTAGTGGATGTGACAAGAAAAAACTACAAGATAAAATGGGAGAACCTTAAATTTCAACATGTTCACGAAGACTTTGATGTTATGAAGCAGTATAGATTTTCATGATCTATTCTAGTGGCGGTGGTAGTTATTATCAAGTCAGAGTAGTAGTATCCTGTAATAGTATGTGTCTAGTTGAGTAGCAGGTATCTTATAAGATCAGTAGTTATATTTCCAGCTTTATCTTTGGCTACAAATACAGAGGAGCATGAATGATGAGCCATATGTTTGTAAAATACCCTTCTCCCCTTCTGATCCATGTATATAAAAGAAGATGTATGCATACACATGCATTTTCTTCTTTTTCCTAATTTTTTTCCTGAAACTCTACTTTTTTATGTTAAATCTTAATGTCTCACTCTGTCTTCTCAGTCCTTTATAATTTTACTAATATGATTCTTTTGCAAAATGAAACCATGACATTATATCAATAAAATCTGAACTTCCCTTCTTTACATATTACAGGCAACAAGATGTTAGAGCCACTGAGATTGATAAAGTAGATATGCACTCCTCGTTTCGCCCAGGTGACATTGTAAAAGCTGTAGTGGTATCCTCAATTTTTAAGTTCTCCTACTCTCTCATTTTTGACTAGTTTCTAAGTGAAGTCTTTTCCATGACGAGCAATGTTTAAATGTTAAAATGGAATCCGCAATATAAAAATTTGGAAATACTCCTTATCTCTTACTACATTACTACTCCCTCGATACATAATCTAAATATATTGGTTTAGAAAACATGTCATGTCATCTTTTGGTGGTTTTGAAAAAAAGTGATTGTTTTTCATTTAAATACTTGAAATTCTAATGATAGTGGTGATACTTGATACTGAACTGCATAGTTATCAGAATCGTATGATACACGATACGATACGTACGATTCAATATGATACAGTGACAATTCGATACGTATCATAGGGCGTATCATAATTATCACTGTATCACAAGTATCGGTCACGATACGATACAATTCATATGATAACAATACATTTTACGATTATTTTGGAAGTAACATCAAGTTATTTAGAGTATTTTAAGTACTATTTATGTATATAATATAAATCATTTTTAGGTCAAAGAATTAATTTGTAATGCACTTGTACATTATGACAAACTAATATGCTAGTTTATCCAATAGAAGTTCTTATTTATATGCTTAAAGATAATTAGTAGTCTAAGTTTTACATTTATAATCAAGCTAAAATGCTTGTTTGCCGAACAAGTTTTGTTATAAATATGTCTAAATGTATATTATCAGATTTTGCATTTATTTTTTGTATCGTATGATACGATACATGAAACACAATATGGGGGTTTTCGATATTCGATATTTTTATGATTTAATAAATATGCTGAATTGTAAACTTAAATCTATATTGAAATGACTCAACATACCTTTTACACATACAATCACTATAGACCTGGCTTCATTTTGATTATGATAACTTCAACAATCTATTGACAGTACCAACAGAAGAAGTTAAGGTAGGTAAAGGTTACGTATTTTGTTAAATAACAAGACTACAAGTTGAGAATGATTCAATTCATTGACAAATCAATGACTGGCTTTTTCTTTCTGATGTTGTGTAAGTCAATTTAAACTTAATGATCTTTAGCTTCAGGTTTTGGTGAATGATTTTTTCTCAATTAGGTAACATGCTGGAGATCTAGTTAATGTGCCTCTGAGAATGTTGATACTACAAATATTGATATGGTTATTGAACATCTACACAAGTTTTACCTTTTTTTTTTTTTTGGGCATAAATTTATCTTTCTTGTCAATCCGATATGTTGTATATCCTTAACATATTTCCTTGGGAAGCTCTCTCTTGGTGATGCGCGTGCATATCATCTATCAACTGCGAAGAATGAGTTAGGTGTTGTGTCAGCAGAAAGTGTTGCAGGTAAGACCTTTCCTATTTGTTTTTCCCTTTCCACTTGTATGTAAATTGTGGAATTCTGAATTGAAGTTCGTTAGTATGTTCTGCTGACATAATTTCCTAAATCATTCACGATGTTTTAAAATTTCCGAAGGTAGAAATCTGCTTATATATATGATCAAATCTATATGCATTCGGCCCTATACACCTCCAAATTTTTTAATTCCACGGATAGGCAATTGAGCTAGTTTCTGCCTGCTGGGTTAGAAACTACCATCTTCAGTAACATTTACAGACTTTTCCATCTTGATCAGCTGATGTATTGGCTTCTCATATCCAGGGTGCAGATTAAACTAACCCAGTTAGACATCAAAACTAGTTAATAATTTCAGACACAGATGCATCAAGATACACACACACACATCTTAAGACTAATACTATTGGGCCATAGATATGGCCTAAAAAATGCTAGGATATGGTTTTCATTCCAGAAGGGGATGAGACATTAGAAGAAGGCGATGAGTCCAGATAGACTAAATGGGAGGGAGAGAGAGCTAGGATATGCAGGAGAATAGCCAATAGTGACGTCAAGTCATATCACATTCTGCATAACTAACTCTGATTTATTGTCACTATATACAGAAAAAGTTAAAAGGTACTACTACTCTAGTTTAACACATAACATGGTTATGGTGCACTACACTAGCAATGGTAACTAACTTGTAAGGCTAGAACTATCGATATGCCTGACAAGTAAGATCAAACGGCCAATCTGTACAATGTCAACTTATCAATTTATTTTTATTAATAGAGTTCGGGAATATAAAATGATGTCTCTGGAATTTGTAATTCCCTAAAGGAAATTTCTGACTCATCCCTTGCACATGTATAAGCTAATTATATTTCCCACCTATTTAGAATGTGGTTGAATTTAATTATTGAAGTCTTAGTCTTAGTGGATTGGCTTTGTTGCTGATGTTTGTGTTTTCATAATTTTACCCATAACGCGGAGTTGGTCCGAGTTAGAAGGGCCATATAGATGAAAGTGAAACTATATGATAAGATCAATACTGTGCCCTCACGCCAAAATCTGATTATTTGGAATATACCAGTGTTTTAAAAAGCAGGTTAGGCGGCGGCAGTATTCCAAATGCATTAAATTTCATTAGGCGCCCAATTATGCATTGAATCGGTTAGGCGGTCTAGGCGGGCCGGTCAAGTTTTTATTTTTTATTTTTTATAATCGCTTGAAATGACAACAAAATCCCATCCTTTTCAAATTAGGTACTAAGTTGGAGATTGTAATAGGTATTTTTGTCATACTTAATAAGAATTGAGTGGCTTAATAAACGTTTCTTTTGTTACATTAATGTATTTACTATGTTGTTTTCAATTTTCTTATGTTACACCAATGTATTTTTTGTGAAATATTTTTTTAAATTATTTCTTTTATTATATACTACATAGTAACCGCCTAGCTGCCCGCTTAATTTCCACCTCTATAGTCTAGGCGCTCCAAGGCTGGTCGTCCGCATAACACCACATAGCATTGGTTTCAGTCTGAGTTAGCCTCCATAGAGAGGTGGCGCTGCCGCAACTTTAATGACTGTTTATCACAATATTGCAGGTGCAACAATGGTTCCAATTAGTTGGACAGAGATGCAGTGTCCATTGACGGGTCAAACCGAGTTGAGAAAAGTCGCTAAAGTTGTAGCCTGACAAACATCAATACCGATATTGAACTACTGGTAATGTAGTTGCGCCACATATTCTTGCAGATTATATGGTAGGGTTAATTTCCTAGTCTCATACATTAGGTGATTTGTATGATATGACACAATAGTCGTTGTATACTGTCCACGGTGCTTCTGTTATATCGCACCATGATAATGAATTATATATTGCGTTTGACATTCAAAGTCTGTTTTCAGGATGAGTAAAGGAATTCGCAGTTGAACTTCTTTCCAAACAATACCATGATTTAGAAATTCAACCCTCTTGGTACTTTCTGTTGGTATTCTTGACCTCGTTACACTCTTGAAAATTTTCAAGGCTGCCATTCTTGATTGAGTAGCAGTATGTTTTTGGAGGCGGGGGGCACTACAGTAATCATATTATCGAGTAATCTTTACTTATTTATTTCTTTTGGCCAAAAATAACTTCTCCCTTGTATTTTTATTTGTTTATTTATTTATACCAATTATGTGCTTGTATGTATTCCCTCCGTTCCAATATTTGGAAAAAAATTTGTTTTAGAAAATAGTTACATTTGAAATAGATTAAAAAAATTTCAATCACAAACTTATAAATTTAATCATAACTTGAAGTTTTATAATAAATTTCATGAGAAAAGTTTATTATTTGTACATTTAATTCTTAGTCAAAAATGTAAAATTAATAGTCGTAAAAAATCTAAATGTTGTTAAGAAGAATGGCCGGGATTTGTATGCCCCAAAGTTGGGGTGTGACTACTGACTACTTTTGTGGAATCCCCGAAACTTGTAATAGAGAGAAATATAATAAGGTAGTCATTTTGCACTGGAATAAATTAAGGAACCAAATTGAGTAAATGAATAAATACGTTAGAAATTTATTTAACATTTTCTTTTGATACCGAATGAAAGAACCCTAGTTTACGATATTGACTTTAATAAAAAACAAAAAATATCAATGATTTCATGTTGAGGTACGATTAACTTCATAAACTAGCTATCTATAAGTGCTAGTATTGTAACTCTGATTACTTTAGGGTTGCTAAGAAATCACATAATTATTTGAGAATTTTCAAATTAATCAAGGTGACGGTTTAACATCCATATTGAACTTATATTACAACATAAAGAGTAGTACATTAAAATTTGAGATATCTCTATTAGTAAAACTGACGATTGACAAGTTGGAAGTTAGATTAAGCAGAATCTCATATTTCACCTAAATGATGTACCTCATTCATGCTTACATTTCTCTAATACCACTAAAAAGAACTTACACCATTTCTTTTTTTAATCTCAAAGTTCTGTTTAAGCATAATAATAAGAATTTTTAACATTACAGCTCGAAAAATTGAAAGAAAATCATTTTGCTACATTTATATGGCGAAAGAGAATGTGTCGAAGACATGTAAATTCGTGGATATCCTTAGTTAAGAAAATTTGGTGAAACGACATCTAACAGATAATGATCCACATTAAAAAAAAGTAATATTTAATCGTCTGTCCAACAGACAAGTTAAATGGACGACCATCCGTGAAGCTCATTGTAAATTTACAATGTTACCCCCGTGGTTTGTGGATCATTCCCATTTTATAAATACTTACAACAACTTCCATAGTGGTCCGTGGAAGCAACTCGGTTATGTACAATCAACATTACAAAAGACTAGAGTTGAAATTTGCAACCACAAAGATAGATTCTTAGATAAAACAAAAGAATTTAAGAATAACACTTTGATAAAAGATTTTATATAATTAATAAAGGCTATGATCATTGGCACTGCGGATTCTTCCCTGGCCCTCCATAGTAAAAATATGTTCCCCATTGACTATTTGAGGAACTTTTGATATTGTAACAATTAGTGTTTTCGGCTAGGGTGGACAAGTCATGGACTGAGGTAAGGCTATTATCGGAATCTACCACCTCTAAATTTCTAAAATAGCTTGCTTTACCAAATCCATCTTCTGCGAAATGGCCCGACCCCATTTGCGTCGACGTGTGTTGCCCATTGGCCCGTGAGTTTACCACCTCTCCGCCCCATTCCACCATTGTGGCCCTATCTGCCAAGTGTGTGAAGAGTTGGGCCGGCCAATATCCTACCAGGGTATTGTCACCAAAGCTCATCCACCAATTTCCCAGTTTTGGATCCTAAAATCACATAAACATATAAATAGTAGCAATATAAGAGTTTAAACTTGTACAAGAGAAAAATACACTTTATTATATTTTGAGGGAAAAAACCTCACATCAATCAAACAAGTTTTACACTTTCATGTTAATACTTTCCATAGTAATTTTAATATTTTCGGTAGTAATTTTAGTATTTTTGAAATTAATTTTAATACTTTTATAGTAATTTTAATAATTTTGATAGTAACTTTAGGAAAATTAATGAAAAATTCGTTTAATAAAGTAGTATTTTGTATATTAATGTATACTAAAATATCATTCACAAATAAGTTACATTATGCATAGCATTCAATATTATAATGACCCAACTGTTAACATATATGTGTGCATTTTAATAAAATAGCACCCACTACATCATATGGACTCGCCCCCTATATCAAATAGTTTAGTCCAATGCTTTTTGTCATGTCACATTCAAATTCTTACGATTTTGTAACAACAAAATTAACTTACTTTTTCTCGTATAAATCACAAATATCATAGGGCTCACGGTTACTTTTTAGTGGGATAAGATTTTAGTAACAAAACTGCAATTCTGATCGTGTGAATGATTAACCAAAGTAAAATATGAGAAAAAGAGGAAAGAATGTTACCTTCCAAATAAGAATGGATATGTCAAATTGGCTGCCGGAAAACGAGGACACCGGAGAAATGGCAGCACCAATGGCTATTCTGCTGTTGGTCTGCACAAATCCTGAACATAAAAGGTTGTAGCATCCTGTGGCTTGATAGGCATCACTCTGTAATTATTACAAAAGACAATAGAAAGTTGAGCTATTTTAGAATTGGGGGCGGGGGTGGGGCGGGGGGGGGGGGGGGTGTTTGCAGTTTTACAGTTGTGTTGTATTAGAGATGAATCAGTCTTCATCCACAAGGACCATAACAATTACTTTTGTGGTTGTAGCTGTCTTACAAGCAGCACAGGTATGCTTGCTTTCAATTCAACAAGCTTCGTATCTTTTGCCTTATCTAGGTGTGAGACTGAGATGATATGTTTTACAGATACACTGTTTCGACGCTGCAACACTAGAGAGGGATTATACAATACTCACAAATCCTATAGTTACTAGCGGTTTTGTTTCTGGTACTATAGGCCTGGGACCTCTTGCAGTGGGTCCCAGATGGATGGCTTATAGTGGACCTCCAGTAGCAGTCTCAAGTTCAGGGCGTGTCAATCCACAGCATCTGACTCCTTCCGGAAGTTTCCCAAGTCCTCCATCAAATGGGAGCTTGGTATAAACCAGAGTTCACATATCATAATGAATATCGGAAAATAATACTTGGTGGCTGTTATTGTTGCCACACTAGTTGTACTTAGTGATCATTTACAATTGATTTTTTTCCCTTTCAAATACAGTGTGGAACACTAGTGTCTACAATATGTATGCAAACTACTAATTTACTATTTTTTATTGTTACACATTTAACAAGTCTTGCGTCTTTCATTATAATGTTTGTCGAAATCCGATTCTGTTGCTTCAATTAGTACTCCATCTGTCATTCCACTCATTTTTAGTGTGCGAAGTATTTTCGTATTATTTCTTTTTGTGATTAATTTTTAGAATCTTAAAAGACGATCAAGTACAATTACATTTTTGTTTAACAAGGGGTGTTTTGGACCTGAACTTGTTCCATGGACCACCCTCCACCCAAAAAGGTGGTATATATGCATCACTTTTAAAGTTAATGGGCTATTAAATATCACCACATGGCTTGTTCCCCAAATTGGCCCATTCAACCTTCACATTTCTACATTTTTATTTTCAATAAATGAGAATTAATAGTACTATCATAATTTTATGAAAGTTCTTTCCATGCTCACACTTCTATTCTTAGCAAGACTGCCGCCACAGTTCATGGAGATGCCATGAAATGTCTCATGAACTGTTTTCGAAATTATCTTTTTGGTGGTGACTTGAGAATTATTGAATAAATACATAAATAAATTTCATATTCTAAACGATTTCACTAATATTTAATTCTATTAAAGTTGTAAAATTAATAAGTTCATGTAAGGTAAAAAGAGAACCTTCACTATAGCTTGATTTTCTCTAAATAACCAACTATTGTTTTTCACTGTTTTTTTTCCCCAAATTCGATTCCATTCAATTTAATCGATTTTTTTGATTTTGTGTTCACCTCAATATTTTACTTACGTCTTTCACCACATTACATTTTATAACCATGTGAAAATAGACTTAAAAGTTAAAACATTATCTTAAGGGAAGAGCTAAATTAATGAAAAATGGCATAAGTTGAAAAAGCAATAAATAAAAAAGTAGAAAAGTTGTAGAAAGTAGGGTGTAAGTTGTAACGTACCGTCCAGTAAGTGAACAATCTGGGCCTGCTGTCACCATAGAGCTCCGGACTAACCTGACTAGTAGAAGTATTCAAGCGTCAGATACTTCAACATATTATCTATCTATTTATTTTAATTTCAAACTTTTAAGATCATTTAATCATCAATATTCTATCAATCTATTAGGTTTTAAATTTAAAATTATGAGATAATGTAGTTATGTGACACATGTATTTATATGCATACTGTTTGCCGTCTAAAAGTAAAACTATTTACAAATTCATTTGCAAAATGAAATACAAGTATAATAGCATAGAATTGTCTTCAAAATAATATTTCATTTCGAAATTATTAAAACAATAGAATTTTACTTTACAAGATTTAACAAACTTACTTAACGTGAACTGGAATATATATTAACTAGAGTGCGGGGAATATAATTTATTACTCCCTTCATTTTATAAAAATTACATTTGACGAATATTAATTTTACATGTTTGATCGATAATTACATGTTTAAATAATAAGTTTTTTTTCTAATAAAATTTACTATAGATGTCTTTGTGAAATATCTCTTTTTTGTATAAAATAATGTGTACTAATATTTTGAGGATGAGTTAATTTATGCTGTCATAATTTATAATCTAATAATTAAGTTGAAACAAACGGGGATATACCTGCCAACCAGCTTCGATGCTGTTGAGATCAGAGCCGTCGAAAGAGCCGGAGAGAACCCAAATCTGAGAGAGACTGAACTCGTTCATCACTTCAATCGACGGTTCCCACACGTTGATTGTTGCCCTTGCTCCATACACCTCTTGCGATGATCCCGTGTACGCTATCGCATGCTACAAATTTAATACCAACCGTTAGATCTTTTCTTTTCTGTTTAACACATAAATTTCTCTCTACTCTCTACTTCATCCAAAATAAAACAGAATTACAAAATTAAAAATCAGAACAGAGAACCCCATTACTATATTGAATTCCAGAACTTAATACTCCCTAATTAAAAAAAAAGGGTTGTATTTTAAAAAGTCATCTCGTACTTTTACGAAAGTTTATAATTAAATTTTGATTTGAATTTATTGATTTTAGTTATGAAATAATTAATATTGCAAAATACACTATTTAGATTTTAGAATTATTAAACTTTTATCACAACTTAGATTTTAGAATTTCACAATTTAATATAAACAAAATAAAATACAACATTTGTTATAGAAGGCGGGAGAGTAAATAAACAATAAAATTATATTTTGTTAATGTACAAATATAAAAAATATGGAGACCGTGTGTGTGTGTGTATATATATATATATATATATATATATTCTAAAATACCTTGTCTGTCAGAAAAATATGTTTATTCAAGTTAAAATTTTAAGGCTCAAAATTTTGCATTTTAAAGCGAGCTAAGTAGCTAGATTTTAACATGTATCGTCGTGCACCAATTTTCAATTGGATTTGTCTATTAATTTTAGGACAAATAGAAATAATAATATATATTGAAGATCTCAAAATCAAGGCAGTAGAATCAACTGGGAAATGCGGTGTTGACCCGTTACCTTGATCTATTATTCAATTCAATATTTATTATTATAGTATACTACATATAAATACAACAATGGAGTCAAAGGGTAAAAATTACTTAACAACCTTACAAGTGGAAGAAAGATAAAGATTCTATTTTATTGCTAACATTTGCTGTCTTCATTTAAAGAATATCATAGGAAGTAAAATATTATAGTTTAATTCCTTCATTTCCACCCAAAAGAAGTTTCTATAACGATATATATATATATATATATGTTTGTTTGTTTGTTTCTTGTAAATATAGATTTATTTTTAAATATCATTATAACTTTTAGTGTTGGAATACTTATAGTACTTAGGACGAATTAGAAAATTAGAGATGCATAAAAAGAAAAAATTACCGTTTCAGAAACCATATTTCACTTCCTAAGAACTAGCAACAAAGTGACCTCTAATATTCTATTAGGTTTATAAATATACAAAAATAAAATATTCTCAATTTTAACTTGCAATGCATTTATCAAAACCAGAAAGTTGATTTTTTTTTCTTGAAAAAAATAAAACCATCTTCTAAATTACTAACACAATATTGAAATGGTGTAAAATAAATAATATTACCTCATGGCCGGTGCCACCAACAATATCCGGTATATTAAAATTCTTGCGCAGAGCCGCCACCGGAGATCGGATGTGACGGTGTCGTTTTTTGCCAAAGTCATACAAAGAGTTGGCTCTCAACACATCATGCACTGTGCTCCTCCTAATAGGCACTGTTCCTTTTGGACATTTTTGCCCTTTCTCATGCCATGTTTGCCATGCTCCTCTTCTTATATATCCATCTCCATCACCGCTACTACTTGTAATATTTATTTTCATTTTCTCTCTTACACTCTTAGGTATTTCTGGTCGAACTTTCTGTTATTCAATTACATAATTACATGTACATTAGGTCAAACATGCAATAATACAAAATATAATGTGCAATTAATTTTTTTTTTCAATATACATATATATTGTTATATACACATCGAGTTAACGGAAAAACTATAATGTATTTAGAAAAGAAATAAAATAAAATAAAATGTGTATTAGGTCGATATATGTTAGATGCATGTATTGATTAATTATGGGAGGGAGAGAGAACTAAAAAATTAAAAGAAAAAAAAGGAGATACGGATGAAGGAGGTAGGTGGTTGGGAGTTGAAAAGCTAATAAATATAATTGATTACCTATATATGAACCAGAAATGTAAAAAATACTTTGTCATTTCTATTTATAATAGATATTAAAGGGTAGAAATAAAGTGGAAAGAAATATACAGAAATGTTTGATAAACAGATATATTTATGTACCTGGATCTTGTGATTCTTTAAGAGAGGATGATCAAGAGCTAGTTGTCTTCTTTTATGCACACAATCTATGATATCCCCATCTGGGCTCTATTCATCATAAATTTAATTTTACAAAAAAATTAACAATTTAGATATATTACAAGAAAGAAAAAAATAACATGACAAAACAAAAACACAAAAAAGCATAATATGTTTGTGTGTATATACATAAATATATGTACCTCAATGGTTAAGACAGGAGACTTGTTGATAGTGTCCAAATGCCTTTGGATTCTTGCTAGTCTCAAACTTCCTACTTGTCTATATTTTGTGTAATTTAAAGCACCAGAAACCACTGATAATTTGGAGAAAATGGCAATCACAAACAGACACAAAAAAACAGATGATGAAGAAGAAGATGATGACAAAGAACATGAAGATGTCTTTCTTCTTCTATTATAAGTAGTATCCATAAGTCCCATCATATGTGAAGACTAGCTAGGTAATATATGTGAACATATATATGGAGCAACTTAATTCATTTTTGAGAGTAGAGGGTGAGGAGAGAGAGTTGAAAAAGTGGACTAAGAAGACAAAACTAGGAAACAAATCAAAGGATGAAAATGAATATGGTAAATATCCATTTCATTTAATGAAAATCAAGAAAGTCACTAGCTATAGATGTTATGTATAGAAAAGTATATGTGCATTATAAATATATATGGGATGATATATATAGAAAAATGATTGATATAGCTAGCTAGAGAAGATGACACAAACAACTAACAAATGTGGAGTGGTATTAATATGGAACCTGAAAAGAGGCTGGCCAACACGAAATGCAAGGGGAAGGAAGGAGAAAGATGAGATATATGGAAGCTTGAAAAAGACACCCTCAGCTCGATCTGGCCTTCCCTGTTCAATTCAATACTTAAACACTTCAACAAACTTCTCTCTTTAGCGCTCTCTCTCTCTCGCTCTCTCTCTCTCTCTCTCTCTCTCTCTCTCTCTCTCTCTCTCTCTCTCTCTAAATATTAAGAAGAAAGAAAGGTGGTTGCTCCTTAATTAAGTTCCGCACACACACCCCAAACACTTAGCTTCCTACCTTCACCATCATTGCTATATACATATACATATCTATGTAGTTATGTGTGTGTCTATATTTGTTGTTGTAGTGTAGATACAATAAATCTTGGAGTATTTTAGAAAATATTTTAAAAATATATACAGAGTATATAAATAACAATAATGCCATTAAACTTGACATGTGTCTAACATAATCATATAATTAGCTCTTTTGAAAAGTGGGAAAGGGTTCAAGCTTTCCTAATGAAGTTATTATGGTCTATCTTATGAGTGTGTTAGTTCTAAATAGTGACATTTTTTGTAATAAAAAAAATTGTTAGTTTTATTAATTGATACTTATTATGTGTTAATAGCTTGCGATTACAAGAATATGCATAAACAACAAATTTGATATTTCAAACTTAATTATTTAATATAATTCTTTAAACAAATTTAAAGTATAAACAATATTATTTTTTTCCTTATTCTTTATAATTATTTTCTTACTTCCATCTACCACTTCACAATAAAAGGCATATAATATGTTTATGCAGTAAGAAAACGTCTAGTGCGTAGTAGATGAATTTTTAGAAAGAACTCATTCGACCGAACTAGACACGAATTATCTAGCATTTAAATTTTAAGAAATTACGTGTGAATTTTTATAACTGTCCTATGATAACATTGTTTATATCTAAAAAAATATTATATATATATATATATATATATATATATAAAAGAAAAATGTGGTGCACCATCAATGAGGTGAAAGAGAGGAAGCAGAAAGAGAGAGAGAGGAATAGCTAGGAGGATATTCAAGGCACTGAGACCTACCCATCTCCCAACACTAAGACCTTTATTTTATTACAAAGGAGACTTGCATCCCACTTGAATATTTGCATCTGCCCCTGCCAGCATACAATCTCCCCTCATTAATGTTTCTTCAGTTAAACCTACCAATATCTCTTCCATTTGAATTACCTTCACTCATCCTCTACGATTTTACCATATTGGATGTATATATTGATTTTTTCCAAAGAAAGTACGAAAAGAATGGCGGAGAAAAACACTTTAGTTCATCTTGGGGAAAAATTTCATTTCAATTAAATGAATGTTTTACGATTTCACATTAATAATTTTGATAGTATTACTTTTTTAGTAATTTTATTACCTTTAATAGTAATTTTAATACTTTCAATAGTAATTTTAATATTAAAGTGAAATTAATAAAAATTTCATTTATTAAAATAACATTTTGTGTGTCAATATATATAAAAGTGTCATTGACCCAAAAGAATACAACAAGAACTGTATATACTAGATTTGATGTCTGTGCCAAATATAGATTTTACCTTTTATCTTTATAAATTTTTAAAAAATATATAAATGTATTGATAATTGTCTACTAATTTATAGAGTATGCTTTATTTTATCGATATATTAAATAATATAAACACATGCAACTATATAAGCTTAATATTGTCATACTTTTCTCTTCACAATAATAATAATAAAATTATTATTCTTTTTTTCTTAATTCTTAGTAAATAGTAATAATATTTGACTTGTTGATTTAGTTAGTTTTTGTTTAAATTTTTTGGGTTATTTTAATGAGTTTGTTTTACATAGTTCTGCTTGATGATAATTTGATACATATTTTAAATAAATTTAGTTTGAGTAAAAATTTGAAAAAATTACTAACTCCAAATAAAATACTTTCTTGGTTCTATTTTACTTGAAAAAAATCATTAACTCTAAAATTTGTGATTATAAATTTAAGAGTAATTTATTGGTCAAAATGTGATCAATTTGATTAAGAAAGTCAAAGCTTGTCATTTATAATGGGACCGGAGGTATAGTTTTATTTCACATATAAGAATTATAGTTGGTTGAAAATTAAATGAAATTAAAGAATTTTAGTCATAAAATTTTTGTTTGAATTTTTATATAGAAAGAAGACTGGCTGTGGTCCTTCCATCAATTTTAAATAATTTCATTTTCACATTCCTTTTGAGAAAAAGACATATCAAACAAGGTATATAATTTTTGGGGAATTTACTAAACAGGGTATATAATTTAATTAGATAATTATTGGGCTCTATTTTAGGTTTCAATATATATTATATAAATTCATTTCTAAGAATGCGTCGATTGGAACAATTATAAATATTTAAAATTCATTCAATTTGAGTTTGTCTTTTGTGTATTACATTTTTAGATGTTGTATAGTATTTTATAGTAATTTTTAAAATTATCATTTTCTTAAGTTTATAAATAATATATTTTAGAATTGTGGTTTTTATTTTTACTTTAGGTGAATGTAAGGTTTTTTATTTTTATTTTAAAGATTGAGTTAATAAATTTTTTGTTGGTTTTGTTTTGATTTATAAGTTATTTTATTGTTGTATGATTTTAAATTATTAAATTTTTAGGACTAGTTTTTATGATGTTTTTTTACCCGACTTTTTTTTTGTTTTGCCCTTTTTTTAGTTGGGGTTTTTAGGGTAAATTTTACGGTATTTTTTTCTTTTACCGTACGTACCTACCTCCATTTTGTGTCTTACTCCTTTGTTATATAGGTACAATTATAGATTATAATATATAATGTATAAATAAATGCAGTAAATAATGAAATTTATATTTTTGTCTTACAAATAATTACTAGTAAATTTATCTTATTGTTCGAATTAACGTTTATTTCCTCTCTCCAATTTAAACGGTAAGATTCTATTTTCTTACTTATTCGAAAACTAAGTCATATATAGTATTTACAAAAGAAAGAGAAAACTAAGTCAATAGAATTAATTAGTTAATTACTGCGGAGTATTTTTTTTATTATGAGAATCTGGTTGACTATCGTATGATCCTCAGCAAAAAGTTCTTTTTGTATTAGAAGCTGTTGACTTTGTTCTTTGATAAAGGGGGAATTGAATTTGATTTTTTTTTTTTTTTTTGGTAATGAGTACTGTATTTGTTTTTGAAAAAGTATATTTAAACAGAAACGGAGTAAAAAATTCCTGATTAGAAACAACCCAAAGAGAGTCAAATGGTGTAACGGGGCTCTCATTTTATTTAATTATAAATTAAATTTGCATTAATTAACTTGATGTTGTGTGTAATTACTTTGTGCTTCCAGCACGTGTGATAGACAAGCTACAGTTTTTGCCATTTATATATAAAAGTCGATTCAATTCCACTATCTCAATTAATAATCTGTATTAAATGAGAATGAGATAAGTTGTTTTGTCTCCTCCATTCCTTTATAATTGTTACATATTGTTTTAAAATTTAATTTTTTAATTAAAAAAATAGAATAATAGATCACTTATCAATTTAAGAAATATAACAAAAGATGAAGTAAGAAATTAAATAATTTAACCCACTTCAATTAAACGACGTAAGACCACTGATATCATCCCACTAAAAATATATTAAAATTGAGAAATTTTTATTTAATTTATAACGACAATGGCAAATGAGGATGGAGATGGAGATGAAAAGAATTGTCAAGTTTAATTAATATTCAATATTTTCTTTTATTTGTTTATTATAAATTAATCAGCGTTTTCAAGCAATATTTTTAATGAACTATTTTAGAATTTTAAAAGAACGCATAATAATAGTGACAAAATGAAATAAAATAGAACAATAAATAAAATATTGATTGGTCAAATATATAGGGTTGCTGGTAGTATCGGGTCTCTCAATTTCTTTACCTCTAATTTACGTATGACAAGAATGAATGTGGAAGATAGATTTGCTTCTATATCTTTAAGATGCATTGAAGCTACCAACCGTAATGAGTATTCGATCCAACCAACTCCATCTATCCTGCCAGATAAGCAATGTGGGTAATTAAATTTAAGTCATTTCGTTTTACAAAATATTTTTATTATAGTTTGATTGTATTCAAATTATAATAGGAGTATGTTAGAATTCAAATTATGATGTAAATTAATTAAAATTTTAAGAAACTAATTCATGATGTACATGCCTATTGGACATTCATATATTTTTTTTGGTTAAAAGAGGCGTTAACTAAGACAAATATTTATTATGCATACTTATTTTTTACTATAATCAGTCGAAATTATTTTTTCGTAGAGGCAGAAAATTTTAGCGCTAGTTGAGTTGCTAAATCCGACTTAATGCAATCAAAAGAATAATTTTTTCGACTAAATTATTTTGTCATAAATAAATTAAAAATTATTAATTCCGACTAAATTATTTGTGGCAGAATAAATCTCTTCTTTATAGTGCGAAGACAAATATTTATTATGCTAGTGAAGATATTTTTGTGGAGGAGTTGGAATAGTAAGTAAAAATAAATTCCCAAGTTCAGTTATAAATCCATTTTATTTTTATTAAAAAAATGAAAGATTGAACAAGGTAAAGTAGTATTTACAAAATAAAAGATCTACCATGCATTAGAGTTAACTGTCATTCTAAATGAAGAAATGGAGTTATTGTGAAAGGCTTCTTAACTTCTAAATTAGTTATTATTAATTCAAAATTTAAGTTTGTCCATATTTATGTTGTATGAGACATAGTATATACCGTACCGTTGTAACTATTGTGGTTAATTATCACAACTCCACCTACTCTCCACCCCCCACGCCCCCCACCTGCACTCCCACCCCCCCCACCTGCACTCCCACCCCCCCATGCCCACCCAAGAAGGCATGGACCCTCTTAGTCTCCGAATGCCTTTGCCCCTCTAACTACCAAAATACATCCTTAAAGGATGTTCGAGATATATGAAACTATTTATTTATAAATGGGAATTATATTGCAAAAGTGAGTTGATTTTTACCTAATAAATCCTTTTTTAAATTTAGGATCACTAATTTTGTTACTCGTGTCAAGTACGAGTTTTATTTTTATAATTATATATTTATATAAATTAATTATAAAGTTAAACTAATTTGTATAATTGAGAATTCTCAAATAATTTGAATCAATTGCATATGCATTTATTTTAGGCTATATTACTATTTTGCCACCCTAGATTTTGTTTTGTTATTTTAATTTGCACCCTAACCTATATAATATGTCAATTAGCACTTGAATTTATTATTTTGTTTAAATATTCATTCCAAAAATATTTAGCCAATCAAAATGATCGTTAAGTTCGTCAATTTATACTAACCATGTTAAAAGTTTTGTTCTTTTGTATAATCTAAAATTTTGGCTAGACAATTTTATAATATCCCCCAATATTTCAAAAAAAGAGCAATATTTACCAAAAAAATTATCTTAAAAAAGAACAATATTTGCATAACTTTTCATTATAATGTTATATATATATATATATATATATATATATATATATATAT
>CM025786.1:14738422-14824021 GCA_014636745.2 Centella asiatica
TATATATATATATATATATATATATATATATATATATATATATATTAAATTTGTCATTTAGATCTTATTATATTATATTTAATTAAACATTTGTAATAAAATTCATGAGAAAAATGTATTATTTGTAAATGTGATTTTCAATCAAACATTCAATATTAATATTTGTTAAAAATTCAAATGTAACTCTTATTTGTGGAACATATAGAGTATAATTCTAAAAGTCAAGCTTGATAATTCTATCAAAATATAATAAATGTAATAATTTATTACAATATTAAATAAAAGAAATACTTCTTTAGTTCTAAGAGTTGTATTTTTAAAAATTATCTATTAAAATAAGAGATGCATTTCACTTCATATTAAATAGATTTGTAAAATCTTATAACTCAAAAGTTTTTAAAACATTTTTCTTTTAATATACTAGAAGTGAAATATTAAAAATATACAAAGATTACTTTAAAAATATAATTTTTTGCACTTTAATATTTTTAAAAATTTCTATCACAAAAAAATTACAAATAGTAATCTCTAAGCCAAGCCCGATTATTAAATTGTTAGCAAAAAATTACAAAAAAATTGTAGTATCTCAATATATATTTAAAAAAAATATTGTAATATAAATTTGTAATATTTATAATCCATCAAATAGTCAGAGAAATATTAGAAAGAAAATTTACTCGTGCATTTGCACGAGGTTAATGGCTAGTTAATATAATTGTTATAATCTTATAACTTATGATAGAAACCTTCACCACATCAAAATTTGCATTCAAAAAATTTAACATTAAAAAAATTTATTGATTGATTATATTAATTTTGAAGTTTGATATGTGATTATTTGATTAAAAAATCAAAATGTATATGACCAACTACAAATGATAGTCAAAAATTAATAAAACAAAAATTTAATTAAATTTGAATATCTCATATTAAAAATAATGCATTATACTCCATAATAGGTTATAAATTGTCTGTCACACAACCTTATAAAATTAAGATATTTACAAAATGACAACTATTTGATACGTAAAAAAAATAAATAGTGCAATACAATATTAATTTAGTTGATTTTCATTAATGATATTTTTAAGAAAATTTAATGAATATAACATAAGAAAAAGAAAGAATTTTCAGATTCTTTAAATAAAAAACACATTTTAACTCCTTTTATGTGAAATAAGAATATTATTTTTTTCTCTTTCATATCAAATAAATGAATTAAATTAACATTTAATAGTTAATAAAAAAATATATGAATCGATACTATTTCTAACATTTATAGAATGTAAGATTGATTTTACTTTGATTTTCTATCTAATAATAAATTGAAGTTATAATATTACTTTACTAAAATTTAATATATATGTGTATATATAAATTTTTTTATACATTTGGACGGGGTAAGATATTTTAAAGTTTAATGAGACCAAACAAATTATGAACCTTATAGTTTGTATGATTTTAAAAAAAATAAATTAAAATAATATAATTAGATTTTTATATTATAATTTTATTTTGGTTACAATTGCAATTGTAAAAATAAAATAAAATAAATATTGGAATCATATATTGTTAGAACAAAATATGCTAAAGTATTTGTAGAATGAGGCTAAAGTATTTGTAGAAGGGGGAGGGGGGATGAATACAGATACTACAATCTTTTCGTTCTTACTAAGTCTTTTTGGACAAGCTGGAAGATCAAAAAAACTTAAAGAAATAATGATAAGTACTTGCACATTCAGTTTAAAATAGTTATATTAAAACTTGAGGTTTATCTGAAAATCTGGTTAATCACAAATGTGATTAATCAGCTACAAGTTCTGTAAGTGATTATAGGTTCAAATTTACACTCACTAGTTTCTCACTTTCTTTGAAATATTTCTCTCAAGATATATTACAAAGTTTCTCTAGTGTTTTTCTGTGCTTCAATGTTTTTGGTTGATCCATTGGATTGGTCCCTTTTATTGTGTAATGAGAACTCTTTTGCATATATAAAAGATCAGTAGTTGAACTCATGTACTTAGACGTGTTGGTCTTTTCAACCTAGCTACATATATGTCACATCGATGTCCTTTAGGAACTATGTGTCAGACTGCTGTTACTTTTGTTGTTTCTTTTTCATCTCCTGATCTGTGTGCATTTAATGATCGAGAGTTATCATTGGACCACCAAACTTTAAGAGATATTTTTCCAAATATCTCTTGTTTCTGTAACAAGTTTCATTGATTTACGTGTAAGATTTGATGACAAATGTATGCAGTCATAACTATCCATTGATGACAAGCTGTGATGTGAACTTGATCAGTGTTTCTGGATCCCTGATAACAAGTCTTGTCAAAGACTAGATCAGTGCTTCAAACTTCACTCGAGTTATCCAAGTGCTTCTTGATCCCCTGATATTAGGACTCAAGGCATACACAGATGGATTCCACTGATGCAATGCTAAGCATTTCCCCTGACGGGTTAGCTTGACATTGATATACCCTAATGTCTTCCCCCTGATGAGTTTGGCTCCCTGACGGGTTAGCTTGACACTGCCTGATGTTTTTCCCCTAATGAGTTTGGCTTGCCACTGCCATACCTTGACTTGTTTCCCTGACGGGTTGGTCTGCCTTTGTCATCCCCTGACGATTTTAATCACTGAATCTTTGTTGATTTCGTTTGAAATGTCTGATGTATGGAATACTTTAAATGACTTTGAGTAACAACAAACATTTCTCTTCACTATCAAATCCTTTAAAAGTTCCAACTGATGACTTGTCTAGTGAAGTGCAGTTCATCTCCTGATGACTAAATTTATCATTAGTGGATGCAAAACCTCTACAGATATATTAAGGTTTATAAAATAACTTAAGTATTTATAGATGCACAATTTATTCTCTAAACATTTTCATCATTATTTATCTCTAACATATATGTATGCTCAATTTTCAGGTATAGTCTATAAAATGTAATATGACCTCAAAAATTTAGAAATTTTGTGAATCTCTTTATATTTTTTGGAATTCTTACCTTTATACGGTTGAATTTTTCAAAATAAATGTAAATTCGTATATAAACATTGTAGTCTATTATATATATTTTTTAAAAAGTTATAATTCGTATGTTAAATACGAATTAAGTTTGTTTTATATATTTAAAAATTTAAAGGTATTATTGTAAGTGAAATATATTTTAGAGTTTTGTTTGTGGTAGTCTAAAATATAAAATAAAATATCAACAATGAATTCATATATAATATAGAAAAGCTAAACATAATCTAAAAAAATATAATAAATGCTTTAACAATTGAATTCAAAATTTTTGTTGTTGGCCTTTATGTATATATATAGATATATAGATTTGAAGAGGACAGGAGTACGAATGGTGTTAATGCTACAGGGCTACAGGTCTTCAGATTGACTAAGATGACTCATTTTACTCTTTTTTGATAATTCAGACGGCTAATGTTGATTTATTATTATTATTATTATAAATTTACAATGGTATTCCCTATTTATAGATTTATTTAATCCTTATAATCGATTCAACTAATTTTTTTAAAATTAATTTTAAAGCGAGTATTTTTGACGCACATTAATATATATGTGCGTGTATATATGTGTATATATTCTAATAAATCGTGACTTAATTGCTCAATTTTTTGAATTGGGGTAGTGTCAAACCTATCAACAAAGAATATATTTTTTGAGGGGAACACAAAATGAAATAAAAGTCTAAAATATTGAATCAAATTGAAACAAAAATAATGAAAACCAATGGTTAATTATTTGAAAATTTGTTAAATATTGGGTTTGTTTTGATTTTAAAACCTTAAAAATCCAATTCACAATTTAATATTGACAATATCCAATCGTATGGATCAAAATCGTTATATATTTGGTTGATTATTATTATTAATACTAGAAATTCTAGCTTTACAAGTTAAAATAACATAGTTATGATAACTATGCTAAATTAATAATTAAAAAATTCATTCCATTTTTCAGTATTTTGTCCTTTGCCACTGCTTCGCATAATCCCGTTATTCATGGACTCCCTGTTAAGTTGATATTAAAGTCAAACGAAATGTGAAACAACAAAATTGCATTCATATGAAATTGTATTTCCTCAGCCATCACAACATATAAAAATTTTCACATTTTAACTCATATCTCATTCTTTTGACTTATGTATGTCACATGAGAACTTAATTTTGATTTCCCTTTTTCAGAAAAAAAGAAAAAAAGAAAGAAGAAGCTATAATTAGGTAACTGCATCCACGCGTTTGTATACCCTATCTATTGTTTTTATTTAATTTTTTTGAGAAAACGAACAATATGACTAATAAAAATTAAACCAAACGTTTATTACAAATTGGAGATCAATTTGACTACCAAAAGTCAGATTCATCTATTTTGAAATACAATTTTTTTTAATTAGGTCATTTGTACTTTAGGCAAGACAACGTAGACCTAGTAAAGTATTCATAAATTATTGCTAATTAATTATAAATTTTAACTTATTTTCTTAAAAATTTCTTGAATTTTGAATTAAAATATGTATAGAATTTTCTTTCGATATATAATTAATTTTGATCCCTTATCTTAAAATGGAGGGAGTAGTTTTTTTAATGTATGAAGAGTCCCACTAAATTTAACTAAGTAGCTATCCAAAGTAAGGTCTTATTTTTAACTCCAAGGCTGGTCAAATACTTGGGAGCTGTTTGTTGAAATTTGCATGTTGTATTATTATATATTTGTGTGTGTGTGAATATATATATATATATATATATATATATATATATATATATATATATATATATATGCGCGCGCACTAAACTACAAGATAGAAAAGGGAGAGAGGCTTCTCTATATTCTTCTGTTTCCTAGCATTGGATTGCAAGCAATTCCTTAATACATGCTACAATGCACCCATCTTCCTGTAGATACATTGTAATAATTAATTATTATTATCTTTCTTCTAAAATTAAAAATATATTCCGGTACACATAAAATAATTTATAAAATTTTATAATTTCAAACTAAAATAAAATATATTATTTTTAATAGTTTTGAAATGAAATATAGTGATGTTACATGAAGATTAATCTTAAATATATACAAACTTTTATATTTAAATATTCTTATAAATATAGATTAACATTCGTAAATAAAACTACGAGATATGTTTCTAAATTTAGAACAGAAAAATATTAATTATATTATTATATACAGTTATATATTCAACTGGCCAAGAAACATCCAAAAACAATATATATTATATAGAGTGTGAGTTGTGCAACCAAAAAAAGTGAAAAAATGAATGTGCTGAAGTAAAAGCTTCTATTTTCAAATCTCAAAGTGCTTCGACAACATTAATTGTCAGCTTCTTTATCTCCCCAAAGCTGGAAGCTACCTTTGTCTCTTTATAATAATAAGGTCAAGGAAATTATTGCACTTGGTATCATTTCTTGGGAGCCATTCTTCAGTACACAACGGTGCAACAGTGATGTATGTACACTTATAATTTGAATAATTATGTGATATTTTTAAAAATTCAACCATGTCGAGTAAAATATATAATTCCTCTGTCCCATTTTTATTGACATTTTAGAGATTTTTATTTTTTTCCATGTTATTCTTAATCTTTGATAGAAGTACAAAAAATTTGATTTCCTCAAGTAACCTTTAGTTAATTACTTTTAAACGCATTTACTAAGAAGTAGTTACAAATATTTTAAGGGTAACTGAACAATTTCATATCATTGTTAATAACAAAAGTCTTCAATAATTTTCCTTAATAAGTTTACAAAAATCTTAAACATCAATTAAATTGAGAGGAAAAGAGTAAAAACTTTTCTGATACTTTCAATTTACATCGGAGTATTATTTTACGGATATAAATATGAATTATATGTGTTAGATATAATCTTCAAATATTTCGTGTGTGATTTAAATGAAATTAGTTCTAAATATTAGTGATATGTGTTATACGTACAAAATAAAATTTTGTTTATCCGGTCAACCAAAATACCATGGTAAGTTGGTAACCAATGGACTGATCATTGACTAAGATGCTTCACAACAAAAACATTAGTTTTAAATTTTGTAAACTACATAAAAATAACGCAAGAATTTTACGTGTAAGAAAATATTCGCAAATTGCAAAAGAGAAAAGAAAATCACTGATGATGAACAATGCACTAGATGACGAATGTTACAAGAGAATACAAGTACCTAATCTCACTTTCTCTCAAAATTATGAACTCTCACAAAAAATTGAGAAATCTTAAATCTCTCAATAATTAATAGAACACTAAACTCCATAGTCTATTATGCAAAGAGTTATGGTAAAAAAAAAGTTTTATCATATTAAAATCATCCTCGACTGTTTCCAATCCTAAAGAAGATCAAATTCCTTATTTTTTATATTTATTCCCTAATTCTCGTCCAAATTGTTCCATAAAGACATATTCTAACTTCTGATAGTACGTGTCCACGCCTTGTATCAGATTTATTAATGTGCCAACGCTTTGTGTCAGATTTAATTTAGATTTACACCGCTAAGTTCTTTATATCACAATGCACCAATTTGCATCAACAAGTCATTCTTCAATCCCTTTTAATTTACAAACACTCGAACATCAGATTAAATTTTACACACCACAACCCCAATCATTGGTTGAGGTTAATCAAAGCTAAGCACACACTCAAATTCGCCCTGTTAATAACTTTTGTCAATATATCAGTTGGATTTTTACTCTTATCAACCTTTCCGAGGATAAATTGTTCATCCTCCACAACTTAATGAAGTGATACTATCTGGATCTGCGTGGTCCTGGGGTCCTTGCATAATAAATTAGGCTCTTTGCCAAGTTGATTACACTATGATTATCGATTTGTAATACACAATCATTTTGCTTCTTACACAACTCTTCCATAATCGTCTGAAACCAAATCATCTATCCGCTTGCTCAACATAATCACCCTCCGTGGTTCATAAAGTCGACATTTAAAAATGTATTAATTTTTTTTTTAAAAAAAACACGGAAGTCAAAATCAAAATACATATAAAAAAGTAATAATAAAATATGCAGTTACTATACACGGACTCCGTAACTAATCTTTTATATTATTAAAAATTTAACCCTTAGAACAACTGCCCAATAGTTATGTAAATTTGCATCACCACTTTGTTATTTAAAAAATAAAAACCCTCGCCTTTTTTTACCAAAAACAGAAGAGAGGCTACACTATCGCATCCATTATGTAATCGATGCAAGCCTTTCCTCTTCTTCCATTAACGGTTCTGCCTCCATCCCAATTACCCTAATCATTCGACTCCCCCTTCTTCTTATACAATGGTTTCTTCAAATAAAAAGCCAACAAAGGATTTTCCAAAGAAATGATAGCAACGACAGAAAAGGCTAACATTGAATTTGGTATGAATAATATTCTTCTTCTTTTTTTTTTTCACTTTCTTTTTATTTCTTTGTGACAACATATTATCGTAAATGTCTTATGTATGCAACGACAGAAAAGGCTAACATTTTTTTTTTTTTTTGTTGATAAAGGTCTTATGTATGTTGGATTTACATTCACATGCAAACTTTTGATTTGTGAATCTAAAGTATAACATCACAACTCTAATTTTTACTCGTTTTGTTTACTGGTCTTCGCGTTATTCTTGGAAATGTATCATTTGCTTATTGATTTATTGAAAGCTTATCTTTTCTAAAATTGGTTTATGTAATTGCTAAAAAGTCGAGTTATTTACATAAATTATAATTAATATATTATGCACACGCATAAGCGTGTCCCTCATTAATCTAGTATACATTAAAGCATAAGAGCGGATCATTGAATTGATTTCGGATTATCGAGTCCTCAACGAGTGCTTTAAACAAAATTATTTCAATAAAACCCAAAATAACAAAATCAAAATTAAAAAAGGTAATAGTTAAAATCAATGAAATTACAAATAATATCTTAAGAGTCCTAAATAAAATTATTGTAAATCTACGATGAGATTTTTTTTAATTAATAATTGTATCTCAAGTATTTAATCTACTATAATTGGTCTATCATAATGAATTAATCAATAATCAAATTTATCATAGTTAATGTCATTAAAACTAAATAAACAATCACCAACTTACACACACCATATATGAATTTTCTAGATAATTAAATGACTACAAAAACATAAAATAATTTCTAGCCGTCTTATAGTACCATTTACTCCATGCTCTTTGTAAGACCCTAAAAATTTCAATAATAAATTCTAGTTATTTCTTTAATTATCATGGAGCGTGTTATTAATAAATTTAAAATTCAATATTAAAAATATAAATTAGAGGAAACAAACGGAATAGCGGCGGAAACAAAAAATAGTATTTATTCCCAAGATGGTAGACAAAACGAATATTGGCGTACAATTGGGTAGACCACAAAACACACTACTATCGACAACATACGACAAAATAATGAAAAATGTCGGTAGAAAACGACAAAAACAAAAGAAGAGAATTTTACTTTTTGTACTGTATTATTACTGTTCAGTAATTATAATAGACAAATCTGGGAAAATTATAATATTCTAACTAAATCAGTAAAGTATTTGATTAATAAAAATAGAATAAGAAAATTTTAATAGTTGTCTCCAAATAATGGAATAAAAATATTATTTAAGTTGGTGATACAAATACTAATGAAATATAAAAATGATAATATATACCACACACATGATATGTGAAATATTAATTTAATAAGTAGAAAATGTATACAATAATAAATTCAGTTGGGATAAATAATACACCATATACAATTATATATGTATGACCCATGCATAGTAAATGAAAGACTTTAATTTTGTTTGGATATCAGAATTTTGTGAATAATTCACGAGATGTAAAATGATGAGAGGAAGAAAACAAAATAGAAAAAGAAGAACATGGAATGAATAAGGAATGGTGGACAATAAATAATACACGGGTAGAGAAAAGAAATTTACTGAGTTGAAAGTTGCACATTATAAATTTTGGTAGTATATAACATTTTGAAATAATGAAACGGTTTTAAAGGAAACTTATCAGATACATTTGCCTATAAAAGACAAGTTTCCGCAATTGATTTTTCACACCTTTCTCTAAATTCTCTTCCTTTGTTATACATCTTTTTATTGTTAAGTGTCAGAACTTTCAAAATTCTTTTTTACGGATATTTTAGTATCAATAAGAATTCCAGTCGAAACTGTTATTAACTTTATTTGTTTCATGATTATTATTAATACCACTTTATAAATTAAAATACTATTTGCTTTCAACTAAATGCTATTAATAGTATGTAATGCAATTTGCATCTCTAGGAAACATGGCAATCGCATTATTGCAGTTGACAATTACATTGTTACTGTTGGATGTTGTTCAGAAATTGACATTCAACCACTTACCAAATATATTTTTGAGTATAAAGTATTTCGATGAATATCGAGTTGAGTTGAGAAAAAATTTTAAAATAAGTAAAGATTTTACGAGTCTATACAAGTATGTTAACGAAAGAAGTTTTTATCTTAAATCTCAATAACTTATCAATTGCTCTCAAATATCCATAACAGAGAGCATTCGGGAAACATATTACTTTACTGTCAAAAAATTCATAATCATCTCTTATGACTCATATATGGTAAATTGCATTTAAAAACATATTTGGATAAAGTAGCAAAACTTAGTAAAGAACTAGTTGGGAAAACGAATTAGCAAATTTACACAACCAAGAATTTCAGACAAGTACACAATCACTAGGTAGTAGCTACCAGAAAAACTGCTTAGATCATATCTTCAGCGGGTTGGACTTTGTTAAGTTCTTCGGGAAACAAATCTATTCCAAAACCAGTGTTGTCTCCAAACTGATGTCATCTCTTCGATGGGGATGTTGTTGGTCTCCGGCAAGAAAAAGTATACGAAGAGAGTCATGAAGAACACGAAGCACGCGAAGAAGACGAACAACCAGAACTTGAGAGTGCAAAGCATCTTGAGAAAGACTTGAGCCACAAGGAAGGTGAAAAGCATGTTTGTAGACACCGTCACACTTTGCGCTGCCGATCGAATTTCAAGAGGGAAGATTTCACTGGGAACTAACCAACCCAAAGGCCCCCATGAAAATGCAAATGCATTGACGAACACACAGATGCACATCACTATAAGCACTGCATACCCAAAGGCTATATCTGTCTGTGTTCCGGAATATCCAAACTTTACACCAATGAGAGCAGCAACAGCAATCTGAAAGCAGAACATGATGGTGCCACCCCATAAGAAGAGAGGCCTTCTCCCGCATTTGTCAGTCCCAAAGAAGGCGATGAATGTTGCAAGAAAGTTGACGCCTCCGGTGATGAGAGCCGATAAAAGGGATGCACTGCTTCCGAATCCAATGGTTTTGAAGAGCACCGGCGCATAAAACGTGACAACATTCATTCCAGTGAATTGCTGAAAGAAGGGGATTAGAATTGACATAACAAACTGGGGTCTGTATTGTCTGTTAAAGAGATTACGCCAGGGGTGTTCCACCTTCTTGGCAGCTTCACTTGCAGCAATCATGTCATGAAATTCAAGCTCGACGTTTTAAACTCCGCGAATGCGTCTAAGTAGTGATAGAGCCTTGTCCTTCTTCCCCATCTCTATCATAGAGTTCGGGGTATCGGATAGGACCAAGGTCGAAAGTATAAAGATAATGGCTGGAATTGCAGCCCCACCAAGGCTGAGGCGCCAACCCCAACCTCCATCAATCTTTTCGAAACCAAAGTTGGCCAGGTTGGCGAATAAAATTCCAATAGTAATGGACAATTGGAACATGACATTGAAGAGTCCTCTGTATTTGTATGGCGCCATCTCGGAAAGATAGAGTGGAACAGCCTGATTGGCGAAACCGATGCCAAAACCGAGGAAAATACGACCAATGATAAGCATGGAGAGGTGTACGGCGGCGGCATTAAGAGCAGCACCGGCCATGAAATCAGAACCGCCGATGAGCATGGAAATTTTGCGGCCAAAGGACTTGGTAACATGGGATGCGAACAAGGAGGCCACAAGGGCAGCCAAGTAGAGGGATGAAGTGAAGAGTGTAAGGACTTGACTGTCGAACTTGCAGTAGTACTCATTTGTAGACTTATTGTCTACTGCAGCCTCTTGCTGGTGGAAAAAACTCCTTCAAGAAGGACCCCATTGATGTAATTCCGCCGGAAACACCAAGGTCGTACCCAAACATTAATCCGCCCATTGCCGCGGCCAAACATGTGAATACAACGTATTTTGTTATTTTTCCGGGATATTCGTAGTCAGCATTACCACCGCCACTAACTACGAAACCACCACCATCCATGATTGATATATGATTTGATTGATAAAGAAAATTAATCAAACTAGAAGCTAGTCGAGTATATGATCGATATAGTGATGATATATATTGTAATAAGAATGGATTGAGTGAGGAGAGATCGATGTTGGGGTTTATATAGAGCTAATTTTATAAGCTGAGTTCTAATCAGATTACAATATGGATAAATTCTTTAATTTTTCCATCTACTATTCGGTTTTGTAATTAGAACCACACGGCTTAGTTACTAGTACGCTACGTAATGATAATATAATTACATTCCTAGGTTCTTTTTTTTTTTTTTTTTTAAATGTATCGTTTCTGTTTTAGTCTTTTTCAAATTTGTTTAGTCTACTTGAAATTATATAAATTTCTAGCAAGAGAAAATTTTATTTAATTAAGTCCTAGTCTACGTTAGTATTATCAGTTTAATTTTCAATGGGCATGACTGAACCAGATAGTTTATTACGTTAGTATTTAATTTGTTCCTGAATGCTTCTGCATTATTTTGACTCTGCTCCTGTTTTTAGTAAGTAGTTAAATCAAAGTTGAGAAAATCCTTAAAGATATTAAACGAATTAGTTTAAGGGTTAAGCATTAACAAAAAAATAGTTAAAGGATTGAATAATAAACTAAAATTAGTTTAAAGACTAAATAATTAATTTTTCCATTTTTTAACTTAACATGGAGCATGTTCGTATTTTAATTTAAGTCAAAGTAGGAACCGTTTAAAGTCTAAACAAAATAATATTTGGATGTTTACCAATTAAAATTATGTTTAACAACAATAGGGATAAAAAATAAAGTTCCTTGTCAACAAATTGACTATATAAGTAAAATAAAAGTATTGCTAAAACACAAAAAATATAGAAAGTAGAAAATCAGAACATATATCATGCGGTGGCGCGGGGTTTAACGGCTAGTTTATAATTAAATGCTAAAACTACTTACAATTTTAAAATCATGTAACAGATAAATTGAGGTGGAGTCGGAGTCGGAGTCAAAAAAGGTGGTGAGCGATGTAGAGTTCGAGCCGGCAAATAAAAACATTGCAGATCAATTTCTTAATATAAGAATTTTAAAATGGAATTAAATTTAAATGATGATTGACAGAAGAGATACTGGGATTTTGATTTTAAATTGAATCTTGGAATTGAACCTTCAATTTGTTTTTTGTGAGAGAAAGTTGAAATAAAGTAGGAAAGAGAATGTCGTCACTTTAAAATTTAATATAAGAAGTTGTCTCAAAAGAAATTGTAGATTATATTGGAAATCAACCTCTTACGATTAGTTAGTGCTAAAAAAAATATTAGTTGGATTTAAAAAAAGGAATCACCACCCAATACTATTGTTTCATATGAGTTGGTTAAAATTTGTTTGTTAGGTGTAAATACATGGTATCTAGTAGACAGCTCACTCATGGCATATAATTAATTACATGATGACAAGAACAAATCAGCAGCTACTAGAACAACTAGTTAGTCAGTCAGATCATATCTTCGGCATGTTGGACTTTATTAAGGTCTTCAGGAACAAATCTTCTCCAGAACCTTTGCTGGTCGTGTCACTCTAGATAATTTGGTTATTATGGCTCTTCTAGCTAGTGTATTCCACATACCAGGAAACGTATGTGAAAATGTGTTATGCTGCTTGGGAAATCTCTACCTACTGTTCGGGGCGGGGGACTGGGGTGTAGAAATTTGCGAGTTTGAAATGATTCTTTGGGAGGACGTTATTCAGTGGGAACACTGAATAACAGCCATGAAAGCTCCTACTGGTGGTGATGACGGGGACGTTATTCACCGGCAACACTTACCTTACAATTCCACATAAAGATGTTCATACATAAATGTAGTAAAAGAGTGGGAACCGCATGCATTTACCTCCACATATAGTCTCGGATCTTATCAAATTGGGGTCCCAATCCTTTTTCTTTTTAATATATTAGTTCCCTCCCAGTACGATCTAGGATATCCCCCAAGGACGCAATAATATATCCTTCCCGTCGGTCTCTCCTCTGGTCATTCTCTCTGTTTCGCCTTTAGCAACTATCACAATACTTGTTTGATTTCTATCTTCTTTAGCTTAATCTATCAAATCTTATTTTATGAAGAGGGAGTGGTGATGGATGAGGAAGAGCCGGAGCGTCTACGTTTCGTTTCGACCAAATTCATGCATTCAAAAAAACTCACAGGCTCATAACCCATAACTTTATTACTCCCTTTCTTCCTTTAATCAATGTGGTTTGTCAATTTTCTTTCTTTTTATGCACTTTTGTGAGTATCTCTTGTAAAATGGTATGTTCCCAAATAATTATTCATTTCTTTTTCTTGTTTGCTTCTTTAAGTTATTCAAGTTATTTAATCAAAATTACTTTTAAATATTTACAGGTGATTGAATCTTACTAAATTAATTAGATTTAGAAGTGTTTGAGTCTTACTAAATTAATTACATGGTTATAAATTATTTATTTTATTAATATCTTTCTCTATATATATACATATATATATACACACACACACACATATGAACTAGTAGATATTGTAATAGATACGTATATATATACATACTACTGGTAGTGTATCTACCTTGAACTTATTCGTTTTAAATCATGTTGGCCACTAATTCGATTTGATTTTGTTTTGAAGACATATAAATTGGTTTTCATTGTGAACCAGTACGTGATGCATGAATTGTTTGCTTCTTTCATCTTTCTTAGTGAAACACAAGCACAGTAATACCACGTCGTTTTATGAACATTACAAGACTAAACCATCTATTAATTCCGTACAACAAACTCGCAACATTTAACATCCCTAAATTTGATTAAAAAAATTAAACTAAAAATTAAAACAATAATCTATCCATTCTAAAAAAAATTACATTTCTCAAAAAATTATTTAGTATTTTCAGAAAATACAATAATTTAAGGTTGGTACAAATTCGATTAAATTTCATTTTAAAATAATTAATACTAAAAGTTACATAATTAATATTTCAAACAAAATATAATATTTGATATACAAAATTATAGTTATAATTCTCATTTTAAAATTTCAGATTCTAATACAAATAAAATAAAATATAAATCTCTACATGAAACAAAAGAATTAAGTCTCATTTTGTTACTTCAAGATGGTTCCATAGAAGTCGGTCTTCTCTATTCATGCAAAAGTATAATATTTTTTCTTGATTAGTTTTATTTATTTAAATATTTATCCAAGATGACATGTTATGATGATCATATGATCCTCTATTTTAAAAAGTAAAAAAGGTAGGGGATGTAATTTTGTTGGCTAGATTGTTATAGATGCATGTATGAATTTGTGAATTTAAGACTGTCATCTTCTTTGAAACGAAAAACAAAATAAACATTTAGCCACGTTTGTAATTAACCACAAATTTTTTTTTTGACAGATAGAAGAACATCAAATAATCAAGAGTAAATTAATTATTTAGTTCCTAAACTATTTAGGTAAAATTTATAAATTATTTCGCATATTAATATAAATATTAATAGATATTTCATTACTGATATCTAAATTGAAAATATGTTGATTTTACTAAGCACAATTTCAATCGAAAAATTAAACTCGGATGAGATTAATGACTATGTGTGTGTATAGCTTTATTTCCTCGAAAATAGTTGAGGAAACTATAAAAATTATATATCTATATACGCGCTCGAAATGCAAGTAATAATCGAATAAAATTATTGGTTGTCAAAAAATGACGTGGATATTGTCACATATGTATTCAACGAGTTGTTCTTTCGGGAATAAAAACGAATCCAAAAAGAGATGGATAGTTGAAGCATATTAAATTTATCAAGTTTTTAAAGAATATTGAGATGAATAGAAGTACAACAAGATAAATTTAAATACAATGTATGTAAACTATCGATAACACAAATATGGAAAGAGATGAATTAATATAAATCAAGATCTCTTTCGGGAATAACTCAAATCCAAAAAGAGATGGATTAATGTAAATCGACAACTCACTCTTTCAAGAATAACTCAAATCCAAAAAAAGATGGATTAATACAATGGAACAAACAAATCGAGAGCTCTTTCGAGATAAAACTTAAGAATGATAGTTAGAATCACAAATTAATAAATTGATAGCTCTTTCGATAATAAAAACGAATCTAAAAAGAGATGGATTGTTGGATAATAAAGTAAATAACACAAGAGCAATATATACAACAATAAAAGTAAATCTTGTGCAAAACCGACAAACAACCAAAATAACGTGCAAATTATTTGTAGATTACATCTAAAATGTAAACTTAATATATTTTACTTATATAGTGAGTAAAATATTTAGCGATGATACCGAATATATCCTCTCTTTTGATGTCTACACTTTTGAATAAAATCTTTTTCTTTCGATCATTTCTAGAATAATTTTTAAACAGTGACATATTAATACCACACAATTACACATTTATTTCAAGTTAATAGTGTTGCTTAAAACTTTTTACATCGCAACACCCATGTCAACTATCATCGTAAGACTTGAGGTTATTTTAGTTTTTCTCATTGCTGTGCACGGCCTTTTTTTAAAACTATTTTTTAGTACTTTGATAGGTTTTATTTTTAATATTTTAATATAATGTTCCTTTTATTGGTAATATTTTCATGTTTTACAAATTATTTTCACGTATTATTATTTTATTGTTTTACAACCGAAAGGTAACAATAATATGAATTGATGTAATATTCAATTTAAATATTTATTTTTTAATGAACTAAAGTAAACATTTTAGGTTTTCACCATTTTATTATTATCATTGTTCTAATTAAAGTCAAGAAAGAATTAATAAATAATTATTAAAATAAAACTAATTCATCAAAAGGTATATCTTACATATCTAGTATATGTTCACACATTTATATTTTGTATTATTGTATATGATAAAGTAAAATAAAATGTTATCACTTGACTCGTCTTTTGTGCATGATTCAGTTTACTTAATTTGTACGCAATATGAATGATATTGTATGTTACTATCACACAATTATCTTAATTGTCACCTCTTTTTTTAATACCAAATCTCAGTAAAAGTTATTGTTCAATATTTAAATCGATTCAATAATTTTAATATTATTCTTCAAGTGACTTAATTAACTTATTATTTATCTATATTATGTATATTGAATTGACAAAACCGTTTTTTTATTAACCCCTGCACATTATAGATAAATTTGTATTATAATTATTTATTTTATTGTTATAGATTTGATATATGACTAGTTTTGTTATAATTTGATCCAATCGTTTGTGGTATATTATATGATTCTGTTTATTATTATTTTGGTTATAACTATTTTAATTAAACAAGTTTAATTAGTAATTAAGATTATAATTAATTTGATTGTAATTATTTCAATATGAATTATTTTTACTTGGTTGCATGATCCTTTTTTTTTAATTGATTAGATTATTATTATTATTTTTATTTTTATTTAAAATATTTAATTTTGCAAGATTTGAAAGTTTGGTTATTATTTGTAGAAATAATTATTTTCAATGTATTAAGGAGACTAACGAGTCCAATTGAGAGAGGAACGTTAAGTAATCATTCTGAACGTGTTCTATTATTGTGAATTAATATATATCACAACACAAGTTTATTTTTCATAATTATTTTTGTAGTATTTTGATAGTTTTTATATTTTTAATGTTTTAATATAATTTTTCTTTTATTAGTAACGTTTTCATGCTTTACAAATTATTTTCATGTATTATTTTATTATTTTACAATTGAAACGTAACAACGATATGAATTGATGTAATATTCTATTTAAATATTTATTTCTTAGTTAACTAAAATAAACATTTTGCGTTTTTATCACTTTATTATTATCATTGTTCCTAATGTCAAGAAATAATTAATAAATGATTATTGAAATAAAAATAATTTATCAAAATTTATATCTTACATTTTCAACTCATGTTTCCCAGATTCATATTTTGCATTATTTATATGATAAAATAAAATGAAATGTTATCACTTGGCTCGTATTTTGGACATGATTCTATTTGCTTAATTTGTACGAAACATTATATATAATGATATTGTATGTTAGTATTACACAATTATCCTAATTGTTGCCTCATTTTTTCAATACTAAATCTCAGTAAAATTTATTATTTCATATTTCAATCAATTCAATAATTTTAATATTATTATTCAAGTGATTTCATTCGCTATTTACTCGATATTAAATTGACAAAATACTTTTTGATAACATATGCACATTACCGATAAATTTGTATTATAATAATTTATTTTATTGTTGTAAATTTGACAGATGACTAATTTTGTTATAATTTAATTCAATTATAATCGATCAATTATAGTAGATTACATGATAATGTTTTATTATTAATTTGGTTATAATTATTTTAATTAAATAGATTTAATAAGTAATTAAGATTATAATTAATTTGATTATAATTTTTCATTATGAATTATTTCTACTCGGTTGCACGTTTCTTTTTTTTAAATTAATTAGATTATTATTATTATTTACTCAATATTTTATTTTGCAAAAATTGAAAGTAGTATTTGATTATTATTTATGAAAATAATTATTTTTAGTGTAATTAAGGAGACTAAAGAGTCCAATTAGGAAAGAAATATTAAAGAATTCTCATGAACATGTTATTTTCTTATGAATTACTTTATAGCAATAATAGATTTGAATGTAGAAAAAAATTAATATTTATTAAGAATAAAAGAGAAAGTGGCCCGAAATTAAAATTGTAATATTTGGATAACAAAATGATGTTAAGCACTGAAACTAATAGTAGAAATATATTTTGTGCAAAAATTGTTTTAAATCAATAATTTGGTTAAGAAACGACATGGATAACATAATTTTAATTTTTCGGTGGAACTTGAGTTGTACGACGACGGAAAATTGCAGACTCCGTTAAAATTAAGAATAATACAATAATGATGCCAATGTTATGTAATATATATATATATATATACATTTTATCTCTCCACCTCCCACCTCTCCAACTTCTCCACCTCCCACCTCTCCAACTTCTCCAATTTTTCCAACTTCTCCACCTCTCCAACTTCTCCACTTATCCACCTCTTCACTTGTATACCTTTTCTTGTACATTTTATTACCTATAAATAAAGGCATTGTATAATGGTGTTGGTGAATATTGAAGTTGAGATATAATATAAAAATAACATTGCTCTCTCTCTTTTACTTTTCCTTTATATTATAACACGTTATCAGCACGAGTTTACTCTAGTCAAATTGCGATTGGATTTTGTTTCGAGAATAAGGTACTTTTTAGATTGTATCTTCTTAATCTTTACTTTTGTTTTATATTTTATTTTATTTAACATTGTATGAAAGTAATACTTTCATTCCCAGAAGAGAATGATAAATTAAGTACTTTCATTCCCATAAGAGAATGATAAATTAAGTAATTTCATTCACAGAAGAGAATGATAAATTAAGTACTTTCATTCCCATAAGAAAATGATAAATTAAGTACTTTCATTCATAGAAGAGAATGATAAATTACGTAATTTCATTCCCAGAAGAGAATGATAAATTAAGTACATGATAAAATCAGAAATTTTTATTATAATTTAGATTTTTGTTAAAAAGAAAGAACCCGAAGTTCTTAATTTTTATAAAAGAGAACCTGGAGTTCTTTGCCTAGCATTATATATATATATTTATATGTCTCCAATACTTAATTCTCTTAATAACCAGAATTTATTAAGATTATTTTCCTTAGTCATTTTATTTATGTTTATTGAATATAAATGCATATTTTAAATTCATAGCATTTTTTTTTTGTAGTTCTTATGGCTAACATTTCTAAACTTGAGTTCAATGCTCTTGATATATCGGGAAAGAATTATCTACCATGGACTCTCGATGCCGAGATCCACCTTACAGCAAATAATCTTGTGTTAGTGCAATATTAGCACAAGTGTTTGTAGAAAGGGGGGGGGGGGGGGGGTTGAATACAAACACCTAAAACTTTTCTCACTTAAAAACTTTTTACGACTTATTGAAAACAGTTGAACAACCAGAAAAACTATATGGAATGAATACACAGATTCAAGTTAAAATAATTATATTATAACTCGAGGTTTTTCTGAAAATCTGTATAATCACAAATGTGATTTACAGCTACAAATTCTGTGAATAAAGTTCACAGCTTCTCACACTCACTAGCTTCTAATATTCTTTGAAATAACTCTCTCAAGATTTATTGCAAATCTTCTCTCTAGTGTTTTTGTGCTTCAGTGCTTGTTTGATCTGTTGGATGGATTCAATCAATCGGTTTTTGTGTAATGAGAGCTCCGTTGCTTATATATCAATCAGTGGGTTGAAATCACGTTCTTGAGACGTGCTTCTCTTCTCAACATAGCCGCACGTATGTCACATCTAAACTTTATGTGTCAGACTGCTACAAACTTTGTTGCTACTTTTCTTCTCCTGATCTGTGTGCATTTAATGCGTGAGAGTTCTTATTGGACCATTAACAAACTTCAAGAAATATCTTTCCAGTTAATATTTCTTGCTTCTGTAACACGTTACGTTGATTTTCGTGTAAGAACTGATGACAAGTGTATGCTGTCACAACGATCTACTGACTGCTAGCCCTGACGGACTTTGATCAGTGCTTTTGGATCCCCTGATGGTTATTGGCTGGATTAGGGCTTCGTCCTTCACTTGAGTTATACTCCGTCCTTCAAAAATAGGTGGGTTCCCCTGATGGGTTCTCCTGATGGGTTCCCCTGATGGGTTCTTAATCAACGTAACTTTGATTTAGAATTTCTGATGTGCGGAATACTTCGTTTGCTTACAAGTAGCATCAGGCATTCTCCTTCACTTTGTCAAGTCCTTTGAATGTTCCTGTTTTCTGACTTGTCTTGTGAAGTTATTAACTATCCACTGATGAATAAACTTATCATCAGTGGATGCAAAACTTGTGCTGATCTTAAGGTTTATAAAACACCTCAAGTATTTACAGTTGCACAATTTATTACATAATTAACATCATCATCATTTATCTCTAACATCTTGGAGAAACAATAAAAGATGGAAATAAGGTCTCCCCGCAGGAGAAAGCCAAAGCAATGATATTTCTCCGTCATCATCTCCACGAGGATTTAAAAACTGAATACTTAACGGTGAAAGATCCGTTAGAATTGTGGAGAAATTTAAAAGAAAGGCATGACCATAAAAAATAAGTACTCCTCCCAAAAGCTCGTTATGAATGGCTTCATTTAAGATTACAAGATTTTAAATCTGTAAGTGAATATAATTCTGCAATGTTTCGTATAACTTCTGAATTAAAGTTATGTGGAGAAAAGATTACTGATGAAGACATGTTAGAGAAAACATTCTCTACATTTCATGCCACAAATTTGCTCCTGCAGCAGCAATATCGAGAGTGTGGTTTTAAAAGATATTTAGAACTGATATCATGTCTTCTTGTTGCGGAACAAAATAATGAGCTTTTGTTGAAAAATCATCAATCACGACCCACTGGTTTTAGTCCATTCCCTGAAGTGAATGCGACATCATTTAAAGGAGGTCAAGGACAAGGACGTGGTCACAGCCCCAGAAGAGGCCGTGGACGTGGTCGCACTAATGTTTGGCGACGTGATGGTCATAATTCTAAATCAAATGAAAACAATGCTGGGAGATATGAAAAGGGAAATAATTCTTCATCTTCTAAGAAACATGAAAATGTTTGTTTTAGATGTGGTATGACAAACCATTGGTCACGTACATGTCGTACTCCAAAGCACTTGGTCGAACTCTACCAAGCTTCCGTCAAGAAAAAAGGAAAAGAAGTAGAAACAAATCTAGTTGAAAATGATTCGAATGATTTGCTTATAGATACACACCTAGTTGTTTCTGATTTCTTTGAAAATGTTGATGAAGAGATTAATGTCATGAAGTAGTTTTTGTTATTTTTAATAATAAGTTTAGTTTAATTTCTTTTCCTCTTTATATATGTTTGTAAGTCAGTTTGTCATGAAATAAAAATTAGTTTTCCTTTTATTTGATCTTATATATATCTTTTCTTATTCCAAGGAAAAAGAATATGATTGGAGGCTCAAGAAAAGCTATGGCAAATAGTAAAGATAAATGTTTAGTAGACAGTGGAACAACAAACTCTATACTAAAAAGTAAGAGATATTTTTCTCAATTGTCTCCTGTAGAGACACATGTTAATACAATATCTGGCATTGGTAATTTAATTGAAAGCTTTGGAAGAGCTTGTATTTTGTTACCTGAAGGAACAAAATTATTTATAAACGATGCATTATACTCAAGTAAATCCAGAAGAAATTTACTAAGCTTTAAGGATATTAGAAGGAATGGTTATCATCTTGAAACCATGACTGAAAATAATATTGAGTATTTTCACATTACATCTATTGAATATGGCCAGAAGATCATATTGAAAAAGTTGGAAGATTTATACTCTGGATTATATTGTACGAACATAAGTCCAATAGAATCAAATATGGTCAGCAACCAGAAGTTATTTGACACAAAGACATTTATTCTGTGGCATGACAGGTTAGGTCATCCAGGTAGCACTATGATAAGGAGAATAATTGAAAGTGGAAATGGGCATCCCCTAAAGGACCAGAAGATCCTAGTATCAAAAGATTTATCATGTGCAGCATTCTCTCTTGGAAAATTAATAATTAGGCCATCTTCAAATAAAATTGAAAATGAATCTCCTTTATTTTTAGAAAGAATTCAAGGAGATATTTGTGGGCCTATTTTTCTTCCATGTGGACCATTTAGATATTTTATGGTTTTAATTGATGCATCAACTCGATGGTCACATGTTTGTCTATTGGCAACAAAAAACGTTGCATTTGCTAGACTATTAGCACAAATAATCCAACTGAGAGCAAATTTTCCAGATTATCAAATTAAAAGCATTAGACTTGATAATGCAGGAGAGTTTACATCCCAATCTTTTAATGATTATTGTATGTCAATTGGAATTATGGTAGAACATCCAGTGCCTCATGTACATACACAAAATGGATTAGCAGAATCATTAATTAAGAGATTACAACTGATTGCTAGACCATTACTGATGAAAAGTAATCTATCATCTTCTGCATGGGGACATGCCATTTTACATGCTGCTGCACTTATTAGATTAAGACCAACTGCATATCATAAATTTTCTCCATTACAATTGGTCTCCGGAAGAGAACCAAACTTGTCTCATCTTAAAATTTTTGGTTGTGTTGTGTATGTTCCAATTTCTCCACCACAACGTACCAAAATGGGACCACAAAGAAGATTGAGAATTTATATTGGTTTTAACTCTCCATCAATTATTAAATATTTGGAACCAAAAACTGGAGATGTTTTTACAGCACGTTTTGCTGACTGTCAATTTAATGAGACAATATTCCCAATCTTAGGGGGAGAAAAAGAAAAGCTGGAACAACAAGAAGTAAATTGGAATGCATCATCGTTATCTTATCTTGATCCCCGAAGTGGTCAATGTGAACTAGAAGTTTAAAAGATTATACATTTACAAAGAATAACAAATGAATTACCATATGCATTTGTAGATACAAAAAGGGTTACTAAATCACATGTACCAGCTTTAAATGTACCTGCTCGAATTGATGTAATCCCAGCAGAGGTTTCTATACAAAGAAAACGTGGAAGACCAATTGGTTCCAAAGATCGAAATCCACGGAAAAGGAAAGAGCAGAATAGAGTAGTTGGTGTAACCTCAGAAGAGGTTATCGATAAAACCCCAGAAGAGGTCGATAAAACCCCAGAAGAGGTCGATAAAACCCCAGAAGAAACTCAGGTGCCTAATGATTATGAGATCTCAATAAACTATGTACAAAATAGTATAATATGGAACCGCAATGAAACACGTGTTGATCAAATTTTTGCATATGCTATAGCAACTGATGTGCTAAATGAGAATGATTATGTACCAAAAACTCTTGAAGAGTATAGGCATCGAAATGATTGGCCAAAATGGAAAGATGCCCTGAAGTCTGAATTAGATTCACTTGAAAAACGCAATGTTTTTGGACCTGTAGTCCTAACTCCCAAAGATGTTAACCCTGTAGGTTACAAGTGGGTATTTGCAATAAAAAGGAATGAAAAAAATGAGATTGTGAGATATAAAGCAAGGCTTGTGGCACAAGGTTTTACACAAATACCAGAAGTTGATTATGAAGGAATGTATTCACCTGTAGTGGATGCAATAACTCTTAGATTCCTAATTAGTCTCACAATTACTAAAAAACTTCAAATGCGTCTCATGGATGTAGTCACAGCCTATATATATGGATCACTTGATAATGATATCTATATGAAAGTCCCTGAAGAACTAAAAATGCCTGAACCACTTAAATCAAAACCTCGAGAAATGTATTCTATAAAGTTACGGAGATCTTTATATGGACTAAAACAGTCGGATCGAATATGGTATAATCGACTAAGTGAATATCTCATAAAAGTGGGATATAAATCTAATGAAATTAGTCCATGTGTTTTTATTAAAAGAACAATCTCGGCTTTTACAATTATTGCAGTATATGTTGATGATTTGAATATCATTGGGTCTGCTGAAGAGATCGAAAAGACTGCAAATTTATTAAAGAAAGAATTTGAAATGAAAGATCTTGGTGTAACAAAATTATGTCTTGGCCTACAGATCGAACATTTGAATAATGGTATTTTTGTCCATCAATCGAATTACATCTAGAAGATGTTAAAACGTTTTAGTATGGACAAAACTCATCCTTTAAGTACACCAATGGTTGTTCGATCACTTGACGTAGAAAAGGATCCTTATCGTCCTCGAGAAAAGAATGAAGAAGGTCTTGGTCCAGAAGTACCATACTTAAGTGCAATAGGGGCTTTGATGTATTTTGCTAATAATACAAGACTTGATATTGCATTTTCTGTCAATGTATTGGCAAGATATAGCTCTGATCCAACACGCCGACATTGGAACGGAATTAAACATGTGTTTCGTTACCTTTGTGGGACAAGTGATATGGGACTATTTTACCAAAAGAATAAAAAATCCAAATTAGTTGGATATGCAGATGCAAGGTATTTATCCGTTCCACATAAAGTTCAGTCACAATCTGGATATGTATTTACATATGGTGATACTGGAATTTTATGACAATCAACAAAACAGACACTGACAGCGACATCATCAAATCATATCGAATTAATTGCTCTATATGATGCTGGACGAGAATGTGTATGGTTGAGATCAGTGATTCAACACATCCAGGAGGAATGTGGACTCGAGTCAATCAAAGGAAACCCAATTATGATATATGAAGACAATGCAACATGTATTGCTCAAATCAAAGAAGGATATATTAAAGGTGACAGAACCAAACACATCTCACCAAAATTCTTCTCAACACATGATCTATAGAAGGATGGTTTGATAAATGTTTGTCAAATTAGGTCAAGTGATAATTTGGCAGATCTATTCACAAAATCATTGTCGAGAAAAGTTTTTGAACAACTTACACAGAAGATTGGTATCCGTCGTTTCAGAGATATACATTAAAATGAGGGAGAGTATTATACACGTTGTACTCTTTTTCTTTCACTAAGTTTTATCCCACTGAATTTTCTTAGTAAGGTTTTAATGAGGCAACATAACTGATCTAGAAGTATCAGTTAAGTTTTGGTCCTGACGTACCTAATTTATAATTTGTCCTGCAGAACATATTAATTGTGTATAATATAAGGTAAAATGTCTAAGGGGGAGTGTTATGTAATATATATATATACATTTTACCTCTCCACCTCCCACCTCTCCAACTTCTCCAACTTCTCCACCTCCTACCTCTCCAACTTCTCCACCTCCCCACCTCTCCAACTTCTCCACTTATCCACCTCTCCACTTGTATAGCTCTTCTTGTACATTTTATTGTCTATAAATAAAGGCATTGTATAATGGTGTTGGTGAATATTGAAGTTGAGATATAATATAGAAATAACATTGCTCTCTCTCTCTCTTACTTTTACTTTATATTATAACAGCCAGCAATATTAGCGGCCACATAAAAGACTTAACAAATTATTAAAAAAATTATTCAGTGATCAATCGTATACAACAAATTCATTAGTGACTAATTTATTTAGTACTTAAATAATTAATTTATTTAATAATAAACTATTTTAATTTAATCGATGGATGGATTTTGACATCACATTACCTTTACTATTTTAGATAAAAAAGATTGTGTAGGGAAATTAGATTAGGATAACTGATAAGACATAGAATTTGATTTAATTATCAACTTGTCATTTCTTCTATTTTATCAATATTATTATTATTATTATTCCATATAATCACAAAATTGTCACTTGTCTTTTCTTTGGATCAACATTTATAAAAATTATGTATAGAGCTTAATTTCAATTTCCAATTTTCTATTTTATCTATTTTCATTCTATTATTATTTGTTGAATGATAAGATAAATAATTTATTTTTAAATTCAAAACGTCAAAATTTTAACAATATTTGATTCAATTTAAAGCAGATATACTAATTACATATTAATCAATTTTTATTACAATTTATAAAATCCAAAATTTTAAGAAGTTTTTTTTTCTCTTAGTCACATATTATATTCTTATTCATACATGAATACTCTCATTATTAATTATTTCTTTTATTTCAATATAAGTTATACTCATTTTAAATAATATATGTGTGGGTGGGTGGGTGAGTGGGTGTGTGCGCGCACGTGTGTGTGTAATTTATGTACTCCACAGGTCTAATGTAAAATTTAAATATACTTCGTCCATTCCATAATAATTGTCATTTGATATTTTTACACGTAGGTTTAAATAAATTTTTTTAAATGTTAAATATTTTATTTAATTGTAAAAAAATATAATAAAAAGTATTTTAAATAATAATTAATATAATTTTTTTAACATATATAAGAATCATCTAAACTAACGTGCAAAAAAGTCAAAACGACGATTATTGTGGAAGTGATGGGGTTTTAATATAATTTTAGATTCAAAAAATAATTATTAAAATTATCAACTATCAACCAAAATTACTCAATAATTTATCTATATAGAGAACATGGAAGAGGCGACTTGGCATAAATATGTAGGAAAACGATTTTAGTTCCATTTGAACACAACAAATAAGCCATGCAACAATGGGAAGCAGTTAAAATATCTGAAAGAAATTTTTATCATGGTGTTCTGCGATTCAAAATCCTAAATTGCAGTGCAATTTTTGTGCAAGACTTGTTATTAACATGCCTAAAATCAAAATTTATTTGTTATAATATGTGTGCGTGCAGACGTGCGAATGTTTTTTTATAATAAAAGAATGCGTTAAGTAATAGTTTTTAATCAATAAATAATGTAGATGAAGGATACTCGAAAGCTTGCTGTAAATAAATACGGATGCATACAATGATTTGGTGGCATTCGAACAGGATAGGTAAGTCGATGCAACCATGACCATGAAAAGGTCCCGAAACATGAGAGCGACTAGAAGGTCGGGAGGAAATCCAAAAATCGCCGAAGAAATTATATTTCATAATATTTTGTTGAAACTCTCCGCTAAATCGGTGCTTCGTTTCAAATCCGTTCGGAAATCATGGTATTCGGCGATTCAAAACCCTAGATTTCAACTTCAATATCTACTCAATTCGCGCTCTCGCGTTGATGGCACCGCATTTCTGCTCTATGCTTTCAGCCCTAGATTATGTCAGCAGCTTTTCTTCTCGGCGAGTACTGTCGTCGGCGAAGAAGAAGACCATGGCCGTGGCGGTGATATTGCGGCCGCCGCGGCGGATTACTCATACATCGAGAGATGTCTTGTATTAGACACGGGAAGCGAGCTTCGTGTGTCACAAAGCGTTAATGGGTTATTCTGTATATATCCTTCCGGATTTTCCGCCGTATATGCCAAAATCAAGACCCCTGTTGTTTCAATTTTCAATCCTTCGACCAGAGAAGTTGTTTCACTTCCTCCACTCGCGCAAACTCCAAGACTAAATACGAAAAGGGTATGTTACCATTTTGGGTTTGATTCCGTTCATGAAGTGTATAAGGTTTTGTGTTTGTTTTGTAGCTTCTCGGAGTTCAAGTTCCAGGAGGGAGCTCGAGTTGAGTGTCAGATATTTACAGTAGGTGGTTCCAAATGGAGGAAGTTGAATTGTGTAATTCCAGTAAGTTTTGAGCCTGACATACCTGGTGTTTATGCTAGTGGCTCGATTAATTGGATTATCAAGAATAAGAGAGTTTTACTGGCATTTGATCTTGGGAATGAAGTCTTTCGTGTAATACAGTTACATGCTGATATTCACATTGATGTGAAGAATTTTGAGGTTGAGGATTTCGATGATGATAATAATGATGACGAGGATGATGATGAGGATTGGTTCGAGGGTGGTATTGAGTACTATGATGGTGACAAGGGTAAAAGTGTGTGGCCTTGTTTAATTCAGGTTGGAGGTTTCTTGGCTGTTGTGGAGTACAATGACCGATCAGATAAGAACATATTAAGGATGTGGGTGCTAAAGGATTTCCAAAATGAGCAATGGGAAATGGAGAGCATGAGCTACCCAGATCATTGGAACTTGTATCATGCCATGCCTTTTGGCAGCACCCATTATGGTGAGGTATTTCTTTCCTTAAAACATGGTCTTGAGCCCGGATGTCCAATTATTGTGTGTTGTAACCTGAGTGAAGAAATAATTAGGGATATCGAACTTCCTGAGGCTGACAAGATGCTTGAAAGGGATGATTCAAGGTTTCTAAGCGTTGATCTTATTAGCTGTTATCCCGAAAACATTATGCCTTTGCGAAGGTAGGTGCCAGTGACTACGAATCACTTTTTGCTTGCCGACTGTATGACGTTTTTTTGCTTCAAATAGAAAATGGCCTACATGGAAGTTTTTTTGTGATTTTGCTAATGTGCTTGCACATGGATCAGAACTTAGAACTATTTTGTATTTAAATAGTTATGCTTAAACTAAGCTGAAGATGGGTATATATGGAAGTTTTTGAGGTACAGGGAAGGGAGGGTTCAATGACTATGAATCACTTTTGGTGGCTGACCGGTATGATGTTCTTTTGCTTCAAATAGAAGATGATGTACAGAGAAGTTTTTTGTGATTTTGCTAATGTGGTTGCACATAGATCAGAACTTGGAACTATTTAGTATTTAAATAGGTATGCTTAAACTAGCTGAAGATAGGTATATATGGAAGTTTTTGAGGTACAGGGAAGTTTTTTTTTAGATGTTACTAGTGTTTTGAGATATTGCTAAAATGGTCGCACTCCAGTTGGAACTTTGAACTGTTTTATACTTTAAAAGTTATGCTTGAACTAGCTGAAGATGGTATATAATGAAGTTTTTGAGGTACTGGTAGTTGTGCAATTGTATTTAATCTAACTTGCAGCACTTTGTTGTTCTTAAATTGGTAAATTGCAATGTTTTTTTGAGTGTGTTTATTATATATCTATCTTAAGAAGACTAAGTAGTTCATAAATTGACGTGTATATTTCTTTATACTCCAGTATTCTTACTAGAATAGTCACTTCCAGTTTGATAATTAACCTTTGGATCCCATTGAATGCTAATCTTGAGAGCTACAATTGAAAAGGTACTTCTTGAGTACAAAATTTTGGTCCAACCAACAATATGTAACTCTGCTTGTGATTTTGCCTGCAACAACGGGCGATCGTGGTGAAGTTTGACGATTTTGAGATAGATGTTTGCCTAAGCTGAAGATGGTATTTATGGAAGTTTGAACTATTTTGCTTTCAAAAAGCCATGCTTACACTTAGCTGAAGGTAGGGACATCGAAGTTTTTGAGATACTGTTAGTAGTTCAGTTGTGTGTACTGTAACTATGCTTAAACTAAGATGAAGATAGGTAATTATAAAAGTTTTTGTGGTACAGGGAATTTTTTTCAGATGTTACCAGTAGGAACTTTGAACTGTTTTGTATATGAAAAGTGATGCTTAAACTATATGGAAGTTTTTGAGGTACTGTTACTCTGTGCAGCTCGTTGTTGATCTTAAATTGGTAATATGGGTATTGCGCAGTACTTTTTGAATTGGAAATATGAGAATTGCATTGTTGCCATTCAGTGTTTGTGTTGACTATAATTCTATCTTAAGAAGGACCGAGTAGTTCATAAATTGATTCCAATATTTCTTACTAGAATTGGCCCTTCCAGTTTGATAATTAACCTATTGATTGTTACACTTGAGAGCTACAAGTGAAGAGGTACTTCTTCAGTAGAAAATTTTGGTCCAACCAACAATGTAACTGCTTGAGATTTTGCCTGCAACAACGGGCGACATCGGTGAAGTTTGACCATTTTGAGAAAAGGGTTTGCTTAAACTAAGCTGAAGATGGACCTTTAATTGGACTATTTTGCACTCAAAAGGCTATGCCAAAAATTAGCTGCAGATGGTTATATTGAAGTTTTTGAGATACTGTTGGTCGTTCAATTGTGTGTACTGTAACTTGCAGCTTGGGTTGCATTCGATGTTGATATTTATTGCATATCCATTTCATGAAGGCAAAGTAGTTCATATATTAACACAAATATTTCTGTTTTCGTTTCTTTTTTAGTCAGATAGAAATATTCAATTGTTAGGTAGTGGCTGACCCTCGGATCCCAATTTTCGGCAAAAGAAACGAAATAGTCCCCTACTTTATGTTTAGTTTCAATTTAGTCAATCTACTTTTTATTTATCATTATAGTTCTTTGTACTAATTTTTATAGTTTCAATTTGATTTAACATGATTAAAAAAAAAACTATTAACTTCGTTTTTTTAATGCAATTTTAATTAAATAACAACGTTAAAAAATGTTCCTCTATAATATTTTAATTGAAAATATAGATTTTGCATTTAAAATTAAGGTATTGTAAATTTCAAAATGTTATAATTGATTCTTTATTTTAGACTTTACATTTAAAAATAAATTAATTTAATTTAAAATAATTAAATTTATCTTATTGTTTAGAACATAATAAAAGTATATATTTTTAGGTTTGAGAAAAAAAAATATCAATTTTAGTAAAAAGTAAATTTTTTAAAAAAATATTATATTAATTTGAGGTAACTGACATGAATCGCCCAATTCATTCGAACATATCTATAAATAATTGATTATTTATTATTATTAAAATTTTGAAATATGTATAGATTTTCTTAAATATGATAATAGTTCGAAAATATGATAATTTTGTTTGAAAAATAAATTTTTACTAAGATTGATAGATTTTTTTCTAAAATCAATTTTGACGCTTTGAAATAAAATTAATTAATTATATGCAAAGTCTATATTTTTAAAATAATATCGAGAGAGACATTTTTTAACCTTGTTATTTAATTAAAATTGCATTAAAAAACCAAGTTAATAGTAATTTATTATTTTATTTTATCATGTTGGGTCAAACTGAAATTATAAAAATTATTACAAGGACTATAATGATAATTAAAAAGACATGGATTAAATTGAAACTAAATAAAAAAAATACAGGGACTATTTTATTTGTTTTGCCCCAATTTTCCGTTGTAAAAATACAGAATCCTCGGACCAGTAATGTAATGCTCGGTCTTATTTTGGCTCTAATTCGTATAAAATTCAATCATGTGTACTTATAAATAGTCATACTCGGTTTTATTTTGGCTTTAAAAGTTATATCGGTTTAAGATTCAATCATATATACCTATATATATAGTCATGGTCTTGTTTTGGCGGTAAGGATCGAGATACTAGTGAATTTTTGCAATTTTAAGCAAAGGGTTTGCTTTATCACTTAGTTTAGTTTAACTGCAAAGTATTCAATTTGCTTAGTATTTAGATCATCCCCCCAAGAACTTCAAACTCTTGATGAAGGAATGCGAACAAGACAAATTAAGGATGTTTTCGCATTCGTTCTCTTTTAAGCTTCATAACCAAAAAATAAAAATTTCCCACTAACTTGTGTAGACATGAATCTAAGATAAAATATTACTCCACAACTATGGCCCTGCGCTATGCTTCTCTTCTACTGATTATTGTTAATCCCTCTGTTTTAAAAACGAATTACATTTCAAAAAGTTATTGAATATTTTTGTGTAAATCTCTAATTAAAATTTGATTAATTTTAATTACAAAATAATTAATGTTATAAAATACATTAAAATTCCAGCAAAACGAGCTCGTTATTGCATAAAAGGGGCAATTCTGAGCTGCACAGTATAAGATGAATTAATTCCTGACAATACATATCAATTTTTTATTATTCTCATGAACACAGTGTCAAACGTTAGCATACAACAGACGTCACGAATAACGCGTAAGTCAGAAGTCAACATGCATCAGCGAACATTACTAAAATAACCTAACTAAAATTAAACGTAATAATTTAACTTTATTAATTTTAAACGTACTAAAATAATTTCACAAATTCAACTGTCTTCTTTGTAATTTATTGAACAAACTATTACTTCGTAATCTACATATTTTTTAAGTTACAATTACTAAAATACTATTATCATTACCACACAATTATCGTTCGTAATCTTACTAAAATTACAACTAACAAAATGTCAAGTTTATTTAATCTTATACGAAACTAAAAGAAAAAAAACAAATTCAAATTACACCACACCAACCATATCCAAATTTATTCAACTCCATACGAAATCAAAAATAAAAATAAAAATAATCCAAATGCAAGTTTATTTCTTAACCACCACGGTAGGAACAAAACATGTGTAAATGAGAGGCGCCTCTATAGTTGCACCACACTATGACTGTCACATCGTCGTCATTTTCATCACCCAATGAGATTTCAGCCCGATAAAGAAGAAGAAAGAAAATACGAAAAATATATGGAGAAAAGACAACAAAAATAAAAGAAGTAGAAGAAGAAGAAAGAAGAAAGAAGAACAAAATCTAAGAAATATAGAGAATTACCCTGGTGAATTTCGTTGTCACCGTCCACTCGTTGCCGTCGACTTCACTGCCGGAAAGAAGGAAGAGGCCGAGAGAGAGTGGGTGAGTGAAGATGTTAGGGATGGAGAAGTGGAAAAGAAAGCCACGGGGGAGGGTAAGCAGAAATGGGAAGAGAGAGAAATATGAGATGCAGATCAAATGGGTTTGTGGGAATAATAAAAGATTAGCATGCGTTGATGAGAAATAAGTTTAAAATGATGTACCGATTGAGTATTAACCCTACGTAAAAATCTTATTAAATTCTTGTCACAATTTAAAATTTAAAATTTTATAATTCAGTATAAATAAAATAAAATATAGCTCGTTTTTTGGAATGGATTAACTAAGGAAACGACCAGTTCATATTGCGTAGAAGCCAATCTTTGAGAAATATATAAAATGGGAATGACCAGCAAATTATTTTGAAAAGCGAATTTAGAACGCAAATCCCAGAAATCTACTTTTAAGATTTGGAAACTTCTCACATTTATTTCACTGAGCAATGTTTTTCCCTTCTTTAGTTTCACTAAGCGATATATAGAATATATAATCAGTACTTTACGATCTTTGAAGCAATTGCTTGGTTACTTATTTATTTTTTTTACTTTTTATTGAGGTAACTAGTCATGATTTGGCTTGTATTTTCCCTTTATTTGGAATTTCTTCTCAATTGAGCTAGTAATTGGTGGAGGATGTAATGGTAATAGATATTGAATGTAATTGTTGTGGAAGATTCCACAATTGAGCTACAGGACTTCATATTCCAAATGCATCACTAATTTTGGAACTGACGTGTTTAATAGCATCAATGTAATCCTCTATCTGTGATTTTGTCAGCAACAATGGCAATAGTGGTGAATTCGACAATTTTGAGAAAAGGGTTTGCTTAAATGCTTAAAGTAAGCTGAAGACAGTATAAGGAAGTTTTTTTTTTTCCTTAAAAAGCTATCATATGCTTCCATTCAGTTGATTATTTTATAACTCTACAACTAGAGAAACAACCGATTTATATTCTGTACAAGATAGCTTTGAAAAATGAAATATGGAAAAAGAGCAACCAAAAAGAAACAGAAAAAGGGAAAACAGGAACTTCAAAATTTTTTTTTCTTTCATGAAATCTAATATGTTAAAAAGCCAATTTACAGCACGAAACCCAGGATTCTACTATAAGATCCTGATACATTATTACTCATTTATTTCATCAAGTACCATGATTTACCATCATAGATTTGACAAGCCATAGAATGGAGACTTTATTTTTCCTTTATATGGAATATCTCTTATTTATGATTAGTGAATTGTTAAATTCTACATTTTGTTGACGAATTGAAAGTAATTATAAATGAAGTTGTTCTTTTCTAAAAGACATCACATTCTAAATGGTAAACTTGAAAGCAAAGCACAAATTAAAAGCAAAAGTTAAAAGTGATTCCTCCAATTGAAAACCCTAACCTTGCGTTTAAATAAATTTGAGGGAATGAAATGAGAGACCTTGCGTTTAAATTTGAGGGAATGAAATGAGAGAGAATAAATAAAAAATTAGAAAAAATTAATAAAAAATATTGATAGAAAAAGTGATAAAGAGAAATAGAAGGAAGAGTTACAATGAAAAAAAGGAATGAATCATTACTTCTCATCATACATAGAATAAAATTGCCTATGAGAAAAATAATTTATTCTACCGTCATCTCTCGTTGGGACCAAAAAATTCTATAATCTCATATAACAATTACACATACGCCAAATTCATCATCTCTCTTAGTCCATTCTCTTAATTCAAATGCAACCTAACTACGTTTGAGAGTACTTTAGGTATGAGACTCGCATCCTTTATGTAGTACGTTTTTATCATTTATGTTATAAACATTCATCTATGGCTGGTACTATTAGATAAGCTATAGTTGAATGGACACATGCACCACGGACGCACGTCTTATGTACACGCATTCATATACAGTTTTAAAACATACAGTAGAGACAGTTCTAACCGAATCCTGGCAATTTTGATTCGTTTCAGTTACCGGAATCTGAAACTACAATAATAACACAACAAAATAAGCTATCTATTTCACAAAGCACCAAGAGAACGAGGTGTTTGTTTTCCTTTTGGATCTGTCAATTCTACGGTACAATGGCTACTAATTAGCACAATTACAAGCTTCAAAGAAAAAGAGCCTGCGTGAAATCCATGCATTGGAAGGAACCAATCGACTCAGGCACCTTTCTGTGGCAGAGTTTCGAAGGCAGAGACAGTATTTTCAAATTTTACGCGATGAAGTGGAGCACCACTTTGCTTGATGGCACAGGCCTGCTTATCTTCTAAGGGGCAGCGAGCTTTGAGCATGGAGAATACATGATTGTTCAACCGTCTTGCTTTCCTCATAGCTTCTAATAGAGCTTCCCATCCCTGTCATGGAAGTAAAATGAATGCACAATATCAAATTGCATGGAAGAACAATATTTATAACATCGTATGAAGAAATGGGAGAGGATTGACAATTCTATAGAAGAATAAAAATAAAAAAATAAAAGAGAAATTGGGAGATAACAACATTGAGGAGAGAAATTCAATTAGTAAATAATATAGACAATTATATTATTTAAAGAGTGAAGAACAAGAACTCGTGCAATTAGAAAATTATGTCTTTTTTTATTTCTTCAACTTTTTTTGTCTGCAAATAGATTTTCAAGCTTCTAAAATACAAGCACATATATTCCTAGTTCATAATCTTGACAATAATACATAATATACCCATACTTCGAATAAGCCAAATCTTTTTCAGCTTGGATTAACATGGGGGCAAGTTGTATTATTGCCAAAATTTAGAGCCGAAATTTTTTGGGTCTAGAGAACCTAAAGTTTTGTAAACAAGCTTGAACCAATCTAATGTTATTTAATCAATCTTATAGTAAAAGATAGCAGTCTAAGTTGATAATTTGGTAATAAAGGATTCTGTCAGCATATCATGAATTTTGAAAATTACGAACTCCCTATATACGAAGTCTTCGATAGATATAATCATATACTACATAAAAATAACTTTTCCTATCAGTTTCTTTATGCGCATAGTACGAAATAAGAGTGGACATCTACCCAAAATTTATCAAATAAAAATTCATCACCCAGATGAAGGTATATGGTTTATATACTGATGTATGTAGGTCAAAATAAATAATAAGGAAATATGGAAAATAAAAGGGAGATATACTAAAAAGATACACGAGGTTAATTATTCCAACCACTCAGAGGGTTTCCATATAAGAGAGAAACAACTGATGTGCCTAAATTCCAATATGAAGATCAATCATGCCCTAGATGAACCCTACCTCCTAAATCAGCAAACACAAATCAAATTATTTCAAATCTTAAACCGAACTGGTTGGTTCACATAAGCAATCAAATTAACTTGTGCGTAGCATGAGAGGTTAATTAGTGTTTTGGTTAAATTCTATTTTATGATTACTATATGCATAAAATATCTGTTCATAGTTTTAACTATTACCTACTTATTCCTATTAGTTATTTATTGAAATTATAATATTCTAATAGATTGTTTAATTGATAAATTATGGATTATTGTTGCTACTATTAATATATGTATCTTATTATTAATCATGAATTATTAAATTTATATGGATAAAATAAACATTTTATGTTAATGTGTAGCACTTTTTGATGTCAAATGTAAGACTTTAACAGAATAGAAAAGTGTTTTATTTTAATTTATAGAGTTGTACTATATTAGAAAAGATTACATATGAGATATCTTAGCAATATTACCTATCCAAATTAATGAAAAGTATAATAAATTTTAATAAAGTCAATCCCCTGTGCAATAACAACTACAACTAAATGTAGACGACAGCGTCATCTTTACATCTATAGACACTGTATTACATTCTTTTAGGCCATACTACATGTTTTTTTTTTGTTTGTTTGGTTGACAAATCCAACTATACTGGTAAAAATAACATCGAAAGATATTAGAGATATGCAAAATTTTATAATGTGCACCATAGTTTTTAGAAATGAGGAAGTTGAGCATGTTTTCAAGATTTAATATACTTATAAAAACTATTCTATGCATCACCAAAAGATATGAAGTTGTGCAAACTCTCATGTTTTTAAATGCTTTATCTTGTTAGATTTTTTTTAGTACATGGCAAAAATAAGTGCTATATGATATGTGTTGTACGTTGAATCATCACATGAAGGAAATCTTCCACTGTCACCATTGCACCCACTGCGATTTAAAAACAAAAAACTTATAACGGTGCAGGTATTTGAAGGCTGGAAAGTATATATACAGAAGAAAGACTTTGAAGTTAGGAAGAAGAAAGATGGAGACAGAGAGCGAAGTTTATATATTTGTTTAATGATCTACTTAAAAAGAGAAAATCTGCCGCACCTAATCTATATATGAATTATTGATCTTTTACAAATGTACACTAATCTGTATACTACACCTCATCTGCTGTGACTTGCCAGTCTCATCTCACCCGTTAAAAATTTTGCTCCAGTTTGATCGTACCAGTAGAGAGAGAGAAATGAATAATTACAAATCAGTTTTTAGTGATCACGACGACAATAATTGATGGTGGCGAGCATGTCTACAGCGTGTTTTCTGACAATTAGAAGGCAGAGTCTGAGCAAACTTGAGCTTTTGAGTTTTAGATTGGGATTTACTAACTGATGATTTTAGATAGGGATGCACGAGCTCTACTTGGTTGTAATAATTGTAGATTAGTTAATACTTTAAAGTGTAATTGAAAATGTAACTCTTCGTTGTAATACTTGGTTGTAACATATTGATGTAGAAGCCAGCGACAGCGGCAACAACAATTAATTTAAGGTTCACAACCGGGTTCCAGATTTTGGCCATTTCCATATTCCTATATCAATTCGAACTTGTTTTTATTAGTTGTTTTTACCATATTTCCTACATGTGTTTGGAGATGAGTCTTGTTAGAATTGTTATTACGGAGTATTATTTCCCTTTCCCTACGTTGTTTTGGGAATTGTTATATTTTATTAATTTCCTTTCCCATTTAGATTTAGAAAGCTCTAGAATTATGATTTAGTATAAAAATCTCATTATGATTATTTGTAATAATCTCGTGACTCTATTATGGGTTTTATAGCAATTGAATATTGTTTGAAGATCTTGTTTTTGTGGATTCAAGAAAACACTTTGTCAATTCAAGGGTTTCTTATATGCTTGTGTTGGAGCATCAATCCAATTCCATCGCGTCACATATGTTCTGCTGCGAATGGCTATGGGCTTGAAATCGGTGATGCAGGAGTCGGTACTTGATTGATAGTGTAATTTCAATAATGTAATAGTTTCTATAACCATGTAAAATTAATTATTATTTGAAGGGTTAAAATACATTGATTCTTCTATCATTATAAGAACAATGTAATGGAGCACGAAAAAAATTCACAAATTGTATCGTTTCTTATGCTCTTTCTCGATACAATTAGATTTTTCTCATATATATTTGGAGACTGAAGCATAGGACAAGTGAGTATGGACGAGTGAGTATGACTACAAAAATGAGTGTTAGTTTATTTCCGTTAATCCCTATTATATACATATTTTGTTTTGTGCAAGGAGGGGAAGGGATCAAACCCACATGCGGAGCACACGTGAGACGAAACCAATTGATGAAGCACTTATTATTGGTGGCTGAGAGGAATTTAGATAGTGAGAAGAATGGGTGAGGTGAATTGTAGTTTGAGAATTTTTGTAATTGTGCTACTTCAAAAATTAGGCACACTTTGTTGCCTAATTTCCTTAAGCATGAACAGAATTCATAAATGTATTCTAATTCTATCATTATTAGTTAAATATAATACTAAATCAATACTTACCTTATTAAACATACAATCTATCATAATGGCATAAATAACGAGTTATCTCCATATTTACTTGTGGTCCCACCATATAGATTTGTGATATTTCCATTGATATGTGTTTGAGTCCTGAAGGGTTGTGTTGTTAGATAGTTGACCCAAAATACAGAAAAATTGAATGCTCGCTATACTGGGAAGTAGATATGCAGCATCTTGTTGCTGCCTGTCAAACAAGGTGCAGTAGGTGTGCACTTTGAAATGTCAGGGCGCAGCTGTTTTGCAAGAATCTCTATGCCCAAAATGTTTTGCAAGACCTCTGCTGGTAAGAAAGGAAAAGAACAATGAGGAGAAGGAATCCATATTTGTCACCATGTAGCATTCAGATCTACCTCAACCTAGGTTACATGGATTCAAATGGAGTGTTCCACAGGTACGCCTCTATTTTATCACATTTTTACACTAAAGTGGAGTGTCCCACACCTACACCCATTTCCGAAACCATACTCTTGTCCGAGTGTCGAGTGTTGGACACGGGTATGTCGAGGCAAAACGAAGAGTTCTGTAACATAGGTGCCGTTGCATGTCGCCATTCAAATCGAGGCTGCTAGTCATTCTTAGGATTCGTGCGAGGTAGTCCATATCTATCCATAGTCTTGTCATCGTTTGGACAATTATGTGTCTACTTGGTAGTGCTTTTGCAAAAAATGATGAGGTGATGTCTGAGATGAGGTACTGTTTGGTGATAGGTTAGGAGTGAGGTTTGGTTCTGTAAAAACATTTGGCCAACTGGTATCATTTAAAAATGAGCTATAGTTCATTTCGCTTAATCCTACATATTTATAGCTCATTTCCTGCAACTTTGAGTTCATGAATAAAATGGAGGCATGCTAAAAGTAACTTGCCATCCCGTAGAAAGACGCTTGCAACAGATAGTAATTTTTTTTAATTACCTGGACCAGTTGAGGGCTTTTGTGGTACTGTGTTATTGCTGCAGCCTCCACTTCAGCAACATTCAGGACTTGATAGGAAAAATCGAAAAGTTCAAAATGCAATTGTTGGCCAAGCAAGTAAATTATAGTACAACCACCCCATGCGACAGAATCACCAAGTGTATCATGATTGCTTGGCGGTACCTGAACAGATTCTTCAAGATATTCCTGCAGTTCAGTAACTTAGTGAGATCAAGAGTGGGATCAAAATATAAATACAGACACAAACTAGTATGCGACCCAGGTACTGTAAATAAAAATAAATTTAAAAGTCCCAATAACAATATAGCATACTTTTGTAGAAAAACTAAATTATGTAACAATACCACACATGCAACCCAGGTACTATAAATAAAAATAAATTTAAAAGTCCCAATAACAATATAACATACTTTTGGAGAAAAACTAAATTATGTAACGATACCACACATGCTAATCATGTATAATGCATGTGTGTACATATGTCTGCATACCATATATGTATGTACATAACCGTCATGTGCGTAACCATCATAAAGCATATGACATGCTAATCATGTATAATGCGTGTGTGTACGTATGTCTGCATACCATATATGTATGTATGATCCATTGGATTAATTGGGGTTAATTGACTTGTAATTAGGTTTTAGTTAAGGTCTAGTTTTATATTTTTAGTAAGTTTGTTAGAATAAAGCTGCCATGGCCGAGAAATGAATCAGGGGATGCCGAGAACTGGCATCAGGAGATGTCGTGTCGGGCATCAGGGGATGTTCCTGCAGGTTAGGGAATGCTAAGCTCGTCAGGGGATAGTTTACACTGTCGGAGACTAAGCTCGTCAAGAGATAGTTTACACTGTCGGAGACTAAGCTCGTTAGGGGTTAATTTGTACTGTCGGAGACTAAGTTCAATTTAAGCCTGCCCGAGACTAATTCCATTTAACTCATCAGAGACTAGCTTCTTCGGGTGACTTGAAGTATATTAAATTACTTTTATTTGTTTTCTAATTGTGTTAGGTTTGTTCTTTTCCTTATTTAATTAGATTCCTTTTCAGATTAGATTTCTTTCCGTTGTACAGTTCTTTCCATAGTTGGATTAGATTTTCTTTCCATTGTATAATCCTTTCCAAAGTAGAATTAGGGTTTTATAACAGCTTATAAATAGCTGCTTATGTTGTACGATGTAAACAGACTTTGATTAATAAATTGTGTGAGTTTTTACTTACGATTATCCTGAAAGTTGGTGGTTAATTCCTTTATACTTTCACAATTGATTTGTTTTAGCTTGCGGGTGATTAAATTCTTTAAGCAAACTAAACAGATTGATCCTTTAGTGTTCATTTTCTGGTGATTAATTTTTTTACAGAGTCTTCCTAAAGTTATCTTTCTGCAACCTGTGTTTGATCTTCCAGATCAAATACATCACTATACGTAACCATCATAAAGCATATGACATGCTAATCATCTGCTTTTGGACATACATATGTAACCATCATATAACATGCAACATATGCATACATGTTTGAATGTAACCAGGGGCTGATGCACACTAGGCCCACGGGGTGCACATGCCCCTTATGACTTTTTTTTCGGGTATAGTATAATATCATGTGTAAATCATACTTCTTTATTATATAAATAATTCCTTCTGTTTTAAAATTAGGTTTATATTTAAACTTAGTTCTTGTTAAATCTTACTTTCTTCTTTTTACCAAAATAGAAACATTTGAGTTTTTGGCAGATATTAATATTTCATATTTGATCGAAAATTACATGTTCAAATGTACAAATGTTCAATTAATGTTTATGAAATTTGTTAATAAATGTTCAATTAATGATGCAATAAGAATGCGATAAGAAGATTGCACTCACAAATTTTAGAAAATATATCATCCAATAAATATTTATGTAAATGTTGCTCTTTTTTTAGAATAAAATCTCATTTTCAAATGTTTTTTTTTTCCGAACAGAGGGAGTACAACTTTTTATATGATTACATTAAAAAAATTTTACAATACAAATATTGCATTCTTTAATTTTTTAAAATCATCATAACGTTGATATGTGATTAATGAAAATTGAATAAGTTCATATTATATTTGAATAGTAGGATTTTGCACAAAAATGAGACACAAATCAGACATTTCTCATTAAATTTTCTTTTAATTTCACTCTAATGGATGCCCTTCCTAATTAGAATTTCTGCATCTGCCATTGAATGTAACCATCATAAAACATACGGTTTGACATGTATTCGCATGTTTTGTTCAGATTACAACATATGTATGCATGTATAGCCGTCATATAGGAACATATAATAGGTAATGTTCTTATTCGGATGTTTCCCAGGTAATGTTCTTATTCGGATGTTTCCCAGGTAATGTTCTTATTCGGATGTTTCCCAGGTATTCCTTATGGCATTTGTAAGCATAAGTAGCACTGGTAACTAGCTGCATAACAATTCTAAATATGCTTGGGAAAATTATGTCCAACATGATACTTGACCTAAACTACGGGAAAAAAAAAAATCTCAGGCCCCAGGAAAAAAAACACTAAATGAATATTGGAGGGTCTCACAAAAAGAAAAAAAGAAGAATGAGAAAAAAAAAGGTAAAGAGATAGTGACAGACTATCTCCACAAGTAAAATATTAAAAGAGATAGTCACACTCATTCGCCAGATTTGGAGCCGAAAAGGTAAATAAAAATATCTGATGCAAGAACTAAAGAAAGCAAGCCGATTGATTGTGGTTCATTAAACTAAATTCGACTACTGTGACTTTCAAAATTATGGTTCATTCAATTCAACAACTGGGGAATCCCCAGTAAGAAGATTAAACAATCCTAGTGAAGCCATACAATGCATCTCTAAAAAATTTCAACTGTATCCACTTTATTACATGTAAACATATTACACCAACATTTGTAAGATTAACTACGTAAATACTAGTCCCTCCGTTCCGCAAAAAGAGTTAGATTTGGGTTTGTTTGTTTGTTTTTTTAGCGGATTTTAATAATGCATGTTTGTTATAAATGCTCAAATAATGATAAAATAAGAAGATTGTGATGAATTTTTTTTTTAAATATAGCATTATAATAAAAAAGGATGCAAATGTAACTCTTTTTGTGGACATGTCTCACTTCCAAATGTAACTTTTTTTTGGGAACAGAGGGAGTACTAAATTAGTTTGGATTGGACAACAAAAATTTGTTCAATGAGTTAGAAGGTAATGTAGGTTATCTAAATGTGTTGTTATAATATTTTGATTTTCAAAGAATTCACTAGTTCATATGTTAACAACAGCAATTAATATGATACATGCCATGAGAATGCTAATAAAAAAGAAATATCTAAGTAAATCTCTTGGTGTATCCTAGCAGCTTAACAATGCATGACTAGTAAGCTATATAAACATAAGAGGGTGGAACTGTCTTTTCTGATGGAAGTGAAGGAACAAAAAAGGTCATGTCATCAAAGAGCATGCATTTATAACAGGTCTAACATAATACACTTCATTCAGAAAAATATGAGGTCATGATACATGACTGCAAGACTTTTTACTAATGCAGGTTTACTACACAAAATAACATTTAATAAAAATAAGAGACTTGGAAGAATATTCCTTACAAATTGTAGACCACTGAATATACGATAGAAGTCCTTCGATGTCGTGATATCAATGAACCCTGTCTTTGGAGCAGCACTCCATTTGCTGCAATATTTATCCAGCGCCGCACTTGTGAAAGCAAGGGCATATTCCAGGACACTTCCGGTATTAATGTTGGCCTTGTAAAGTAGGTCTAGAAGAGGGAAATGTTCAAATCTCTTTAACTTGAGTTATAGTAAAGTATGGGCAATAGAGCTTGGGCATAATCATGGGAATGAGTGACTACAAGCATTGGCAATGCAAATATGTGGAAATCCATATGGCAATGATTACATGAAAACTAATAATGAGATCAATCATGATGGACATAAAATATCTTTTGAAGTAACAACCCTTGAACATATAGACATATGAAGTTAAAATGGAGTGCCTCTAAAAATTGAACTTGCACAATCTTTACTGATTCCGGAAATGTATTCCACGCATCGTTTGTAGACTGAACTCTTTTGATTTTTATGTGCCAATCTAGAGAAGCCCTTCTATGAAATTGCCAAAAGCTGAACCAAGTTATCTGATCCCTAAGCAAAAACTTCTCTCTGGTATACCACTCTCAACCAAAAACATGAAATTTCCATGTGCTGTTGCTAACCCAAAAAACCTACACATTATCTTCTCACAAGATTTTGCTGAACAAAAGAGATTACATGCATGCACATATGTATAGAGAAGAGCGGGGGGGTGGGGTGGGGGGTTGGGGAGGGGGGTGATTTTTTTGAAATACAACTTTAATACACATTGTTTATAAAATCAATAATGGTGGTGGTGTTTTTATCTTATTATTATTTTAAATCCAACCGTATAAATGAAAATAATAATGTATCCAACAACTTTGTTTTTTCTTATTTTCTGTTTGTTATATACATGGTGTTACAAATCACCGAAGGACGTGAAAATTTGCACTCTCATATTGTTTTACGTTCTTTTCATCTACAAGGTTAAATTTAGCCAAAAAAAATTATGAATATGGTGTGTCTGTAATCTGAGGTGTGTGCATATTAAAAGGGCATATTAATTTTTAACAATGTTGTGTATCTACATTTCAAGGGGAAGAATATATTGATTTTAATATTATTAAAGAAAATATGTAAATAAGCTCAAAAAATTTTAAAAATTTGGCATATGTATTGTTTTTATTATTTTTGCATGGTCTTTCAATCTTACAGTTACATTTTTCTCATATATTTTGAAGACTGAATAATAATACGGGTGGGTAGGACTACAACAATGAGCTACCGCTCATTTACTTTCTCAATATATATATATATATATATATATATATATATATATATATATATATATTATGTGTGTGTGTATAATGAGTTAAGTTTTATACTCTCTTTTCCACCTCCGTTCCAAAATTAAAAACACATTTTGACCTTTTTAGTCAAACGACAACATAGTCATATTGATATTTAAAATTAATCTTCAAAATTACAGTAATTGATGAATGTTTGGGATTCAAAATTATATTAATTGTATCAACTACAGTTTACAATACCATCGTTCAACTCAAAAAGTCAAAATCATAGATTGAATGAGGATATAGTAGAGTTGTCAAAATATATCATAACTCCCTTGCCTAATTTCTCAATTAAGCATGATGGAAATAGCAGGTGACCAACTTTTCTGAAAAGAATCATCTTCGGACTCCCGAAATGAATGAAACAAAAGACAGGAAATTTGCGGGTTAGATGCCCCTTCAGCCACTAAGCTGTTGTCTAACTTACAATCACTCAACTAAATTTTCTTCCATCAACTTACTGAACTACTATTTACTTTTTGTTTCATTTACAAATCCATCTGCATTGTTCGGTGACTTTGACATGGAATTATTCATGCGAAAAAATGTTAATTGATAGAGAATTATAAAATAAAAGGATAAGCATATAATATCTAAATCATTAAAAAAAAGGGTTTAATATATAAAAATACCCTCAACTATGGAGTGTTTTCAATTCGAGGGACCGTTCTTTTAATTTTTGCAATTAAGAGATTCACCTTTCAATTTTTTCCAATATAGCTAAAATGTGATGACTGAATTTGCTGATGTGTCATGTTGACACGTCAATAAAAATTCATTTTTAGATAAAAAAATCTTCAACATTTTTAATTTGTTCTTTCACTTATTCATTCCAAATATGCACTTCAAAAACTGGGAATTGGAAGAAAAAGTTCAAAAGTTGTTCTTTTTTAATTTTAAACTGAAGTTAATTATCAAGTCAGCGTGACGCATCATTAAAATCATCGTCATATTTTTCAGTAAATTGGAAAAATTTTGAAAGATGAGTCCCTTAATGGCAAAAATACTTCATAGTTGAGAGTATATCTATATATTTGACTCTTAAAAAAATAATAATAAATAATATTGAGAATAATCAAAATATGGATAGTGTTCAAATCGAATATGAAAACGTGACTAAATTGGTCCTAGTTACATTTCAACTGACTAAAATAACCAACACATATAAATAAAAACAAGAAATATAATGTAATCTTAAAGTATAAATTATGTGGATGTGTGAGCACCTGTGTCAATATATATATAAAAGTAGGCTGCAGCCTATTTTATAAAAGTAGGCTGGAGCTCTACATATTTCATATCTACATTGATTTGAAAATATGAAAGTTTGCAAAATTTCATATATTTTTGTGATTTGTTGAATCGTTATTTTAACTATATAAAAGTATGGAAAATTTTACTATAGTAAACATATTAAACTTACTCCGTTATAAAAACTATGATGTACACCCCAAAAGTTTATGAAATTTTGCAAACTACTTTATTTTTCAATGTTGTTTTCATCCGTACGGTTAGAATTTTCAAAAATGTTACAAAAGATAACAAAAATTAGTACAGCCCAAATAAGAAAAAGCAAAATGCAACAGTATCTACTATCACAAAATTCAAATTCATCTTATTCGTCATCTAACACTGTCAATTCACTGCCTCCACCATTACCATCTACTACCTCAGCAAGGCCTGATCTCATTGGACACCCACCATCACTTCCAACCACCACCATAACAGTAACACTGCACCACTTCAGATTTTTTATCCACTAGATCAAGATCACCATCTTCTCTCGATCTACCCTGTCCATGGATAAGGATTGCTCATCTTTCCCTCCACCACTAGATCCGTCCATAAACAATTCTTCATCACCAACCTTGCCATTGACAACTCCCCTACTTCCTTTGCAGACTACTGCATCCATTGCTTCCAGTTCATCCACAATCCATGCCATGTTGCCGATATCAAAATCTTAAAAGTCTTTTGAATCAGAAAACTCTCGGCAAACTACTTTTACATTACTTCCAAACCCATTTCTCCATTTCAAACCACTTTTACTATTACTTCTGACACTCCTTTCTCTACTTTTACTATTACTCTCTGAAAATCTTGATGTCTCCACAATTTGATTCTAGAGAAACACAAGTCCCCATGATCAAATTCAGACAAGAATTTCTCAGACGGGGTTATTCCCAGAACAATACATCTTTAAATTTGCTACTCAAGAAACCGTTTATACCAATTTCTCTTATAAAGACTGCCCAGATATGAAACAGTAAATAAAAGATGCATATGCAGAGTCTCCTAACCTAAGCTTTCAGCCTATGGCTAGGGCAGTGGTGGATATTCATGGGTTTTGTGGCACTGGTGGTGTCAGGTATGTGTAGATTGTGGATGTGATTGCTTTTATCTGTGGGAGAGTCCAAAAGTCAAATCTAAAATCTAAATAGACATTTAATTACTTTGAGCTCACCCTTTTCTTTTATATTTTCTATCATCATCAATTAAGTAGAATTTCCATGTCAACTTCGCCACGACATCATCCCATAAGTCAACTAAAGTACGCCTTTCAATGGGTCAAAGCATTATCGACCCATTTCTTTTACCAAGTGATTTATATCAATATCGCATATTCCCTAGCGTTGAAATCTAGTGAGACCCTCATAACTTTAAGGTGCTTGATTATTAATTAAATTTTTCAGCATTTATTCTGTTTCTTCGATTTTGTTCTATATCAAACTTCTACTACTACTGTTATTGTATGATCAAATTTTAGGTAAAATATGAACCGAGAGACATGTATGCAGGTGTCAAGTGTACTAACCTATTTTTTATATATACACAGAAATAATTAAATGCAGATGAACATACCTGCAGCTTCTGCTTGTTTTGATATGGTGTATAAGGATGCCGGATTTGAACGACCAGGGTTGGATGCAGTCACAGCCGTTGCTGATTTAAAGAGAGTGACAATAGGGCTGTCTCCTGTTCCTTGAGATTGTAATATATGTCCATCCACACTTGGTATCAAGCCCAACCATGGAGCTGTTTGCATAAAATGTGTAGTGTCTACTTCTCTCTGTTGATCAAGTAGGACAATGAAAGTAAGTGTTTTCAAGTAAGAAAATAATAGAGATGTACTTTTATAATGAGAGAGCTTAATTCCTTGTCTCTTTTCCATTCAATTTATACTAGTATTATTACAATCTTGGGTCTCAAATCATACCTAGAATCACTCTATTTACAGCCAACACTAACTAAGATCTGTTTACAAGTATACAATCCCTATGATTAACGAGTAAATGATTCCCCAAATATTTGTATTTACTCTAAACATATTCTAATATTATTCTGAAGGATTCTAACACTCCCCCTCAAGTTGGTGCATAGATGTCTCGTATGCCCAACTTGAAACAAAGTGGATGAAACATCTTACTACCAAGTCCTTTGGTTAAAACGTCAGCTAGCTGATTTTCTGATTTGATAAAAGGTAAGGAGATAAGGCCATTCGTCAACTTCTCTTTGATAAAATGTCTGTCAATCTCTACATGCTTTGTCCGATCATGTTCTACCAGATCATTTGCAATACAAATGGCTGCCTTATTATCGCAAACAGCATCGGTTCCTTTGTTGCAATACCCAAGTCTTCTAGTAAAGTCCGAAGCCATAGTAATTCACAAACTCCTAGGGCAATGGCCCAATACTCTGCTTCTGCACTAGATCTTGCCACAACTGATTGCTTCTTGCTCCGCCAAATAACAAGATTGCCACCAACAAAATAGCAATAACCTCAAGTGGAGCGATGGTCGTCTATGCAGCCAGCCCAGTCGGCATCTAAGAAAGATTCAATTCTCATATGGCCATGTAGTGCAAATAATATACCTTTTCCGGGGCAGACTTCAGATATCTGAGAATTCTAAAAGCTATTTCCATGTGACACTGTCGAGGGTCATGCATATACTGGCTTACTACCCTTACCGTGTAAGATATATCGAGTCTAGAGATATATATTAATCTTCCCACTAAACGTTGGTATCTTTCTTTATCCACTATAGGTTCTGTGCCACCCTCTGTGTGATGATTAACTTCGATAGGAGAGTCTGCAGGTCTACATCCCAACATTCATGTCTCTGACAACAAGTCTAATACATATTTCCTCTGAGATAGAAAAATTCCACTCAATGATCTTGCGACCTCTATGCCCAAAAAATACCTCTGAGGACCAAGATCTTTGATTTCAAACACTTTGGCCAGCTGAGCTTTGAGATTAACTATTTCCTCTTTATTATTCCCCGTCACAAGAATGTCATCGACATAAACAATAAGAATAGTAATTTTACCATTTGTGTTTGACAAACATAGTGTGATCTGCTCGACTTTACTTGTACCCAAATCGTATTTCCATGTACGTACACTTCCTCTTTTAGATCACCACGAAGAAAAACATTTTTTACATCTAATTGTGGGAGATCCAAACCAAAGTTTGTTGCGCAGGAAATAGTGGTACGAATAGTTCAACTTTGCCACCGGAGCAAATGTCTCTTGATAATCAATTCCGTAAGTTTTTGAGTACCCTTTTGCTACAAGTCTGGCCTTGAGCCTCTTTACTGAGCCATCAATTTGTTGTTTGATAGTATAAACCCATTTGCATCCAACCGGTCATTTTCCATAAAGAAGAGGAACAAGCTCACATGTGTTGTTCTTCTTTAGAGCATTCATCTCTTCTATCATAGCTTTCTTCCAGTTTTCATTAATGATTGCTTCTTTGCAATTCTGCGGAATAGATATAGAAGACGAAGAAACGAAACCACTATATACAGTAGACAAATTTTCATAAGATACTAAGTTAGAGATTGGATGTTGAGTACATGATCTAATGATCTAATTAATTTTCTAAGAGCAATAGGTAGATAGATATCATCATGAGAAGAAGGGGGATCATCAGATTTATTACCACTAGCATTATTAGGATCATGTTCGGAGCAAAATTGATTAGGTGGATCAGAGATAACCTCTTTGTTTTTGTCTCGACAAACATAGGTCTTTATCTCGGGCTCTTTTTGTGTAGCAGATGACTCTTATGACTCCCCCTGCGAATTATCAATTTGGATACTAGGAATACTAGGTGAATCATGTGACTCGTGATTTTTATCATCAATGGCACTAGGAACAGGAGTAGGGAAAATTACAATAGAAGATGGAACAAAACTAGTCTCAATATCTATCTTCTCCTGAGGAGAAGAGTAAAAAGACTCGAACTCCCAAAAAGTATCCCCCAGATAACATTTATATCCCTTTCGGGTAGGTGAATAACCAATAAAGACACAGCAGAGTGATTTAGGATCAAGCTTACTTCGGGATTGTGAGTTATCATGTACATAACAAACACAACCAAAGACACGTGGAGGTAAAGAAGGGCTAGTGTTATGTTGAAGAAAAGAGAGAGGACTTTTATCTCCGAGAAATCTAGAAGGAAGTCTATTAATAAGAAATGTTGCGGTTAAAACAACATCACCCCATAGAGATTTAGGAGTATTCATCGTGACCATTAGTGTGCATGCTATCTCTAGCAAATGGCGATTTTTTCGCTCTGCCACCCATTTTGTTCAGGTGATTTTGTTTAGGTGTGTCAACACACGAGGTTTGCAAGATAATACCATTTTGAGAGCAATAGTTCGCAAAAGAATTTTTTTTTTTTTATATTCACGACCATTATCACTATGGAGGATTTTGACTTTTGCATTAAATTGAGTTTGAATCATCTTCTGAAATTCTTGAAAACAATTTATGACTTCACTTTTAAAATGCAGGAGATAAATCCAAGTTATATGGGAATATGAATCTATAAAACTAACAAACCACCTGTGACCAGAACGAGAAACAACTCAAGAGGGACCCTATTAGATAACAGAGAATGGCTCCAAATGTCTCTCGTTAATATCAAGATAAGTGGTTCGTCTGTGTTTTCCCTTCGTTAGTTAAAATGCATTTTTTAACTAAAGAAGGGAAACGAGACTGTAATACTGACAAAGGAGGATGACCTAGATAACGATGCCATTGATGGAAAGAGTTCATGTTAGAGTCGGGAGTAGACTGGAAAGCCCGATTGAGAGTTCCTTGAACTTGAGACAAGCTAGATTCTAGAATATCTAGATAAAAGAGGCCATCAACTGCACTACCACTGCCAATTTTCTGCCCAGTCACTTTATCTTGAAAAGTACAATAAGAAGGGAAAAAAGGAGACTGCAATTTAAAGATGTGGTAAGACATTGAACAGATAACAAATTAGCGGTAAAAGAAGGAACATGAAGAACAGAAGATAAAGTGATCGTGGGAGTACAAATAACAGAACCTCTCTCATAGATAGGTGAGAATGACCCATCAGCGACTAACACTTTATCTTCACCCGAACAATGTATACGAAAAAATTTGGAATTACCAGTCATCTGTTCTGAAGCACCTGAATCAATAATCCAAGTGGAACACAGAGAATGTGTATTTTTATCATGTGGGCTAATACCTGACAAAGCATATGCCTTGGACAAAGAATTCCAAAAAAGTGAGATTTCCTCAGAAGTAAGAGATTTGGAAGCATTGTTAGTGATTATACCGGAATCTGCCATGAGAAGATTAGATGCAATAAAGAGAATAACTGAAGAATAAAATCAACTGAGATATGGAATACTTATCGGGTGTCCAGCAATAGAACCAATACTTCAAACAAGTATCAAACAAATACTCGTCAGACTGATTTATCCAAATAAAATTGGGCCTACTGGAAGAAGTCCAGAAAACTGGAAGAAGTCCGGCGTGTGAATTCGGAGATGGTCGGGCTGCAGCGGCAGGTGGAGGTATGTGGTTTACAGTGGACAATATAAATAATATGCCAATATGCAAACTTGGATTAATAGGTTCTAAAACAGAACTTCTAGCCTGGCAGCGTATTTTATCATGAAAAGAGAAAAATTTTGAATACAGGTCACCCAACTAGGATAAGCTCTGATACCATGTTTTCATGTAAGAAAATAGCAGAGATGTAATTTTGTAATGAGAGAACTTAATTCCTTCTCTCTTTTCCATTCAATTTATACTAGTATTATTACAATCTGGGATCTCAAATCATGCCTAGAATCACTTTATTTACTGCCAACACTACTAAGATACGTTTACAACTATACAACGCCTATGATTAAGGAGTAAATGATTCCCCAAATATTTGTATTTACTCTAACATATTCTAATATTATTCTGAAAGATTCTGACAGTAAGAAATATACTTTAAAATATATCAATAGGCAAAGAAAGATTCTCTATATGAGCAGACAGCTCGAGTTGTAATTTTATGTCAAATTGCAGTTTTCTACTCATCTTTCCTTTTTATTAGGATTTATTCCCACCGTGATTTGTTACTCTTTTTGTAACTTTTTTTCACTTTCCCTTTTCCGCTTTAAACAAAACCGGCTTGTCATTTAGACTAGCTGTTTTCTAAGTGTCTTCATCTAAATATTTTTCTTACCGTTGGGACAAAGTGCAAATTCAACTCAACTAGCAGTGGCATAAACAAATTCTCTCTCTTACTCAGTGGGAGAAATAATGAATTTCAATAAAGAAGCAATAACAACAAAATAAACAAATTCTGCCTAATCAAAGCAAGAAGCAAATCCGAAATATATAGACCAATCACACGATTCACACAACAACAAGAACACAAGTGAATGTTTACGTGGAAAACCCCGCAACATGAGTAAAATAAAAATAAAAAAAACCACAGGTCCGAAATCCAACAAATCTTCCACTATCAACCAAATAATAGGCCATACAAAGTTCTCTCTAGCTATCAACCAAATATCATATTCTAGGTACAACTCGCTAACACGAAGAATCACAAGGAAAACTTGGAAAATTCCCAAAAAAGTACCAGAAACATAATCAAACACACAGCAGAAAATTGAAACTAGGAGACTAGTTGATGTAGTTTGTTTGTGTGTAATATACATCTATATATATATATATAGGCAGACATACACACATTTACATATACATATATGAGTCTAGTTGACTAACAGACAACTAGTAGATCAACTAGTCGCCAAATGGTTGGCCATCGACTTGACTTGGGAGAAACAAAGCAATACACACCTAGTAAGGTTCAAAAAAGAGAAACCCATTGATACTCATGACATAAATGTTCTATAGAATAGGATGACAGGCACTCCTGATGCTAATAGGACCATTGAACTCCTAGGGTGGATTAATAGCATATTATATTACGTAAAATAAAGAATTCATTTGAATCTACTATCTTGATAGCTAATAGATTTAACTATATATAATAAGAATCATTTTATTACAAAGACAATCCCTTATGTACCCATAGATGCTATATTGGATATGAATGAGATCTCGGATCAACTGACAAGTTGGGACAACTATGGGCATAATATAGTCATGCTTAGATTAGTAAGTCAAACTTGCACCATTGGAATCAGCTGATGATGAAGAAAGAATGGAATAGGTGCAAGCTTTTTACGACGTCAATGCACTTAATGAACATGTTAATAGGGTCAATATTAGGAACGCAGATCCGGATTACTTATCCATGTTTGTGTTCTTTAGTCTTCATTCATTTAGTTATATGAGGTTCAGCAAGAACTGATTGTTCATTCTACAATGTACTGGGGCAACATAGCTTTGAAAGCCTAATGCAGATTTAAGAATGTCTCTTGTATAGAATAGTATTGACGATGAGAATGAGGCATACGATGTACCTCTTTAGCTAAGCTTTGTATCACACACAAGGTTCATTCCCTAGTGGCAAATTTTAACGGAGTATATTGCAGGAAAATAATATAATAATATAAAATGAGAATTTATGTTACCAAGACGATATCAAGAAGCCCCATCAAGTATAATACACTTCCAATCTCCTTTATTCCACGAACTCCTTCTGCTTTCAGTTCAGATTTTGATTGCCAGCTGAGATGTTCCTTCACAAGCCTCTTGCAACCTAAGCATAAAAGTTAGTCATGTTCCGCCAAGAATCTAGTTAGACATATACTTCCTCCGTCATGGTCCATTTGCAACACTTTCCTTTTTTTGATACACATTCACTTGCAACATTACTATGTAGAAAATTTGATCTAATTTATCCAAATTACCCTTCTACTTTATATCACATCACTTTATTTCAACCCTTATAATTTCCCACTACCTTTACCCATTTCCAATTAATTCATTCTTCACCAGTCATTTTGAAGGGCTATATGGACATTTTGATCAAAACCCACTTTTTCCTTAATAATTGTGCAAGTCAAGTGTTGCAAATGCTAAGGGACGGAGGGAGTATGAAAACATCAAATAGGATCAGATAACAGGATATTTGCAAGAAAGTAAGGAAACAGGGAGGGGTAGGCCAACTATATTTTAGAGGAAATAGTGTAAAGAAACCGAAAACATTGCCTGCAAAGAAGTGACGAGAGGGGATCCGTACTCACATATTTCCTTAAATTCTTATTTTCTTATTTTTACAACTTTATTTCTTGATGTTTATCATAACCTACCTACTATAATTTAGTTAAAATCTATGTTGAATTTGGAAAGTATTTTTCTCATCTTCAAACTCACATTTTATGAGAATCAAGTGAAATTTTAATATATATATAACTTGAAATGACTACAACTTATAAATATTTACAAATTTTGAGATTGCATTGACAAAAAAAGTTGATCCGTACAAATTTGATTATTGAAAATAACTAAATTTGACTTTGAAAAGTCAAAATTGGTCATATATTTTCAACCGGTGGGAGTAAATGCAAAACAACAGGATTGACAAGAGGGCAAGACTGGCCTTAAGAATGCCTTTACATTCTTTTATTGTAGTGGTACATGTCATTCACTCCATCGAACTTTGTTCCTAAAGCGATTCCTCAAATAATACTGTAGGAAATAACCCAAACATGATTTGATATCTTGAAGGTAAGATGGTATGTACCCATGACCAGTTAAAAAATTTCATCTCCAACAAGTATAAAAACTGTAATCACTCCATCCTTCTCATTTGCAACTGTTGGAATCTAAAGGAGACGTAAATTGATTGTAAGGTATCAATTAGTAGCTGTAGATTTGCTCGCTGTATAGAATATTTGACTGTAACAATAGGAGGAGAACTATAGACTAATTATGTAAACTTGTGTATATATATTTCTGATCAGAGAGAATGGAAATACAACTTCCTCAATACAAACATATTCTCTCTACATTACTTTAGCCCTTTTTGAACAGAAACCTTTAACATTTCATAATTGTTAGGAAAGTAAGGTTGATTTGGATTAAATTTTCTTTATTGTCCTTCAAACTAGGTGTTCAAAAATGAACTAATTTGGAAATGTGTCAGATAGGACAGGCACAAATTTAATAATAAATTAATGAAGGGGGGAAGTGGTTGAAAATAATGTGATGTAGCCTAAAGTAAATTATACAGAAGTGTAATTTTGAAAAGTAAAAGGACAAGTTTTCTATAAAGGAAACTGTTGCAAACAAATGTTACATCCAGAAAGGAATGTATTGTGAACGGTCCAGCGAAAGAGTGAGTATGACCTCATGTTAATGTAAGCACAATATGTAGATACCACAGTACAGAAATACTGCCTGTAGGTCGGCCTAGCTACCTAGTGCTTTCATACAAGTCAAAGGGTAATTAGTCAGCTCCTTCTGGTCTTAGTTATTCAAAGCCAGAAATATATATCCTGTCTTTAGCTACCTGGTGCTTTTGTACAAGTCAAAGGGTAATTAGTCAATTCCTTCTAGTCTTAGGCATCCAAAGACAGAATATATTTCCCAACTTTAGCTACCTAGTGCTTTTGAACAAGTCGAAGGATAATTTGTCAGTCCTTTCAACTCTTAGGCTTCGGAAAGTCGGAAACATGATTGCCACCAAAATATCTCTATCCTTTAAAAGATTATTCCCTCCGCAAGTAGAGACGTGGATCAAACATGTCTCAATCACTAAAATGCATTAGAGAACTGAACCTAGACTACAAAATTTGTGAAACAGACCTCACAGCAAACTCAGCTAGGCAACATAGATAACAAATAGATAGATTAATGTTTGTATTATATGAAATACTATCATCTTCAATATGCCTTACTAGTGTAAATTGTAAAAGGAATTACCACGAGGATATAGATTGTTTCACAAAGTGTTAGTGTTGAATCTGAGAGTGAACTGAACTCATTAAAAGATATTGACATATGATGGTTGAATCTGACAACGAAATCATCCAAATCATTTGTCTTTCCTACTCTAACCTTCTAAATTGTAAAAATAAATAGCGACATAAAGTTCTAATTCAATTTCACATTTATTACTTAATAAATAATATATATGTGAATTTCAAATGTATAATTTAGTTTTGTGTTGTTATTTTAGGCAAAACCATTAATTTCCCCATTGATGTTGTATGCATGTCCGCATTTCACTACTGAACTTTTAATTTTTTTAACTAGCACATCCACATTACCTTACATTCCAACTCGTCACATTCCGTTAAAAATTCTCTAACGGAATGCTTATCTGGCATTTTTGACGTGGCATATATAAATAAAAATGACGTGGCTAGTCCAAACTAGTTTGGGTGGGCATTTCTCCCTCATGTGAGTAGCACGTGATCATCTTCTTCTCTACTTAAATTACAAATCAGGTATATTCATTTAGGGTTTCTGCAATTGCCATCATTCAAAAATCCATTTGAGCACTTGAGCTCTAAACTTTTTAGGGTTTTTGTTTTCTAAATATTTGCAACTTTTATTCAAAGTTCCTCATCTCATCAATGTTGTCAGTGTCAAGATCATCGGCATAAAACTTTAGGTTCTTAAGGTTCATGACCAAACCAGTTTTTTTCTCAACCAAATCTCGAATAAAATGGTTTAAATCATAGCTATGAATCGTGAGAATCTAACAAAATTAAGATTTCATTGAGAAATGAAGATGAAATTCAAGGTTAATGTTGTGTCAAGTTGAAACATTAGGTAACATTAATATGTTAATCAAGATATATTTAATAATTTAGCGGTGAAATCCCGATATGCGTACAATATCAATGGGAAAATTAATGTTTAAACTAGGTTGCCAAGCCACAGTCACTCTTTTTTCCTTAAATATGCCCCGACGGAAAAAATATGCCAGGTAAGCACTCCGTTATTGAATTTTTAACGGAATGTGTCGGGTTAGAACATAAAGTAACGTTGATGTGCTAATTAAAAAAAGTAAAAATTTAGTGAAATATGGACATACATACAACATCAATGGGGAAATTAATGGTTTTGTCTTACTCTTTATTATATTTAAGTACAATTTGCACCACATACTTTAATTCAGATTTTGATTTTGATTTGCACCCTGTGTACTTATATTTGAACTAAATGCAAATCCATATTAATGCAAAGCAAGAAATTAAAATATTAGTTTTAAATTATTTTATGTTATTAAATGGATATAAATTTATTCATGTAATTAATTAGTAGTTATTATATAATGTGTAGTAGTTATTTATTAGTAGTAGAGATAAATTAGGATTCTAAGAGAGATTAGGATTTATTTATAGTCATCTTTTTTATCTTTATTAGTTCTTATCTATTTTTTTGTAGTTATCATACTAGAGTTATCATTTTAGAGTTCTAGTGGGTTTAGGTAATTTGTTAGGAGTCTATTTGAATGGGTGTAATATCTCTTATTTTACATGATGAGTTGAATTATGAATTGAAATTGTTGAGTTTTGTGGCTTGTTGCCCATAATTATCCTTCTATCTGTTGATCTTTCTTTCTCTAATTTGTCCTACATCAAATTGGTATCAAGAGCCAAAATCCTGGTATCTCTTGGTATCTTTTGATTTCACCAAATTTCTCCCTACCCAAAATTATTTTCTAGCCTTTCCTCATTTTGTCGAAGTTCTCTATAGAATCGACACCCATCTTTTGAGATTAAAACTTCAATTTTGCGGGAGAAATCGTGGTTCTCGTCTCAAATCTTTCCTAACCCAAAAAAAAACACTGTTCACATTGTCAGACTCCCGTCGTCAGAAACTTGTCACCACGTCAGAAGTCAGAGGTGGTATTCTGCTACTGTTTAGTCCTTTTCTCCAGATTTTATTCCTTTTAAAGTCATAAGAAAACCCCAAGTTTTGGAAAACTGCAGTTTGGTACCTCAAACATTCTTTGAAGTTTTAAAAATCTGCCCCTGCAGTTTAATTTATTTGCAGTCTGTTCCTGAAGTTTGAGATCTTGCAATTCAGCCCCAAAGTTTCAGGTTCTTCAAATTACATTGTTCCAGTTTTTGCAATAATTTCTTGTTCTCATACCTTTCTTTTTACATAGAGTTGCAAATTCTAAAACTTCGAAGGGAGGATTTCACAAAAAGGGATGCTACTTTTCACACCACACTTCAATGTGGAGGCAAAGTATGCAACATCATAATTGAGGAATGTGATATTAATGTTGTGTCTCCGCGTGCCATTGAGAAGTTGAAGTTACGTGTTGAACGACATCCGAGGCCTTACACTATTCCTTGGGTTGGTAATACTACACTTTATGTTTCGGAAAGATGCTATAGTTCCAATTACAATGTTCACATACTCTGAGTACATATGGTGTGATGTTTTGCCGATGAATGTTGCACATATATTGCTTGGACAGCCTTCGATTGATCATCTGGATGTGGATCATGAAGAAGGTGATATTTACTCTTTTGTGCATGGAAAATATATTATCAAGTTGCTTCCTCGCAAGCCAATAGAAACTGATGAGTCAAAGAAAAAGGATGAGCTGAAAGAAGAAAATCAGCCACCCAATGAAGTCAACGAGATACCAATGCAGTCTCATGAAAAATTCTTTGAGGAATTACATCTTGTCAAATCTGATAATGAAGTTGATCCATACATTGAAAACAACAAAGTGGTTGAAAATAAAAAGGACATGCAAAGTGAGGTTGAACATAAGGCAAAAAAAGAACATATTGACTTCATAGTTCCAGAAGATAAATTTACGTCCCGGTGTCCTTCAAGATTATTCATAATGATGCATTTTTTACGTATGGTACCTCTTCCACTAAATGAGGGGACAATGATGCGGAGCAAGAAATTAAAATATTAGTTTTAAATTATTTTATGTTATTAATTGGATATAAATTTATTGATGTAATTAATTAGTAGTAATAGTTATTTATTAGTAGTAGAGATAAATTAGGATTCTATGAGAGATTAAGATTTATTTATAGTTATCTTTTTGATCTTTATTAGTTCTTATCAGTTTTTGTTCTTTAACTGTTTTAGTAGTTATCATATTAGAGTTCTAGTGGGTTTAGTTAACTTGTTAGGAGTCTATTTAAATGGTTGTAATTTCTCTTATTTTACATGATGAATTGAATTATGAATTGAAATTGTTGAGTTTTGTGGTTTGTTGCCCCTAATTATCCATCTTCCTTTCTCTAATCTGTTCTACATCACATATTTTGTTTTGACCAACTAGAAGCACCCCACATGCTTATAATTGAAATAATATGAAAATCTGTTGGTTCTTTTAGTTGCTAGAAACAAAACATAGGGTGCTTTTTGTCCATATTTAAGTTTGAGGTGCAAATCAAAATTTGAAGTAAAGTATGGGATGCAACTTGTACTTCGGTCAAGAAAATTTTTAAGAATGAAGTAGAAAATAATAATAGAGGGAGGGTGAGAGAGATGTCAACACAAGCAATAGACTGAGAAAACATTAAAAGATGACATAGATTAACATAGATAACATAGCTAAACATAACATAGATAAACAAATAAATAGATTAATAATTGTGTTAGTGGCCAGAAGGATCACTGGTCGAACTTATGGTCGGACCATTCATAATCCAGTGATGTCATAATTATATATTTTTTAATTATGTATGTATAAATTTTAATAAAAATTATTTTTTAATTTATACTTATTTTTTTTATAATTATGCTCATTTGAATGATTAGAACACAACATCAATGTTTTAGTTTTCTAAATATAATGTGTAAAATTCAGTTTTAAAAAAATTAAAATGTACGAAACTTAAAATAAAAAAATATAATATAAGTGGTCGAACTAGTTAACTAGTGACTGAATTAATGGGTCGAAAGGTTCAACGGGTGGTTCACCGGTCCAAAATGGTTTTTGAACAAAAATAGTTTTGGAGGGTCAACCGGACAGGTGACCTGACCGATCGATGGTCCAACCGGTCAGACTGGCCGGTCCGGTCCGGGTTTCAAAACATAGGTTTTATATGAAATACTACCATCTTTTTATATGCCTTACAAGTGTAAAAGGAACTACAACTGGGTTATTGATTGTTTCGGAAAGTGTTAGTGTTGAATCTTAGTGAACGGAACTCATTAAAAGATATGGTGGTTGAATCTGAACACGAGATTATCGAAATCGTCGCATTCTATTTGTTGAGCGACTGATTGAAGATCTGAATTGACGTGCTTCCTATTTTAACATGGCTAAATTGTAAAAGTGAATTAAATAAACATATACATAATTTTCTCATTTATTTTCACATTTATTACTTGACAAATGATAAATATGTGAACTTCGTATGTATAATTTAGTTTTATATTGAGAAGCACTTAAACTCTATCCTAATAAGAAACCATACATGCCCAAGAGTTTTTTTAAGGCATCTAAAGTTCAAAAGCAAAAAGAAAAGCTTAATAATTTCTTCAACCTTTTTCTTTACTAATTATTTCATACAATCAAACAATTCAATCTTAATATCAGTTGTTGGTAATACATGACAACTAAAGATAAACCATTTAAGGAAAAACTGCCTCAATCCATTACTAATTTATTAAACTCGGTATTAGTCGTACTTGTAAGAAATAATTCAAACACTCCCACCTATCCAAAATTAGAGAACCATTTTTAAAAAGATGGTTTTTACAACAAGTTTTACATTATGAATACTAATACTAATAGTATTATCATTATTATTTTATATTTAATTTTTATGAAGCTTTATCCTTTTTTATCATAATGATAGTAGTCGAGATAGTGTTAGGTGAAAGTAACAGAAAATAATAGTGGGGTGAAAGTAATAGTGGTGTAGGTTAGTTATGGCATTTTAGGAACTTCTCGTCATTTTATTGTCTAAAAATCCAAAACGTATCACATAAAAGGAAAAGACATCTCTAGTTTTGGATCAGCAAAAGTAATAGTTTCTCTTAGACCCTGCAAATGGGTAACTAAACAAGTCATAAATGGGTAATGAGTAAAAATGTTATCCACGAACCAATGGAGCAACCCATTTGCCAGAAATACTAGTTTCACCAAAGGGAGGAAATTACGCAAAAGAGGATGGACTGGATGGCCAAGTTCTGATTTGAGCCATTCAATGTTAAAATATAGAATACATGTGGCTATGGAAGAGAGAGGAAAAAATTAAGGAATGAGGGAATCCAAGTCTTGTCACACTAAACTATGTCAATGTAACTCATTAGTTAAAATTCAATTTTCCCATACAGACTTAATTTTATGTCCTACACAAACAGTTGAGTGATATAACTATGTAAGAGCAAGATTAGGACTAGTGATAAAAGCATAAAAAACACCATAACTTCTCTGAGCCGTACAAAGTGCATGCCTACACCGAAATAAAGTCTTCATAACAACATTTGGTCAATGTTGTCATACACAGAGGGAAAAAATAATAGACATGCACAACTCTATAAAACTACTATTGTACAACAATTACCTGTAACTCCTCCATCGAAAGGCATTAATCTGATAGATTTTGGCAATGCTTCTCTCAAGCCCGTAATAATAGGCTCGAGGGTGGTTATCTGAGAAGGGGAATAAAAACTGTAAGCCATCATATAGGGAATATGTGGTCTCTGAAGCATCACCTTCTTAAATGTATACATAAAATGCATAAAATAGATAAATTGTCATAGACTGAGGAACTGTTACAGTAAACAACAAACCAAAATTCGATGAATATAGGTGTATCACAGAGAGGGCTTTATGATAGAACAAGATTTGCCAGTATATTTTATGAAACAAAACAATTTAACACAGAGAATAATGGAAAAGGTAAATTAATAATTTCAGCTTGTACCATCACAATTTGTCAAGCTTAGAGAGGACTGGGAGATACATGCTTTATTGGAAATAATTATTACATACACACTTTGTCAGAAAAGATGCTCTTAAAATCGTCATCCATGACATCATTGACTCTCCAACTTCTTATTATAAATAATGCGTGGTTGTTTCATTTTGAGGTGTGTACGAAAAAAAAATTTAAAAAATAAAAAGAGGTAATACTCTTTTTATCTAAATTTCCCTCTTATCTGAAATTGTAAGCGTTTACCGTTGCTCAACTTTTTAGCAATGAATCACTATCCATGTAAGTTTGCCTTGGTATTTTATAATTCTCTTTCATTACTTATCTATTTTGGTATCAAAAACTTGTAGATCTGAATGGGAGAGATTATCCTCTGAAAACTTATTATGTCTAGTATCTCTCAAGCATACAAGGATGGAATTGTTCAACTTTTTTCAGGTTAAAGGCTTGACTGCTATATGCACTAAAACCAGATATAGAAACTTATATCCTTTGAATTAGATTCATTAAGTAATTCTTTTGATAAGAGTAATGCATTTGAGATCAATAAATTTCTTCCAGAGCCTTCATAAAATACAATACTGCAAAATTCTGAATATCTTTTCAATAAACAAAGCACTAATACCAAAATACATAAGAAATGAATTGACAATTATATATATGAAAGATAACTTATATAGATATTGATTGCTTGTAGTTGGTACACTCACATATAAGTTCCCTTTTTTCATTGATATATACACTATAGAGATACTCGTGCAACCTAGTATACAAGGAGTATTTTATTACGTTGAATATTACTTATTTGGCAAGTGCAATCTTATTTCTCAAAATTTATGGCATCCAGCTCCCGATCACACCATAAATTACTATGTCAAACAATATTCCTTTCGAAAATTTATTTCTCTTTCCAGGATTTACAGATCATGCTGACAGATAATCACACTGGTTGGTATCAACAGAAACCCTCTCATGATTTCAACAGAAATCGCGAAGAGTCTTGACAATTGGAGGATAAACCCAACCCGAGAAGTACATGACCTCCTCCTTGAGATTCAATATAAGAAAATTGCGTCCTTCACTACACGTTAAACAGTTCAAAACTTTCCTACCATCATGTTAGTGTGCAGTTCCAACTTATCTATTCCAAGCGTGCATGTCTGCCTCAAGTGATCAGATCGTGGATAGAACCATGATATATTGTTCCTTTTTTTTTTTATGAATTGTGTTGGAAACCAAAATAATAACGTTTGACCATTGAGAATAAAACAAATCATAATAATCTTTCTGTGGTGAATGACAAAAACTGTGTCGAACTTTTGGTTGATAGCAGTGCAGAAATAGTCTCAAACATCAGAGTCTTTGCGTCTGTTCGTTGACACGAGAATGTTTCATTACCCATTCCTAAACAATTACAAAAGTTATTCACATATTCAACGAAATTCCAAAACACTTCATGGAAAAATTGTGCAGCTCAAACTTGGGTGGCTCACTAGTGGCGTAGCAGCTAAGGCAGAACAGATCTTGTGTTGGAACTGTGTTGGTGCATTCTTCAGTCTTGCACCAGTTCTTTATTTCACGTTTCAGCGAAATTCCGAAACACTTAATCTTGTGCTGGAACTGCCTTGGTGCATCCGGTCCTGCACTAACTAGATCTGAACTTGCGCTAATTAGATCTGAACTGAATCTCACCTAGCTGGTACGCCAAGGCAATTCTAACACAAGATAGGCAGTTCTAACACAATATATGAATTGCATCTGACTTAGATGGTACGTCACTAGTGAGCTACCCAGACCCAAGATCGAGCTGAACAATTTTGGCATTAAGTGTTATAAAATTTCGCTGAATATGTGAAACAATTTTGTTATTGTTTAGGGGTGAGTAATGAAGCTTTCTTACGTCAACACTCTAAATGGACGCTAAACTCTGACCTTTCAGAATATTTTTCCATCGCTATCAACCAAAAGTTCGACAAAGTTTTTGTTACTCACCATAGGTAGACTATTACGATTTGTTTTATTCTCGATGGTCACACGTTGAACATCTTGGTTTCCAACACATTTCAATAAAAATGGTACAATATATCATGGTTCCATCCACGATCCGATCACCAAATTCAGTTGACATGTACCATGCCTAAGTTCCATGGTTCACCTTTGAAATAGGTAAGTTATAACTACACCATTTTTGAAGTGTTGATTGTGTAATGAAGGATGAAATTTTTTTATATTGAATATCAAGGAGGCTATGTACTTCTTGGGTTTACTCTCTGATTGCCATTGGTTAGTCTATTGCCATTGGTTAGTCTACAAGAAACTCTTAACAATTTATGTTGAAACCATCATAGGATTTCCGTTATGCAAAGGATATTATATTGCTTGAGGTATTTAATTCAAGTGTGATAATATAACATTTCGGCTCAAATCAACTGAGCCAAGTGCACCAACTCGAGTCACTTAACACCCACCATAGGCACTAGAAAATATCTAGACATGTATGTTGGTGGTTATGGTAGTAGTATTCTAGCATTTCAAGTCACTCAACAATTCTCAATATATTCGATGGAACGGGGTGTCCCAATCCACCCCGTTAAGACTCGACGTCCTAATCGAATTTGATTAGGATAATAATCACAATTCAATCGGGTAGTGCCCTCTCGAACATCCGGCCAGATCATGGCTCTGATACCATGTGTAACATTTCGGCTCAAATTTACTGGCCCAAGTGTACCAACTCAAGCCATTTAACACCTAAGGTCTAGACAAGTTGGTGATGGTGGTAGTAGTATTCTAGTCTAATAAATCACTTAACAATTCTCACTATATTCAATGTGGGACGAGGTGCCAAACGAGGAGCTGGATGAGCTAGATGACATGAGTTTTGAGAAATAAGATTGCACTTGCAAAAACGTAATATTCAACATAAAAAAATACTTTGTATATACCAACTTGCACGAGTATCCGTATAGTGTATATATCAATGTGAGCCTACAAACTACAAACAATCAATATCTATGTAAGTTTGCCTTGTATTATAAAATATACAAGTATATATAAAGGAAAATCCAAATGGTCTTAGTTTTCAAACCAGACTACTGGTGGTAGAGGTCTAATGAAATGAAATAACTAACAGTTGTACAATGTAAATACATCAAATAAACCGATAATTATTAAACTAGACTTTGAATGCATTTATTTATATTAAAAACTTCTGCACTTATCATAACATTAAACATTTTATGGCCTTCAAAACCAAGTACACTCCAAACCATTAAAGTTTCATGAAAAGATAAACATCATAAGAACAGAAAATGCCGCAAATGGTACTTCAATGGTGATTCTCCCAAATTAAGCAAGTTGATACACCCAAATCAATCTTTTTGCAAATAATTTTATTAGCTTCAAGAAAGAGCAATAGCATTTATTAAGTGACCAATAAAAGTTACATTGGACGCTTTGACAAAATAGAGTGTAGTATACAAAAGAAGAAGTATGAAAAGACCATTATAATCACTTCTACAACATTAAGAAGTTCATTACCAAATGCCAATAACAACAGAATCCAAGAGAAAATGTACCTTATTTGATATATGATCCAGAAGTGCTCGAATAAGCCAAGGCAATGATTTAGATCCTAAAAGCCTTACTATGGAAAAAACGTGAGGTATTCCAAAAAACCCACTATATAATCGAGCAAAGCTTTGGTGTGCAGTATTTAGTTCCTACCAGAAAAACCAAAGAAGGGTCAGGTTAAGAAAATATGTTAGCTTGCCGCTGTGCCAGAATATCAGTATAGAACCTAAGAAAGGCAAGGCCTTTTATAAGGTGACTATCCAAAACGGGATAAGAGATATAGAAAATGGAACATGAGAAACTCTGATTTCTAGTCAAAATAATGTAATAATAAGTTGCCATTAGTCAACTTAAGGTGTATTGCATTACAAGGTTCATTGAATATTTTCTTTAACAGTTACAGTCAGAAATTTATGTCTGGTAATTACCTTTTGTTCATAAAGAGAGATATTTGACATATTTCCCTAAGCATTTAGTTACTACTTAACTTGATTAACTAATGCAAACGTGATTAAAATTTTCATACCAAAGTAGAAGGATTAATGTTAGATACCGAGATTCGTTAACTTACAAGTTTACTGAAGTTAATATATGATTTAGAGATGACGGTGACTTGACATGGTCACTTCAACGTGTAAAAGCATTTAAGATTCTCTATAACTTGTAAGGAATGTTTAATAAGTTGAATGAGAAAGATCAAGGTTATCTAGATAAGCTGAATAAAATGTCTAAAACCAAAACTGAACAATGAATGAGATAAATTTTTTGATAACCCATAAGCAAAACAACTTATTCAGAATATTCCCATTTAACCCTGTAAACTTTTGACAATTTTTATAATTTGAGTATGCAACATATTCTGAGACTGAACACGGCACTCACAAAATACTCAACAATAAATAATCAAATAGATAAATTATTAGCACATTTACATAAAAAAAAAAACTATTCAAACTCAGACTTATAAATATTTCAGATCCTCTGTACCTTGCAGCATCACAATTTAAACTCTTTCAAACCATCTTTAACGAACTTTCTTACTTTAAAATTAAGCACACAAGTAATAATGAGAAAGAGAAACAATTTCATACATCAGGAACAAATGTACAAAGTCAATATCAACATATATATATGATTAGACAGAATTCCAAACCTGGAAAGCATTCTGAAAAGATTCTTGCGGTGCATAAAAGTTCAACAGGGAGAACCAAAAAAAATTAATAAAGCAATAATGTCACCATTATTATTTCTTACCTGAGTACCACAATAAAAATTTGGCTTAGCATATGGAACCGATGGCTTCTGAACAGGAGCAGGGGGTACTTTTGATGATCTTACAAAGCGTTGAGTTGTATTACAAAGGATGAAATTAGGCAAGAAATCATTTTGCATCTCCGTCCAAATCTGGGAAACATAATTATGTTTACCATGTTAGCTCATGCAAGACTACCTATACAAGGTATCCATAAGATAGATCACATTGTTAATATACTCTTTTGGTTCATAATACACGAAAATGGTCATACTCAAAGTTCATTGTGGTGTCCTAAACAAGCAATCCATCTTGCTCTGGTACAAATATAATATCTACAAATGTGATTCAAATAGCAATATAGGTTGCATGTACCAAGAAGCCTCTGATTGAGATAGAGTTCTACTCAGATAGTTTTTACTAAACAAGACCTAGTTAATAAAGAGCTCCACTTAATATTGATTCAACAGAGACCTTAATAATGTAGTTAATCCAAGAGACCCTTCATTGAAACAGAAACCTAAAATATGTTGTATAAAGTGACTAGGTACAACAATACAGGACCAAGGGAAGCAAAGTAGTCTTTATCTATTAGGATTGACGACTCCTTTCGTTTGTATCTATGTAGGGCTGCAAACCGAATCCAAAATATTCAAAACATGATCATGTTCATTTTCAAATAATTGGATATTATCTGTATGCAATTGAAAGCAGGTACTAGGGTATTTGCATATTCATATCGGTTAATATCCATATCAGCTTTTAGCCGTTATTTACACTAAATATTACTTTCTGTTCGTGTTATTCACCTGTATATATGGAGTTGAATTCTTTTAAGCCATGAAAAGTTTGATAGTGAAAATTTATTGAGATTTGTAAAAGAAAATGAATATTACTATTAGTATGATATTTTATTCAGTTTGTCGAATTAAAGTTTCTTTAACATATATCACTAAAAGGAATATCACATAAGCTATTTTATTCAAATTAATTTCATTCATTTGAAATATCTGATATCCATTGCCAATTTTATCCTACGAATATTAGTCATACTCATATCCATAGTAAATGGATATCTGTATCCAATTTATGTCCATTTACACCCCTAATTCTACGCATATATGCTACATGCACTTTGCTTCAGCTTTCCTCTTTATTGTTGGGAAGTGTATATGAATTCTTCACAACCACCTTAAAAATGATATGCTTATCTCTCTACAATATGGGAGATATTATTAATATTTATTACTCCTGATTACATGGAATTGTGTGCATCTCTATGGCAATCACTTTTCTCAGCTATGAAGGACCTTGACGACTCTTTCATCTAAAACGCTAAATAAAGACAATGTGGGAACCACTCAGAGGAATATTATCTGTCCACCTCATGCTAAAAGTTATAGAAAAACTCTCTACAGACTACCTTTTAATGGCCTACCACATGACAGTATGCTGGATGAAGTGGCACCTTGGTATAACATAATATAAGATTGTCCACATAACTTATTATGTAAAGAAAGTTTATATACAAGAAAGGAACTTCAAAGAACCTTAATAATTGTTTCACATACCTCAGAAGCCAGACGGCTTGAATATGAAACAGGAGAAATGTTTTCTTGCATCTCACTCAACATGAGATTAAAAGAATCTATTGAAAGATCTTTCAATAGCAATTCATGAGCAAGTTGCAAGACACCTAGGAGTTTTTCCAATTCCTGAGAACAAAGCAATGCTGACTTCAATACAAATATGGCATGTGTGCACAGGCATACTGCTCATGCACTTGCGTGTGTGTATTTCTTTTTCTGGGAATGTGTGTGGAGAGAAAAAGTAGTAGTGAGAAAAACATGCATACCACGATCGAACAAAGATCTTGCGACTCGAAGCGATCAAACAGAAACTCGATATTTTCTCTGAATACTTTATTCATCCTCTCAGAAATTAAACTTCTCAAGTTGATTGTCCTTCCCAGCAACTATTCATGCAAGAAAGAATCACTAGAAACACATTTACAGCTAAATAGAGAGTATATAATAGTATATATATGAACTCAAAAACATTAATAGATACTAACGATATAATGTAGTTTTGATTATTTTTTATAAAACCCTAGCAATTAAACTTCTCAAGTTGATTGTCCTTACCAGCAACTATTCATGCAAGAAAGAATCACCAGAAACACATTTACAACTAAAAAGAGAGTATATAATAGTATATATATGAACTTAAAAACATTAACAGATACTAATGATATAACGTAATTTTGATTATTTTTTATAAAACCCTACAATTGACAAACTCTTGTGAGTAAAACATCATATCGAAATAGAGGTACACATAAGCATGTGTGTATCTTAGACACATTACCCTTTGCCATATTGATGCAAAATTACCCTAGACACATTACCCTTTTTTCTCACTCATATATAAGGACTTGAGATGTGCTAAATTCCATTGATGCAAAAGATTTAGACTGTGTTTGTTTAAGTCTGAATGTCTCTGAATGGAATTATTTCCAAATTCGCTCAGATGTATACCCCATTCAGACTGTCTGTTTTTGATCATCAATTAATGAGTGCGCTCAGACATTTTCAGCAAAAAAATCTGAACAGACAAAGTACAAAAAAAGAGACTTATTCAATTCAGAGTTCATAAAAATCTTTGTTTCTAATATTGGGTCTAACTTCGACAAGTATTCAATCAAAAGAAACAGATACCTACATCCAAAACTTTACCGTCTTCTTTTCTTATCATCATTAGATCTGCAATTTTCATTTTGATTTTCATATCTTAAGCCTCCTACATCTCCCTCCCCCATCATCCTCAGATCTGCAAATTCCATCATCGTACTTCCTGTGCTTCAAATCTATAGTTGTTTGATTTTCTTATCATTTTGATAGATATAGCAGGGAGGAGTTCATTATATAGAGAGGGATTTATATTGGTAGCAATACTAATAAAAGATCTGGATGGTACTCTGCATATATATATATATATATATAGACACACACACACACATTAAAATCAATTTCTTATTCGAACAAAAAAGGAAATTTTTTGTTCTAATTTATTGGTTATATATATACACTTGTACTATTGTTGTGTGCAAGATTGTTTTCTTATATTTTACTTGTAATTATTTTAGTTTAGTTTCTTGCTAACTAAGTAGTTAAAACAAATTTATTATTAAAATAAAATTATTTTTTAAGCATTTGATGTTTGTTCATAGTTAGCCAACAAAACAATTTACCACAATATGGAACGTTAAATAGTCAAATATGTTAATACTATATTACAAATTTTTATTAGGTATAATTTTTTTTTGGTTATAGCAACGTAAAATGGTCGAAATAACCAATTCAGATGTTTATGACACAATTATAAACAAACACCAAGTTTGGTATTCAGACTGTTCTACATTTAGATTCAGATATAAATGCTTAACTAATTCAATAAAATGAATCTATTTAGATTCAGACACTTAATAAAACAAACACAGCCTTAATATATAAACATGTATGGTGTATGTTTATTATCATGCAAAAAGATTTTCGGATGATGTGTGCGGACAAAGTGGGGAAAGTGCAAATTTTGTCAACTGCTTGATGTTAATATTCTTGTAATATTAACGAATAGTATGGCAATTTATGAAAGAAAAGAACATTTAAAACTTCATTCAAAGAACACACCTTAACTGTGCATAAATATTTACATTTATTTCAATCCAGAGAAGAAGTTTACGGTGTATATCAAAAGGATAATTTGAGGGAATATAAGAGAAGAAGTTTACGGGGTAAATAAAAATAGCATAGACAATTCACCCTCACGGCCTCACCTTCACTCTATTCATCTTCAATAAAGTAGTAAATCTCATAGGTTGAACAGAGAACTTTTCTCCGTTATCCAGTGCAAATAGAAATGATGCATCAAGTAGCTCACTGCGCAATTGAAAACCATTATGCAAGAATATGGTAAAATTCCACATTTTTAGTTGTTAGTACAGTAACTGGCTAACTGCAAAAGCAAAGAAAAAGTCTACCTTGCAGCCCAGCTTTTGTAGTATGTGAAAATGGTCTCTGATAACTTCAAAACAAATATATCAAAACAATTATCAACCTACAAAGAAAAGAGTGAGTCGTCGTGAAGCCATGAACTTTTCACAGTATATAGATGAAGCCAAAGAGTTATATATGTAAAGCCAAAGAGCTATTGCTTTCACGCATTTGCATGAAGGTGCAGTCTCTTATAATGAGCACATAGGCGCAAATGCAGTGTAAGTGCTAAATAATAAAATGTGCAGATGAAAATATGAGCTGTCTTTGTGCACATCACTGACACACATCTACAAACTCTATAGGCTCCAGATATAGCTGTTCTTAGTAGTTAGATTAGTTCTTAGAGATCATACATCTACATCTGCAGTACCAGACTGAGGAGCTGACTGCAATGTAGTAAACGTCAAGCTCTAAACTTTGCCTCCCATTAGGAGAGTCATCACTGATTTATAACAAGTAAAATAATATGGTATGCAAGACAAAAGTACACATCAGTTTGCAGATAATTTGCAAATGCAATCCGCTTGTCACCAGAAAAAATTTATTAGCTCTCTGCTTCTAAATGGTACCAGCAGATTTCACACATTAATGTATTTTTTGGCATGAAAGAATGGGATGTAGGTGATTTGGTTCAGAAGTTATCAGTTTCAATGACAAATACGAGTTACCTCAGCTTCAATTTCGTCATAGAGGAAACGCTGCTTAAGAAACACTAGTGCATGCTGAGCAGAATCATTGTAGATGTCAAATGGCATCAAAACGCTCTCTAGGAGACCAGCATTTTGTGACTCAAGCACATAATCCACCAGCATCCATGGAAGAGAGCACTCGATAGGAAACTGCACAGAGACAAGATACAAGTCCTTTGTTAGGAAAGAGTGAAATAAAGAGCAAAGCACAAGATAGAAAAAATACTAACATTAAAAGCGCTAGAAGATGGAAAGTTAGGACTAAACTCCATACAGAAAACAAAATAGAAACTTTTAAGGTTTTTTCCCTCAATTTTATAGCTATACGATATAAAACATGCAAATGCAGAAAGAACAGAAGTATTATACTGGTGGCTCTTTGAGAAGTGTTGGCTATTGTATTCTTATGCAAAATCACTTGCTAAATAATACGGAGTGTTAAAAGATCATAATGAATTGCAATCAAAATAAAGAAAAAACAAAACTGGATCAGATACATCACTCAGAATATAATTTAAGGACTTGAGATATGCTAAATGACATTGATGGCCTTGTATCACCTTCATTCATCATACACCCTGATATTAACCACAGGCCTACAGTTACCTGGTCCATTAACCCCATCTACAAGCCTAACAACGAAACAACTGTAACATCAGGTTACACTAGAAGCAACTATGACCCACATATTGCTATATAGACAATGTCGACTGGATAGCCCAATCTGTAGTTTTGAGAGTTCTCTTTGGCACCATTGATAATGCCCCAGGACCAAGAACGAACAACACTAACACAAATACCAAGGTTTACAGAATCACCAGTCATGTCCCAGAAACAGGTCTTGAGCCTTACCTTGTCATAAACTTCCCGACTAAGTACTGATGTAGTACAGCTTACCACTTACCAGAATATATCTGACATTTGCAAGATTTGTTTGTAATTGCATGACCTAAAGTGAACATTAATGTGCCATGTGTGGCAGAGAACCTACAAACAAGCTTTTAGATAACTATACAGCATTTATGCCAATAACTTGTTCCTGTTTATGTGTGTGTATGTTTGGAAAAAATATTTTTTACTAAATTAAATTTTTAAATACTAAAAAAAAGAGGATAAGGGTTAGTAGAACCATTCCATAGGACAGTATACATACAATGTGAAAAATATCTTACACATCTGAGCCAAGTTGTTTTCTAAAGGCAGTTCCTAAAATTCACTGTTAGATTATCCTAGTCACCCTTTACCAAAGTCCACCATTCTCTCCATAATGTTCAAGCCAAAAAATGGTCAGTGAATAACACTGCGTTCCTTATGAGTTTAAGAACTTGACAACCACAACACTTACTGCACAGAGATCCCCTTATGTTGAAATGAAAGAGGAACATAACTAAATAGAGGGACAATTAACCAACACCTTCCCTCGCTTCCAGCGGTAATCCACTATACAATTGAATAGTAGATCACTGCAAAAGTAAATGATACCTTCAACACAAACCACCATATCTCTCCCCATTAAAACCTGAGAACACAGTCACCATCGAATATACTGTACCCAGCCACTAAAAATCGAGCTTCTATCAAGAAAGTTAATATGTATATCCTAATTCCCTTTTTCTTCTTTTTCTTTTCTGTTTTTGTATCCAGCTAGCGAAAGTTATGCAGATATGTATTTTCCATTTTACTTTTTTCCATCAGTTTTCGAGTTTATAATTCCAGGCAGTGAGAAAATATAATAAGTCAGTGTACCATATGGCAGTAAACATATCGACAGAATAATGGAACAAAAGTAGCATCATTCATTCAATCAACTTCACCTGTATAACTCGAGAAGATTCCAAATAAAACTCTCTGAACCATAAGAAACCAAGATCCGTCAAAGTTGTTATAGTCACTGCAGTACAGAAACGTCATTGTGTGATAGTAAACTTTATCTTTTTTAAACTACAACTGAAAATGCAGAAAATTCATTTCATATCAGATATCAGGAAACAAGTAAATGAAAAGACAATCACTATTTTAGTAAACGAAAGAGGAAAACTGATAAAAATTTACCTAAGGCCTTGAAGACTTGTCTAGCTTCATGTCGGCCTACATTTGAATTTCTCATGGGGATATCAAAGTTCATGATGAGGGAATTTTTGAGTCCACAAATGAGCTAATATAATTATAAGCTACAAGAAGTCAGCTAGAATACCATATACGGCAAATAGGATGACCTCCATGCCAATTGCTAAATATTATGATTATATTTTATTTCCACACTTTTATGCTTGATATGATGTAAGATGTCTACCAGCTACAAGTTCGATATTGTATTGAACTGTTTCACGTTATTATTCTAGTTTTTGATAGAATTCATGTTTTTTAGTAGTTAGATATCAACTATGGATATGTAAGCTACACAAAAAATTAAGGATTTACTGGTGCATAGCATGCAAACTGCAAATACTGGTTTCCAAAAAAAGGATCTTCCATCTTGTTGCCACAAAGTATTAACACTTTCATCATCTGAGACGATTGCTATCATTGGCAACATTTGTGTTATTCGTTAACATTAACGGCAAGATAAGTATAGAATCCTTAGTCCTTTTTCAACGATAAGATAAATGCACAACTCTCTACACATGTAATCTTTGTTGTATTAATGAAAACAGTCGCATTAAAAATAGTGGAGAACATTAGATCATGAGTATGTATGAATGTAAAAGGAAAATAAGTGCCTGAAAAAGAAGGAAAAAGGGTGTGAATGTAAAAGGAAAACAAGTGCGAGTTGTGGAAAACGAAAAAAAAAATCATTTTTCTTATATAGTCAACGACAAGTGGTTCAAAAACAAATTATGCATAGATTTTTGTCAACAAACCTGTATAGTCTAACATGTGCAGGAAAAAGCTAAGCTTGTAGAAGAATGTTTCCAGTTGTTTCAACTCATTAGTGGGAATTTCAGAGCCAGCATTCCCAAAAAGTCCCCCAGGCTTTCTCATATTACCACCAGATACAGCCTCATATATAAGGAACTGCAAGCAATGAATCTGAAAGAAAAACAAGAAAGAAAGAGCAACAGAAGTGCATATATTATCCAACTTTAGAAATAAAATGGAAACAATAACATGCTCTAAAATGAAAACTTCTCAAAATTTTAAATAATTAATGCATAGTGATCTTCCTGAACTTTCAAGCTAGTCATAATATAATTAAGATATTACAGAACAATTCATAATAATTATATACTAAAGCAAATCAGAGGGAACTCTACTGAAGAAATCGAATCATATTCTCCAGTAAGATGAAAGTAAAACAAAAAAATATCATGTCACCAACACTTAATCTTCAAGGCTTACCTCAAAGGTAACTAGGGATGTAATACCCAGTTTTAATGAGAGTATCATTAATCTAAACCCTCCCTCTTCACGTAATGTAGTTTGGAAGAGTTCAGGTGGTTCCTAGGTCAAGTCAACAGTGTTTGACAACTACAAAGCACAAACACTTTTCCAAGGGCAAAACTTTGTTTACAACACGTGTAGAACACATCTACTCCTTGGGCACACTTGGACACATTGAAACTTCCTATAATTTATTTAATTAGTTAAATATTGGGCAATTCAGGATACTCGCATTCCAATTTCGACGCTGATCTCCACAATTGCATAAAGAATGAAACGAAAAATTAAAAATGAAATTTGCATGGTTTGCTGATAGAGATTTATCTGCTCTATCTCTTTTTGTCCACACTACTAAGTCTGAATAGGTAGACCCAGTTTTCAACTGTCACGAAATTTACATACAGCTGCCTCAAGGTTAACAAATTACACCTCACTACATTTTCAATTTCAGCCCTTTTAGTTGCACTCTTACAAAAATAAAACAAAGACTTAAAACCATCCAGAACTTATATAAAGTTTATCATACAATTATGATGAATTCATCAAATACACATAATGCAACATGTATGCTCATGTGCTGTATCCTCCATTGTGGAAAATTCAATGGATCGTGTGCATAACATGTCATGCAATTCTCCCATATCAGTGTATGTGGTTCTTAATTAGACACCTTACTACAAATTTCTCTAGCTTCACACCATTCGTTGTACCAAGTAACTGGAACTTCTATCCTTAGTTATTTAAATCGTAAAAATATCAAGTATCGTGAACCCCCATATCATATTTCATGTATCGTATTGTGTATTAAATTGTAAAAATATCTAGTATCGAAAACCCCCATATCGTGTTTCATGTATCGTATTGTGAATTTCATCGTATGATACAAGAAATAAATGCAAAATGTGATAATATACATTTAGAAATATTTATAAATTATAACAAAGCTTGTTGGCAAACATGCATATTAGTTTGATTATAAATTATAATGTAGAACTTAAACTACTAGTCGATCTTTAAGCATATAAATAACAAATTAACAAACTCGCGTATCAGCTTGTCATAATATAGAAGTGCATTACCAATTATTTCTTTGACCTAAAAATGTTTTATAAATAGGTAAATATTATTTAAAATACTCTAAATAGCTTGATATTACTTCCAAAAATAAATGTAAAGTGTATTGTTTTCATATGAGTCCACATTACTGTATCAGTATTACAACTATAATCCCATAAGAAAACAATATGTGTGCTCTACTAGGAAAAAAATTTACCCAAGAGGCAAGAGCTTGAACATACATAAACAGATATAATGTCAGGAGATATTGAGGAATTGACAGTGACTACGGATCAGGTGAGAGAAGCCCTCGATGGCAATATCTCAAGAGGTGGCAAACTACTAAGATTTCTCTATTCTTGTTATTCATTGGGGGCGAGGAACAAATTAAAATACCGAATTAATTATTCCACTTTTTATTCTACCCTCTTTTGTTGAAAAAATATTAACCTTTTTGTGTCCATGACCAACTCTTGCCACTGCATCCTTCACTAATCCCACATGGATGAAACAAATAACCTTAAAATTTGGGTAAAAGTTTGGCGGTTTGGTAGTTGACGGAATCACATGAGCAAATCTCGTTGTACCTTGTCTTTAACAAAACTACTTCAGCAATTCAACAGGGTGTAGCCGAATCCCAGCTTCATGGTATACTATTCTAGGATTTCGAATATACGGAAACATTTACATTCCAACTCTTTTTGGCAAATGCTTATTATTTAAAAATATTCGGGCATCAAAAGATAACGAGAGAAAAAATTATCATGAAACACAATACGCTGCAGCACTTCTTTTTCTATTTTTTACTTTTTCAAGTTACATTAAGTAAACATCTTACAAAAAATTTTGTTAGACATATGAAAAGAGAGAGAGGAGTCCTTTGACAAAGAAATGAAGAAAGTACAACACCATAATTATTGCACATAGAGATATACAAAATGCAACTTTGATATAAGATTGAAGAACCTCAATTAGGACGGATGAAGGAACCAAATTCCAAGACAAAATGGAAGATATCACCCAAAAGAATATATACGAGTGAAGCTAGAAAAACCTGAGCTGTTGTTGGTGCAACTGCCCTGGGATAAAAGATGTTCCCTTTGCTTTCTTCACCTTCTTGTTGAATTGACTGTAACTCCAATTCAGGCCTGTTAGTATTTGCCATCCAGTCTGCTGAAAGTGTCCTCATATCAGAAAGAATCCTGAAAAGTATCAATTAGAAACAACGCAAATACAATTGAAGGTGTTGGGGCATGCTATACATTCTAAGACCAACTTTTGATAGTTTAAGCTTTTTGTGAGTAATCACTAATTTAACATGGTACATAATCACCTGGGTAGAGGATCAGTAAGTTATGTGAAACAGAAAATGGTTTACAAAAACGTCATTTGTTAATGTAGGACAATCACGTATAATGTGGTTGTCCGAGTAGAAGGCTTTTGAAACCAATGCCAAATAATTGATACGATAAACTAGAAGGTTTATAAATATTTAGGAATGCAATCCCAATAAGAGCCGTGTGCAATTGGTTGTGTTTATCTCTACATCCCCTTTCCTCTTCTACTCCAATTGTGCATCACCAATTCTAAAATCTAAATCCTGTCCCCATCACTTTTGATGAATCATCGAACAAACTAACAGAAAGAATAGGGCCTAGGCCTAGCCGTGTTTCAGTTAGAAGAAAGTGGAAAACTTTTCAAGGGAATGAAGAACCTCTACATGTGCATGAAGTCTAGCAGAACTTCCTTCCGAAGACATTTGTGGGTATAATGTTATGAACTTATCATCAACTCCGTTGTTTTAATACATCAGTGGATTTTAACTTTGGTTTAGGGTAAATTCTTCATGTGCAAAACATTAGAAGCGTACCTGGAGAGGTCCTTCTTCTTCCGGAATGTCGTACGTAACATCGTTGCTAATGTATTTTGCACAAAATCCTGAACCTCAGAATGTATAGTTTCCCATAATGCATCCGCTACTAATGTGTCACATCGCTGCATCATCGATCCGATGCTCTTAATGTAGCTAACAAGTTCAACCAACGCTTTTCTTTCCTCCGCACTATAATTGTATCTTACCACCTAGATAACAACTTGACAATTGTAGTCATTTCAAGCATAAAAAAGAGAATGAAAATTAGATGCACAACTAGAGAATTAGTGGTTAAGCTAATAAAATCCAGTAATTAAAACCGTCATAAGTCTGCTTTAGAATTATATTACGTTTGAAGATTACTCCCTTCAACCTGCCAAGAATGTCAGAGTTAAGATCTAACATTGACTGTGGTATCTGACAAGTAATATTGTAAGTGGAATGTTGTTTCCAACAAGTGCCCACTCACACATAAAGGGGATCACAACACTTTCATATGACAAGGATTCTCATAGAATTACATTCCCTTATTGAAATTTATCTCATAAACCAGTATTTCATTTTTGTAATTTGACTTCCTTTTGTTAAATAATCAGCACTTAGTTCCTTAAAAGATAAGAGGTAATATTATAGTTTTAGATGAAGGACAAATATGCACAAAGGAATAAAGGGAACAAAAGAATAATAGACAACGAGAAAAATCATAATGCTTAAATTAATATTTCAACCCAACAGGTGTCAACTACGAAGACTACAGCACATATATAAAGCAAATAAAACCCCAATGTCAGTTATTATACCATGATCTAATAAAGAATCCAACTCCTTATATTAACTGTCCACTAAAAAGTTCAACAATATATTCACCTAAAATAAAAGAAGATATTTCATAATTATGGAGATGTTTAATCACGAAACTATGATATCAAATACCAGTTAAATAATTTCCTAATTTTTTTAGTCCTTTCCCTCTTTTGCTAGTTCTATGATAGTCTACCTAATAAAATAACAGGTATTTCATAGTTACAATTCCCTTTTATCATGAATTTATAATATCAAATACTAGATCAATAATCTCCTAATCTCCTTATAGTTCTTTACCCCTTTTGAGACTTTTGCTTATACTATTTTTAATCGAAATGTTTCCAAGGATGTACAAAGAAAATGACGACCACAACTATGTTACATTGTCACTTCACTTTTGGCTGAAGTATATAAGTTTTGATGCTCGCCACTCTACGACACACAGCACTCAAACAACGATAGAGGAGCAGGCAATTTATTTTAGTGTAGAAGATTAGCAAGATACTTGTGTTGGACTCCCAAAATAAATGTGTCGGGCTGGAAACTTCTTCCATGTCCAATTAACAAAGATTAACAATATATAGAAAATAAAGAAAAATTACCTTACCTACTACCTCACATGAATACATCTTCTTTGACAGGAAAGTTATTACCAAAATGGCAAAAAACCATTATTGTAATACTAATGGTTCACCTCTTTCCCCTTAAGAGACAACTTTAATAAAGATCCATTGGTCAAAGCATTTGAAAACATGATGAAATAGTGGGAATGTGGAACAGTCTAAAACATACTGACGTATCTGAAAACAGGAAGTAGGAGTGATACAGAAACGTGAAAGAATTTCAAAACACCAGCTGAGTGTTGCCCCAATGTTATTCCTTCTCTTCTCATGACTCCTAGACTCCAAGAGGTTGATAATTCATGTCTCCTTAGAGGCAAAGCTGTGTTCATGAGTGTGGTGGCATGTGTGAGTCCAACTGGGAGAGAGAGAGAGAGAGAGAGAGAGAGAGAGAGAGAACCCATATCTCTCATCCAGTCCTTTGGCAAGGTTTCAGTTTCTATCATCATTACAATTTTAGTTATGGCAAATTTAGAGTTGTTTTGATTTCACAGAAATTGACTATGCTCCATTAAGTTTTTCGTTATCCTCACAGTTGTACCTCTTCTGAGAACGGTTTCTCCCTCGTCGAACTCACTTCTGTTAAATGAAACAAACTAGAAATTGACTATGCTCCATTAGTTTTTCATTATCTTCACAGTTGTATCTCTTCGGAGAACGACTTCTCCCTCATCGAACTCACAATTCTGTTAAACAAAAACAAACTTTCTGTCTAAATAGGTATTTAGGTATAGAAATATAATAATGTACAAACTCTCTCTCACACACACACATACATAATACATAATATGTAACAAGCCAGTTATATAGTCATTAGAGAAAAGGATTTATAACTTCTTAATTCTTTGATGTGCACTCCATTTAATATCTAGTTTATAACCTCTTAATTCATTGATGTGCACTCCACTATTTCATATCTAGTTTCTCAACTGAATCACTTCCATTCCGCAGAAGACCTGTCCCTTACTGTTAGTATAGAGCACTTTTCGGACTAACAGAACCAAATAGAGCAATTCCCCCAATCTGCTCTCAAACTTACATCAGTGGCTTTATTTCCTCATTTAACTCGCCAAAACAAAATATTAGAAACATACAGAAATAAAATATTAAATTGATGCCACCTGGAGGAGTGCTAAATCTAAAATATCATGCCATCATAAATTAGAAGACCTAATAAACCCACAAGTCTATATGAATTAAGGTATAAATATAGAGGAGATGGTGTTGGAGATAGGAATAAATTGAGATACCAAATGAAGACTCTTTTGATCTAATAGTAGCATATGCTTGTTTTAGAAGACATGCCAAACTTATTAAAGCATTGAAAGAATACCAAAAAATAAAATTAATAAAGATCAAATATATAAAATTAAAAGGATAATGTCAAACCGCAAAGATTAGTATGAAAGTAATAGACTATTTACAATTTATTTAAAAACCTTCTCATAGTCGGAAAATGATGCTGATGTCTCAACTGAACCTGTAGGAACAGAATCTTTGCAGGGCCGTGAGAATTTCCATGCACATTGCTCCCAAATACGTGCAGTCCATCTGCTTAAGAGCTGAAATCCTTCAACCACCATATCATACATGTTTCCTTTCACTTCTTTGCACCACTCAATATCAGCACCGTCTAGTGATTTTAGTAACACTAACTGCACAACCATGAGTGAAAAGAAAAAATATATATTACAATTTTAAATGACCTATAACGTCATATGCCAGAAATGAAAGAAGTTCCTGAGCACGACAGAATACAGAAAAGAATATTTCTGTTACGTTTTATCAATAAGGCTTTTCATAGTCAACAAAATTGCATGTTCTCAATAAAGAGTATCTAATGCTAAAGTGTGCTATGTGTGCACTTTAGGAACTGCGCAAGGGAAGGGGAGGGGTGGGGAGGGAATAAGGAATGTCACTGGCCAAAGCTTTATATCACTTTAAAACAACACTAATAGAAGCTTTCTAAACATTTTCCCCTGTCGATGAAGAAAGATGACATGATAAGAAACGTCTCCCATTTTGACAACTCTATGAACTGAACTATCTAGATTATGCATTGAAATTTTTGTATAATCTCAATGATACAGATATTACCAATTTTACAACTTCAAATATGAGAGTATTCAATATTTGAATTATATGCATACAATCGTGCAAACCAGTGCTAAACCAAAAGTAAGTTTCTAAGACTTCATATAACTACCTAATCTGTGGCTGTCTACTGCATGGTTAACAGATATCTTTAAGAAAAACGCTAGGGACCGAGGGTGAAAAAATAACATCAACAAATAAAAAAGAAGACAGAATGCCCACTGTGTTATTCACTCTGCCCTTCACCACATTGAGTAGCAGAAGGTGATCTTGGTAGACTTCTTTTGTCTGCAATTATTCCTCACACCAGAAACTAGCCATAGCAAGAAGTTAGGGTTTTGCGAGTAAGTAATCTGGGTATTAAAGTCATTTCAAGCATTTACATCATTGTCCTTCACTACATTGTGTAGCAGAAGGTGATCTCGGTAGACTTCTTCTTTTGTCTGCAATTATTCTTCACACCAGAAACTAGCAATTTGGGTATTTACATCTTTGTACTCCCCCACCCCCCACCCCACCCCACCCAGGGCTACACCATGTGTAGTAGAGTGTAAATCGTTCACACATTTGGCTGCTCTCTCTCTCTCATTCAAAACATTTGGCAGCTATAGCTAAATTTTGTAATCATCTCCTTTCGTGCTATGCCTCCATTTTAAAAATATACGAGAAAAATCGAACTCTATGGATCAAAACAACATGCAAAAACAATACATTTTAACTAATTTATAAAAAAAATTTCGAGCTCCTTTACATAGTTCTTATTATCTTCTAAGAATCAATGTATTTTAACCCTTCAAAAAATATTAACTTCACATGGTTCATCAACTACGCTATACAACACAAAGAAGTAAGGAAATTTACATACCCCTTAATTTTTATGTTTTTTCAATCTATACGATTAGCTTTTTCAAAAAAATATTTGTAAATTTTTTGATGTAAAACTAGTGGGTATGATTGCAAAAAAGGGCTATAGCTCATTTCCCTCAATCACTATATATAAAGGCAGGCAGACATATTTAACACAAGACGGCAAGCCTTGGTTTTGAATTTCTTAGATAATATTAGAACTTTTTAATATATTACATATAAAGAAGTGGTGGAAAAACAAAATAGCAGAAGTTTTCTGAGTAAATAGAGTGCACGAAGCCCTTCCCACATTGAGGAGATCTCGATTAGTCTGGGAGTTTATAAGGTTAGCAAAGGTACTAACCCCTAGGCCTTTCAGAATGCTTATGGTAGACCCCAGTTGGTGCACTTGGGCCCATAGTTTCGAGCCAGATTGTTACATATAACTTATTCAATTAACTATAAGATTCAAAAAAAAATTATGATAAACATACATATGTGTCTCTGTGAGAGATAGAGAGAGAGATATACATACATATGGTAATATGTGTGCGTCTCAAAGGGAGGGTGGGAGAGAGAGAGAGAGAGATTTCCAGTGCACCAGCCCAGAGTGGAGCTGTACTTGTGATATTTTGCTTGGGATACATTTTATTTTGTCAGCTTTATGGATGTTGTATATTATCAGATGTTTTATCTTTTATTGACATTGGAAGCATATCATATGTAGCAAGGTACTGTTTCGTAGGTTAATGAATCTTCCACCTATTTCATGGGATGGATATGAGGATATTTATGGATGAACTCTTCCAAAGTAATCTGTATGTCGATAATGCATTACATATAGGAGAATGGGGGCTCAGCAATCAGCAACAACAAAACAGGTTGCCAATTGTTTACCTTCCCAAATATATAAATACAGAAAATAAGTATTTGCATGTGTGTGTGTCCTTGTACACCCTAAAGAGGAAAATGAAAGAGAGGGAACACAGGCTCAAAACTAATACACACGCATAATTATGTGCATTGCACATATACTCTGTGTGGCTGTATATAAACATGCTAAATATACAATATTGGGGGCTCAGAGCTATCAACAGCAGCTCCTTGCCAAAAAAGTTGGAAAATGGGGAAGCTTAAAGGTCCAACACATTGTGCAGCGTGAAGAATGTGTGCGTGCATGTGTGTCTGAGCGAGAGAGAGAGAGAGAAGCCTGCTGAACCTCAAAACTAATGTATTAGTGTATTTACATTAAATGTTTTAGAGCGGGGAAAAAAATAAAAAAAAATAAAGACAACACCTGATTCATAGATGAAGCAAAACGAATAGTGAAATCATCATGCTCAGCACGAATTGAACCAATGTGATTGATGATCAAATAGTGACGCTGATAAGTGAATTATGTCAAGGCATTTTGCCAAAGAAAATCAACAAGCCAAATATTATAGGTACAGCTCTGCAGAAAAACCTACTATATATGGAAGCATCAAGTATATAAATGATAAACGGTAAGAGATTAAGTCATCAATTAATATGCTATACTAGTTTTTAGTTAATATATTTCACTGCACAAAGGTATTTTAGCATACACATTTTATTCTCCCCCGCCCCCCAACCCCAAGCCACAAAAGGTGTATAAACCATACTAACATGGCATAGAAATGACGAACTACTACTACATAAGTTCATTATAATTAACTTGCTGCATAGATTTGACAGTTTGCAATTAATTTAAAGTCAAAAAATATGAAACAAATATATAATGCCCTGTTCCTCTCAAGTAATTCTGATTTTCAACAACTGTGTTATCTCATCGAACACCCCACATATGGTATGCAGTGAACTTCCCGAGTATAAACTTCACTTCATCTTATAAGCATGACATTGCTTACAGCATAAATGACGAATACTTCAAAAAATGTGTTAGCTCTGATCAAAATTCGCTCAACTTTTTCCAAGTAGTTTTGCCATGACAAGATGATAACGCTCGCAGATAACATTTTAATCTATGGACGACCAGTAAGAGGCAAACAAGACACAGATTGTACTGTCAAACAGGTGCAATATACAAAAATTTAAGGAAATCTTTACATGTGACATAAATAAAGAATAATACATAAGCTATCAAAAGAAACAAATTAAAAATGTCAAGGATATTCTTGTGCTTCACGGGGTGGAAGTTCATGAGGTGCCGGAAGGGCGAGAAGACGAGCTTGTGCAGAGAACTTCTGGAAGTACATTGATAACTCTTTTAAAATTGCAGCTGGAGAAAGATGAAGGTCTGGGAAGGCAGGTACAACAGGATCATTCTATGCCCAAGATAATTATTTGGGGTGGGAGAAGAAACATTGTTAGTACAAAAACAAGGCAGGTCTCCATATTGAAATCAATAGCTTTCAATTTGTAAAAGTATTACAAGAGCGTGACATTTTTATATCTCAAGATTGCACGACACAGAAAAGTACAGAATAAATAAGCTTGTACACCTTAAAAATGTTGATCAGTCTATTGATTTTCACCCTCTTATACAATGACTCGCTATCCTTTTCTGAAGATGTTGCTAAAACAACAAGGACGGGTAAAACACGAAGAAGAACATGCCCATCTGGAAATAGAAGGGCAAAATCCAACTCCAACGTCTCAACAGAGAATACTATGAGAACCTGAAGAATGTCTTCTACGCTATTGTGAGTCAAGGAGTTCAGAATGTGAAATAATGGAAATACTGGAAGCATTCATGCAGCTACAGTTTATAGTGGAATATGCAGAAGATTCACCATTCATGGAGTAGCCTCACTAATACAGGTTTGATGTAGCAATACATGTATATCATATTTGATGCTTAGTTACTGTTGTTTAATTGCCTATTAGAGAATAGACTCTGAACTGCCCCACTTCCTTTTAAGTAGAAAGGTAGGGCTATTTTTTAAAAATTCCATCTCAGTTTCAAAAAGAGGTGGTTCCTCTTAATAGCTAGAAGAATTCATGCTGCATCAAAATTAGCATTATATAATAACTATGATATGATTGTATTAATATCATTATTAATATTACCGTTGTTATCTTTTTATTATTTTATATTACTAATATGATCCAGTGTAGAGGCAACTCTTATTTGAAATTTTCACAAACTACAACTATCTAGTTTAATGGATATCTACATATTCAAAAATGTTAGAGGTTGCAGGTTAGGCGGAGTGGCAAGAGCATCCCTGCTAGACCATTAGGTTGGGGAATCAAACCTCTTTTGTATTTTTATTTTTTTGGGTCTTTGTCAGGTGGTGGTGCTAATGGTAGATTTAGAGAAATATTGTATAATAATATCATTAAGTTAAACTGTGTAAATAAAGAAAAATAAAATATTTTAGAAGTTACAGAAGGTTAAAAATAAATTATTATTGTATCAGTTAAACTCGTTTTCAAACACAAGTTACTTTACAGTCTCCTTATTAAGATGCACATAAACATTCCGACTTAATCCTTTAATTTTTACAATGTCTTTTCTTTTATGTAGAAAAACAAGCTGATGTAGGACACAGGTTACTTTACGGTCTTCTTATTAAGATGCACATAAGCATTCCGACTTAATCCTTTAATTTTCACAATGTCTTTTCTTTTATTTAGAAAAATGAGCTGATGTAGGACAAGGGTTAGGCAGGGTGAAAAGGGATAACTTGGCTCCAAGAGCCACTCACAAACACACAAAACTCACTAACTCAATTCATAATATTATTCAACATGCTGAAAATATTAGATTACATCACTTTATACAGAACTCCTAAACTTAATCGGCAAGATAAACTCCAAAAATCTCTCTAAGAATCCTAATATGCCTCTAGTATAAGAATCCTAGTACACCTCTACTACTAATAATAATTGTCAACATATTATTCTATATTCTAGAAAATTCTAATAGTAAATAATATTACTAATAATAATTAATTATAATAATAATTTATTCCAAAACAATAAAACAAAAGAATTAACAATTAAAATTCTAATAATTTGTTCCACATCACGAGCTCTAGCCCTAGTGATACTCCTCTTATGGTGAAGGTCT
>CM025786.1:14824031-14843073 GCA_014636745.2 Centella asiatica
AGCTTTCTAAGAAATTGGTTGAAATTCAGTCTTTTAGATCATTGGTAGTATATGGGAGGTAGCAAAGTTAGAAAAAAAGTAGTACTTCAATCCAGAGCATATTACAAATAATTTTTCTTGAAACTAACAATCTTCCATCAAAGCATTCCTTATTACTATTTATTTGGAAAAAAAAAAGATTAAAACTCATCAAGCAAGAATATTTTCCTTGCGTCACTCAATTACAGCTCAGTCAATAAGATCTCTTGATCAAAGGATTGACCTGACTACTAGTTTCCCCTATCTAAAAGGCTAGCATATATTTAAGAAGATAAATTATATATTAAAGTATGCCTCCAATATTTGGAATATGCAACATAATTCAGAATCACAAAATGTAAAAGAGAAAGTCATATCATGATGTAGTCTCACATATGCAAAAGACAGCTGATAAATGAGTTGTAAAGGATTCTAGACAACTAGATTATTTGCTACTAGCCCGTTGCTATGGGTTGGGGGAAGAATTAGGATCCTTGAGGAATGATACTGTGCTGCATAACAATATATTACATGAAGGATACTTGTTTACACGGAACATCTCAGCATGCAGATTCAACAAAATCGCCCACCTTGTACTCAAGAAGATCTGTTGAATAGAATATGTAGAAATTAAGTAATAGAGTAATTGTGCTAAATCAGCCTACTACTAGAACAGATTGGAAAATAAATTGAACCATAGGTGCATGCATTTGTATCTGCTAAGATAAGAAAAGAAACAAACATGCACCTGCAGATCATCTAACTCTTCCCTCATTGAATCAGTGTCTTGCCACTGAACACTGACTTGAGTGAATGTCCTGATATATAAGATAATAAATTAACAATCAATTGAAATACTAAGGGACAAAAACAACCAAAAAACAATTTATCATGCTTCTTTTGAATAGAACTTTTGACCCAAAAGAAAGGTGTGATGTTACACATTATGAAAAAAATAAGACAAAAACTATGACTTAATCCTAATCGTTCAAATTTCGAAGATAAAGAAAATGCTTCAAAATACTTACAGCATAATTTATAATAATTTTCAATGATCAATGAAAATCAGATTGTACTGAAAATAGTAATGAATACATCATCCCACCATAACCTAAAGAGCAACATCTCCAAAGGCTAAGAACAAATCCCGAGTAATATTTCAGAAAGTCATTGCTAACCCCCGTGGTACTCTAGGCATGGTTTCAATTTACAGCAAGTACTCTATTTATTTTCATAATTTTCCTTCTACTTTGCACCAAAATTACAACTTTACCCTAATCTGTGTCCAATTTAGCCAGAGTGCCGGACTCACTTAAATAGGGAAAAAAATGGTTGTGTTACCAAATAGAACCCCCTTTGCTTATCCAGATTTAGTAATAGAGAATTATAATTAATGTTCAGGAATAATACTCTAGCTATTTTATGTGTTCATTGAGTTGTAGGATCTTTGTGTAAAGCATTGTGATCTGTAATTACTCTTTGATTACGATGATCAGCTGATTTTAATAAAGTTAAGTTGTACTTGTGATTCTAATGATTGTTAGAGAGAGAAGTTTCTACAACCCATTCCGCATCATAATCTTTATGGCCTTTCCTGAATTCAACTCCATAACAAGTGGCAGTAAAGTATGTAGTATAGTAGCTACTACATCCTAGAGAAAGTAAGCATCCTGCCATAAAAAACTATGCACAATAGGCACTTCCTTCCTCACCTCCCCAAATGAGGATGAATGAAGAAACCAAATAATAGAATAGGAAAGTTATAATTTCATTCCAAAATATAAGGTCACTGCCATAAATTCTAACGCCACTAAAGAGGGAGAGAGATGGAGGGAGAGAGGCAGGGAGGGGGATTGTGTGTGTGTGAGAGAGAGAGAGAGACAGAGCAGAGTGCAACAGTAGAGACGGCTGCAGAGTATCAAGTATATACCTTTTATACCAGGAGAAATCATTAGGTATGCTTGCTTTTGAATTTTTCAGATGATCGAGTTGAACCAAAACATCAAGTAGCTTCAACATGGACCTATATGAAAACATACGTATTTAGCTAATCATGCATATTCTGAGAAATTGTGAATATAAAACTATAGCATATAGGGTAAACTGTAAAAATTCAAAAATAGTTTAACACATAAATATTTATGAAACTGCAATCTTACCAATTTTCCAATAAACTAACAGAGCAACAAATATTATCAGGGACCACATATTGAACTTATTTGAAAGAAAAATATAACTCGTGTATGGATATAGCAGATCTAACTGTCAAATACAAAATCTTTACATGTTAATTGAAAGGAAGAAAAAAAAAAAGAATAAGTAACAACAGACCAGAGGTGAGTTACAGTAGGACCATTGATGCGTCGCTCAGGCCTAGAAAACCGTTGCATATCAGCTGCTAACTGCATGAAATGAGTATAAGTGCCATTTGTTAATTGAATGTAGCTAACTGGTCCAACAACAATTTTGATTTCACAATTTGTTACACAGGAAATGCTACATAAAAACACATTATTGATGGAACAATTATATTATGTTTTTTTTATTTCACTGAGATTCTACTATTGGAGTTTCTTCTTTTGTCTAAAAACATTTTCCATCATGTAAGAAAGGTATGGACATGATGAAGAGAAAGGAAATATGATATATCATACTTTAGATGCTGCTGATGCTTGCCATCGCTGAATTTCACGTAAGCGACTCATTTCCAGGTCCAGAACTTGATAGGTTTCTAAATATAAGTCAGCCTGACTATGCTTCATAGACTCTGGAAGCTGCCATTACACATACAGAAATGTGAGTACTGCACTTTATTCACACAAGCATCATGACGGGGAGGGAAAGGGGTTTGGTTTTTTTAACAGGAGAACCAAAAGATATATCACACCAGTTAAAGTGCATGAACAAAATTTTATTTTGTTAATTATCCACATACAGATACAGATAATTGAACTTAACCTAGAAATATCCCATAAACACCATACCGGTGTCAAAGTTAATATCGTTCATATCGCAATATGATTTATCAATTCAAGATAGACTGCTAATAGAAGCATATTAATTATTAGTCTTTCCAAATCAACTACTTTATTAAGAAAACTTACTAGGACAAAGCCAATATTTCTATCTATAGTAATGAAATATTTACAAAATAAGCCTACATATATTTAAGAAGCCCAAGATGAATTGGTATATAGAGACACATCAAGTATTTAAGACATTTTCATGAAATAGATACGATCACCTTTATTATGTAGATATAAATTCACAAACTTATTTGAGTGAATATTTGCGATGAAGACTTAAATTTTATTACTTCAAATGTTAAAACGCTAATTGATAGGGTTTGATAGTTTTAATTTTCAACGGTTGGTTGACGAATATTCGCTGCACAAGCCTCCTTTTTCTTTTCGTTTTCTTTATCTTTTTTTAAATTTTGATTAGTTTTAAAAGATTCCAACTGTGTGGATTGGAAAGGCATCTAATATTAACGGTACATGAATTCTTTCAAAATATTTTGTGAGCTTCATATTTATAATCAAGTCAAATAAAATTACTTTCAACAACTCAATTTTTTCTTATTATACATGGTTATAATGCGGTGTTGCAGGTGCCAATGTATATGAAAATTTACGTACATATTCTTTACTCTTTCAGTCCATCCGGTTCGATTTGTTAAAAATGAATCATAAAATTAAAAGAACAGGGCATGTGCACCAAATATTTCTGGCACAGCTGCAGCTTTCCCTCATTCCCAAAGAAATATAATAAACAAAAAAATAAGTATAAAATTAATTAAATTCATTTTAAAAACTACCATAAAGATAACAAATATCATGATACTCTCTTATTTCTATTTCGTTCATCACTCTCTCAATTTCTATTTTCATACCCTAGACTTTATTTTCAAACCCATTTCTGCACGTAAAAAATATTAAGCGTGAAAGATGATGCTCTCTCCAATTATGCAAAGCAGCTGTAAATTGAAAGTTTCTCAAAGGTCATCAGATTGGCAAGGCCAGTCAAGAGGATCCTTGCAACAAATGAGAAATCAAAATAACCCACAACTGTAAATTGCATTTTTCTCAAACAGCAAAGCAAGACAAGTATCACCGCTTAATCAGCAAGATATTTACAGGCTTACAGCCCACCTCAGGAATTGTTCGTAGCATTTTGCATATCTCACCACCTTTCAGAAAGAAATACAAGAACAGTAGTAAAACCTAGAACTGTTTTTACTGACATACCCAACAGCAGAGTACTAATCAAATCAGCCCAAACAATAACAGAACATTTTCCAGTATATACCTAATCAGGACAAGGTGGAAAGACTCAAAGAAAACTGCAACTAATAAGCCCCTATGAATTCCTGAAACCTGAACTATATCTAAACAAACAGACAGTTAGCATTCTTCAAACCAGACATGTCTGACAATGTCTGTGTTAGCAAACATTGGAGAGAAAAGGTGCAACAGAAGAAAAGCGACAGATCTTGAAAGTTCAACAAGTTTTGCAAGTTGTCTGGATAGATTTTATTCATGTCTTGAATTCCTTCTATGTTGCATCATTGCTGGAATTTGACCCAAAGGATTGACATAGTGTATCACCATCCACAGTGATGATGAATAGACAGAATGCCAGTAAAGAAATTAGAAAGAAATGAATTTTTCTTGTGTCATCTTTTAAGATACAAGAAAGTGGGTCCCGTATGACTGTTACATGCTACCATGTAACACACATTTACACATGAGACAGACCCTTTAAAACTGTTATTATTAAATTTTTCTCTTAAATTGGTAAATTTATTTCCTTTTACTTATGTATGCGACTTATAAAGGGAAGAAATCAGAACCTAGTGTAAATCTGACCACAAACATTAAGTTATAAAAAATTCTCAAATACATATGTAGAGAATTCCAATCTATGACCTGAGGAAGTGCTTTCACACAACTCCGATATGTATAGAGCACAGATCCCATCTCCTTCCCTTCGTGGATAAGAATATTCTGCATGTGGTCCAGCATTTACCATAAATAAAAAACATATTTAATGACTTCTTATAATTATAACCGACAACTCAACTCCAATTAAATCAATATTTTGAATTTAAATAGAATAATTATGTATATTTGTTCAACGCAGTGACATAAGAAGTGAAACAATGAGAGAAAGGGCCACGTACCAGCTGGTTAAGAGCTTTTGTGTCTTCTGACAATGATAGGCGATAAGCAGAAACGTCGCTATATTCTACAAATCAAAAGAGACCATAAGTGTTTTTACTGTCTATCACATCAATTATCAGAAAAACAAAAACGTTAGTTTAATAATAGAGAAAACGAATGAGAACAGTAGAACCCAAATCATGAAAATGTCGTGTATAAATACACAAGCACACGTGCTGACACGCACATAAATGTTGACATGGCCGCCAAAAACTAACAAATGATGATCCAAAAGAATTAATGATCACAAGGCATCAATATCAACACCTAAAACCAAAACGATAACTTGAAATAGACAAATTGATCCATAGGGAAGTTCACGAGCAACTTACAGGCCAAGATGTGTGTTCACCAGCAATTACATGATGGCATATTAGTTACAATATTTATTACATTCTGATAGAAAATTTTAGTCATATCTATTTGAAAATTATATTATTTAAAATTTAATATGTCATTGTTTGCCCTCAAATGTCAAATTGCATCTCTTACTAGGAATGGAGGGAGTAATTGAAAAATGTCTCTTTTTGTTTTATGATATGATATCTAAGAAATAAATAAATGAATTTCTCAAATGGCCTTTTATATAACTAGATTCAAGAAAGTCTGTAAGGTGATTATTATGAAGACAAATGTTGTTTATAACTTTTGACAAGCTATTCATTATGTTATTGGTGAAGGTGATTTCTCAGAAGTTTTCCAAAGTTGCACGGGTATGAACACCATTCACAAATTTCTATGACTGGACGAGCATACACAATAGGTTTTCCAAAGCCATAAGTAGGGGTGTTCAAAATCCAAAGCAATCCAATCAAACAGACCAAACCAAATCAAACCAATGACTTTTGGTTGGGTTAAACATTTTAATTGGTTTGATTTGGGTTATAAAATTTTCAACCCTGACTGTTATTGGTTTGGTTTGGGTTAAAGTGTAGTACAAAACCGATCAAACCGAACCAAACCAAACCAAATACATACAAAAATAAGTAAAATATTAATATTTTGTATAATTTAAATTACAAATATTAATTTCAATTATATAAATTTACACAATCATATCAATAAAAGGAGTTACAGGCTTTAAAAGTTATAATTTGTTTTTTTATTAATTTACACTAATTATATTGTATTTTACATAAGATATCAACATTAATTTCAAACCATTCAACCCAACCCAAACCGAACAGATAAATAATGGTTTGTTTTGGTTTGGATTATACATATTTATGGTTTGGTTTGGGTTTTAATAATCCTAAACTGATAACATTGGTTTGGGGTGAAAAAATTTATCCAAACTGCCCAATGCACACCCCTAGCAATAAGGGATGCAACGGTCAGAAGGTTGCATATGATGGCTATCTATTATAATACACATGTACATGCGTACATTTAACCTACTTAAATCCCTCCGTGTGAGTGTGTGCACATACACACACACATAATTTTATAATTGATGCAGTATTGATTTAAACTCCTATAAAAAAAAATTAAATCCAAAATATTTTGTGAAACTTTGCATCCAGGTTTTGCTTGATACTAGCACATGAGATCCATTGCTCTCTAGACTGTAAGCAAGCTTCCAAAAAATTGTCATTATCAAATGCGCTGTTAAGTTTAGAATTGTAAAAGATGCATATATACACATACCAATGGGACTATTTGTTGCACCTCTTTCAGTTGAGACACAAACTGCTGGTCCTTGCACCTCAGGTTGGTCATCCTACAGCGACAACATTGTACAATCATCTCAAAAAAAATGTAACGACCAAAGCAGATACTCTCTAAGTTTAGGGTTCTTCATACTACCACCATAGAAGCTAAGCCCAGCCAAAAGTTACTCAACTTTAAACACGAAGCAGACAAACTATATGAAAGCTCTTCTGATATTGACAAAGAGAGTAAATGAAATAATAATAATAATGCATGACACACATCACAAACTTGTAAGAAAATAGTCCCAAAATGAGTTTCATATATTCTTTAATTTTCAAAACGTAGAAATACAAACTACATTCCAAAAATTAGAGATGCCTTACAAGTTGATCCTTGTACATATATTGGAACCCCAAGATTCAAGTTGTGATAACTACCTTTGTTCTAACAATTGATCCAAGTACATTTGTAAAGCCCTTGGATTCACCTTATGAAATGTAAGTAACTATATAATAAGATTTTAATTATCAAAGTTAGTTTGCAATACTAATTGGTAAGTAGTTTACAGTGCAAAATTGTCACTGATCAAAACTATATAAATTCACATCAACAAGTTTGAAATGTAGAAACTATGACAAAATTATGATGCATCTAAATTTTGGAATGAAGTGGCATATTTGAAATTAGTTTGTACTCCCTCCATTCTAAAATCAGAGATACACTTTTGACTTCTCAAGGCAATTTGCAAATCCTAAGATTGAAAATAAATATCAATCTATTCATGTTTTGAACTCAATAACAATGGTAAGTACTAAAGCAATAATTAGCCTATAAGATTCAACATTGATATCCTACCATTTATATATTAACTCAAATCAATGATACACATACTTAATGCATTTTAAACTTGAATCAATCTATGTCAATTTTACAGTTTGGGGTTTCCAAAATTGACTTCAAAAAATTGAAATAATCTTGGAACCACCAGAGAGTATTTAGAAACAATTCCTTTCTTGTGTTTTTACGATATTAACTTCTATGGGAGCTAAAACTAATAAACTTCTTGATGAAGGCAAATGCATCTCTAAATTCGACTGGATGGATTATACCGTCTAAGTACTTATTGCGCCTGACAAAACCCTCGAAGGATTAAGACGGAAGAAATTGAAGACAATCCTCACTAGGGCTTGATTTAAGGAGTTCCGAGTAGAAGTTTTCATATATAATAACAATTACTCGTAATAAACTACTTGAAGAAGTTACACAATTACCAAATTTTGATCTCCTTAAATAGCAACACCTTTGAAACCAGATTATAGATTCAAATACTTGGAATTAAAAGTTGACGGCATTACCTCGAGCGAGAAAGTAGAAAGAGCTGCAATGGCTTCTTCAACAGGAACAGCCATGGAAATCGCTCTCAATCTACAGAAGAAAATACAATGATCGAAGAGATTTTCAATGTTCTTACACTAGAAATCTGAATGTTCGAAAGAATATGAGATCAATTCATGAGAAAGAAGCTGTTATCTGAAATTGGGGATTTGCGTGTTACATACATCGCTCTCAGAGAAGAATCAAGTCGGAGAATGTTGAAGACTCTGTAGAACCTGTAAGTAAGTGGAGCTCACGGAAATTGCTTCTAACGGCACTCTTTTTTTTTTCCTTTTTTTTTTTTTTTTTTTTTTTTTGCGTTCGCCACCCGTTTAGGAAAGTGGGTCGGTTACAGAAGAAGTGGGTTAACAATTATGGGCTAATGGCGTTGGTGTGAAGCAAAAGTCTGCCTATTACATTAATAATTCAAAATTCTAATATCACTTTTTACTTTTTATTTTATTTTTCTTATAATTAGCTAGAAAATTCATGTTTTAAGTATTTTAGTTGGAATCTATTAAATTTGTGGTTGATTTTAATATTTTTGATTTGATTATGATTGATTACATAATTTAATTTTTTTATAATTTCTAAGATGTTAATTGTCATTATAATTATTTGAGATTATAATAAATTTTATTGTGATTTTTGTAGTGTTTTATTGTGTGCCTTATAGAAATGATTTTTTCTGTCGATCTCAAGTGACATGATTTTGTTTGTCTATCATACTCGGTCAACTCGATGACTTTAACTAGGTTAGGATTCAAACAGTTGCATTAATGTAAATTAAGGAAAATAATATTAATTTGATTAAAATGGAATTTTTCTCCCAAGATGTGCTAAAGTGTTTTTTTTCCTTTTTATTAATTATTTCAACTAATTTTGTATTTTCAAAACTAATTAATTTTTTCCAAAAACTAAACTATATGAATTGAAAAAACATTTGAATTTATTTTTTTTAAGTAAAGAGGTTCTATATCATAGGTTCTACAACACGGGCACAATATTTATTTAAATTCTAATTTAATTAAGGTTTCTAAATTAATTCTATATCTTATATATATATTCTTTCAAGATTATTTAGGAAAGGGTAATTGTACACATTTAATACATATTTTATTCAATATTTATTTTTAATGCTCAGTAATAACAGTTATTTCTAAACTTAATTTTAACCCAAATCTTATTGAAGAAATGGAATTTATTTGATTATTTTAATAATAATAATAATAATAATGTTAACTAAGTATAACTAATTGTTAGATTTTGAATTACATTAACTTTGTTTTTGTTACTTCTCATGTATTGATGTTCAATAAATTAATTGTTAGTGCAATATAAGTTCAAGTGTTTGTAGAAGGGGATGAATACAAACACCTAAAACTTTTCGCTCTTTTAAACTTAAAAGTGCTTACTGGAAAACAGCTGCAATGAACAGAAAAACTATAAAAAATGAACAAACAGATTCAAGTTAAAATAGTTGTATTATAACTTGATATTTTTCTGGAAATCTGTAAAATCACAACTGTGATTTACAGCTACAAATTCTGTGAATAAATACACAGCTTCTCACACTCACTAGCTACGAAAACTTCTCTCTAAAAAAATAAATCTCTCAGGAAATATATTACAGAGTTTCCTAGTGTTGTGTGCTTCTATGTTTGTTTGATTTTTTTGGATAGATTCAATCAATTTGTGTATTTGTTGTAATGAGAACTCCTATGTTTATATGTCGAACAGTGGTTGAAATCACGTGCTTAAGACGTACTGTTTTTCTCAACTTAGCTGCAAGTATGTCACATCGTTGCCTTATGTGTCAGACTGCTGCATGTTTTGTTGTTACTTTTTCTTCCCCTAATCTGTGTGTATTTAATGTTGAAGAGTTCTCATTGGATCAAAACAAACTTCAAGAAATATCTTTCCAGTTGATATCTCTTACTTTTGTAACACATTACGTTGATTTCCGTGTAAGTACTAATGACGGGTGCAAGTTGTCATAACGATCCATTGACTACCAGCCCTGATGGACTTTGATCAGTGCTTTTGGATCCCCTATTCAGAAGCTTATTGACTGGATCAAGGTTTCAACCTTCACTTGAGTTGCGCTTAGTGCTTCTTAATCCTGATGGTTATGACTGACGACATACACTGATGGCTTTCACTGATGCTATGTTGGTCATTTCCCCTGATGGGTTGGCCTGACACTGACATGTCCTGAAGTTTTCCCTGACGGGTTGGTATGCTTTCGTCATCCCTTGACATGTTTCCCTTTATTGGTTCCCCTGATGGGTTCCCCTGATGAGTTCCCCTGATCGGTTCCCCCTGACGGTACTTAATCAACGTAACTTCGTTTAGAATAATATCTGATGTGCGAAATATTTTGACTGTTAACAAGTAACATCAGACATTCTTTTTCACTCTGTCAAGTCCTTTGGATGTTCCATTTCCTGACTTGCCTTGTGAAGTTATTAACCATCCACTGATGAATAAGTTTTTTATCAGTAGATGCAAAACTTGTGCTGATAACTCAAGTATTTACAGTTGCACAATTTATTACATAATCATCATCATCTTTAACTCTAACATTAATCTTCTTTATTTTCCACACGAGTAGATACGTATGAACTCAATGGAATTGAAAAAAAATCAGAAAGCCATTTATCTAATTTAAATTGTACAAATAAATTTAATTCATTTTAGAATTTTAAATCAAATTCAATACTATTACAAATATACAACTTCCAATTTCATATTTTTTTTAATTTTTTGTATCACCATCTGTATTTGAATTACTTTTTATAAAGTAAAAATATTAGGTAGTCATTTCCAAGAAAAATATTATAGGTAGTACTTTTTATGTTAGTTTTTTATCTTTATAATTTTTTTTTTTCAAATTATCCATCTATAACAGTTCTGAATATGAATTTCAAATGAAAGAAAACTCATCCCATCTTTTTATCTGCACATCGTTCCACGTTCTCCACCCAGCACATTCTTCAAAACTCCCGTTTCATCACTCGTCTCCATGTCCCATTCCCTATGTCATCATCTCCAATTTTCTTCTTTCTTTCCTTTCTCTTACTGTCTCATTTCCTCTCCTCTCTCTCCTTTTATGTTTTTGTTATGTTTTTCTTCCTCACCTTTTCCAACTCTTCATTTATCTTTTATCATATTGTTTATTTCTTAAAATTTTCACCAGTCTTCTGTTGTGAACTATTTTTTGTAAATATTTAGTGGGATTTTCGTTTTAGGTTTGTTAATGTATTTTCAACAAGTTCCTTTGAGCAGACCGAAGAGAAAAAGGTAAAATTAAGACTTGAAACTTCTTCTCTGTTTTAATTGCTAGATGGATTTATATATAAAATTGTTCTCTTCAAATGTGAAGCCAAAAGATGGTATTTTCTAGATCTAAATATGGTCTTCTCTAGATATGGTCTAATTTATGATGTTCCAGATGAAGTTTGAAATTTTAATTTTAATTTTTATTTTGTATGACAAAAAAAAAGAAGAAGAGAAAAAGCACTGCAATAAAATTACTAAAAAAAATAAAAATTAGATTTAATAAATTACTAGCGGCAAAATTCATGCAAGCGTTGAACCATCTTTACAATTTTAATTTAATGTATGAGTAAATGTATATTCACGCATAAATTGATACCTTAACTCAGAGAATTACAAATAAATACTTCATTAGTTTTATAATTAGACAAATAAATACTTCATTTCCTCTGCTCCCCATTAACCCCTCTCTCTCTTTCTATTCATTTCTCTTTTCATCTTTCTTCTTTTATATTTTTCAATTAAAGTTTTTTTCCCCCCTTAATTCAACAGATTATACGGCTTTTGAAAGAAGAAGTGTTCAAGATTTGGGTTGTTTTGTAGAATTATTAGTTCATTTTTCATTTGTAAGAGTATTTTGTTAATTTTGAATGTGTTGTTAGTTTTGAGGATATGTGGCAGTCATTTGTTTTGATTTGTAACATCTTATGAACTTAGAAAAATTAATTGAACTGATTTTATTTAACTTAGTCAAGAAAAGAACAGTATTTCAGGTAAGAAATTTGATATACCATAATAAAAATAACATTAGAATACTAGAATTTCATATCAAAATAGAAAAATAAATAAATAATAAATTGTTCTGCAATTGTCTCTGTTCAATTTAAATAACTTTAACCTCGTCATTTTTCAGAAAAATTATGTATATAATCATCTTAAATACATGTCCTGTTCAATTTAAATTATTTTTACCAAGATTAATACCGTAGTTTCTTTGGTAAATTTATCATAATAATTCAGAGTTGGGTTCGAGAAATAGAATTAATTAAAAGTTCCCTTTATAATGTGCTGTAAATTGGAAAAAAAAAATAAGAATCTAAAAATTACATGCATGTATGTGCAATTTTTTTAACAAATTAATTTTGAAATTTTATTAAATAAATACTATCCCCATAAATTAATTAATTAAAATTTATTTTTGGTTCATCTTTAAAATAACTAGCCATCGACTCCGTACTACGTACATAAATTGATTTTTTTCTTATTTTGATTATATAAATTTTAAATAAGGTTGTTCAAATGATATTTTAATGATTTTGTTTTTCTTGTATTTAATCTATTTTAAAAAAGAGTGATATGCAAAAATTAATGTTTGTTTACTAAAATATATTATATTTTTATTGAAGTGGTATTTTTTTAAAAATAATTTGTTATTGTAATCGTGTTATGTTATAACTGAAATTTTTGTACAAATTTAATGATTAAATTTATTATTTGATCATGTAATTTAGAATAAACATATAATATTATTATTTGTGCATAATTAAAATATAATTATTTTGTGTCATTTAATAATCGGTTTTGGCCTTTCTCCGTGATCTATTTCCTTCAATTTTTCTTAAAGCATCTTATAATTTTGAATATAAATTCTTTTATATAATTGTAACCATACTAATGAATAGAACATGAGAAAAAATAAGATGGTGTGCCAAGTTTCACATAATTTGATTATGTGAAATACATAATTTTAACAGTTAAAAAAATAATTAAATCAAAATCATTTAGATTATGTTAAATTTTCAATATTAATATGAATATGTTTTACATTGTCAATTTAAACGAAATTTGTTTACTTGATCTCATGATTATTAAGATTTAATATAGATTAATTTATTAAATGTATAAAAAAAAAATCTAAGCCTATATTAAATTTTGGTAAAATAATGTTGTAAGTTGATTTATGATTAGATAAAATGATAAAATAAACTAATTTTATATTTTATAAATATTAGATAAAAATCGTAACTATTATTCTTTTCGTTTCAAAATAAATATATTTTAAAATATATTTTAGTTCACATAAAATAGAGATGCTCCTTCCCACTTCCCACGAATTATTTTAATCTCTAGAAATAATTGCGGATTGACGTGATGAAAGTAAAATTTTCAATGATCATATACAACGTTGTCCCCGCGGTCTAATTTGGTTGTTTGGTCCTCATCATAAATCCCTGCTATATGCACACTTGAATTCCGTGACCTAAAGTGCATGAACCCAAAAGTCTTATCTATTTTTGTGGCTCAATTAATTGAAACTTATAAATTAATGATATATATGAAAGCTCCACCAAATGAAGTAGTATTCCAAATCACTATTATATTAGAAACTATAGATTAATGTTCGGTCATATCCAATTTTGTTGTTTAAATTAAATAAGTAATATAGCTGCCAGATATTTTCTCTGAAATTTCATTAAATAAACTATATGTGCCAAGCTAATGTACTAATGTAGATTATTACTATCGTGAATAATACATTTAGTCGCCTTTGGAAACATTTCTTGTTGGACCCACTTTTTATTTAGCCTAAAATGACAATTAAATACCATTGGAGTATTATCCTTTGTCCAAGATTAAATATATATTTTAAGTTTTTAAGTCAAACGATGATATATTAAATATAAATTAGTTTTAATTTAGTTGGATTGACGTGATACAATTATTATAATATAGTTTATAAAAAAATATTTAATCACAACATAATTTATATTTAAAATTTTCATATGTTACATTAGTTTCAAAATTCAGTACTTTATTGTTTGACTCAAAAAATTTAAAATGTATATCTAATTTTGGACCAAATGAAGTAATATACCAAGCATCATCCTTCTTTATTATCTTCAGCAGAACGGATGCCATCATAATTTGTGGTAAGAAGAAGAGAAACAAAATGATTAATGAGAATTTATTGGAGATAAAGGATGACTTGATTAGGACAAAAACTCAAAAGCAATCAGCTATAATATGATAAAGTTTTTCATGAAAATAGACACCAGAATTGGAAGGCATGTAAATACATGTACATAAAGGTTTAAAGCTAATTTGGACACGTCTATTCCATTAATAGAAGCATAAATTATAACTATACACTCCCAATTAAATGTGTATAGTCGAACTACCCATCTGTTTGATAAGAACCCATATTTATTAGTGTTAGCTGTTCATTGTTGTTGAATGATCTATATAATTGCACCCATGTTATTGCTTTCTATGTGCAGCATCACAAGAGGAAGCACTTTTTTCTTGTGTTTGTGACAAAAGACTAACATGGGTAGTTCTTTATGGTCTGTTTTTGTGCTGTTTTTTGTTGTGGGAATGAGCCTCCGCTTTCAGAAAGCCGAGGCTCGTGCATTTTTCGTGTTCGGGGACTCGCTAGTCGACAGCGGCAACAACAACTATTTGGCTACCACTGCTCGGGCAGATTCGCCTCCTTATGGCATTGATTATCCCACTGGACGACCCACAGGCCGTTTCTCTAACGGACTAAATATTCCGGACATAATCAGTTAAGTTTGTCTAAATCGAAATAAATTTCAATCCAACTGTCTCAACAATAACTTTTTTTCCTTTGTTTTCTGGTCCCCCCACAACAATGTATGCTAATTGCGACAATTTTTAGGTGAACAAATTGGGTCAGAACCCACATTGCCATACTTGAGTCCAGAGCTAACTGGGGAGAAACTACTAGTTGGTGCAAACTTTGCTTCTGCTGGCATTGGCATACTCAATGACACTGGAGTCCAATTTGTAGGACTTCCATTTTTAGATAAACTGGAATTTTGCTCAAATTCATTTATAAAACAAAAACTACTAAATTCTTTTGACAATGCTATAAAATTAAATCTATGTTATGTTTTGTGTGCCATTGCAGGTAAACATTCTTCGGATGCCAAGACAGTTTGAATTATTTCAAGAATATCAACAAAGAGTAGCAGAACTCGTAGGAACTGAAGAAACACAAAGATTAGTTAACCAAGGCCTTGTTCTCATTACCTTGGGTGGGAATGATTTTGTTAACAACTACTACCTTATACCTTTCTCGTTTAGGTCTCGCCAATACGCTCTTCCCGATTATGTCCATTTTATCATCTCCGAATACAAGAAAATTTTGATGGTAATTTCATTCATTTCACAATATGTATGAATAGGGTGACAATATTTTTTACCTAATTTTATTGCATTATACACGTGATACGATTATTTAAGTACGATCGATTTACTTGAAATAAACAGAAACGCTGTGCTTTTTGTTTTTACACGTGTAGACGTTGTATGAACTTGGAGGCCGGAGAGTGCTAGTGACAGGTGCCGGGCCCTTGGGATGCGTGCCGTCGGAGCGGGCACAGAGTGGCAACAATGGGGGGTGTAACGAGGAGCTGCAACGAGCTGCTTCCTTGTATGACCCGCAGCTCACTCAAATGTTGAAAGAGCTGAATAGTGAATTAGGCAGTGATATTTTTATTGGTGCTAATACAAATCTGATGCACACTGATTTCATCACCAATCCTCAAGCATTTGGTATGTACCTTAGCTTAATTATTTCATTCTTGCTCAGTTCTAGAGAATATTCCTACTTGCAAATAATGCATTGTTTAATTCAGTACCTAAATATTCATGCATTGTTTAGATGAACTCCAATCAATACATCAAAATATTCTAGTTTTAATGACCAATGTTAACCGATGTTATATTATTAAAAGTTAATAGACATTTTATATTGGTTTTATTGGCCAATATTTTTTTTTTCATTTTATGCTTTAGCACACTTGTTATTCGATATATATATATATATATATATATATAGATGATGGATAAAGATAATGTTGTTTTGAAGTTAATGAATATTATTGACAATCAACCCACCATAATCAGTCAATGAGAATCTTATACGTTTATCTAAATTTCAAAAAGTTACACTGTTAAGTGTGTGAGTTCAACTCTTTATTATTAAAAACAAATAAAATTAGTCGATATAATTGAGCTGAAAGATTATTACTAATTTGGGATGGTTGAACAGGATTTGTTACATCTACAGAAGCATGTTGTGGGCAGGGGCCAAACAACGGGCTTGGGCTGTGCAATCAAATTTCTAACTTGTGTCCAGACAGAAACATATATGCATTTTGGGATGCATTTCACCCATCAGAAAAGGCTTGCAGATTGATTGCAAGGCAAATCATGAGTGGTACAACAGACTACATGAGCCCCATGAACCTCAGTACTATCATGGCTTTGGATTCTAAGGCCTAATAATTTTTAATTTTTATGTAATTGGTGTCCATCTCGATCCAATACTAAGTTTATAATATTTCATTTCTATGACAGTTAAGGGGAAAAATATATGTTAGTGTCTCAATTTATGTATGTATTCCTTTTTATTGGAAGAATATGTTGCAAGTATCTAAGGAGCAAACTGTTACAAAAAACTGATAACCAAATTATTACTTCAAGTAATCTTGATTTTCAAAGTTACCCAAAAATAATCTCCTTTTCTTAAAGATGATTTTTAATTATAAATTAATTTAGTTTTAATTAGCAAAGTAATATTACAAATCTTGTGAAATTAATTAGTTTATCCATTCTTAGTATTTTAGAATGAAAGGGTGTCATAAAAAAGAAAAAGACCTAATTAATTCAAAGAGAGTATATAACGAACTCAAGATCCCGCAACGGCCGAAAATACAAGCATCAAAGGGTTGGACACTTTAACTTTGCCTCCTATCCTGCTCCAACCTAATTCCTCAATCCTACATAACACATGAAGAAATTAAAACACAAATACCAATATATAAATAAATAAATATGTCTCTTTTACATTATTAATTATGAGATAAGGATGAAATACTAAATAGACAGTATATAATAACTACATTTACTGATCGACTACTGAAACTGTGAAACATATATATGATGACGCACTAAATGTTGGGAATTGTTAGGATATTCCCTTTTTATATGGGAAGTATAAGTATTTTCATATTGAGTTAAGCCTACCTGGAGGAGATATACGTTTTTGTTATATTTTGGTTTTCAGCAGTGGCCAATACAATTGAGTTACAACAGATTTCATGACACATAAATAGAGAGAAAGAGTTAGAACTCAATGTTACTACTTTGATTTTGGATGAACTCAATACATCCAAAAACAAAGTATCCGCTTCAAATAATCAATCGGAACATTTTTTGTGGTTCGATAGGTCTAATATTATGAGTAAATTCGTCACATTATTCTCTTCGTTTTGTACTATCAAATTGTGTTTTGGAGTTTCCTAATTCAGATTTTGTTATACTTTGGGGTTATAATTTTGATTATTTTTTTAGTGAAATTATTTGATATCTTCTCTTGCATTTCTTTGTATTTTGGTGGATGTTGTGATTACACCGTTTGATTGTTACTATTTTTGATATATGTCTATAGTTTCATCTATAAAAAACTCTTGTAATTCATTATTGTTGATAGCAAAGATTTTATGTATACTCTGAGAAAGGTACCGTGATTTTTACTTCCTACACCGAAAAAGTTTTTTCATGTTAAAATTATTCATGTTTCTTGTGATTGTTGTTGGTATTTTCAGATTTCAGTATTTCTCTATTTGTTCGCCTTTTATTGTGTTTGCACAAGAGCCGTTGTGTAATGTTGTGTAATTACATTTCTAATATTGTGTTATTATGATATTATTATTATGTTGTGTTTCCATTAGTACTGTGTATTTGACGTTCTGCAAGAACTCTGTTACCTTTAGAAACTCAAATCCTTAAACTTAATCTCCAATCAACTAAATGACTTCTATTTCTTGATTTTAAATTTCTTATATATATGTTGCATAAAGCATTGTACTATTTAGGGCAAAATAAAGAATAATTCCTTGAGGATAAATATATTTTTATATTAATGGATAGGGACCAAAAGAGTTTAAAAAATAATTTACCGTGGCCACAATTTATAATAGAGAAGAACACGTTTTTTTTTTTACGCCGTCTTAAAACTGATAAAAGGAGGGGCATATAGGGGTTTTTTTTTTAAGCCTCACCCGTCCAACACAAGTTGTGACTTTTGTGGCGGACGTAGAACACCCCTCACCAATCTAGCCATTGAAATGATTTATAGACAAGTGGTTGGGTTGGATAAACAAATATTTTTATTCAACTCTCTCCATAGATCATATATATATATATATAGGGTCGGTTCATAACTAACGTTAGTTGTGGAGTTTTTCGTAACTAATATATTTATAACCGTTGATCGAATAATCTAACGTTAGAGATCAAACTTAAAAAATAGAAAAATCTCTTCTGCCAGTCTTACTGGCGGAAGGCAAAATAAAAAAAAAAAAAAAAAATTGGCCTTTCCGCCAATAAGACTGGCGGAACGCAAAAAAAAAAAAAATTTGGTCTTTCCGCTAGTAAGATTGGCGGAAGGCAAAAAAAAAAAAAAT
>CM025786.1:14850502-14876941 GCA_014636745.2 Centella asiatica
TATATATATATATATATATATATATATATATATATATATATATATATTCACACACACATTTTGTTTCACACTAACTAGAATTGAAAGAGAAATTATTTTGAACTTTTCTAACTCTAATAATTTTGGTGTATATATATGTAAGATTTAGAATCCACTAAAATTAATCATAGACTACAACTAGTACTACGATAGATTTAGTCTTATGCAAGATTAAGATTACTTTTGTAGTTTTTTACTTCACAAGTACATATTAAAATTTGAATAAAAGTAAATAAAATTTTATTTTATCATTTTGATGTAAAAAAAAATATAATAATTATATTTTTTGAAACAAGAATTATCCTTAGTTTTCACAATAGTTATGCGGGGTATTTTTTAGATTGTCATATATAGGAAATTATTCAAACTTTAATTTAAACTTGCAAAAAAAAAAATGGTAATATTCAAAATAATTCCAATAATGTTAAATAAAAAATATAGGTACTCTGAATTATCTATTACCCATACACAAGTTCTTTTATCCAATTAAAAAATAATAATGAATAAAGTTAATCGTGGATGAATTTTTCTCAACCCATTGTTGCCCACACTTTGATTAACCATAAATATCTAATTGTCAATTAATAACTACTCTCGATCCGTTGCTTAAATGCATTATAATAATTTGAAATATGATACCAAAGTTATTTAAATACCTATAAAAATATTTTGATATGGCAAAGAACTCCATCAAAAATCACTTCTACCATATTCGATCCCCCAAAAAAGATAATAATAATATTTGAAAATAAAATTATATTGTATACATTTTCTAATTACTATGCTTACATAATTGTGATACTTTATCATTTTAATTTTCTTTGCTAATATTTGCAATATCTAGCTCGAATTTATAGACTCAAGGAGGAGTCGAGGACATTAACTCGAGTTATCTACGCTCAGCACAAAACACATATATCACTGACTTATATTCTCCTAACATTATAAGTTACTTAATGATTCTTAATACATATGAAACGAGTGTCACATTATATATATTAATAATAAATTTCATAGAAAAAATTTACTATCTATAAATTACATCACACTAAAATGTACACATTAATTAGATTTTTGTGAAAAGCGTAAGCGTGACTTTGTTTCGTAGAATAAAGAGAATTCGATTTGTTTCATAAAAAGAGTAACATTTGAATTTTTGACGATTTTAAATTTTGTATATTTAACTAAGAATTACATGTAAAAATAATAAATTTTTCTCATTAAATTTGTTATAAATGTCAAATTAGAGATCATATAAGAAGATTATAATGTCAAAATTTGAAAAAAAAATGACATTATAATAAAAAAATATACGAATATTTCTTTTTTTTTGGAACAAATTTAATTATCAAATGTTATTATTTTTGTGGAACGGAGGAAGTAATTAATTTCAATTATTTGTCTGTTCAAGGAAACGTATAATTCTTTACCTCAGCAAGTACAAACCATTTAACATATGGGTTATTTGCCTCATTTATAAATACGGAGTATATTAGTATATAACAATATTATGTTTCTTTCGGTTTTATTTTTAGAGATTTTAAATTTTGTTTTGCATATTAGAATTTATAATTTTTAAAATATAAGTTGAAATACACAAAATCATAATATTGTCAAAAATAGTAAAAATATGCTATTTATAGGAGTAAATATCTTTTGATCGTGCATGAAAAATAGAGAAATATCAAGCAATCTTTTTCATTAGTCGCTACCTTTGTAATACTTCGGTTTATAAAGAACTTATCGATTCATATTATATGCCATATGGAGTTCTCAAGAAAAAAAGCAAGAAAATAATCATAAAATTACATAGTGGTATTTTAAAATGATTTAGTATGCAATTGTAATATAATTGCTAGGTTGCTTTTGTTTCAACTTAATTAAAACGAGTATATATATATAAACCTAAGGTTGTAATAACTCGAGAAAAGTAATAAACAATAATACTGCTATTCAGAAATATTTGTTGCTTTTATGTGATATTTAGTACAGGTTAGATATTTTATATTTTTTAAATAAAAATATGAAATAAAAAATATTTTAATCAAATTTTTATATAAATGAAATTTTAATTTTTAAAAAAATATAATAAATACTAAATATCACTTAAAAATATGTAAAACGACAAATATTTCTGAACGGAGATAGTAAAACATATTCGAAAAACAATTTTAAAATCCTTAGACAAAAATGAATACACAAACTTACATATATACATACGTACACACACTAATAGGATGTGAACGAACAATTTCAATACCTCCATTTTTAAATATCAAAATTTACTTTATTTTACATTTTGGAAAAATATATAGAGTGCCTTTGAAAAAATTTAACAATTAAGTACGGTAATCAATATAGAAAAAGGGAAATAACTTACAATCTGTGTATTTAAAAAAATGTGTTGTAACAACATTATAAAAAACATTATGTAGATGTAACTGGTATAAAGATAGTTTAGCGCCCATACGAGTATTATATGCAGCTAATTTGAATTAAATGAAAATTATGCAGACTTAAGCGCTAGGTGATGCTACACGATAGAAAATCGCCTAACGCTCAAACATGAGACTAATAGAACTAAACGATGACTTTTAGAACGGTGGTGGTAACAAACTTCTTATTTTCACAATATTTTGAAAAAATCCAACCTCATAGAAAAATTTAAAAATATTTATGGTAATAAATTTTTATAATTTTTTGTGATGTATAAAGTTGTATTTATCGCTCATAAAATTTTGGAAAATTTACTCTTAAGAATATATTCAAGTTATGTGATTATAAAAATTATGATACACATCATAGAAATTAACGAAAATTCATACTACTTTATTTTGTTTCGTAAGGTTGAATTGTTTGAAAATATTACAAGTTTTAATAATAATTTATTACAGTCCTTTCTTTTCTTTTCAGGGGAAGACAGTACCAAAACTTTTATGAATAAGTTTTGGAGTTTTCGGTACGCAAGTTAAGTGGGTAGTGTAAGTTAATGTAATACAAGTATTTGAAGAAACAAATATTAGATGGATATTCATATTTAGTTGAACATGTCGAAGCCCTTCAATAAATACACCCATGTGTTCATTATAAATGAAGGGGTTGCTTCTCACCTAACTTTAATAGTTAAGAGTCTTTGTCTTTCCCACCTTCTCCACCAAAGTTATAAATTAGTGTAAAATGTTGGTCAATGTTTAATGATTGTCAACTACTTTTTAATTTTTCATACATGATCACTTTTGGAGCCCCTTTACGTATACTACCTACTACACAATTTCATTTTTAACCACACCATATATTAACAATTTAGGTACGTGAAAAATGTGTCTAAAATCCATATAAATTTGTGTGTTTGCATAAAAAATTTAATGCAATTATATATGTATTATACTTGTAATTAGATTGTGTGCAATGAAAACCTAGTGTAATACAATTGTATATATATACATGTCATGCAACCTCCAAATGTAGTCTCTATTTCACTTATAGTATGATTTATAATTATAATGTAGGTGTTTTTATAATCATGAATTATAACCTCTTAAGATATTGTTTGTAATTTTACTACAAATAATTTTGAACATAATTCCCAAGGAAATATGACTCTAATATATGGCTCTCACCAAGTCGGCTACCAAAATTTGACCAACCCAATTAATTGGCTTAAGGCTTCTTCATCTACTTCAATAGCATAATGACACGTTTTGTTTGATAAAATAAAATGACATATGAATATAATAAATTTTACATTATTTATTAGATTTATCGTGTATAAATTTTATTTTTTGCTACAAAATTTTGTATATTTTTAAACTCTTCACCTTTTTAAATGAAAATTTTTCATTTTTTTAATCACAATCAAAATTTTATAAGTACGCAATTTACTATTTCTTTATTTCTACATTCCTCACATAATTTTGTAATTTTTATGTTTTGCCTTCATTTTTTTTTTATTTGTCAATTTTATTCACACGTCATTCAATTTCATTCCATCAGACGGTTATCCACGTGATGCCGCAAGAGCCCTCACTCGAGTTTCTTCCCAATTGATCATAAGAAATATTTATTGACTGAGTTGACCAACAGTTTGTAAATTTTTCAGACAATTAACTTTTGATTTTCAAGAATAAGTGAAAGTACGTAGCCTATCCAGTGTGCGTCTAATAATTATTTTCTAGGAGTAATCATTTTTCAGTTACCTTTTGACTATTAGAATTGTAAATGAATTGACCGAAGTCGAGTTCGAATTAAAGCATATCAAATATTATAAATTAGATTAGCAAATTCACTTGAATTTTTATCCAAACTGAAATTAAGTCTAAACTCTTTAACACACACAGACACACACACAAACGCAAAATCGTATATCAAAATAACTCATTTATTTTCTTCAATTAAATCCAAATAAACGGAATCACATCAAATGATAAAATATCTTAATTCACTTACGATCCTGAAATTCCATTCAATCTCAAAATATATGTAAAGTATCGTTTGGATGCCGGTGGCTTCAATTGTTTAATTGGATGGCTCAACCGATATATTTGTTTGAACGCCCATGGCAAGAGGATGGGCTGCTTTATTCTCTACCCTATTATCATCTCTATTCTTTTAGATTTACCACGTATCTCTTTAAATTTTTACTTTTTCTCGATAAAAAAAACTACATAATAAATCACTTATCAAAAAAAATAAAAATAAAAAATAAAGTAGGAAATATAATAGCCCAACTAATTTCGGTCATACAGGATAACATTGACATGATAATTTGCCTCGGCACTTGTGACTGTTTTCTTATGCAGGATAAATCTTAATGAATTTTCGCTTTATCAAACTGTTCAAACGGGCAATTGTGGAGGACTTTCCAGATTAATTAACGAGTCAACTTACTTCCACCTTTTTAAAGTTATTTTTTGACTTTTTTCACGAAGTAAATTTTTATATGTTTTATATATGTTATTTAATTTTAATTTTTTATTCATAATAATCTTCATTTAAAATATTTTTGATTATTGATTTTAAAAAATTAAATCAAAGTTTTAATGTGTAAAAAATCACCTAAAACTATGTATACAAAAGTCAAACAACTAAAAAAATGGAAAGAATTATATAATACTATGTACTCCCTCCCTTTTATTGGTTGTCTTTTGACTTTTTATTTCACATAATTTGAAGTAAATTTTTATATATTTTAATCTTTTATTCATAATAATTTTCATTTAAAATATTTTTTATTATTAATTTTTAAAAAGTTAAATAAAAGTTTTTATATGTGTAAAAATTTACCTAAAATTATGTATAAAAAAGTTAAATAAAAATGAAGAAAGTATAACAATCTTGTACTAATAATGAGACAAGTCGAAGCGAATCAACAAAACAAATAGAAATATTAGTCTCAACCCGGTAATGGAGCTCACTCACAACTTCAATAATTTGACTGGGTACACCGCCAACAATTCTCACTTCCAAATCCCGAAAATTAGCAAGCTACAGACCCACACAAATAACTGCTCAGTTATCTTGGGTGAACATCCCACCCACAACACACTAACCCCCACCCCGCGGGAAAATAATTATAATAATAAAAGTGATATAATAAAAAGACCAGTAGTACTTATTGTAGAACTCATTTCATGGCTACTAATATTTCTACCACTATATTGGAGGTGTTTCGGACATAAAAGGGGTCGCATGTGATCACATGATAAGCTCAGCGAGAACAAAATTCAACAAATTACTAATTTGTGTTTTACATGAGATCTATATCAGAAACAGTCACATTACATATTACCCATGTCAAAAAGCTTTGACCACGAGAAAAAAAAATTTGACGGGCAAATTCTTGATATTACATTCACTTCATTAACAAGAACCCAGTCTATCTAAAAACTAATATTCCAGATTTTCAGTTTATGCCAGAGCAGATAGTCATCATCAATACCTTCAGTGCTTACCCCAGAGGCTGGTAAAATGCAAAGAGCTAAATCTCGAGTGTCAAAACATGACGCGGGTAGACCATAACCCTCCAAATTCCAAATTTCAACTACCAATACCTATAAACAGGTAACATCCAAAACCATATAAAAACATGGTAATAACTGATATGTGAGTAATAACTTATATGTGAGCAGATCATTAAGTATGAAGCTAGTACTCTGCACGTCAATGTTATGCTAAGGGAAACCTTTCTCATTCTTTTCTTTCTCTTTCATCTTTGTAGACAAGCACATCATGAAACAAGCCGAATACAATAAAAATAAACACAAAATAAACGAGGGCGATCAGTGAAAAAGAAAAGAAAAGGTTAACTAGATCGAAAGGGAGACACTGAAAGGTACAGAAGATTTACGCATGGGACTGATTAAGAAAAAAATTACAAGAAAAAGTCAAATGTTTAGTTCTTATGTAATTTATAATACTATTATAAGACGTAGATTAAGCAAAGCAACTATATACAGGGAATTCAAACCCCGACCAGTCTTTTTCAGACGTTTTATTATTTTGATTTATTTTGTCACTATAATGCTTTTAATCTTCTGAGGCAGATAGAAGCAACAAGCAAGTACCAAATTGACAACAAGCCAATTTTTATAAAAACAACATATAAGGATACAAAGGAGGATACAAGGATGTGATAACCGGTGAAGCTTGAATTACTTCTGACTGCAAAGTTGGTGTCAAACAAAGTCAAAAACAGAACTTTAACTTTCTGATATTGAACATCATTTCATAAAGAAACACAAGTATGCAAGTATAACACATAGCTTACCAACACAATGAAATAAATGGTCCATACTTCATCATGTGAACTTCATAACCCACTTCAGAAGAAAAGCTGGTGTCATATGCATAAAAAGCCTGACAGCAGCTTTTTCTAGCTAAGTTAGTCAAACATGCTTGCCACCGGAGTAGAGATCATCTTCATGCATGTCACAAGATTCAGAAGGATCATATCTGTCGTCAAACTCTTGACGTGAAACTGAGCCTGATGTGTTAAACCTGTCTATATTCCTTCTACGTCTACCTCTATCCTTGGATAGTCGATCAACTTGATCCTGTTGATGACTGCTCCGCTCACAAGACCTGGTGTGATTTCTCTCTGGACTTTGAGCAAGAGACTTTCTACTCACTTGAGCCCTACCCAGTTTACGTGAGCGACCACTAACTCTTTGTTTTTCTGGGCTTCTGGAATTATACTCTCTATCATGTCTGTCCCTATAACAATTCTGATCTTCTAAATTCCCATGGTACCTACCAGAATCTCGTCTAGATCGTTTCTTATCTTTGTGAGACTCATCCATAATTTTTGAAGACCCAATAATTGTATCAGTAAGTAAATGGTTTCTGACACTAGGTGAACCTTCACTGGTTATTTCAGACAAGTTACTCGATATTTTCTCCTTCACATTGTCTGCATTTACATCAGGCACAGGAAATGGTGCCGAAGCAACCTTTCTAGCTTCTCCAGCCTCATCCAGTGAACAACCAAACCCCCCTGCTGCCTTGATTTCCTCAGTATATTCCTCTATTATAAACCTCATAACCTACAAATGGAAGAGAGAAAAAAGAGGGAAAAATAGAAAGAATAAATTACCAAAAGATATCATCATATAAAGGCGGTTCAATTTTGCAAAACAAAGGCAGAACTGTTGATCAAAATGCACATCTCAATTACCCTTAATGTAGCATCAACTGGGAAAGAACGATATAATCATGTGATATGGAACTTTATATGAAAAGGAACAAAGCTTCTCACTAGGAGTTCAGGATTTGATAGAACCCCGACAACTAAACTATCGAACGGCAATGGGAGGGTAACAATCTCCTTTCCTTGATTACTGCAGCTTTCTTTGCTGAAAGTGGACTGGCAAGTCATTTAGAGGGCACAAACTACCAGGACTACTCAATTTCCCTGTAGGAAGAGCAAACAGCAACTACTATATCCAGCTTTCCGAGCAGTTTGAGCATCTCCCTACATACTCTCCTCAAATTCACAAGGTCTAGTCTAAGCTTATTACCCCTAACAAATTGTTAATTTCAAAAGTTATAAATACGTGAATCCATCTTTTTAGTGGCACTATTTCTACTTCTTTTTCTTTTTCAATTTTTTAATAAGAACAGCTTAAAGATAATATGGAGACTTACACAATTACATGTAAATTAAACTTACATTCCAAAACATGAGATCATTGTTGACTTTCAAAATTCAATTCAAATATCTTCAAGCTGAAATTGACATGACTCAAACCCAATCACTCGGGCTTAAACCCAATAATCACTCATAACTCCACTGATAATATATCAGAAAACACCTTCTTGTACAGGAGTTTTAAATCCTAAGAGAGAAGAATAGAATCCTAATATATACCTATTTGTTACTTTGTTAGTAAATTAAATATATAATCCTATTTGTTACTTTGTTAGTATATAATAGAACTCCTAATTATAATTAATAATCCTAATTGATTTCAAGAATATTCCACCTAAATTTAATTAAAAATTTTCATTAAACTATATAATTTATCAAATCCCTTTATCTCTAAATAACATTACCAAACAATTAACTAAAAAGACCAAAATTCCTAGCTCCATAGGAAAAGCTTTAACTCTGGTGTTGCATGTCACCCCTCTTGTTACATTGTGAGAGGCGCAGGGTTATATCCCATTAGGAACCCAAGGAGAGCTTTTTATCCTGGGTAGAATCATCTATATAATCTTTGTTCCCTTAATTTAGGGGAAGCAGGATTTTATGTTTCTACACCCATCTTAATATTGTACAAAGTCTAGTTTAATCTAAAAGGCTGGGACATAAAAACTTTAACATGACAGAATGATTGGGGTATAAAAAACATTCTAACAGTTACAGGATATAAAAGTCTTTCTAACGATACTAATAGCAATAAACCAAATTCCTCAGTACTTGAATCTTGATTGAAGTGCATTACTAGCACCGGAAAGTAACCTAAATACATCTGAATTGCAATTTAAAAGAACCGATGAATCCAATATTATAAGCAATTGTACAATAGAATAGAAAATCAAGAGAATTTTAATGATGAAAAACATATGAAACACTGAATTAGAGTTGCTTATAACCTGTGTTGTAGATCTCTTCATTTTCTTTCCACGATATGACATTCTTCGACGCTTGTAATCCCTTTCTTCAGCCAATAACTCCTCTCTAGACTTCATTATATTACTTTCCTAGCAAATCAGAAAAATAAGATAAAAAAAGAGTCAACTGAAATACATCAAGATTGATGTACTTGAGTATCCTGTAATGTGTAATGAGATACAATCTAGGTAAAACAACAAGGAATGGGAAATACAAATCTCGTAGCTTTTGTGGTAGTAGGAAATAATATTACCACAATACTGTAGGAAAGAGCAAATAAGGTGGTCTCATGCAAGTTATTTAATACAATAAATATACTAGAGTCTAGGGGCATGCAGTTTTTAAACAAGGCCAACACAGTCAACACTTGCCACCCCAACTCTGGTTTGAAGCTTCATATTTTGCATAGAGATGCACATAAACATTTCAAATTTCAACATAAGCATGTAATTTGAAATTTGAAGCTTCCATTTTCTGTAATTTGTAACTCTAATTTCTGGATTGCTGATGATTACTCTACACCTAACAGAAAAGCATGCAGGTACAATATTCCTTTTCCTTAAAATTCCTTATTCAACATAAGAAATCCAACACCTTAGACAAATCAGATTTCAGCATCTTGACCAGGTCAACAACAATAACACTGAGAGTCATGTCCTTAGAATTTACCTGGTCACGTGACCTCTGCCGAAGGAGCACATCATATTCAGTTATGGGTCTGTAATCCGTGCGGCTTTTCCGCACTTCTTCAGCTTGCTTTGAAACATACTCGTGCTCAGCCACTCTAAAACAAAATAAATACATTGGAAATTCTTCTCTAAGATTACGACGTGATTACTTTTTGAATAAACAACTACAAACCATAACTCATATTGACATAAGAGAGACAGAGAGGAACATCACTAACATTATAACAGAGATACATCCATCCGCTGAGTTGATAAATAATAATCTACAATCTAATATAAAAAGCAGCTAGATGCATGCTATTCACTAAGATCCCAACATACTTCCAACTAGCTCAATCAAAATTTGAGAGTGCACAAATATTCTAGACAACATTGGTTAGGAAGGAAATTTGCATCCAACACTAGTTTTAACATGAGCAATATTATGCTTCACTCTTGTTATTTCCTAAAATAAATCAATCCACCATCGTGTTATTGCTTGAAGTGCGATAACAGCTCACATGCTAACCACGACATCCGTGGAAGTTCTAACATTCATAATTCCTCAAAGTCTTCTCACATCTCCATCGTCAGTTTTCCCTACCACCCATCATATTTTGTGCAGAACAGATATTCTGCTCTTTTTAGTGGCTGTGATCTGGCTGTCATGTAATAATATAGGACAGTGGAGCAGACATGTCTATGTAGATTCACTTTATATCAATCCTCATGTTTTGCTTTAAGGACTACAAATTGTTTTCCCCATCATTTTGCTGCATTATCTAGGTTCAACCTTTCACGTCAACGAGGTGTGCCAGTATTTCTTAAGATGGCCTATTGCTTTTTCATGGAATGCCGACTCCTTCAGGGCCCCTATCACGACCACTGCAAAGGGAGCTTTTGGTAGCTGTAGTTATTCCTGACAATAGGAGGCTTTAAAAGTCTCTGTCTTTTCACTTTTTGTTTCTTAATATTGCTACAGCATCTAGAGATAGTGCTTATGTTTAGAAAGAAATTAACTCCTAGAGAATCGAAGAAAGGGGATATATTTCTTATCAAACCCATTCGCCTATCTGTAAAAGACACTGGACAAATAATTATGTATCAAACCATAGGTATTTCATTAGTTCATGAGAGTAAGTATCAAACTAATAGAAGATATCGAGAACAAAGTTATATGGATAAAACGAAGTTTGATGAATCCACATAAATTTTCTTTTTCTTTCTAATAAATTTTCTTCTTAAAAACAAAAGGAAAAAGGTAGAAAAAGAACAGAAAAAAAAAAAGAAAACATAACCTTAACTCACACATTATGTTGCAATTCAAATATGTAGTAATTGGTTATCGAAGTGCAATTCACAAACTTATTTTCGTGTTCATGTGTGGTGTGACATTGCTTCAGGTAAAAGATAAAGCAGGATCGGTTGTTCCCCTAGCACAGATAATGACATTACAAGTTCGCACCATGTTATCTGAAGACAATAAAAGCATTTCCTCTTGCACTTGTGTTTTCTGTTCAATTAAAAGGGTTCTCATTGTCATTTACAAGTTCCCTCTTACTTGACATTCAATATAAATCATAGACTGAGTTCCCACGCAGGTGTGGCTCAAAATCATTTTAAACAAGCCGCCTTCTTCCATTAATATATTGACCTCTTTCCATTACAAAAAACAGCAAAATTATAATACCATATGAATTAGGAACTTATAATCCTACCCGTAAGAAACTCATACTGAACAAAATAAATGATACCAAAGGTCCAAACTATTTCCTTTAAATGCTAAATCCAACCGAACTTTAGCTGACATAAGTTAACTCTTAATTGGAATCGTTTATAGCATGGTTCAACAAGAGAGGCATCACAATTAACTCATGAAGAAAATATTAACGATTATTAAAGGGTATATTTGCTATTCAGTCACATTAGTGAATGGAGCAAGAAACAGAGTAACAAAGACAATGTCATACCGCTGAGAATTATTAAGTTGTCTCGTGTATAAAACTGCTTTGATTTTTTCTTCCAGCAACGACCTTTTCCGAAGTGCACCCACTGCATCTTCTACTTGAGAAAAGAGTATCTCCCCATCACTAGGTTTATTGTCCGTACTACTTAATTCCATTGACTCTTCAGAAAACATTAAGGAACTTTTTGTAATATTCAATATCAACTGCCTCAACATGTGAATTGCAAATAACTTCCCATTCATTTCACCATACAATATGGAGAGTTGAGTTCCAAACCACATCAAACCTTGAGACAAAACTGGACACTTCAAACTAAATTCAACAATTTCCGTGTCAAGTAAATCAATAGCTTCGCTAGCTATTGCTTTTAAACATAGTCTGAATAGCAAAATAATATGATCCCTAGTAGTCACATCAATTACAACTCCATATGAAGGGGAATTAACAATTACCCATCTAGAAATAACATCCATGAGATCTTCAATTCTACAAACATTCGAAGAATAAAACAAAATGACTCGATGAATAGTAGGTGAATAAAGAGCAGGATAATCACTCCATGCCTCTGTTTCCCTCTTAACAAACCAAGTCTCGGAAGGAAGAAACCTAATCTGACAATCAGCAGAAAACCCCTTTTTAGTATTTCCCATAGAATTCAACAAAACTGGCGGTAGAGAGATGGGGGTGTGGTTCGTAGTGTTACTGGTTTTATTGGGAGGGAAGGTAACAACTGCGGGGCAATCATGGTAGAAGAAATCAGAGTTAGAAGTCAGGGAGAAGGATAAAGGGGAAGAAGGGCATCGGAGAGAGTGGCTGAAGAGGGAGTCAGATGGAATACGGTGGTGGGGATTATAAGGACAGGTGGCGGTGGCGGTGGCGGCGGTGGTGGTGGGGAGGATGGAAGAGATGGAGTGGATGGTGGTTTGGGCGAGGTGGATGAGATTTTTGAGGGTTGATAATGCAGATGGAAGGTCAGGAGGAGGAGGAGGAGTGAGATTGCCGGTGGTGGTGGTGGTGGTGGTGGAGGAAGAAGGAGGGTGGTGGTAGTGGTGGTGGGGAAGAGGAGGGAAGAAATTAGCATTAGGGTTAGGGTTTAAGGGAGGAACGAATGGGAAAGAAGATGAAGATGGAGAGGGAGAAGACGGCGGAAGAGAGAGAGGAGGAGGGGGTGGAATATTCATGGTTTAATCAAGCGGCGGAGGCGAGGCTGTATTTGTACCTACGGTGAGGAAGGTGGGGTTTACATCTACGTTCATCCGTCGTCTACCGATAAATTCTCCTCTCACCGGAGTTCACTGGGTTTTTAAATATTTTTAAGTAAACTAAAGATGTAATGACAAAAAAAACCATTAAATTTTTTGTTTTTTTTTCCAATTTAACCATTCAAATATTTATTTATCATTTTAATCATCAAACTTCTATTTAAAGTTGCAAAAGGACCAATATACAAGTTAACTATGGTCGGTCATATACTATGAGTTAATTAAAGCATGTTTGTGAATTGCTTATAAGTCTATTTAACTAACTTATAAAATAATTTTTAGAAAAAATGTTTGAGAATAACTTATAAGTGAACTTATTAGTTAGAATATAAGTTAAAAATAATAAGCAACATTTTATTGCTTTTAGGTTTTCTTATTAGTTAAATTGTTATTGATATGTTTGATCAAAATTTTAATTTAAAAGATAAAAGGCATGTCAAATACTTTTTCTTATAAGCAAAAATATAAAATCACTTATTTTAAATTAGCTTATAGTACTTTGTTCTTCCAAAATAAAAGATATGTTTTGAGTTTTTGAAATTAAATGATAATATATTGAATCTCAGAGTTAGTATAATCTATAAAATTTCTAAATGTAAATTATGTTTTAACAAAAATTTTTGTTGTAAATTACAAAATTATAATAATTATTTTAACTAAAATCAATTAAATTAATAATAATTCAAAATCTAATATATCGTCGCTTGGTTTTAAAACGTCAAAATATAATTTTAAGTTTGAAATTAAAAATAATAATATAAGCAGGTCACATGTTAATATTTCTATATTAGTAATAAAAAAGTATTATCATTTAATAATATTGATACAGCATTGAACTATTTATAGTGATATCAATGAATATACTAAATTTATTAAAAAACACCTAAAAATTATTAATTACGAAATTTTAATAACACGTAAATAATATATTTAAATAACTTTAATGTTATTTTTCGTCATATGACACGAAATATTAGTTAAAATATTTCGATTATATAGAAGTGACAAACCGATGCAAGGAATATTGAAGTCTATGATTTTTTATTAACAATTGAAGTTAAAGAAGAGCGTGATGTAATTTAACTTTGTCCATTTTGAAACATAAATCAAAACTACCACCGTCGCCCCAACGAATTTGTACGTTGCGGGTTCGATTGCTGCGATACGATTTTCAACTAAAGATTAACTGTTTGAAAAGTAAAAAAAACTTGTTATTAATTTCTTAAAATTATAAGTCGGTACAAAAATGTTACTATTCATCTAAAAAGAAAAAAAAAATCTACTCTCTTAATTTTAAATCCAAAAAAATAAAACTCGGATAGATGGACAACAAAAAGAACCGAACAATTGAAGTCGCTCCAAATAAAAGCCGAGCAGTTGAATGATGATCATCACCCAGATCACCTCTCCAGTTTGCCTTCCATAAAACCAACTTACAAGCTCCATTACAAGCACCAACATGAAACCATGCCTTCTCTCTCTCAAACCCTCCATTCAATTATCTACCCTTTCTCGAATTAATCGCTGTTCCCCAGGAACTCCCCCATCTTCAATTTCCACCGTCATTTTCAATACCCACTTCAAATCCTCTCGGATATTCACTCTTTGCTGCTGCTCTCATAACAATGGCGGCGACCCAGTTAGCGAGTCACCGACTCAGTTCCACCTCCAAGTCAGCAACCCCACTTTTCCATCGTTTGTTCCGCTGCCGAAATTAAGCTTAAGCGACCAAGCTTTCTTCCTCTTGGCCTTTATTGCTTGCTCTGTAATTGTTACTTGTTTCTTCCTTCTTATTTGATTGTTTTGACATATGCTCTGTTAATTTTGGGCATTTGATGGAGATTATTGTGTTTCTGGTTAAATATTGATCAATTAAGCAAAAGGGCATTAGTCCAAGAATTAATGGACAAGAGTAGCAATACTAAAATATGCATGTGATTGTACTATTTTATTCTATATCCGGAGTATGTGCTATTCAAAGTTATCAATTGTGCTACTTTTAAAATTAGGTACATATCGCCCACAAATTTTTGTGGGCACCAATAATGAAGCTCATAGTCTAATGCAATTGTTCCAAAAAGAATTAAGAGCCATGCTTGTTTATTTTTTCTTTAATTTTTATATTAAGTTTAGTTTTAGAAGTTAACAATAGTTCTAGATGAATAATCAATAATCTATGTTCGATATATGTTAATTTTATTGTATATGATTTCAGATCGCTAACACAAGCTAGTTTCATTTTGTGTAGACGTCTGTTGCATTTACAAGCCTTGTCCTTGCAGCTGTATCAACATTATCTGTAAGTCCTTCAGAAGGATAAGTTTCTAATCGTAAGATTTTTATATTAAAACTGTGGTTATATATTTATTTGTTCAATTTTAACGATTTATACACTGATAATTATTTTTGAATGTCATCACTTAGATATTCAGAACTGCAATTAATAGTATCCTTGATTGATTCTTTCCACAAGTTCATTTGATTTATGTGGACGTTGGAGTGATGTACTTGTGCCTGTGCTTCTTGAGGCTGTTTTACTCATAATTTTGTTATTGCTTTCTGAAGGACTTCTGGTCCTCCATTGCTTTATTATGTTCTCTGTCCTCATCTATTCTTTCAATAACCACCTCCATTAGCGCCCAATGTTCCTTTATGTCATCTTTCTTTATGCTGCATCTGTTTTCTTTCTGACATGAATGCTCTCTTCAAATGTATTATTACCATATCCTCAAATAATGGAATGTTTCAATAATTTCGTCTTCTACCCAAGACTTTCGTTGAATCACAATTATCACTATTTAATAATTCATGTTGCTCCCAGTCATGTTCTTTGCCGTAGATTTAACAAGTGCTAACTTGTAGTGAACTTTAAGGTTTCTGTACATAATTCATGGGACTTTACAATTTACTCAAATGTGTATGGGAGTAATCTGTTTATGCTTTTCATACTGGAACTGCTACCATAGCAATAACTTGTATTAGTTCAGGGATTTGCTCATATAATCTTACTAAGAGCTTAGTCACTTCCATTCTGTTAAAATTAGGTCTCATTTTGGATATCAATAGTGATTTGAGGGCTTCACTTTATAAATATTCTTCTCTTGTATATATTTAAGAGGAAGCTTTGTCCTTGATGTCTATGTTTTGATATTTATCTTAATAAATTTAAAATAAAAATAATAATTAAAAATACTTTATTTTTATGTTCTCTTCACCTTTTTTTGTTATTTAACAATATATTTTTCTTTTTTACCCATATGGATTTCGTTGACAGCCTACCATAAGTAGTTCGAAATTAAAATTGTTGCTGGGGGTGACTAATGATTTTATTTTTATTTGGATTACATGCTGTCTTGACACCACGTTGTTTAGGTGACCCGTCTTGAGTATATTTGTCTATACAGACATATGAATGTTGAAGTTAAACATTAGTCCTGGCTTTTGGTTTTATCTATATCTTCTTTTGATATATATTTTTGCCATCCTCATTAGTGTTGTTCTTTCAAAGACGTATTTACATGTTAGATATGAGGTTTCGGTAATTCTAGTTAGAGAGAGTGTAGTTGTTGCGAGATATGCGTCTAACACGCAGGCATTTTGACGCTTTCATACGCAAACATTTGCACGATGTGTATCTAGCTCGAAAAGATAGATATCATATGTTTCTCAATTGACTTGCGGCATGATTTTCTTATTTTTTATTTTTGGTTAAATCAGGGCTTTGAATGTATCTTAATTTGCCAGTGGGAGTTGAAGTCTTGTTTCTTTACTAGGTTTCTTAATTTTAGTTGGAGTTTGGATGGTAATGTCTTTGGGAATTGTGGTTAGTTTGCAATATATCATGGAATAGAAGAATGCTATACCTTTTCTGTGGCCAATTCTCACAAATGTAAGCATGTGATAATTAATCCACTACTCGCATCTTATAAAGGAAAACAATGTTCAAATAAGCATGTACATATGTATTATTGTGACGCTGTTACGTCTCACTTTTTCTGCTTCCGAGATACGAGGAAGTGGTGTCAGCGTCTTGTTATATTCTCTGTTTCTTATGCTAAATTTAACTCCTTGCTTGTTAGTTCACCTAGCACAGTATAACTCTGCTTTCTCTTGGAGATCCATTATTTGGTTTTGCTTTTAACTGTTATATGTTTATTTTATGACATGATTAGATCCAACCACTTCTCTATGTTTTAATTTCGGTAGGCGATGGGTAGAACTGCAATATCTCTTTCAAAGCTGGCAGATACAGCTTGTGAGGAACTTCCGAGTACAATGGCTGCAATCAGGCTCTCTGGCATGGAAGTCAGTGATCTTACTCTGGAGTTAAATGATTTGAGGTAACAGAGAAAATTTATATTGATCTACATATTCCAACTGCTGTATTTAGCTTCTTTATTTCTTTCGAAGCATAAAAGGATTTATTTCTTTCTAAGCAATTAAAAAGGGAAAAAATGAAATTTTTGGTTGTGAAAGAGTCTGATGCAGAGCATAATAGGTTAAAGCAAGTTTTTGATAAAGGAGATAGATGGGTATATATAGCAGCCTAATGAATCAGTAAACAGCTGTAATATGATTGATGATCCCCCTTGTACATGTTATTATTGTAGTTTTGGTTTTGATGGGATATTTTGAGAAATTACATTTCCGCTGTCACTGTGGGCTGTCTAGAGACCTGTCTGTCTTCCTTTATGTAACTTTGTTGTATATGAGTCTGTTATCTTGGGAATTGTAGAAGACAGGGAGTGTTATCTATTTATCTATCTACGTGTGTGCGCACACACACATATGTATACTCATATATCATGGACTCAAGTTCTGTCTTGAGTGACACTGGTGCCGTAATTCGTGAAGTTTGGAGGCATTTTTTGTTATTCTTATTTTTTTCCTCATCGTTTATATCTATTGCATGTTTGTGTGCACATCAAGAACCTAATAATCTAATATGAATATGAGGCTTCATGTCAGTAGATTTCAGAGTTTTTAAGATCTGACAGTCATGGGTCTCGAGTGCCTTGAAGAGAACAGGTTCTCTTCAATTACAGGATGTAGCATGGAATTTCCTTGTTCACATGATCATACTTGATGTGTATAATTTCTGCAAGTGCACAGATCCTTGTAGTATCAATGCTCGTACAGGTCGATCCACAGAGATTAGAAAATTCTAATATTCTTGATATTTAACTCAGGCGAAATAGAGACGCAATGATTGAGGAGATTCTGTAATTAATCTTAATATAAATAAAACAATAAATATGATATGAATATCTTAAACGAAATAATTTAAACTAACTTAAACATAAAAATATTATAATTAGAAGAGACAGTAATAACGAAGTAGAAAATCATTGTGACGTATATTGAAATATAAAGCTGTAATGAAAGATATAATCACAAAAAAAAAAATATTATTGAATTCGTAATCAAGTGTCTACAAAGATAAAATAATTAGTAATTGAATAGAAGCAATAAGAAAAATAATGTATAGACGGCCGAAGAAAAAAAAGTAGAAAAACGAATGAAAAAGTGTATACTTGAACAAGAAAACTCAAAACTAAAAAAAACTCCCTTTAGCCTTTAATTGTACAAATATTTATAGGCCTAACTAGATACATTCCTAGAATATGAAAACTGTCAATTTTATCACTTGGAATGTATTTAGTTTCTTCTAACTTCATCTCTTGAATTCTTTTGATATCATTCAATTTCTATCACTTTATCACTTGAGATCTCTTCAACTTGCTAGGTTCATTCTTGAAAGAGTTTTCAATTTTTCAAATTGTATCTTGACAAGTTCTATTTTCACATAACTCTTTTGTTAATTTATGTTCCTACAAAATAAAATAAAAGCAATAAATAATCTAATAATAATAATAAATTGAGCATAATTAAGGTGGTAAAAATAGATAAATTATGGACTTATCAATACTTAATCATACTTGAGTTAGAATCCACTAGACGGGTGTCCAGCCTTGTCTATGTCCAACAGAAGTTATTAATAAGATTGCTATGCAAACAGGTATTACATATTCACTAATTTGTTCTTATCATTATATGGTAAGAGCACATGACATTTTGAGCGGGACAGAGGGCTATGTTCCTGGAATAGTAGTCACTCACAAATGCTAGTGAGGGTGGATGTTGTAGTAGAAGGGGATAAAGGGGGTCTCCACATCAGTTGATCTCTTCACTACTCACAGCTGTGAGAAATCTTCATCTATAAAAGGATGTAAACACTAATTGGCTTGTTGCTGAATTAACATCTTCCTCTTTTCATTCTCCATATTTAATCCACTCCTTTTGTTTTTAAGTTATTTTCTCTTTATATGTGTTTACATGATTTTCTCGTGTGTATGATATAGTTAGTGAATAATAGTTGTGAATACTATTCAATAAATACCCTGTATTCAGTGATGGTAAAATGATGCAAACACTTTATTGGACAAAGATAGAGATAAGGCTTGATGTTAACTTATGACTAATTTTCCCTACTATAGTGATCCCTCTCTGTACTCCTTTTTGTTTTTATGTTATTTTTCTCTTTATATTTGATTACAAGCTTTTCTTCATGTGTATGCTATAGTTTAAAACAAATGTGTTTTGATTCATTTTGAACTCAGCCAAGAGATAGCTGATGGAGTAAACAAATCTGCACAAGCTGTGCAAGCTGCGGAAGCAGGAATTCGACAGATAGGTTCTCTTGCTCGTCACCAAACAATGTGTATGGTTAAGTTCTTTCCGTGATTAAATTGAATGACAGCCTTTCTGGTTTCTGTTTAATGATTATTGCTGTTTTCATTGTGTAAAGCAATGATCCAGGAAAGAGCCAACCTGCCCGTCATCTCTCTAAAGCCTGTCGTTGCTGGTGCGGCAAAGAAGACTTCCCATGCTTTTGGTCATGCTACAAAAACATTCATGGGTATCATCTTACCGGGTGATAAACAAAGGTCAGATGATAAAGGCGGCCAGACTATGGATAGGTCAGACATATAACTTGTCCTCTTCAACCCACCCTCACTGCAACACCCACCCATCCCCCCCCCCCCCCCCCACCCCACAAACCCCCACAAACCCCCAACCCCGTGTCCCAAAGAAACAGGAAAACCCCCACCAAACCACTCAACCTAAAAGGTAAGAAAGTAGGAAAGGAATAAGTTAGATTTGTTTGTACTTAAAAAAATGACATTTGCAGAGTGCATGCAGTCGTACTTGGTGAGGGTAATTATTGGTTGGGATGGATATCGCAATGTTATTTGCGGACGTGCTTCCTTTTTCCTTCTTTATAACTTTATTTTTTTGTATGCTTGGTTTATGAACCACCTAAATTTATTATAGAAGATTAAAGGTCTTATCTTTTAGAAGTTCTCGTAAACTCTGATCATTTGGCAACAAGTCCTAAACCTTAATTTTTTAGCATATACTAGAAAAAGGTAACATTTAATCATTTGTCAACAAGTGCCCACACACTCATCCTCACTTTTCGGAAGAGTTACTTGACCCCCAAATCGTAATGACCCTTGTCCAAATCTAGTGGCTCAAATGTATCAACTTGGATCATTTTAATGTATGGTATATCACCCAAAAGGTCATGACTTCTTGGTATAAATAGTAATAGACTTTAACATCTGCACGATCACTAATTTCCATGATTTCCAATGTGGGATCCACTCCTTATGACTTGATCCCAAATTTATTAGTCCAAATGTATCAATTTGGGTCATTCTAGTCCACCACAGGCTCACCTAAAAAATCATGAATTATTGGTACAAGCGATAGTAGATTTAAACAAATTCACACAATCACTTATTTCCAATGCGGGATGTTACATAAACTCTGGGCATGGCGGGGGGAGTGTGGTTAAGGGTTTCTTGATTCATTTTCCCCCCGTTTATTATTAGTTTCATGAAAATATAAATCTTACCTGTACTCTACTCTAACTTTGACACTTTTAACCCCTTGTGTTGCTGTCAAAGTTTATTTGTTGAACAGTTGAGACTAGTCAATCAACACAATCGCATAATTAGATGGATTAAAAAAAAAAGAAAAGAAGATAGATATTTCGTGTGTATAACATCATATATCTTTAGGTTTACAGATGACTTATTCGTCAACGTAAATTCACAAGAAAACACCAGTAAATCTTACATATTTGTTTGAGAGTACTCACACTAGAATTTTAATGAATTCTGCTTATCTAGAGTTTGTAGGGAATTCTATCTCGTAGTGTTGTTTTAATTTCAATTATTTATCTATATTTAATGGTTAATATCTAATAATTCATTTAAAATTTCCTTAAATGACTTAACATTAAATAGCAAAATTCAACATAAAACCGTTATAAAATATATACTATCTAATATGAATATTTACTATTCAGAAATATAGACTTGTTCATGTATAAATATACAATCACATAGTATGTTCCTTTTGCTTGGCAAATTCACAATATTTGTATCACGATTAATTAAAAACCTTGCAACTATATTCAACTATTTAGTAATCAATAAAAATGGTATAATTATAAATAATTTTAATTATATTTAAATTTAAATATAATAATTCACATATTTTAATCTTACTTATTGAAACATAAATTATATAATTATAATATTGAAATTAAATGTATACATGCCTATATACAAAATAAATATTAATAAGCAAAAGAAATATGTTATGTGAGTGTTCGTTTACATGTATATACATAGGTTGTTGGTAGAAATAATATGTTATAATTTGAAATTTTCCTATATTTTTAAAAATAAAAGGATGTATCTTTGTATATTGGATAATGCATTCTAAGTACTAAATAATTTGTAATATAAATAATACATATTTGTAGAAATACTAATATTATTCTTAAGTTTTATGTAGTATTGTTTTTAAAAATATATTAAAGTACCGAAATTCTTATTTTATTTAGTAAATATGTATATTAATATATTGGACAAATCTATATTTATTTGTGTTTTGAATAGTAAATAGTTAATATTTTTTATAATGACTTATACAAAGGCTTTACATTGAGTTTTGCAATTTACTGTTTACTGATAAGCTTTTTAAGAAAATTTTAAATTAATTATTAGATCTCAGTCGTTGGATATGAGTGAATGATGGAGAATAAAAAAAATTTACGAGGTGGAGTTCCTAAGAACTCTAGAGGAACAAAATCTAATTTTTTATAATTTCTTTAATTTTGCCATTATAGAGAACCAAAAAACTCAAGAATTAAAAATCATCTCTACACCATATTTATACAATAAATTTCTTTTTCAGAATCACTAAAATGAGTTTCTTTTAGATTTTTAACAACAAATTGTCAAATTTAAAGATTAATTGTTCAAATCTCTCATATAAATATGTAGATTGTATGATAAGGATGTTGGTATATTTAAAAAGAACTAGAGCATAAACTCGTGCACAACAAGATACGCACAAGAGAGGCATAGTTGTTTGAGCTTGTGTGCTTTCTGTTGCTACAATTATTGTGTGTTTTGGATATAAAAGTAATGCAAACTATTTGAGGATGACGATATATAACAATTTTATTTGTACAGTCATTTAATTTTATTGAGTCGAAGAGAAGTGTAATATGTTTGAAGGTAACTCCAGTGAGACGTTGTCTTGTATATTGTATTGTGAATATTCAATATGAAGTGTAATATGTTTGACGTATTGGTCCAACAAATTATGTACATGGCTGAGTAATTGAGATATTTTTACGTCTGTAGAAAGATCCAGTTGAATGTTTACAACTATTACAATTCTCAAGGTAATCGAAAAAAGCTAAACAATAAAAAGAAGTTAGAAGGACATCCCCACCTTAAGAATCTTAATATGAAACACATTAATTTCATATTCAATTAGTCATAATAGTATAAATTTTTAATATTATTCTCTAAATTTTATTGAAAAAAATGAAGAAAATTGGGAGTCAATATTTAATTTAAGGGTATTAAACTTTAAAAAATTAGGACAATCTTTGATCGGTCACCAAAATCCAAAACCAACAATAATTTCTGAGTCATCCTCCACTAAATATATATATTTTATTAATGAAATAAATAATTATAAATATGCAAGATTACCCTCATTCATTAATCCCAATAAATTCAGTTAACAATTTAAATTAGAATTGATAAACTCCTACTTATATACACAATATACACACACACACAAACTCACATTAGACATATATAAACCCACACTACATATTTATAAATGCATACCAACTCACAACATGTATATATATACTCACAGCACATAACATAAACTTACAGATAAATAACATTTGTAAAATATTAAAAAAAAATAGTAAAAATGATTGGAAGATTGAAAATAAATGATAAAAATAGTTACAATATTGATAAAGATAAGCAAGCATTTAAACTTAATTGAAGATAAATTAAAATTCGAAAAAAATTAATAATAAAAAAGGAGGAATCGGTCAAACTCATTAAACACTCAAAAAAAGGATATAAACATATATAACAAAATGAACAAATAAAAAGAAAACTAACAATAAATAGAAAGAGAACCTCAAAAGAATTAATTTTCCGTAGAAAATTTAGTTATCATCCGAGAGTTATTGCTTGGGCTATCAATTGGTACAGGTCTGTGGATTGTCCCAATAATTTTAGTCAATAATTTTAGCCGATGGATCTGCAGATTATGCATGAACATTTGGATCGGTCAGGTTATATCGAAGCGGCCTTTTTAAGACCAAATAGTTGATCAGGACAATTCTTATGTTAATCAGATCAGACTAGGCTGATTTTGGAAGCTAAATGTATAGTTCAATTTAGACCGTTGCTTGGTTTCGATCGGTCCCAGACCAAATTGAGCCGAACCATTTTTTACTTCTTTTTTTTTTTCCTTATTTATATTTTACTTTTTGAAATATTATGCTATCTTTTTGTTAAATTTTAAATTTTTAATGACTAAATAAATAAAAATAGAGAACAAAACTTTAGTACAGATATATAATTCTTTTATTCATTTATAGTTGTAAACATTACGATAAAAATAATATTTACAAATTAAAATTATCAATTACATGTAATACAAATGTTAATATTTTAAAATTAATATATAAAAATATAAATTCATAAATGATGTAATTTTTAACAAATACATGCAAAATAAAATATTCAATTACATACAATTACGTGTAGTGATCGATGATACAAATGTTTACGATAAAAATAATATTTACAAATTAAAATCCCTACTCATGTCAACTTTTGTTCAAATTCCTAGACTGCTAAAGACCGGACGGTAGAAGTACTTGAGTGATTTCAATCTCTACATGTCGATCTTGAATTAGCCTTCAGTCGATCATTTCGGACCAGTTTTTATGTTCATGCCTACTTCAGATTAATAATATGATAACTTGATTTAATCAGTAATAGGGAAATAAAAAAGTTAGTCTATTCAAGTTTATCCACTAATGGAGCCTACCTTAGCCAAATATATTTTACTTAGTGCACAAAATATTTTGATCGAGATCGACTCATTTAAATGATCGAATGAGCCAATCATTATAAATAAATTGAATTTAGTCAAGTTTTCGAGTTTGAATTGAGCTTAAAAAAATAAACAAACAAAAAATCATTTTTAAAATCGACTCGTTTATATAAACCAAAATCGAACCGATAAAACTTTAAACGAATCAAGATTTTGAAATTGACTATTTATATAATCCAAAGTCAAACTGACCAAACTTTAAACGAATTAAGCCGAGCCAAATAAAAAAAATACCCCGTCTCTAGTTTTCAAAATGAACTTTATTAATCTATCATCAAAATTTGGTGATTCTATCGTCAACATGAAGAGATGGGTGAGTACAATGTATATGTACACACGTACATGCACATGAGAATTGCTTTATTACTTACAATATACTCATTTCGTTTTATAATAAGTCGTATTTTAAAACTTAAATTCTTTTCATAATATATTTTTATAAACTTGTCACTTGTACTTCTTAAATTATCTTTAAATTAATTATTGAAATAATTAAAATAATTATTCTTTCATTCTCTATATTTGTACCATACTCTCTTTTCTTTTCAATGAAGGATGAAATTATTAAACTATCAAAATTTTAGAATAAAATTTAATTTCTTTAATATATGTGTAAATAAATATTTCCTCAATTCTTGTTTAACTAACACCTATTAAATTTTTCTGGTCAAGCCTTTTTGACTTAAAATATTTACTTTTTATAAATAATACATGTAATAAAATTATAATCACAAAAAAATTAATACAATCTATAACAAAACTTAATTTTAATAATAAATATATATGTATATGTGTATTTATATATATATACATATATATTTTTTGAGGTCACAATCATTCAAAAACAAAAGAGGACAGATGGAGTATTGATTTAGTTCACATATAAACTATGCAAGGGTTGAGTTACGTAGAAAATGATGACGTCGTGATAATATGATACTCCGAATACATTATCTAGTACGCGTCTTCACCTGTCGTGTTTCAATAAGGATAATAACGTGGCAGGTGACGAAGCACGGGACAGGTGTTAACAATTTAAAAGCTCTAGTCTCATACTCTCTAGTTTTGTGTGCACACCTTTATATTTACTCCTTTTATTCCCTCCCATTTGCGACTATCCACTGTGAACGATTATTAAGAGAAAGGGAAATTTTAAATAAAATATTTATATTATCTTTTAAAATGGATGATAAATAATGAATTAATTTAAAATAATTTAAAATAGTAAAAAAATAAAGTAATTGAAATAGAGTGATGTAATATAAAATAAATAGTAAAAAAATAATTTAAATATATTAAAGGATAATTTTTTTTATAAATATTACAAATAAATAAGATATCTAAAAAAATATTGTAAATAAATCGAGAAGTATTTATTTATTAGTACTCATTTGTTTTTTTACTAATTTCTTGTATTAAAATACACATATATGTTCGATGATTAATAATAAATATGATTAATTTTATCCACTACTTTAGTTTTGAGAATATATGAAAAAATTATATTTTAAGAATATATGAAAATTTTTTTAATCATACGGATTAAAACAACATGTAAAAATAAACTTTATGTAAATTTTTGAGATTTTTTAAAACTTTTTTACATAATTTTATAATTATATAAAAATTAATTTATTTTACCATTAAAAATATACAAATTTTACATAATTATAAAAACTATGTTATACACTATGACTTAATTTAAAAATTTATATACTACTTTATCTTTTAATACTCTTTCAACGTATACGGTTGAATTTTTCAAATAGATTATAAATTCATAGATATAAAATTAATAAATAAAATCTAAAATGTGAACTATAACTCAATTTATATATATATATATATATATATATATATAGGGGACC
>CM025786.1:14881941-14944107 GCA_014636745.2 Centella asiatica
TGTGTGTGTTTTTTTTGTGTGCAGTGTGTGTGTGTTTTTTTTGTGTGCAGTGTGTGTGTGTGTGTGCAGTGTGTGTGTGTAGTGTGTGTGTGTGTGTGCAGTGTGTGTGTGTGTTTTTTGTGTGTGCAGTGTGTGTGTGTTTTTTGTGTGTGCAGTGTGTGTTTGTGTGTTTTTGTGTGTGCAGTGTTTGATAAAGGCTTTTCAATATTTTGTAGGTTGCAATGGACAATTATCGATTAAATCTGGGTCCCGAAGATAACAGTTTGTTGGAAGATCAACCTACTCATATATCGACGCACATATACAACACAAACGAATTCAGAGTACTCGATGTTGCTCAACACAGTAATCAGAGGTATGATCTTTGGATGTTGAGTGACGCACAGAAGGATATACTTAATGCAGTTGGAATGCATGCATTTAAACACAGATATATATTCCCAAGACACGATGCATCCTTCATTAGTGGAAAGATGGAGATCATCTACAAACACGTTTCATTTTAATAGTGGTGAAGTGACAATCACATTGGAGGACATCCACTATATAATCGGTTTACCCATTAACGGGAAACCCCTTACTTGTGGTGTTTTGTCCAAGAAGGAACAAAAGGGATTGTTTCAAGACTGCTTTGGCGAACGGTTCTATAACCAATTCTACAAGGAAGCAAAGCACGGTAGTGGTATCCGTTTGACGTGGCTTTTGGAGTGTTTTCGTGAACTGCCAGAGGATCCACCGGTTGACTATATAGCTATCTACACAAGAGCCTACATACTGTGGTTGTGTGGTGCTATATTGTTTCCCACAAAAAGCAAAGACATATGCCCAGTTAGGTATGAATAAATTATTGTCTTTGTTATTATAATTTGTTGTCATAATTTGATATCAATTTGGTTAACGTGTTGTTTTAATTTTCATGTTAGGTACATGGTTTTTGTTAGAGATATTGAAGATATAGTGAACTACGCTTGGGGTTCAGCAGTCCTAGCAGCCATTTACCGAGCACTCCACGATGCATCCCACTACCGAGAAGTTAAGGGTAAAATTGTCTTACCTAGAAGGATAACGGGATGCATGACAGTCGTGCAAACTTGGGCATATGACAGACTATGGATAGGACGTCCAATGCCTTGGCCTGGATCTGAGTTGTGGTCGCCGCGTGTGTTAGCATATGCATACGCTAAGCATGCTTACTATAAGGACAGGCGAGCAGATCCACACCACAACGTCCTAACATACCGGTCTGAGTTTGAAAATCAACCACAAGACAAATTCACCTGGAAGCCGTATAAGCCTATTCAGATGGTTGATGATGATGACGAGGACGCTTGGATGGCACGACTGTTCGCAAACAGTCGAATCCCACTGATACATTTTGACGAGATTAAGTATCAGATGCCAGACAGAGTCCTTAGGCAACTGCGTCATTATCAAAGGATACCTGACCCTCCTGTTGATCACACTCATTTAAGGTTGAATCGGGCAGAGAAGGAGAATAGATTTCAAGTCTCCAATTACGAAGCATTCGCCGCGCCGTACGTTGAGATGTGGCACGACTTCCAGGAGAATCTTGTGGGATTGTTGGTATCTGAAAATACCAACCAAAACAAACTAGACACGGACGTGTACTACTTGTGGCACAACAAGGTGACACGAAGACGAATTGCAAAACCGACTGTCACTGATATCCGATACAGTAACCGTGTCATTGTTGATCAACCTCATGTAATAAACGTGGTACGTACTGTTAATTATAATCATTTCATTGCATTATATCTATTTTGTAACACTATTAACATATACTTGTATCTTTTTATTGTGCAGTTGAAACAGACACTGAGGATGTTGCAGCAGTGGTCGAATAAGCCTCCCCAGATTGAACAACAATATCAAGCACTATTAACTGATAATAATGCTCTATTTCAACAAATGCAATTGTCCAATCTCGGGGTTTATTCAGAGCAACCCTTCTACACTCCGTCATTCATTGATCCTTCAGAAGCTCCAACTTCCATGACGTTTATATCGGATCCTCCAGTATCCTTCACAACTGAGTTCAATCCTTTCGCAGAGTATCCAACTTCAACCCATTTATCCCAAGAGGCACCACCCGTCCAGAATCCGGCTAGAGTGTCAAGACATGATCTATTGATGGTTCCGGTCAAAGGGGGCATGGTGAAGCCTTTAAACCCTTGGAAGGTGGATTGGTTGACTCGACACTGGTTTAATGGTGAACCAGTCGATGATTCGCATTATTGGCCTCGAAAAATTAAAGGTTACAATATTACTCAACAGGAGGCCGCAGAATTATTGCCTGGGGCATGGTTAGGCAACACAATTGTGGACGCCTACCAAGAATTGTTGGCAGAAAGAGACGCCGTCATAACACGGACGGGAAAGAGGTTAAAAAGAAATTTGTACTATCTGCCGACTTTCTTCATTGCCGTGGGTCAAACCATGATAAATGCTGGAGTCGAGACTGATATTGCAAATGCAGTTGATTTTGTACAACACTTTGTAGAACAAAATGGTTTACGTGTTTCGGAATGTGATGTCATTTTCATGCCATTCTATTCTCGCATACACGAACATTTTGTCCTGGTGATGTTCAATGTTAAGGCATGAGCAATAAAAATCATTGATCCTATGCATCCAGAGATGACTTTGGCACAGTTGGATGCGCGATACCAGGCCGATGTTGCAGTTGCGGTAAGTACGCAAGATTTTATGTTGCTTTACATTTGGTTTAAATTTTTTATTGTCATTTACTAATGTTTTTTTTTTTGAATTAGCAGAAGACTCTTGTACCTATATTGCTAAGATTTGCTGCTCCTGAGACCAATTGGCCCCCAAGAGATGCAAGACTCGGGAAGAAAGTTGTAGTGGCGAAACAACATAATGGTTCAGACTGTGGGGTTTACATTTGTAAATATATGGACGCAATCTCACGTAGACTAAATCCCACTGCAGCTAAATGGACAGTTTAAGATGCATCCATTTTTCGCTTGCGTCTTACTTGGGAACTGCACAAAGGAATGGCCAGGGGTCCTCCTAAAGGGTACAAGATGGCAGGATCACAGACGTTGGATTCTGATGAAGACTAATGCTAAATATGTACGATCAATGGAGTGAAATTGTATTTGTTTTAACTATATTTGATTCATATGTAATACAATTTATGTTTGTCAATGTAATATATATGTTTTTTCTCAATGGTGTGTTATATATTTGTATTTATTGATTGTGTGTTATACAATTTAATTTTCAGTGTAATATAATGTATAACAATAAAAACATATGACATAAAGGTTTAAAATAACATTTTATCAAGCAATTCTTTTTTTAAATTAGAGGAAGACTTTAAAAAAAAAAATCTCTTTCAAGAATAAATATCAAGCACTCAAAATGTCTTTACTCTGAAAAAAAATTCTCAAATTAAATCTTAAAAGTTATTTTTACACTGAAAATGTCTGACAGAAGGTTTTAAAAAAAATAATAAGATCAAGCGAAAAAACGTCTTAGTGGCGGAAAGACAAAATTTTTTTATTTTTTATTTTTTTTTGCCTTCCGCCAGTTAGTAGCGGAAGGAAAAAAAAAAAATTTCCCCTTTCCGCCACTCCCACTGGCGGAAGGCAAAAAAAAAAAAAAATTTTACTCTTTCTGCCTGTGACAGTGGCGGAAAGGGGAATTTTTTTTTTTGCCTTCCGCCACTGAGACTGGCTGAAAGAAAAAAAAAATGAAAAAAATTTTGAAAATTTTTTTCCCTTCCGCTAGTAACACTTGCGAAAGGGAAAAATTTTTTTAAAATAAAAATATGCCTTCCGCTACTAACTTTTAAAATAAAAATATGCCTTCCGCTATTAACACCGGCGGAAGGGGTATTTTTTTTAGTTTGATCTCAAGCGTTGGATCATTCGTTGGACGGCTGTAAAAGTGTTAAGCTACGAAAGACTTCAGAGCTAACGTTAACCATGAATCGGTCCTCATATATATACATATATATATATATATATATATATATATATATATATATATATATATCCATCCTTACGAAATTCTCCGGAGAAAAATATCAATGCTACTTAACCTCAAAGCCGCACCTAGAATTTGCAACACCTGAATTTGAAGTAATCGTACCGAAACTCACAGATTAGTCCTGTGTTGTAGAGAAGAATTATACTCATTTGAGGTGGACAAGATAAATTTTCTCGAATTGACATCGGTCCACGGCCAAGGTCAAAACATACATTAGTTAGGCTAGAGCTTAAGAAATTTCCAATCATAGAACAAAACTTCTTTGAATACCTAAAATTTATAAATAGCAAATTAACAGACTGCGTCACAACCAAATGTTCAGTAGCACAAGCAGCAGAAACTTTACAACTTTGAAAACAAGTGCACTGAATGTGAAGTCCTGAAGAACTATCTTATCAAAGCAGCTACTACAAAATTTCTGATCCATAGCCCAGCATATACCTTCAATAACTTCACTTATTTCAAAATTAACGCAAGAACTGCATAATAAAGTACACAGATGGACACAAAACGTAGAGGACGAAAGGCAAGAATAGATGCAAAGGCGTTGGGACTGGGGAAGTCGATCCCACCTTCACAAGACCGCTAGGGAGAAGTGGAAGACAATGACAAGCAACAAAATGATACAAAGGTGGTTGGGGTAACAAAATGGGGACGTGAGGACAAACAAGAAGTTGCAAAGGTGTTGGGGATGGGGAAGCTGATCCCTTTGACCTTGGCAACATCCAGAGAGTAAGCGGTGAAGTGAAAAACAAGGAAATAGTGAGATGAATAGAGGGTGGGGGGGAGCAGGAGAAACAAGAAGTAGACAGGATGAAAGACAAGAAGCAAAAAAGAATGATAAGCAACGAAACAATACAAGGTGGAGGGAGTGGGGGAAGGCGCTACCCTCAACCTGAAAGGTCCGATTCTATCTACCAGTTCCAATGAAAGAACCCCATCTTGGATCCATAATCAAATAATAATGTTCATTTCTTTATGGACGCGAATGCAAAACAGCAAATAGCTATGGACATCATAAGAGTAAAGAGGATCTTCCTATTGATCTATTTACCGCTCTTGGGTCTGATCTCAATCCCTTGAACAATAAGCCCACTCTTCCAATGGCCACCTTTAACTTCCAGCAAAGACATCTGCAGTTCATTATTTTCTCCTTTTCCATTGAAGAATTCTCCCATTTCAATCTCTAGCCATCCATCAACTCTGCTCTTCGGATACTGGGCACTATTTGTTTCTATAGGCACAGTGACTTGCGGCCTCGGCCTATTGGCTATTAGATGAAGTGACCTACCAATCTGCCTAGCTGCATGGAGGTTTCTGTGCCGCTGCCCTCCTTCCGGATCCAAATAAACAGTCTTAGCAGTGCTTTCACCACCATCAACCTTAACAGAAACCTCCACAGGTTGGTGTTCAAACCCGTAGACCGACACTGTTTGCTTAAACACAAGGTGAATTGTGTAAGTTGTATCTGGGGAGAGTATGCAAGTATTCACCTTCCCATGAATCTCAAGCCAGCACACACATAGAAGCTCAGCCACCTCAGCGAATCTGTGTTCGAAAATTTACCTCATTGAGAATTTCAATGGCGATGTATCGAAATCAAAGCAAGGAAATTTTATTACATTTTCTTTCGTTTCTGTTTTCAATTTATCATTTCTATTACTGGTGACATGATTAAAAGCCTATTCAAAATCTAACTGCGTGGTAAAAATATGCATAAACGATGAACTACACGAAATATATACCTTGATTCCGAAAGAGAGGTCCATCTCCAGTACCTAGGTGTGTCAGCCCACACAATTGATAGCTCCCTTGCAGCTATCATTAAACATTTCTTCCCACTCAACTTATCTAACGAAAAGCTCTGCGCTCAGTAATGATTACAAATGAATAATTAGTATAACAAATATGCAGAAACAAGCACAGGAGAAAAATAATGATTACAGATGAATAGTCAGTCAAAACCTGCAGAGCCACACCAAGCTAGTGATATATAAAATAATTGAAACTGTTATAAATTAGTAGTGAGATTTAATCTCTATTGCAAACCAGAGTCTTAACAAAAATGTTAATCCCAGGTCAAATTTGTAGTAAGGCCAAAATGTCCAAAAACATCGGTACTTGTACAAACACAAATTCAGAAGAAAGTCATATATACATTTGCAAATAAGGCCAAACTTTCTAATTATCTTACTTGTACAGTTGCGCATAACAAAAACCCCACCAGACAACTCAGTTACCTTGTACAAAACCAATACACACAGCCAACTCACATACTTCTACACTTCAATCACCAAGCTTGCCAAAAACAAAATACACACATCAAAATCATTAGCAGGCTACGTATTATTATATATTTCCTCACCCTTAACTCCTAAATAAAAAGAAATTCAGAAAACAGAGCAAATCAGTGATTGAAAAAAAAAGGAAAAAAAAGGGATTTCAAGGAAAATTCTGTATTTCCCTAAACAACTACTATTAAAACTTTCACAATTAGAAGGTTTTAATCTCGATTGGTTAAAATATAACATGATTGAAAGCCATAAAATCAGCAGAAACGAACAATTTGGAAAGGGATGGGGGTGGGAGGTGGGGGGTTGGTTGGGATTAGAATTACCATAGCGCCGGCGTCAATGATGAGAGGATGATCACAAAGGTAGAGATACAATTCCTTCTTGGAGTTAAACGACAGGGGAAGCTTCTTCTTCTTGTTAGGGCACGAATCCCTGTGATCATCGTCTGCGGCGTCGGCGTAGTCGACGGAGCGAGCAACGAGGTCTTGGTAATCAGAGGGCAGAAACCTATCCCAAACGACATCGGAATCGGCGGCGGCACGGAAACTAGAAGCGACGAGCGAGAGCCTACAGGCATCGACAGGGCTGGTATGGGACACAGCATCTGCTATACAACCTTCTGGTAACATCTCGAAGTAATTAACGTTCGAATTCTCATCACCACCTTCTTCATTCTTCATATTCACACACTGAATAATTTGCAGAATATGTTTTTGAATTCGAGTGCTTGGTTTTTGAGGAACAAGAAAGATGTGTGTACATATATATATATATATTATATATAGGCACACAACAATTAAACACGGAGGAAAGCTTAGGCCTTAAGGTTTGTTTGCTTGCCTTTACACCCAAAATATAAAAGGTCGTATCAAAATGAAAAAGGAAGATTATATTTATTTATTTATTTATAACGTCGAAGTGTGTGACGTGGATTCGGATGTGGTAAAGATTAAAAAAAGATGATTTATCATTTATCTATTGAAAAAGAAAAAAACGAAAGATTTAGATCATGATCCTTTTCTACTTCTCTATATTAAGAAGTTACTCTTTAACTAAATATATTTATATGTGAATGTATGTTTTTATTTTTGTGTCACTTAATTTCTTACTTAAAAATATATGAAATAAGTATTCTTTATTTTTGACTTTTTATATTTCGATTTGTAACTTAAATTCATAATAGAGAAGTAGGAAATGAACAAGATCCTAGTCCAAAAGTTTTAGATATACATTAGAATTAATTTTAAAGAATATGAGTAAGCTTGTAATAATTATTAATTTTATTATAATCACTTTAATGTGATTTGAGAATTTTATATATACAATTCTTTTTTATATTTTAGGTGTTCTTTTTTAATTAACTCACGTACTTACTCATATATATATATATATATATATATATATATATATATATTATGCATCAACAACTACCTTACAATTATTTTACGTGTTTAAAAGGAAACACTAACTTACGGAGTACGCACAATAATAATTTCAAGTCATAAGATTTAAAGATATATGCAAGACAAAAAAAACGTTTTTTCTCTATACATTGCATTATTCTAAAGAAGGGTGAATATAATTATAAGTCCGTATAAAATTTGTACAAAAAATTATTCTTATTTTATTTGACTAAGTTTTTTTGGTTAGAACATTTCGATATCTGATAATTTATTTAGACTCCAAAAAGTGAAAGTTCTTTAAGGATAAGCACAATAAAAAATTGGATTAATCGGAAAATAACGTATCGCAAACATGTATAGTTATAAATATGAAATCATTGAATTAATAAGGAATTAGTTGTCAGTTTACCAAATAAGTACAATAATATATATTTTTTCCAATGTATTACCAAAAAAAACACTCCATTTCTTAACTAGAGAAGACTTCCAAAAGTGGGTATCTTTCGGCTGAAAAAGCTTTCGATCTGTTCTTCCTGACAACAATTGTTAGAGGTCAAAACTTGAGAACTCTATTTTGTATTTCGCTAAACTTTACATGTTCTTCCTACTAAGATCTCCGAATCGAGTATTTCTAGTAGAATTTATTTTAACATATTGTTTTAATATTTTTTTAGTTATAACTCTTTTGGTAAATCTATATGTTATACATATAAACCTTTTATTATTCTAACATTTTTAGTTGTCTTGACATTTTTGTTTTTTAGGTAATATTAAGATAATTATAATTTTTAATTTTTTTATTTCTAATGTTTTTATATATGTAATTATATGTATAAAGAATTATTTTTTTAATTATTAACTCGTTCAAAGTTAAAACTAAATAGTATTTGTTCTAAACATTAAAACAAAAATCTACTGAATGCATTTGGATTCGGGTTAATTAAAATTATAAGAAAATGAAATAATAACTAAATTGATCAACTCAATAATTAAAGTTGTCTTTTTTCTTGAAACATATTTTGTCAATTAATATATAGTAATAGAAGATAGGTCAAGAATTATAAGAACCAAGCAAAAAATATTATTTACATAAAATTGTATAATTTATTTTGTATAAGTAGGTCAGCTCAATTATCTTACTAACCTAATTATAAAGGGTATAAGAATTACTGTCTTATCTCTAGACCTTTTATTCTGTCAAAACATAACCATGTATATAATCTTACAATTCACACTTTGCAACCTATACAAGACGTTTATGTCACATGTGAATCTCACAAATCTTCTCCTTTCACAAGTGTGACCCATAACAGTTACCGTTGTTCACTCTCAAGTGTGAATTACCATTCTCAATTGCATTTGCTTAATATTTACATGAGCCCTAAATCACTGTTACCGTTGTTTATCCTTAAGTGTAGATTATCACTCTTAATCGCACTGGTTTAAGATTTACTTGAACGTTGAATGCTATGCTTTGGCTACCTTAGCAAGACCAAGTTCATTTTTGGTTAACACGTTAGGTTTACGAATATCCGAGAGTATTTTAGAAATGCAACGGTCTGCAAATCTAGGCTTTGATATTAGTTTATTAGGAAAATTGAGAAAAATTCAAGACAATTTATATACAAACATGCACCAAATCCGATCCAAAATTTTAAACTAATGGCTCAAAAAACAATTATAGATATATAAACATGCACCAAATCCGATCCAAAAGTTTAAACTAATGGCTCAAAACACAATCATATATATATATATATATATATATATATATATATTGCTTTACAATTTACTTTTTGTCACCAATGTGGAATGCTTCTGCCACATGTGAACCTCAGGTTATGCTCAATTGGCTTTTTGGATGAGATTAACGAATATTGAAATATATGATTGAGCACATTAATAAAAAAAAATCTTGAATTGTAAGTATGTCAAAATCAATTGTTAAAGTAAGTATTCCTCAATTTTTTTTTCAAGATTACTCTTTGATAATGTAATATAAAATATGTAAGCGATTTTAAATGATAAGAATAAACTTAATGCGTTGATGAAAATTATATCAACGTTTATCAAAATTAATGAGAATCTGATAAAATAAGAATTAGACAATAATGAACCGCCTGCACCGAAACAAAGTAATCAAACAAAGCGAAGCATAATTTTACTGATTTTGAACCTTTTGCTCTTTTTGAAAAGTTGAAATAATAAATGAGAAGATAAATCAAAATATAAAAAGAAAATACGCTCAACCGATCCGCCGGACCGCCAATGCACACTCCTATGTTGTACCAATATGAGATTACTAATTTTATAATTAACTAATATTTTAAATTAAACTAATACTCTTCAATGAAACTTTGTAGGAAAAAAATACGATGTTCGTCTTAAAATTGATGTTTTTTCTTATAAAGTTGATAAATGAAATGAGAAAGCAAATATAATAAAAAAGATAACTGACATAATTTTTTGGGAAGAAAAGGTTGGCTTTTTTAGCGATATTCGTCATATCATGTGCGTCTCATGTGAGTGTCGTAAAATATATGCAAATTAAACTTGTTCCATTAATTGTTACGATTATTACTTCCTCTGATTTATAAAAAAAAATGAATTATATTTGAGTTTTTCTTGTGAATATTATAGTTGTATTTTTTTTATTGAGATTTATTTTAACAAGTAATAAATTTTTTCTAAAAATTGTTTCTGATATGATAAGATAAAAATATTATAATGACAAATTCTAAAATAAGAGTATTATAATAAAAAAAATATAAATATAAATTTTTTTATGGAAAAAAATTATTTGCAAGTATAATTCTTTTTATATAGGAGTATTATATTTTCTTAAAATTAGAGGTCAAAAGTTTAAATTTTATAGATTATATAAATGTAATATTGTGCTGTTTTTTTTATGCAAATAAAGAAAAGGTCTGTATAAACCATACGATAATCCAGCATTTGCTGACGAGGATAGCGATGAAAAGAGGAAAAGGAAAAGAAAAGGTGCTTAGAATCTAGCACGTAGGTTTGAATAAATTGACCACCACTTTTTTTATTCTTTTAATTATTGTTTTCTCTATCCATTCTATAAAAGAGCTATATTTAAATTTTATTAAATATTATGTTTTATATTTAATTAAAAATTATACTTAAATAATAATGTTCTAATAAAACTTGTGATAAAAGTTCATTCATGAAAAAAAAATTATAAATAAAAATTTTACAAAAAAAAAAATATTATATAAAAAATTATACAAACATATAAAATAAATTTTATTTTAAATATAATTATTTTTATAGAACATATAAAATATTATCTTATTTTATTTTTTGGGTGCGTTAAGCTCTATCAAGTACGAAGGCGGTGTAGGTCATACTTGGTAGAGGCGACGTGGCCACTTCGTAAGAGGAAGGAGGATCACAAGAATATCTTCGTACTTCAAATTGCGACACGAAATTAACGTCTTCATGTTTATATATCAAACCCTACTATTCACTCTCACACTCTTTCAACTTTCATTTCCTTTGTCCCCCATTTTAAAATTAAAAAAATTACTACGTGCGTTCCATAATACTGATAAGTATCGGGGAGGGTGTAATCTTCTTATGGCAATTGCATCCATTTTAGATTTCCAGGTTTAAGTTGCAACTTGTCATATTTTGCTTTCCAAAAACTTATTTGGATGATGGCCATGCAGATAGAAAGCTTGAGGTTATTAAGACGGTTCGACTTACAAGTCAAAGCATGGTAATTCTAGCATGTGGAATAACAGCAGCTCTGGCAATGCTTCTATTTTGGGGAAATTAAAGGAAAAACAAAATGCAGGCTTGAGTTTGATTTATGGCTTCAATCTATGGGTACACATGGGGGAGAGTGTATATTTGTAGTCCTGATGAGAACTTGCTTTCCAATGGTGAAAAATAAATACCTTGAAATTTAGATTCTTGTCTTACATATACTCTCTATCCCTGTGACTAAGGTTGCCGCTGAATCCACTTCTAGTGCTGGTGAAAGAGTGCTTGACCAGTATCGAGCTTCTCTTTACCCTGAGACTGTGCAGGCTTTTAATGTGTACTTCTGATTGGATTCAAGGTGATTATAAACTAAATCAATCACCAGCAGTTGGTGACATGACATGGTAAGTGATTATCACAGTGTTTTTCAAATTTTATATTTTCAAGTTTGTTTTTAATAAAATCAATATTATACTAAATATCTTTCTTGTAGCATGCTGAAGATGGAGAAAATGGAAGATGGAGATGTTCCATAGACCATAATAGCAGCAGTACACTTGATACTTTTTGCTTAATGGTTATTGTCCTTTATAAGATTTTGGGGTTCGCACATTTTTCTCGTGGTTTACTGGTTTTTATTTTGAACTTATTATTTGAAAACTTTGGTTTTGAATTGAAGATATGGTTGGACTTTGATAATTTATTTTGTGATTTGGAGAATTTTGAACTGTGATCATTTTATGTAGTAGTATAGAAGGTAAAGTTTTAAGATACATCGTTGTATTATATATTATGATGATTCATGTGAGAGATGATCTGAGAAGTTTGGAACATATGAGCAATACATGAAAAACAAAGGAGTGCAGTTTAAAAACAACAAATCTCCCTCTCTCTATGTCACACACAAGCCAAATTTAGAAACACGAACAAAGCACAGCGAAGTATATTTACTTAGCAAAACCAAAAAAAAAAAGAAGTATGTTTTAAAGTACGAATCCAGGATATATATTATATTTTAAGGATGTATAAGGATATAATTTCATAATCCAGAACTTGAAATAAAAATATTAGCAACTAGGGAATTTATTCAAAGACAAAAAACATATATCCCACATCAAGAAGTCTTTATAAGAATTATCTACCGCGTCCCAACATCAAGAAATCTCATCCAATTATACTACAGTGGAGAAAACAATTTCTCATCCCAACAAACTACACACCATAATAAGCCTAATTCATGTTGTTCAATCAAAATATGGTGTTAAAACTGATAAGATTATATATCTTAATCAATCCAAAAAGTAGCCAGTGAAGTTTCCCCTTCAGAAACGCTTTTGAACCTAAAACATAAACAATTGAAATGGAAGTCTCCGATACATCAGAGCAGAAATTTCATTTACAGGAAAACATCTTCCGTATTCATAGCATAAAACCATAAAAAATTGCCAAATTTGATATCCCAGGATCCTCGATGGAACTGAAACTCCACATGCACTAAACATGCTTTTCAGGAGTTGCGGTCTTATGGACATGCAAAGATTCTAAAGACTTCAAGCTTACCTTACACCTAGTTACTTTTGTTGTGAAAAAACTAATAATGGCCTCAAATTTTTTATCTCAAATTTGACTCAGTATGGCATCCATACATTGATTGCTCCAAATTAATAAAAATCTTGTAAATAAACAGCTGAAATTAGACAAAATTAATTATGTTGAGAAAGGAGATGTTTTCACACAAAACTCAGGTTTTCCACACTCTCTCACTCTCTTGATATTCCACAAAAACATATCCTGCACGGGCACACATTACTTTAGGAACATGAAAACATAAGACACAAGTAAACAAGGTTCAAATTCAGAAAACACTTCTCCCGCTAGAATATACTACTTAGCTGGTTAGATTTAATCACTGATATGTCATAAGTTTGAATCCAAAATATACATCTCTTGCTTTATAATAAATAAATGAAACAAATTTCACTAAAAATAAAGCAGAACGTCAAATAAAAATATTAGCAATTGGGAATTATTAAAAGACTAACAACATCTCCCACATCCAAAGTCACACCCAACATATCAATTAGAAAGTTATATTCCTAAAAGATAATTAAAAGCCATTATATTAGACAAAATCAAAAGATAAAATAAACACGGAACACTTGGCACAAAAACTTGGAAGACATCTTCAATTTCCCAGATAAATAACACTAGCAACACAAAAAGTAAAATAAACACCCTATTCCACTAACTAATGAGATATCAATAACTTAACCCACAATAATGTCACCAAATGAGAAGAGAACTTAAACCATTTAAATTGACAAGAAGAAAATATCCAACGGATAAATAAATTAATTTGGGTGACATTACATCAAAAGATAAAATAAAATAAAATATACACATCCAATAGTCTCAAATTCTTTGGTAATATCTTATATTATATTTTATATTTTGTTCTTTCAATTTTCTATCTCGTCCACTAAATATATCATCCTAATTTTTCTCTCGTCTCTTGTATATGTCATCATAGTTTGGTCTCTAATCGACAACTTCAACCTCCTTATTTTAAAAATCATTATAACTTTAACTTTAGTGTTGTTCAACAATGAAATCTCTTTACTTTGTGGCTTCTTCTGGTACTACTTCTTCAAATAATTTTTTAATTTTTTTCTTATCGGCTTTCTTTTGGACATCCCCATTTTCTTTAGGACATTCAACAACATATTGCAGTCGTGACAAACACTTTTTGTAAACAAAAGTCCGCGGAAATTTCTCTCTAGCTCACCTTTCCTAATGGATCTTCGTAGCTTTCTTGATACGAGAACTATTTTATCATTATTATCTTCAGCAAAATCTTAATTATTATCTTCACCAAAATCCTCCTTCTCTTTGGCATTCTTTAGCAACCTTCAGAGCAACACATTTGAATATATTCGTATCTTATGACTACTTTCTGAGAGATTTCAAGTTCAATATCGGCAGATTCTCGTATAACTAGCAAATGTTGGTGTTTTTAAGATCCTTCGCTTCTCGAACGACTGTAATTTTAGCACCCTATTTATTTAGAACCGCTTTTAGAAACATGATGCATATGTTCATGTTGGAGTATATTTTTTCTGTAAGATTTCAAGTTATTAGGAAGAATATTGAATAGTTATTGTGAGATCTTTTCTTTTCTTGTTGCTGGTGAATATTTCGTATTGTTGAACTAGTAAATTATTTATTTTCTCTAACTTCTTCCGTTCCTTTATTTAGAATAACTTTCATACATCTTTGACACTTTTAGGTAGAATTATTATCGGACCGGAGTGGCGGTCGCTTCTCCTGATTTTTCAAAAATTTTATTAGTATTTTTAGAACTTTATAAAATTTTCATATGTATCTTACGTTATATGTTATATTCTGTCTTCTCTGATTGTGTTTTCTTTCTCTCGTCGCTTTCAATTTGTTATCCTATGTCAGCCCATGTTGACATCGGTGCAGTCAGCCACATTTTCAAAGGAATTTTTTCATCTAAGACAATGAGCAAAATATTTTTAGTCTTTTCTTTTCATAACCTGTTTGCAGACCATTTTCATTCGACCATTATGCCTTTGGTTTTAGGCTTGACACTACTCTTTGGGATGTGCTAGGATATATTCAAACTTCATAAAACAAATGATACATTCAACATTGATTCAAATAGTTGTTTGATTTTTTGTGTTCATGTATACCTGTACGTACCTAAACTTTTCAATTATAATTTTTTTCTTTATTGCACGCGATTTACCGTTATTTTCTCCATATATTATTTTTATCATTTGAATCTGGTTAAACATATAAAAAATGTGCGTTTATTTGTCGGATTAGATTAAGTGAGATTAATAATCTCTCGGACTATTACTTATGATTGAAGTATTTTATCATACTAAATTAAAATAGGTTATTTTTGTGATTGTTTTACTCCAAATTTAATCCCAAAATCAGGTTAATTGTACCCGCATATTTTCCACATTTATTTAATATTTCATATGGGAGACAATTTGTTAAATGAAATTAATCGTATAATTCAACATTTACAAAATAAACACTGTATTAGACTTGGGACTTATTAGATACCAAATGTTTAAATAAACTGTTAGTAACGAAGGGGAATGAAAAAAGATTTTATAGAAACTATTGAAAAATGTTTAGAATCGGAGAAACGAAATACATCTTCTAAGTTTGCTGAGAGAATCGACAAATTGATATGGCAAGAGAGTGGGTATGGTTGGGAGGAGCCTTCCGAAACCCGTCCAGCTAATGGTATCAAGTACCCAAACCCGTCTGTCCCGCCCCCTTACGCCCTTTTTTATGGAAGAGTATAAAATCAATTTCGAAATTCAAATCACACTAAAAATCGATAAAATCACATTAATTAGACAGTATCAACGGTTGTGGTGTTGGTTTAATTTTTAACGCTATAAGTGTATTAATTTTGGTTTCAGTTTTATACTCTGCTAGCACCAAAAATATCACCAATATTTAAATTCATATATTTAATATATTAAAATATTATTCTTTTAAATTTATACGTATATGTATGTATGTATATGTATATGTATATGTATATGTATATGTATATGTATGTATACATTTATATTGTTTGTCGGTTCGACTATAAACTTATGATAATTATTTATCTACGATTCATATTATATGAATATTAATTTAATTGAAAGTAATTTTAATGATCTTTAATTATCATGCTAATGAACAATCGCGCAAGTAAAAATTTTAAAACTTAATATTTTAAATTCTATGTTATTATAAGTCAATTACGTCATAATTTGTCAACGAATTTTTTAAAATTGAGTTTTTTTGTATAGTTATAAATGTTTGCAATATTATAAGCGATTTTAAAACCGAAACCACAATAATAAAATTGAACCGCATCAATTGATTGCGATGATAATTTTAGGTTCTTAAAACCGCACCTTATTAGTTGCGATAGCTATTTATGCGGTAAATAGTACAAAACCACACCATACTCTCTCTCCTACTCTTCCAAACAAACATAGTCCCCACTCTGTTATCTGTAAAAAAACATAATTAATGTAGTCTATTTCTTTTTCTATTTTCATTGTTGGTGTTTTTTAAATAAATTATTAAAAAAATTGAATGAAAATTATAGTTTATCCAGATTTTGAGGATTAGAAATAATGATTAAGAAGAATATGAATTTAATTATTGATAAATAAGAAAAAAACTTTAGTGAGGTATGAACGCAGTAGAAGAATTGTTTGAAAAATAAAAATTGAATAAAACAACTTTGCTTATTTATATTGTATTGAATAATCTCTCTCTTCTACCAAAAGAATAATCTTTCTCTCAATTTGAATATATCTTATTCTCTAAAAGTAATTTATGCAAAATCATAGCATGGAAATTTCCTTAAAGAGAAAAACAATTCACAGTATATGCGCTTCAGATACAGAGGAATACAAGAAATATTATGGTAGGAGAATTGTGCTGCTGGCACAAGATAGTATGCATGTTTTTTACAATGAATACCACAAGTGACAGTAGAAAAGTAAATCAGATTCTGGAGGGAATCATGGGAATGCTGTTCTGTAAGAATGCAGAAGCAGCTGCAACTCCACTTCCAAGCTTTACCGGGTACCCCACATCTTTAAGAATCATCTCCACGCCCGCAAGACATCCAAGCAGTTGCAACTGCAAAAACACGCAGTTAATGCACATGATTCGAGATAAATTTAAGTTTGAATGGATGGCACTACATTCGACGAAATAGTTTTTGTGAGTACTCTGGATCTATCTTGACCATTGTTATTTTTGGTGAAATTTATAAAATTCTTGTATGGATTATAAGAAATATAGACATGCCTCATTTAGGTTCCCAAGATGACCTATTCTGAAAACTTTTCCTGCCACTTTGTTGAGTCCGAGGCCTAAGCTTAAGTTGTATCGCTTCCAAGCCCTTTTAACAATTTCTGAACTCTCAATGTATGGAGGTACCACAACTGCAGTGACTGTGTCGCTAAACCATTCCTCCTTTTGGGTGCAGTTTTTCAGGCCCCATGCATCTACAGCAAGCCTGCAATTGGATGTCAAGTGCATTATTAGATAATGGACAGTATAAAGAAAGATTAATAGAAAAACTGAGCTATTATCTCCAACTTCATGTTGAGATATTATCTCCAAATAGGAAATTTTGGGTTATTTTTGCTTCCTGTCATTTTATAAGGTACGAAGAAAACTAGTTTTGATTCATCATTCCAAACAATGTTATGGTGTTTTTGCTCAAGTTGTTTGAAATGAAAGTCTGTCATATCTTTGGTCTCACCTATCTCATTTAAGTCCATAATTAGTGTTGAAGAGCACTTCAAACTCTGGCAATTGATCGAGGATCATAATTGATAAGTAGTTGCATTCACAAAGTACTTGCTACCTCTATCTGAAATTCTTCTAAAGACAAAAGCACATACCTTGTCGCTTTTGCAAGGCGAGTGTGCCTCGCAATCACGTTGTCAAGTCCTTCCTCAAAAATGAGATCAAGAGCTGCTCTCAGCCCATATAAAAGTTGGATGGAAGGAGTGTACGGCCAATATGTTCCCAAGTTATAGAACTTCATGTAGTCTTTCCAGTCAAAGAAAACTCTTACCGATTTTGCTGTTTTGGACGCCTCAATAGCTTTGGGACTTGCGCACACGATTCCCAACCCGGTGGGAAGGGAAAGAGCCTTTTGGGAGCCAGTCAAAGCCACATCTACACCCCATTCGTCCATGCGGAAATCTAGCGCACATATGGAGGACACCCCGTCGACAAGAAGAAGTGCTGGATGCTGGTAGTGATCTGATATTCATCAAATAATATGAGGGCCATACAATCTTTCGACTAGAAGAACATAAGATGCCAGAGGAAAAAGAAATCATCAAGTTAAATGTAGATGAATGGTACTCTAAACTAAAAATTACAAAAGTGAAACATCTAAAGGCCGGTGCTCGCTCCCATTTTTATTTTTACATAACACAATTGGTGGTGATGTGTGTTTTCACTGATGTACTATAATGAAGTAAGCAATCATGTGTTCTTTTGCATAAGAGACTGTAGTTCAGAATGCTTACCAAGAATTTTTCTAACTGTAGCCAAGTTGTTGGTCACTCCAGTTGCTGTCTCATTGTGCACAATGCAGATAGCCTTGATGGTATGTGCAGTATCTGCAGCAAGTTTTGATGCCAAAACTTCAAGATTCGCTCCGTGGCCCCAATCACTTTCAACCACATCAACATTAAAGTTGAGGCGTTGCTGTTGATCGATCCAAAGCAAACTGAACTGGCCAATGAGAAAGGATACAATTCGATCTCCAGGTGAAAGTGTGTTTGTCAGTGCACTCTCCCATGCTCCGGTGCCTATAATTCAAGTGTAACCATGAGTTTGGTTTGCTGCTATAGGCACATTTGCATCAATTAGCAATGAAAAAGCACCGAGAAGTCCATAAATAATAATCCTAGATTTATTCACGTGTATGCATGATTGGAACAAATAAATGATAAACATAAAAACTAACTCTTCCATCCATGAACCGGGAAAAAGAAGCATAAGTTGTAAAATCACAAGCATCATAAGATTTAGCAAACAAGAAGAAGATCATAGTGTAGAAGCTATAAAGATAGATCAGATCTCGAGGACAATACCTGTGGTTGGAAATAGAAACGGAACTCCTGAAGTCGTCTTGAAAATCTTCTTGACATCTTCAAGTAAGGTCTTCGTCATTGCTGGAATGGCGGGAGAACGATAGTCTTCATTGTTCCTGTTCATCGCACGAATGACCTGTTCGGGGATATTGACTGGTCCCGGAACAAAGAGATGGTTCCGCCCTGGTGCATAAAAGTTATCCATCTTCCCTCAAAAGTGTGTGTTCCTTGTACTCACAGAAGCTTAGCTGTAATATTCATTGAAAAAAGAATATTAAGAGTAGAGTAGAGTTATTTATAATGATATAATATACATTTATTGAGAGTTGTCTACAAACTCTCAATAGCAACTGCCGGAGGAAATGGTGTTAAATTCTTCACTGCCATTATTATATTTGTTCAAATATTAGACGACCAGTTTAGGCAATTTCATCCTGTTGAGAATTGAGATTAATGCTAATGCTAATGCTCGACTGTTTGCAGACATGATTATGGGAAAGAGTTAAGCAGTTTGAGTCACTATATATATTTTCTTTATTTAGTCGGTGCACAGATTCTATAAATGAAATCAAATTTAAACCTCTATTCATTGGAGTGCTTTAGTACTCTTAATTTTTCATGCATCATTCTGGTCAGGTTTGAAGATCGAGTTCTGAACTTAAGTGGCAGTGGAAATTCAACTAAATGTTCTTCTGTGAGCTTAAGAAATTCTTCCATCGGTCAAAGCTCATCTTCTCCCCCTGTAGACGAGGATTCAGATCACCTTTCCACCAGGTCAATCATATAATCTTTAAAAGTATCAAAAGTTAATCTTCGGATTTGGAATACACACTACCTACCATAATATTTACTTTGACAATTTGTACTACTTTGGCATCTTAGTTACTGTTGCAGCACATATTTATACGTGAGATTTTGTACATATTATTCAGCAATTTTAAAGAGATTTAATTTTTTCGTAATATTAAAATCTTCGCTGATTATAGTTTTATTTCATAATTTTTATTAAATTAAATAACACACGTAGTGCTAAATTACAACTAAAACTACGTGTAAAATATGAATCCGACATTTTATTGTCCTACCTTGTACACTTTGCCAAATATAGAAGGGATGGAAATATATATAAGAATATTGAACAAAGGAAAGAGTTGCAGTTTTTTGTTAAACGAGGAAAGATATTAGTTTTAGTAGTATATAATTAAGAGTATTACTTATTCTTTTGATGATTTATATATATGAGGTGTCTTATAGGATTCACTAATAATGATTTTATACATGACAAAAGCATATAACAATTCACATACTCCTATTCTATGAAAAAATCCAATTCAAAATATTTGAAAAGTGAATAGAGGCAGGCGTACCCTTGAGATGATTCAGAAGAGCAGAATGATTCCTTCAAATTTGGCAGAATTATGACAGAGAGAAATATATATGTAATCAATTATCAAAAAAAAAGAGGAAAGAAATATATATGTAATCTAATCAATATATCCCCTTCCAATGGCAGAAGAAGATAGATGAAACAGCCAAATGGAGTGAGTGAACAATTTTATAAGAGCGCGGGATGCCAGTCAGTTTTGTCATGTGGGTCCCACCTGGGTAGATAAGAGCAGTGTAAGAATGTGAACCCCTTTGGCCAAGAATGGATAATCTCAAAATACCCTTTATAATTTAAGCGAAAAACTTATTCGACAATCTCGAACTATATTATATTAGTTTTGTATATTTGATGTTTAAATTTTTTTCGCAAGTTATTTGATACATAAATTTTTTAAAACATGCGCAATCAGTAAATTTTGTCAATATCTCGTTAAATCTGACAAAAAATACACTAATTTGAATTATACATTTAATTTTTAGTTTTTATTTTATTATAAAATTCTATTTGAAAGTTTTTGACAATATTTACAAATATGATATAACTTGATAACAGTCGAAAAGAAAGTTTACCTATCATATTTGTAAATATCATATTTGTAAATATTGTCAAAAACTTTCAAATATTGTCAAGTTATCAAGTTATATTAAATGTGTAAGAATGTGAACCCCTTTGGCCAAGAATGGATAATCTCAAATATTGTCAAGTCATATTTGTAAATTCTTTTCGACTGTTATCAAGTTATATCATATTTGTAAATATTGTCAAAAACTTTCAAATAGAATTTTATAATAAAATAAAAACTAAAAATTAAATGTATAATTCAAATTAGTGTATTTTTTGTCAGATTTAACGAGATATTGACAAAATTTACTGATTGCGCATGTTTTAAAAAATTTATGTATCAAATAACTTGCGAAAAAAATTTAAACATCAAATATACAAAACTAATATAATATAGTTCGAGATTGTCGAATAAGTTTTTCGCTTAAATTATAAAGGGTATTTTGAGATTATCCATTCTTGGCCAAAGGGGTTCACATTCTTACACTGCTCTTATCTACCCAGGTGGGACCCACATGACAAAACTGACTGGCATCCCGCGCTCTTATAAAATTGTTCACTCACTCCATTTGGCTGTTTCATCTATCTTCTTCTGCCATTGGAAGGGGATATATTGATTAGATTACATATATATTTCTTTCCTCTTTTTTTTTGATAATTGATTACATATATATTTCTCTCTGTCATAATTCTGCCAAATTTGAAGGAATCATTCTGCTCTTCTGAATCATCTCAAGGGTACGCCTGCCTCTATTCACTTTTCAAATATTTTGAATTGGATTTTTTCATAGAATAGGAGTATGTGAATTGTTATATGCTTTTGTCATGTATAAAATCATTATTAGTGAATCCTATAAGACACCTCATATATATAAATCATCAAAAGAATAAGTAATACTCTTAATTATATACTACTAAAACTAATATCTTTCCTCGTTTAACAAAAAACTGCAACTCTTTCCTTTGTTCAATATTCTTATATATATTTCCATCCCTTCTATATTTGGCAAAGTGTACAAGGTAGGACAATAAAATGTCGGATTCATATTTTACACGTAGTTTTAGTTGTAATTTAGCACTACGTGTGTTATTTAATTTAATAAAAATTATGAAATAAAACTATAATCAGCGAAGATTTTAATATTACGAAAAAATTAAATCTCTTTAAAATTGCTGAATAATATGTACAAAATCTCACGTATAAATATGTGCTGCAACAGTAACTAAGATGCCAAAGTAGTACAAATTGTCAAAGTAAATATTATGGTAGGTAGTGTGTATTCCAAATCCGAAGATTAACTTTTGATACTTTTAAAGATTATATGATTGACCTGGTGGAAAGGTGATCTGAATCCTCGTCTACAGGGGGAGAAGATGAGCTTTGACCGATGGAAGAATTTCTTAAGCTCACAGAAGAACATTTAGTTGAATTTCCACTGCCACTTAAGTTCAGAACTCGATCTTCAAACCTGACCAGAATGATGCATGAAAAATTAAGAGTACTAAAGCACTCCAATGAATAGAGGTTTAAATTTGATTTCATTTATAGAATCTGTGCACCGACTAAATAAAGAAAATATATATAGTGACTCAAACTGCTTAACTCTTTCCCATAATCATGTCTGCAAACAGTCGAGCATTAGCATTAGCATTAATCTCAATTCTCAACAGGATGAAATTGCCTAAACTGGTCGTCTAATATTTGAACAAATATAATAATGGCAGTGAAGAATTTAACACCATTTCCTCCGGCAGTTGCTATTGAGAGTTTGTAGACAACTCTCAATAAATGTATATTATATCATTATAAATAACTCTACTCTACTCTTAATATTCTTTTTTCAATGAATATTACAGCTAAGCTTCTGTGAGTACAAGGAACACACACTTTTGAGGGAAGATGGATAACTTTTATGCACCAGGGCGGAACCATCTCTTTGTTCCGGGACCAGTCAATATCCCCGAACAGGTCATTCGTGCGATGAACAGGAACAATGAAGACTATCGTTCTCCCGCCATTCCAGCAATGACGAAGACCTTACTTGAAGATGTCAAGAAGATTTTCAAGACGACTTCAGGAGTTCCGTTTCTATTTCCAACCACAGGTATTGTCCTCGAGATCTGATCTATCTTTATAGCTTCTACACTATGATCTTCTTCTTGTTTGCTAAATCTTATGATGCTTGTGATTTTACAACTTATGCTTCTTTTTCCCGGTTCATGGATGGAAGAGTTAGTTTTTATGTTTATCATTTATTTGTTCCAATCATGCATACACGTGAATAAATCTAGGATTATTATTTATGGACTTCTCGGTGCTTTTTCATTGCTAATTGATGCAAATGTGCCTATAGCAGCAAACCAAACTCATGGTTACACTTGAATTATAGGCACCGGAGCATGGGAGAGTGCACTGACAAACACACTTTCACCTGGAGATCGAATTGTATCCTTTCTCATTGGCCAGTTCAGTTTGCTTTGGATCGATCAACAGCAACGCCTCAACTTTAATGTTGATGTGGTTGAAAGTGATTGGGGCCACGGAGCGAATCTTGAAGTTTTGGCATCAAAACTTGCTGCAGATACTGCACATACCATCAAGGCTATCTGCATTGTGCACAATGAGACAGCAACTGGAGTGACCAACAACTTGGCTACAGTTAGAAAAATTCTTGGTAAGCATTCTGAACTACAGTCTCTTATGCAAAAGAACACATGATTGCTTACTTCATTATAGTACATCAGTGAAAACACACATCACCACCAATTGTGTTATGTAAAAATAAAAATGGGAGCGAGCACCGGCCTTTAGATGTTTCACTTTTGTAATTTTTAGTTTAGAGTACCATTCATCTACATTTAACTTGATGATTTCTTTTTCCTCTGGCATCTTATGTTCTTCTAGTCGAAAGATTGTATGGCCCTCATATTATTTGATGAATATCAGATCACTACCAGCATCCAGCACTTCTTCTTGTCGACGGGGTGTCCTCCATATGTGCGCTAGATTTCCGCATGGACGAATGGGGTGTAGATGTGGCTTTGACTGGCTCCCAAAAGGCTCTTTCCCTTCCCACCGGGTTGGGAATCGTGTGCGCAAGTCCCAAAGCTATTGAGGCGTCCAAAACAGCAAAATCGGTAAGAGTTTTCTTTGACTGGAAAGACTACATGAAGTTCTATAACTTGGGAACATATTGGCCGTACACTCCTTCCATCCAACTTTTATATGGGCTGAGAGCAGCTCTTGATCTCATTTTTGAGGAAGGACTTGACAACGTGATTGCGAGGCACACTCGCCTTGCAAAAGCGACAAGGTATGTGCTTTTGTCTTTAGAAGAATTTCAGATAGAGGTAGCAAGTACTTTGTGAATGCAACTACTTATCAATTATGATCCTCGATCAATTGCCAGAGTTTGAAGTGCTCTTCAACACTAATTATGGACTTAAATGAGATAGGTGAGACCAAAGATATGACAGACTTTCATTTCAAACAACTTGAGCAAAAACACCATAACATTGTTTGGAATGATGAATCAAAACTAGTTTTCTTCGTACCTTATAAAATGACAGGAAGCAAAAATAACCCAAAATTTCCTATTTGGAGATAATATCTCAACATGAAGTTGGAGATAATAGCTCAGTTTTTCTATTAATCTTTCTTTATACTGTCCATTATCTAATAATGCACTTGACATCCAATTGCAGGCTTGCTGTAGATGCATGGGGCCTGAAAAACTGCACCCAAAAGGAGGAATGGTTTAGCGACACAGTCACTGCAGTTGTGGTACCTCCATACATTGAGAGTTCAGAAATTGTTAAAAGGGCTTGGAAGCGATACAACTTAAGCTTAGGCCTCGGACTCAACAAAGTGGCAGGAAAAGTTTTCAGAATAGGTCATCTTGGGAACCTAAATGAGGCATGTCTATATTTCTTATAATCCATACAAGAATTTTATAAATTTCACCAAAAATAACAATGGTCAAGATAGATCCAGAGTACTCACAAAAACTATTTCGTCGAATGTAGTGCCATCCATTCAAACTTAAATTTATCTCGAATCATGTGCATTAACTGCGTGTTTTTGCAGTTGCAACTGCTTGGATGTCTTGCGGGCGTGGAGATGATTCTTAAAGATGTGGGGTACCCGGTAAAGCTTGGAAGTGGAGTTGCAGCTGCTTCTGCATTCTTACAGAACAGCATTCCCATGATTCCCTCCAGAATCTGATTTACTTTTCTACTGTCACTTGTGGTATTCATTGTAAAAAACATGCATACTATCTTGTGCCAGCAGCACAATTCTCCTACCATAATATTTCTTGTATTCCTCTGTATCTGAAGCGCATATACTGTGAATTGTTTTTCTCTTTAAGGAAATTTCCATGCTATGATTTTGCATAAATTACTTTTAGAGAATAAGATATATTCAAATTGAGAGAAAGATTATTCTTTTGGTAGAAGAGAGAGATTATTCAATACAATATAAATAAGCAAAGTTGTTTTATTCAATTTTTATTTTTCAAACAATTCTTCTACTGCGTTCATACCTCACTAAAGTTTTTTTCTTATTTATCAATAATTAAATTCATATTCTTCTTAATCATTATTTCTAATCCTCAAAATCTGGATAAACTATAATTTTCATTCAATTTTTTTAATAATTTATTTAAAAAACACCAACAATGAAAATAGAAAAAGAAATAGACTACATTAATTATGTTTTTTTACAGATAACAGAGTGGGGACTATGTTTGTTTGGAAGAGTAGGAGAGAGAGTATGGTGTGGTTTTGTACTATTTACCGCATAAATAGCTATCGCAACTAATAAGGTGCGGTTTTAAGAACCTAAAATTATCATCGCAATCAATTGATGCGGTTCAATTTTATTATTGTGGTTTCGGTTTTAAAATCGCTTATAATATTGCAAACATTTATAACTATACAAAAAAACTCAATTTTAAAAAATTCGTTGACAAATTATGACGTAATTGACTTATAATAACATAGAATTTAAAATATTAAGTTTTAAAATTTTTACTTGCGCGATTGTTCATTAGCATGATAATTAAAGATCATTAAAATTACTTTCAATTAAATTAATATTCATATAATATGAATCGTAGATAAATAATTATCATAAGTTTATAGTCGAACCGACAAACAATATAAATGTATACATACATATACATATACATATACATATACATATACATATACATACATACATATACGTATAAATTTAAAAGAATAATATTTTAATATATTAAATATATGAATTTAAATATTGGTGATATTTTTGGTGCTAGCAGAGTATAAAACTGAAACCAAAATTAATACACTTATAGCGTTAAAAATTAAACCAACACCACAACCGTTGATACTGTCTAATTAATGTGATTTTATCGATTTTTAGTGTGATTTGAATTTCGAAATTGATTTTATACTCTTCCATAAAAAAGGGCGTAAGGGGGCGGGACAGACGGGTTTGGGTACTTGATACCATTAGCTGGACGGGTTTCGGAAGGCTCCTCCCAACCATACCCACTCTCTTGCCATATCAATTTGTCGATTCTCTCAGCAAACTTAGAAGATGTATTTCGTTTCTCCGATTCTAAACATTTTTCAATAGTTTCTATAAAATCTTTTTTCATTCCCCTTCGTTACTAACAGTTTATTTAAACATTTGGTATCTAATAAGTCCCAAGTCTAATACAGTGTTTATTTTGTAAATGTTGAATTATACGATTAATTTCATTTAACAAATTGTCTCCCATATGAAATATTAAATAAATGTGGAAAATATGCGGGTACAATTAACCTGATTTTGGGATTAAATTTGGAGTAAAACAATCACAAAAATAACCTATTTTAATTTAGTATGATAAAATACTTCAATCATAAGTAATAGTCCGAGAGATTATTAATCTCACTTAATCTAATCCGACAAATAAACGCACATTTTTTATATGTTTAACCAGATTCAAATGATAAAAATAATATATGGAGAAAATAACGGTAAATCGCGTGCAATAAAGAAAAAAATTATAATTGAAAAGTTTAGGTACGTACAGGTATACATGAACACAAAAAATCAAACAACTATTTGAATCAATGTTGAATGTATCATTTGTTTTATGAAGTTTGAATATATCCTAGCACATCCCAAAGAGTAGTGTCAAGCCTAAAACCAAAGGCATAATGGTCGAATGAAAATGGTCTGCAAACAGGTTATGAAAAGAAAAGACTAAAAATATTTTGCTCATTGTCTTAGATGAAAAAATTCCTTTGAAAATGTGGCTGACTGCACCGATGTCAACATGGGCTGACATAGGATAACAAATTGAAAGCGACGAGAGAAAGAAAACACAATCAGAGAAGACAGAATATAACATATAACGTAAGATACATATGAAAATTTTATAAAGTTCTAAAAATACTAATAAAATTTTTGAAAAATCAGGAGAAGCGACCGCCACTCCGGTCCGATAATAATTCTACCTAAAAGTGTCAAAGATGTATGAAAGTTATTCTAAATAAAGGAACGGAAGAAGTTAGAGAAAATAAATAATTTACTAGTTCAACAATACGAAATATTCACCAGCAACAAAAAAAGAAAAGATCTCACAATAACTATTCAATATTCTTCCTAATAACTTGAAATCTTACAGAAAAAATATACTCCAACATGAACATATGCATCATGTTTCTAAAAGCGGTTCTAAATAAATAGGGTGCTAAAATTACAGTCGTTCGAGAAGCGAAGGATCTTAAAAACACCAACATTTGCTAGTTATACGAGAATCTGCCGATATTGAACTTGAAATCTCTCAGAAAGTAGTCATAAGATACGAATATATTCAAATGTGTTGCTCTGAAGGTTGCTAAAGAATGCCAAAGAGAAGGAGGATTTTGGTGAAGATAATAATTAAGATTTTGCTGAAGATAATAATGATAAAATAGTTCTCGTATCAAGAAAGCTACGAAGATCCATTAGGAAAGGTGAGCTAGAGAGAAATTTCCGCGGACTTTTGTTTACAAAAAGTGTTTGTCACGACTGCAATATGTTGTTGAATGTCCTAAAGAAAATGGGGATGTCCAAAAGAAAGCCGATAAGAAAAAAATTAAAAAATTATTTGAAGAAGTAGTACCAGAAGAAGCCACAAAGTAAAGAGATTTCATTGTTGAACAACACTAAAGTTAAAGTTATAATGATTTTTAAAATAAGGAGGTTGAAGTTGTCGATTAAAGACGAAACTATGATGACATATACAAGAGACGAGAGAAAAATTAGTATGATATATTTAGTGGACGAGATAGAAAATTGAAAGAACAAAATATAAAATATAATATAAGATATTACCAAAGAATTTGCGGCTATTTTTTCGGTTCTATTTTGCGGCTATTTCTTTGGATTCGACCGTAACATACAATAAATAAATATTTTGTCTTTCTATAATGTAAATTCACGACAGTTATTCTAAGGATAGATGTTTAATATGATAGATGAACGTAATGTTTGAGATGCTGAGAGATCAACAACACAACACAAGAGTGGATGGGTCTTAGTGAAGCTAACGATCCATTTTAAAAATAAAAAAATCTTCTTTCCCTTTTGATCTCCCTTATTTTCTTTATCTGTGCTTAGTTGAGAGAATCATGTTTTCTTTCGTTATAATTTTTAGTTATTAAAATGACTGTTCTGCTCTTATAATTAATGAATCTTATAATTGTTATTAGCTTTTTATTAATTTTTTTGGATAAAAATTTAAATCAGGTCAATTTTGATAAATTTTCATAAACTAAGAAAACAATTCTATAAAAATATTACTTTGAAAAACAGATTTCCATAAATTTGAAGAACAATTTTACATTTTAGTCCTCAAACATTCCTATAGTCCATAATGAAATAACATAAAAATTAGTTTCAAAATCCGTGCACAACACGAATAATTTATTATTATTAATTTGATTATAATTATTTTGTTTGAATAGATTAGTGTAATTAATAATTATAGTAAATTACATTATTATTTGTGATTATCAATTTAATTAATAATTAATTTTATTATAAATATGTTTACTTCAATCAATATAATTCATAGAAACATATTGTTAATTAATATATTAATATAAATAGATTGATTGATTGATATATTTGTAAATGAGCCTATTATTGATCAGTTTGAATCATGACGAGAGAATAAGTAAATAAATTAATATGAATATAATTGACCCAACTCATATAATTAGATTAATTAATATTAATAAATAAAACTAAAGAATCCCATCCAACGGTATCAAACAGTGTTCTCTTGTTCCTAGTTATTACATCACTACGTATAGATGGAACATATATATTTGGATTGAGGCCGAATAGAATGTCCACTAACTTCTCCCCTTCTTCTTCGGATGTTGTAAATCCGAAAGAAAAAGTCTGTCCATCCCAAATAATCAAATCCCAATGCTCTCGACTCTTGACCACTTCTCCTCTGCAGATGACACTTATTATATATATTCAGCCATGCCACTTTAGCTACTTTCGCCGGTTGTTTTTCTTCTTGGGGTCCTTCAATCTCCTCATTGAAGGACCCGGTCACCCACCCCTTTTTTTTCATCAATTTCTCCAAATTTCTTCACCCATTTTTTGGGAGAAATTTGTGTTACCAATTAATTGTTATCATCAACATGTTTTTCAGAGATTTGTTAGTTTTGGGTCATTGATTGTTAAGAAACCGGGAGAGTGTAATTTATACATACCCATTAATTGAATTTTGAGTTTTGGGTAGCAATTTTGTAGAAATGAGTTGTTTCCCATGTTTTTCGAGTAAGAAATCAAAGCCCAATAATCTGCCAGTGGCTCATGGAAAAGAAGTCAGTGCTGCATTTTTACCATCTTCAACTCCTGGTACAATATTTTCATTTCATACCCATCACAATGTCTTAATTTGTGTTTTCATTAGCAATTTAGAAAAAGGGAGGAGAAAAGGGAAATGGTTAATGAATAATAATAATAATTTTTTTTGTTGTTTTATACGGTTGCGCCAGATGACTGCTTAATGCTACAATTTTCCCTGCATTAGTTATCTTTGAATTATGATAATGTTTACTTTGGAAATGAATGACAATTGATAATGCAGCTTTATAAGATTTGCTGCATAGGAAGTGAATTGGGGTTAACATTTTAGGGAATGAAGTTGAAATCTTAATTCTTAACATGTAAGAGTATGCCTGAAACCTACTGGCTTGAGTTATTGGGTCAAGTGGGGTTCAACAGGTGCATTTGGTACTCATTATGTCTTAAAGATTTCGCTTTATGACTAGCGTAAAAATGGTTAGTTTATATAATATTTTTCTTCTTTTTAGTTATGTTAGTCTCACTTTGTCCGAAAAAGGAAAGGGGGAAAAGAACATGTACTTACTACTAAGCAATTGTACTACATGAATGAGTTAATAATATCCTTTTATGTCAAACGTCGAAAAATCAGTGAGATTCTAGTTGCAAGACTGTCCGTTTTTACACTTATTGAGGACTCCATGATCATATGGATAGAATAGCAGACCGGACTATAGTTTTTTAAACAATATAAAAACTGCCCACTCAAAGATCATGTTAAAGAATGTGAAATAAAAAAAATCAAGATATTGTTAAACCCTGTAACCATCATAAGGTTTACACTGAATAACAAGCACAAAGAACCGGGTATGTTTTTCTCAGCATGTTCCATGTTGGTGAATGCATACTTTTAAGTTTTTGATACTTTTTGGATGTAATGTAATTAGCACAAAATTCTGCCTCATTTTTAATTTTGTAACTAGTTGAAAGACTGTATACTCCTTTTGATTTGATAAATTATCTGAATATGTTCCTTGTAAATGCGTAGATATTATATCTAGTGAAGGAAACTAAACAGCAGCTTCAAAATGACAAAACAAGCAATATAAGATGGCGAAAAGAAAACCTCAGGTTTTATGTCTATTCTTTGTTTCTTGAAATTAGCCTTTATGTGTGCAGTGCATAATAGACAAATACCATCGAATGAAGTGAAAAATCAAGAAAATGATGTACTTGAAGGCAGAAATATTGCGGCACAGACTTATACTTTTCGAGAGTTGGCTGCAGCAACCAAGAATTTTAGACAAGAATGTCTCTTAGGTGATGGTCGCTTTGGCAGAGTTTATAAGGGGACACTTCAGCCCAGTGGCAAGGTTGTTAAATACTCCATCCGTTCCACAGAATCAGTCCATCTACTTTTTTGCGACTAGGATTGCAAATCCTAAAATTCATATTGTGATGTGAATTCTTTTAACTATTCAAATTTTACAAATTTTCTGCTTAGTAGGTACTTATTTGATACAAAATTGAGTTCAGCATTAGTAAGAAGCAAACATCAGATCTAGAAACTTAAGCCTATTTAGCAAATTCAGAAGGGAAAAACTGAAATGGTGCTCGTTTTGTGGAACAGATGGAGGAATACTGAATTTTATTTGCTAATCAGAAACTTAAGCCAATTTGCTTATCCCAAATAGAACATGTATATTCTAAACTGATTGATTTATTTCTTGGTGACACTATAATAGATTGTGGCAGTTAAGCAATTGGACAGAAATGGAATGCAAGGAAATAAGGAGTTTCTTGTTGAAGTTTTGATGTTGAGTCTTCTCAAGCACCAAAATCTTCTAAGTCTTTTTGGATATTGTGCTGATGGAGATCAGAGACTTTTGGTGTTTGAGTACATGCCATTGGGTTCTCTTGAAATCCATCTTTTTGGTATACATGCTGCATCTCTCTCTCTCCCCCCCTTATCTATTTGGTATATACACTATATTTACACTGCACTGATTGGCAGAGAAAAAATCATTAGATTGGGAAACAAGGATGAGAATAGCTTCAGGTATTGCACAAGGTCTGGAGTACTTACACGAGAAGGCAAACCCTCCAGTCATATACCGCGATTTGAAATCCTCAAATATCTTGTTAGATGAAGAATACAGCCCAAGACTCTCTGACTTTGGGCTTGCCAAGCTTGTGCAGTCAGGAAATAAGTCTAGTGTACCTGCAAGGGTAATGGGAACCTATGGTTACTGTGGTCCAGAGTATACAAGAGATGGTCAACTCACACTGAAGTCGGATATATACAGTTTTGGAGTTGTATTACTAGAGCTCATCACAGGTCGTCGAGCCATGGACCCTAGTCAACCAACTGCCGAACAAAATCTAGTTACCTGGGTATATATCTGATTACTCTAGCGTTTTATTGTTTCTTTTGAGGATGAAAGTTCATACACACTGAGACCTGTTTATCAGATATAAAGCTTTTTCTTAATTCAGTAAAGGTGTCTTTCATGTAAAACTGAATTAAAAACTCATGCACTGTTAAAACAATACTAGCCATGCCAATTGGCTATAGACTTGGAATTGCTCAACGTACCTGCATTTTCAAACTAATTTTTCTCCCATATCAGTTCCAAAGCATCAGTTTTTTTCTTATGATTAAATGATGTGGAACTGCTTGTGCTAGATGAAATTTAAGCTAGTGTCTCTTTGATGAAAATTGAAAATTGCTAGCTGAGATTTTAAGTTACTCTTATTCCCGGAAATACACACACACACACACACATAATAAAAATAAATAAAAATCCAAAACATGGATTATAAGCTCCTAGGCATGTGTCTAGGTTTATAAGTCACAAACCTGATGCCATGTATGATAAAAACAATTTTAGCAAATTGAGAGAATGATGATGTTGTCATCAACCTTTATGGTAAATGTTTATCTAAAGAGGTTCCGTGTTATATGAATAATGTGCTTGAACAGGCACAACCCTTTTTCAGGGATCCGAAAAGATTTCCTGAGATGGCAGATCCACTTCTTAAGGGGGAATTTTCAGTTAAAAGTTTAAACCAGGCAGTTGGAGTTGCTGCTATGTGCCTTGAGGATGAACCGGCAGTCCGTCCATTTATTGCAGATGTTGTTGCTGCACTTGGCCCTTCTTCTAATCTTTCAGCTCCAAACCCAATGGATGATCACTATGATGAACAGGGAGACAGTTCTGATACCAGAAGTGAAGATAGTTCCTACAACAATACAGAAGACAGTTCATCTGATAATGAGGGGGGTGATAGCCATAATGAAAAATACACAAGTGCCAGAGAACATTAAATTGATCATCAGGATAGAAACGGTGATTACTTGTTGGATGAGGACAGTGGAGATAGTGGACACGGTGATACTGATGAACTCCAAAAAAGCTGCACAAAATTGTGATTCAAGAAAAGCATAGCGGAATTATAAGATGAAGGAAAGTACATATACTTTTCAAGATGCGGTATCAATTAACGGAGGAGGTGATACAAGCACTGGAGTGTCTCTGATCCTTGTTTCTATTCGCTATCACGTGATAATGATGTTGATTCAATGAATGGAAAGTGGCTATGAAAGTGTAAGATGAGCATGAGCTGATCAAGAGTGTCCCAAATTATTGCCCTGTCATTCTAGTTCAAAGCTTGTGTCTGTAGTAGCTGCCAAAATCTCTGTATCAGTGTATCTTTTTTGGTCACTGTGATATACTTTAACACGGGTATACTTGAAAAAAAAAGCGCACACAGACTGCGTTTCAAATTGCTGCTATGATTTGTATTGGCATCTTTTTCTCCTGTGCTCTAATCAAATGTTAGATGCATGTTGCTCGAAAAGATGCCCTTATTGATTCAAAAATGTGTTTGCGATGGACTTTTTCGATCAATCAAATATGTTAAAATCGTAAGTACACATCCCAAAAAAAAAAACACAAAAAAGGTGAAAAAGAAAAAGTTATGACTACCGCACTACGCAACATTCGACGGCCTAGCACCTAGGTAGGAGTAAGCTCAGCCTTATTAATTCTTAGCAGGCGCTAGACTCTCTATTTGCCGCTACTAGCTCTTATAGAACATTTGTTTTTTAAGAGTTTACTCGGGCCCTTTGACTTCCAGCTGTTTCTTCACTGTCACGATGATGGGTGCAGGACTTGGCTTCGAACTTTGGTTTGATGGGATTAATTAAAAATGATCTCCTAGAAGTGTGACAGAAAAGGATGGGGATCAGCACGGCATAGAAATGGTCACAGAGGGGAGTAGTTACTAGTAATAAAACATAGCACAGCTATCATGTTAACAATATTTAAAGCAAGAGTGAGATCATGAGGTTTTTAGTGGATAACAGCCAGGAATAACTTTTATAGAGAAGAATTCTTCCTGGTATGTTTAACTTTTCTTCTTCTGCCAAGCATTTGTTGATCCTCTTTATGACTTTTTCATTTGTTGATCCTCTTTCATTGGTCCCTTTATTCTTTCTTTCTTTTTTTGTTAAGTAATTTGATGTATTTCTATATTTCATTTGTCATGCTGTTATTGTCTTATACATACATTTAAAATTCTCCAGTTTCAAATGGAGGTCAGATCACCAACAAGAGGATAAAACTGTTATATCATTATACTTACATACGTATATATGATATATATATCTCACGCACCCTCTCTCTCTCTCTCTCTCTCTCTCTCTCTCACACACACACACACACACACACACACATATATATATATACATATATATAATGTATATGACTCAAGATGGTTAGGAAACCCAAGAAACTGCTGTTGAACTGCAGTAACTTACTGAGATAGCAATGACTGGTGAGATGATATTAGTAGCAGTTGATGCGAGCAAGGAGATAACAGACTACTCTCTCGATTGGGCAGTCCAGAATGTGATAAAACCAACGGATTCTCTAATCCTACTGGCTATGCTTCCTTCAATCGAATCCCCTCCTCTGATTTCTGAGAAAAGTTCCTCTCAGAGTTTTTATCAGTTGATTACAGGTAGGCTCTTTTTTTTATTTATTTATTATATGATTGATAGCCTAATTGTTTACAAATGAGAGAATATGTATTTTGATGGACTGATTTCGCTACTTAGTTGTTCACTATTCTTAGGAATGCTCAAGATAAAAAGTAATAAAAGAGATATAAAAAGTGATTCAAATGATGAGGAAGCAGATGATTATGATCATGACTTGCAACAGAGGACATATAATGTGTGTGTGCACAGGATGCATCAGCTTTTGAAGTTTCGCAACGTTGTGAAGGTATGTCAAACAACTTGGTTCCTTGAAATTTGGTATATCTTTTGACGTCTATAAACTGTATGATGAATGTCAGGTCCATACTGAAGTAAGAGTTGTTGCAAACGCGCCAGAAGGATCTGTTACTAAGATAGCATCGGAGCTGGGAGCAACATGGGTCATTCTTGATCGGTATATTTTGCATATATCTCATGTTCTATACGTGTTTGTCATAAGTCTTTTCCACACACTTCATTATAGTTTATGCTTTAAAGTATGTAGTTTTTGAATTTTGCATTGTTCCCTTCATATAGTCCACTTATTGCTCTACTCCACAGATGCCTTAAGAAGGAATCACAAAATTGAAAGTTCAATCAACTTTACATAACAAATCACAAAATTGGACGAATGTGGTGTCGCGAGACCTTGAAGCTCCTCCTAGGTTTACATCTGGCCTTATTGAAGAGAACATTAATCATTTGAGAAGTAAAAAGGGTAAGGGATATCTTCTCCAAGTTTTACTCATTTCAATATTTCGTTGGTTACAAGATGCTCATTATGCCTCAGTATCTCACTTGCTTTTGTTTTGAGGATTTCAACTTATTCAAAAGTATTCTAATTATCGCTATGAATTTGACAAGTAGTCCAACCAGAAATGTGTCTGACAATCATGTGATCTTCTCTGACATAGATCTTCCAGAAGATATAGAACAGATACATGGCATCAAAGCTGCAGACTCTGGATTCTCAAGGCAAAAGGAACCGAGCCCAAATCAATCAACACGACGTATTACCAGAAGACAATTCAATGGTACAAATGAAATAACGATGAACAGAATCTCGAGTATTAGAAAAGCTATATCTGTTTCGGTTAAGCAGCCACAAATTCCACCACCCCTTTGTTCAGTTTGCAAGCATAAAGCCCCGATCTTTGGGAAGGCCCCAAGAAAGTTCACCTATAAAGAGATTCATGAAGCAACTGATGGGTTTACAGTTAATAACTTTTTGGCGAAGGGAGGATTTGGTCAAGTATACAAGGGAGTCTTGGATGATGGGCAGGTTGTTGCAGTGAAGAAACATACGGCATTGAGTGCACAAGGAGCCTCAGAATTCTGCTCTGAGGTCGAAGTCTTGAGCTGTGCGCAGCACAAAAATTTAGTAATGTTGGTGGGATACTGCACTGAGATAGAATGGTTCCTTGTCTATGAGTTTGCTTGCAATGGTTCCTTGGACAAGCATTTATACGGTGAGCCTAATTGAAGAACAAACAAAATGATCAAAATTTTCTATCGACCACGCTATTACTTAAATCATCGCATCTGTAGAAAAGAACCAAGAATCAATTTTTAGACGCGGGAATTCTCAAAACTATTCTTCTATTTCCCCCTAAAAAGTGAGACATTATGCAGGAACTAGCGAGCCAATGGCATGGCATAACAGGATGAGGACTGCACTTGGTGCTGCAAGAGGTTTGAGATATCTTCATGAAGATTGCAGGGTCGGCTGTATTGTACATAGAGACTTTAGACCAAACAACATCCTTCTAACACATGACTTTGAACCTATGGTGAGTTGCAGCCTTCCTGGGGATGCATTAAGCTTACTCCTTTTCTAAATAATCTATAAATGTTCCTTTTTATTTGGTTTCATGATTAGATACATTTCAAACTAATCTTAAGTATATGTTTAGTAAAATAAAGCTGTCCTAAAAGTTCGTTATTTTAGAAATGTATCTCAAGAATAGAGGGGTGTATCTTCTTTTATCCTGCTATCAGCTCCCTGCTTTTCATGATGATAAACCAATTATACTTTGAATGTAGGTGGGAGATTTTGGTTTGGCAAGGTGGCAAGCTGATGGTCAATCAGCAGAGGAGACACGAGTTATCGGTGCATTTGGGTAATCGCTCAGCATTCATTTCACAAGAGCCTCATTTGTAAAACTATCAGATATTGATGATATCATGCAAGTCATGGCTAGATTGAAGTTTAAGGTGTTACTGCCTTGTAGGTACTTGGCTCCTGAATACACACAAACTGGTCTAATAACAGAAAAGGCCGATGTATATGCATTTGGAGTTGTTTTGTTAGAACTCTTGACTGGCATTAAAGCAACTGAATTTTCAAGAAATGCAAGACAGCCTTATTTGTCAGACTGGGTTAGTTTCTTCCCCCTTATAAAATTGAGTATTAGCATTAGAACTGATACAATAACTTGTTTGTTTAATCTGAATGAACTTAATGCAGAGCCGTCAATTTCTTGAGAGGAAGGAAAGCACTGATATAATAGACCCGAGGCTGCACAATGATTATGTGGAGGAGGCGGCAGATTGTATGATTCAAGCTGCAAGCCTATGCATCTCACCTTATCCTGAACAAAGGCCAAGAATGTCTGAGGTTGGCTATTGACTTAAACCTCTATCTTGCCTGTTATATGTATCCTAATTTTCTGTTTCTTGATAGAATTCATTTTTACAGGAGGAAAAGCATGAAAATTATAATTTCCTTTTCATTTTCCTTCATCAAAAATAAATCTGAGACAGAATAAGACCTTGGTTTCATACACAAAATTGTGCTTGATGTGCAGGTGTTAAAGATATTGGAGGGAGATATGCCTAGAGCAATGCCTAATCCTCATTTACAACCAGCCCCCAGTTTCCCGAGACCAGCCTATGCAGGGTCAATAACAAATGAGGCGATTCATAAGATGAAACACAGCTTATCTCAAGGGATGCACAAGAAAGAAAATCAATCGAAAAACATATGCAAGCAAAATACTCTTTCTCATGATAATAAAATGGCAGGTGCAAGTGCTCACAGAATGGATACCTACCCCTCTAAACTGCCTGACAGCGAAGAATATCAAGAATATCTACAAGAGTCACTGTCCAGATATATTCAGAACATGAACATCAGGTGATATTAGGACAAACTGAGAGCAAATGAAGAAAAAATCATCAACTCTCAATTAACTAGCAACCCGTTTCGTGTAATGTGATTCGATCTGAATGAGTTCATTATGGACGAATCAAGTAACAAGTGATAATATTCATATGTGGATGGATATGCTATCACTTATCACCTAACTCATGTTCACAATTTAGCAGTCAACAATAGAACAGTTCCTAGTGTTAACCGTTTCAGCAGTTATGTAATACACCACTTTTTTACAGACAAAAGCCAGTACATGTATGGTAGATGTTCATGATTTTCATCTGAAGGCAGAACAAAAATAACTTTTGACATGCCAACTTCACTTATATAAAGTACAAAGGACTGCCAGACAACACCCTTCAATGGTAGTTATTGTGAACCAGATCACAAGGATACTACAATAGTACTATATACACCAGGACACAAGCAAGGGCTACTAAGCACCAAACGCGTTTAAAATAGATATGATGAACAGGTACTCATGAACATAGCATTCACCATTCATGTCAAGAGATGCAAATTTCTAAAGAGGGAAGGGAAGAGAAGAGAAGGTAAGGTAAAAGTTCCAATTATTTCTTTCTATAATAAGGAGCCATCCAAGTTTCCTTCGCCTCCTTTCCGTTCACCCCAAATGAAGATCCATTAACACTCTTATATATATTTAAACTTTATACATATTTATAGATACATATATAACTTTGATTTCACATGTCTAATCATCGTCCACTGGTAATTGAAAGTGCACTCTGAGAACACGTGATGTAGAAGAATTGTTGGTTGTATGTTCCTTCAAACAAGATTTCAACTTGTCAGTGTGCTTAGCCTCAAATCCACCTTTGTTTCTACGAAATGATCCACAGCCCGAATCAAATGCATTAAATTGCTGGTGGTGATGTTTCTTAGTAGCAAGATCTATCGGCCAAAGCTCAACAGGATACAGTTTCTTCTGATGCTGCTCTTTCCCAACTCTTTCAGGATATAGTTTCTTCTTCTGATGTTTCTCTTTCCCAACTCCTTTTTCGTCATCAAATGGATTAAGATTTGAAGCCCTCAGCTTGGTTTTGACTGGATACATATTATCTACATGTCTTCTGCTTAACTGATCATCAGCAGTTAGCTCATTCAAAGGCTTACATGCCCTTTTGTCTATATAATCAGTTCTCTCACCAGAACACTCTGGTGATGACTGATCAGTGAGAAATATATCCAGAGAACCTTCTGAGCGATACGACTTGCGCCTTGTGGTTGATGCAGCTTCTTGTTTGTACTGATCCAGAGAATTCATCGCCACTAGTTCATGTTTAGGAGTCTGTTGCAGCACCTTCTGCTGCTCCTGCTGCTGCTGCTTCCTTGGCGACATCCCATGTTGCTGAAGCAAACGATGTATTGTGTGACGAGGAACGACGAAAAAAACACAGCCAAGAGATAAAACTGACTCAGGACGAACAACAATCCAAGGAAACTGGAACACATCGGGACGCGTGACGCAGCATCTGGGGTGTCTTTTTAACACCTCAGCTGCAGTTATAGGATGTTTATGCAATTCTACACGGCCTTTAGGACACACCAACTTGAGAAAACTACTAGGCTCATCTTTGGTAACCCCACTTCTCATTCTAAACACTCAATGCCTTAGATTTTGGTCAGTTTAACTAAGTAAACAAAGGAAGTAAGAGAGGAAACCAAAGCAATGATTCTTCAACTCTTTTCTAGACTTGGTGTCACACATTCTGACAAAACGATGAAACAAAAAATAGAATTTTCGGTGTCTGAGAATCCCAAGTGAGGGACCTTTGAACTAAACGATTGTTTTGTGTCTTTTTTCAATTATTTGCTATTATTATTCGAATGTTATAGTATAATTTTCCTGATAGAACAAATGAAGGTCCTTAGTTGGATAATGATCATAATCATTAAAATTTTCAACTTTCAGTTTAGCTCCAAATTAGTGAAGTAGGACACATGGCTTAGATAATTATTTATTTATAACATTAATATAAAAGAAATCCTCAGACAGATTTTAAACGTGTTAAAGTTAACTTGTTACTACATATTCCTTTTGATATGTCCAAAGACTATTTGATGCATGTGTAACGTTATCCTCTATAACCATAATTCTGCAAACTTAATATAAAATTGTTTTTAATTGATTTTAGTTTTTCTTTAATATCATAACAAGTGAATTATAATTACAATATCAATCACATAAGATGAAATAACTTCACATTGTCATTTTGCTTATAATTCACATTGTAAGTTTTAAATGGAAAAGAAAAGAATATAATTAATTTTAAAAAAGTAAAAGAAAGAATGTAATTCTGAGGAACCATATTATTATAGCTTAGCCACTTGTGTACACAGTATGGTTAGCAGAACCATCGACATCAACTCCGTGAATACCATTCTAGAAAGATACATATGAGCTCAGCCTTGTCTTTCTTGCAAGGGTTACGACTCATCCATCATCCATGACCCTCAAAACCATTCCTTGAACTTTTGCAGTGTTGATAATATCCCATCGAACTTCACACACAGAAACAAATTCTTATTATCGTTTTTAAAATACGTTTATTACATATATATTTGTTGAGCGTAAATTACCAACTCTTGTTGAGTTAATATTTTTTAAGGTATGGCGCGAGAGCCGAACCATCAAATAATGAAAAAGGAAAGTTGGTTGAATACCGAGTTGTTGCCCTTAATGCCGTGGGTTGCTTATCGTGGTGGAAAAAGGATCAAGGATCTAAAATATACTTTTGGTTTATAATGAAATTTGAACTTAGCTTCCGCTGATAGACTTTATTTGGCACTGTTATAACCTTACTATCATTACATTGAACTCATTATGCATAGATGTTGGTATCTGTTTTTCTTCTATCCACAGTGCCATCGCCTAGTATGGAAATTCGATGTCGTCATAATAGTGGTTTTCTTGACCATTTCCTGAAGTTCAGTCCAAAATAACAATTTCTGAATCAATTACTGATTCTGCATATTACTTCCTGCTCCTAGAACATAGAGTATTATTTGTACGAAATATGATATTTGTAACAAATTCAAAACACCCAATGTGTTACTCTGTATCTATTACCATCTATACTTTTAAATGAAAAATTATAAAATTAATCTATCGCCCAAAATTTTAATTATTCTAAACTTAGAGATACTATTTTATTTTTAAACACTAAAATGATATAAAATTTATAATGTCATAACGTCAACCTCTATTATTTTATAATTTTCTACTATCACTGCTGTATTACTAATAGCGGTCATGATCAATATTATCACAGCATCACCATTAGTTCAAATAATATGGTATAACTAATAAGATTTAATACCGATAGTATATTTAAAAATCGTGATTTTAAAGATATTTTTGTTAAAAATGGTTTTCTTGTTTATATAATAAAAATATTATATTTGGCCGATAAAATTTGATATGTCGATTGCGAAAAGAAAAGAAAATTTTAAATGTAATTCTTTTTTGGTCGAGTACCATTTATCAATTTTAGTCTTTTATCTTTATGAACTCAATTAAAAAGGGGTACTTTTGAGACCATATTAGAATAATTTGAAAATTTCTAATTGAATTATGATTAAAGGAGGAAAAAGGATTGAGTAACCATTGTATTGTACGATAAAAATAATGTGAGGAGAGTGGAGAGAGAGAGAGAGTAGAATGCCTAACAAGAGGTGGGAGGCAATGCGATGGCAGGGTGGTACTGGTACTTCTGAGGAAAGCAATGCCTCATTGCCTCATGAGACAGGGTGGTACTGGTACTTCTGCAAAGGCTAATGGATTATGCAATCCTTCCGCCCACTCTCTTTGTTTCTATGTCTGTGGATCATAAACCCACCTACGTACCTCTTTCTTTCATTATTTTTTTTTTTAAAAAGTTAAACTTATGTAAATGATATGTACACATACACACCAATAAAATAAAATAAAATAATAATAAAATCTTTTATCTTTTGTGATCAAGTTTTGCCTTCTAGTTCCTTCATAAAGTAAAAATAATCTTTTTTTTCTTAAATTTAAATTTTTACTGCTTCAATCTAAACTTAAAAGTGTTTGTCAAACATAAACAAGGAGAATATCAATATGTAGATCCCCTTTTCCAAACACCCCCTTAATTATCTCCTAAATCGGATGTGACTCCACCACTAGTATTATCGGAACTTCGAAAGCTACAAATGCATAGAAGAGGATGCATGATGGTGCCAAATTAATTATTTTATCGTCCTTTTAAGAATTTTATATATTTATTAAAAATATATATTATTATGTAAGGTAATTAATGATTATAGTAATTTACAACTACGTACCTTTACCTTTTTCAAGATTTATTATAAAGTGATTAAAAATAATTTGAAGTAATTAATTAGAAAACATTTTCGGGAAGGTATATATTCATAGAGAACTAAAAAATGGCTTGTAAAATTAGGAAAGTAAATTTTGTAAAAATCCATATGTAGTGATGGAGGAAGTAATTAATCATGAACGAATCCCAAACTAGCTAGTAGGTGGGAGATTATTGTTTGTTGCAATTTTGTTTTTTTTTGTTAAATGAGCTTCTTGTTATTTTGCGCTCCTTATCTAGATTGAAGTATTTTTTACACCACAAATTTTCACTTGAGAATTTTAAGTCTATCATGGAGTTTAAGAAGTATTTAAGTGAACCACAAATATTAAATTCTTGTTTTTAGGTAGAAAACTCCCGCCAAATCTGAGATGACAAAACTCAAACATGATGTAGTTAAAAACAAAAGCTTAATATTTGTGGTTTACTTAAATACTTCTTAAACTCTACGGTGGACTTAAAAACCACAACTAAAAGTCTTAGGGTGGACTTAAAAACCTCAACTAAAAGTCTGAGGTGCAAAAAATGTTAATGAAGCGAAGGATGAAGCTTAAAATGCTGACAAAACTCCACTTGTCGACTTAAGAAGAAATGAAATAAAGGATGAAGTACAAAATACAACAACTTAATTCAACTCTTTTTGTATTTATTTTTTCGTTTTAAAATTAGAGATATATATTTTTTTTATTTTTTTTAAAATTAGAAATATATTTAAAATTTTAAACTATAAAAAATCATGAAATTTCTTAAATGTCATTCCACTATTTTATTTTCCAACTAGCTCTACTATCTCCTTAAACTAGTTTCACTCCGTAGTGGATCCTACCAAACTACCATAGTTATCATTTCAAATAACATAATAATAATGATATATTATAAATACAAAAATGGTTTTTAAAAATTATGTTTTAAAAATATATCTCTAATTTTTAATTATATTAATAACGTTATATTCCCCACCCCCACCCCACACAAATAATATATATATATATATATATATATATATATATATATATATATTTGTGTGGGTTAAGTCTAGAAGACGTCTACGAAGGTAAAAATAATAATTAATTAAAAACACAAAATTGCGCCATAGAAATCATAAATTTATCGTATCATTCAGTGAACGATTATCACTATTTATATTATATATTTTATATATATGATATATATTTTGTTAAAATTATATTTTTTTTTTGAATAAAATACTAATACTCATTACTATAACTCATCACCTAAGAGATTTTTAACAAATATAGTAATTATAGTATAAGTAACATATATGAATAAATATTATATATGGGATGATATTGTTAAATTTTTATAAGAAATATATATAAATAATATAAGTTTATACAGTAAGTAGGTAAGTCCTCTCTCTTCTTCTTTCTTTTTTTTTTAATTTTACCATATTATTCTTTTCATTTTAAAATTAAAGATATGTCATTGTATTTTAATTATTTTAAAATTAGAGATATTATTTTATTTTTAAACATTAAAATGATATAAAGTTTATAATATGCCATAACGTCAACATCTATTATTTTACTATTTTATAATTTTGTACTATCACTACTAAATTATTAATAGCGGTCACGGTTAATATCATCACAGCATCACTATTAGTTCAAATAATATGGTATAACTAATAAGATATAATACCGATAGTATATTTAAAAATCGTCATTTTAAAGATATTTTTGTTAAAAAAAAAATCCTCATATATATAATAAAAATAGAAAATTTTTATTGTACGATAAAAATACAGGTAATAATGTGAGGAGGGTGGAGGGAGAGAGAGAAAGTATGTGTAGAATACCTAACAAGAGGTGGCAGAAAGCAATGCCTCATGAGACATGGTGGTATTGGTACTTCTGCAAGGGCCAATGGATTCTGCAATCCTTCCGCCCACTGTCTTTGTTTCTACGTCTGTGGATCATAAACCCACCTACGTACCTCTTTCTTTTATTATTTTTTTCAAAAAAATTTAAACTTACATAAATGATATGTATACAAATAATCCATAGACAAAAGCAGAAAGCTATGCCTCAGTTTGTCGCTTAGCGAAACTTAACTTTTTAAGCAAATTTGTATGTCATCTCGGGCGAAAGACTTCAAACTTATCATGGGGATGGGGATGACAATTAAATATTATATTTATAGGTTGCCTAATTGAATCACAAAAGTTCAAACCTTCACGGGCCTAGTATGAAAAAAATGTTTTGATTCCACGTGCCGTCTAAAATAATTATATGATCATTTCTTTTAGGAAAAAAAATAGTGGAGTTCAAATTATATTAAATATAATTATTATGAATATGTAAGTTTTAGAGAATGAATTGTTTTGATTTAACTTATTTCAACTTAAATTTTAAAAATTTTAAATTTTAATAATATAATTTGCACTATAACTTTGAAAGAAACAAAACGTATATTTTATCGGTAGAAGTCTCTCTCTTATTGAATTATTGCGAGTGCATGTTTGAGTGGGTAAGATTTAGACGATCACTTTCTTTTTTCCTCCGTTATCTTTTAAATGTCATGTTACTATCATTTGAAAATTTATGGAAACAATAAAAAACAAACAAATTAATAAATATAAGAATAATATAGAAAATTAAGTCACTAATATTTCATTAGAATTTGAAAGTAACATGTAAGAAAGAATATCTTTTTTTCTCTAAAAATACATGTAAATATGAATTGAGAGAGTATATTTTTTAGTACAGTAATCTCTTTTTAAGTCACTACCTAAAATTTACGTACACATACAAATACATTCATAATAATTATATTTAATAAGAGTTGAACTCAATTTTTTAGAAGATAATAGTTGTATGACCTTTATATATATATTTATTGTTGTGAATTTAAAATTCCAACATCGCTCTCACACGGTTCTATTGTGCGGTTAATAAGTAAGATCTGAAACCTTTACCTACAAAATACGTTTTAAAACCGTGAGATGCGTCAAAACTTATATATATATATATATATATAACAATGCTCTAACACCAGGACATAATAACTGATGGCTATTGATTCTGAGTTATATACAGTGTATCAGATCTTATATCCATATTCTGAGTTATATACATTGTATATAACTGATGGCTATTGATCTTATTACTTATATCCATATTTATTTATTTATTATGTATGCAAATAATCCATAGACAAAAGCAGAAAGCTATGTCTCGTTTGTCGCTTAGCAAAACTTAACTTTTTAAACAACTTGTATGTTATCACGGGCGAAAGAAAAATATTGCGTTCATTAAATATATGTTTATATTTTTTTAATTAATCAAAATTTAAAATGAAATTAATAAAATTAAATATAAATATCATCAAAAAATATAATTTAAATATAAATATCAAGTATAATGGATAAATTATATTTAAACAAATTATTATGATAAAATTGACACTAAAATTTTGCTATATGTCATAATATTTTAGTATAAAAAAAATATTCGAACTACTCATGAAAATATTCAAGCGAGTACTTTTATGTTCAAATTCTACTCATTTAATTTATAAAATATTAAAAAAAAATTTAATTTAATTTATTTTCATATTAAATTTAAGTCGAATTGAACCAATCTCGAAGCATTTAGATTATATTATGGCCCTAGTTTCCTATATAATGAGGAGATATGTATCCCCAATGTTTCCATCCTTCATTTTTTACTTGCTCTGAAAATGAAGTTGAATACCTTTTCTCTTCTCATTCTGTTGACTGGTCTTCTCTTTCATATCTCAAAGATTAATGCTCTACATGGTGATGAGTTCTCAAACATAGGAGGCCATGATATCTCAGTAAGTGTTCATATAATTTGATCCTATCCAATTAATTAACGATTTAAAAACATCGTTGTTGTTCATGAATCATTTAATTCATTTGTTACGAGAAGTGTTTAAATTTATTTGGGATACATACATACATACATACATACATACATACATACATACATACATATATATATATATATATATAGATATATATATATATATTAAATGCATTATCCATTTTCACGTCAGAATATCACCTACATTGTAGGAAATGCATTAGGAAAAATGGAGAGTAATTAACATTTATAAAAGTTTCAAAGTCAATTATGTCATATTTATTGTTTTAACTATTGTTTTTTTTAATCGACAAAATATTTCTATAACTCACCCAATTCATTTGGGATAAATATATACATATTATCTCTATTAATTAAGCTGGTGTGCCTTAGAAAAATTATCGGTTATTTTTGGGTCATAAAAAGTGTGGGAGAGAGGGCCTTAACGAACGGCAAACAATTTCCTTATCTCATTTATTGAATTTTTGGGTCAAAAAAAATATAGGAGATAGGTCCTCAACAAATGACAAACAATTTTCTTATCCCATTTTTCAAAAAGTTATATTTGAATAGGTAATGTCGTCTCCTATTCTATTATCTTCTATATGTCTATACATTAAGCATTTGGCACTTAAATAACTACTTTAGAGAAGTATGTCATCATTTAAAGTTCCAAAAATATCCGTATAATTTATATAAATTACACTTAATACAGATAACTTATTCTTTCAAAAAAAAATTTCTTTTCTTAAATCTCTCATTTGATTCTCTCTATATTTTTTTTAATAATTAATCATATCAATTAATGAATATTTACGTATATAAATATATATTAAATTTAACAAAAAAATTGCGCTCGCGAAGACGTGCGATCAATATTACTAGTATATATTAAATTTCCAGCTCTCTAAGTAACTGAAATTTTTGTGAAGTCATACATAAGAATAAATGCATGACATTTTCATGTCAGAAGATCGCCTAAATTCTTAATATATATATTAATTTTCAAATCTTAATTCTTAATTTTATCAAACAGGTCCTTAGTCTCGATCTTGTGATTAATAAATTATATTGTTAAAATAAAAAATATATAATTAAAATTTAAGAAGAAACAAAAATAAAGGTCCAAAAATAAAGGTCTATCAAACAGGTCCTTAGTCTCTATCTCTATCTCCTTGTCAAATTCTCAAGTCCAAATAAAGGTTGGGATGCATAGGTATGATTCTATTGGTAAAGTTTTTTCTTTTATTATTTTCCAAAATTTGAAAACGCTTGTCTATTTAAGTCTTCTTTTATTATTACAAATCTAAAAGTCAAAGTATAATCTTATCCTCAAAATTTATCCTATTGAGTTCTAATTATAATTAGTTTTGTTAAAACAACTTAACCCTACCTAAAATTTTCATGTTGTAAGTTGATTATTTAGTTATTTCAAATTTATAATATTAAATGATGATTTGGATCCATTGAATTGCCAAAATAAATCATTGATTAAAATTATTCATTATAATAGGCAGATATTTTGCAAATTTATTTTTCTTGCAAATCATATACAACTAATTTTATATCACAAAGAGATATCATAGATGAAATTGTTATTCGTAAAATGGAGGAAGTTGGTATTGTAAACACACTTGTTAATTCAAATATTATTATTATTATTGTCATAAGAGACAAATAATATATAATATTTCTTAGCACAAAGGTACACATTCAAATGTGCTATTCAGTTAAATATTAAATACTGCATATAAATAGATCTTACTATCTATTTATCCATTGAATGAAGTTGTGAAAGAGAACTTGAAATACATACATACATATATATATATATATATATATATATATATATATATATATATATATATATATATATATATATTGATGTACCTGAAATGTATGCAATGCAGGTTGGATCGGATGATAATGCCGAATCAATTCACATCAAAGGCAATCATAATATCAATGGCGGGAGGTTAGTCCATTTTACTATAGTGAAAAATAAATATTACTGGAAGTAATATTTCATTGATAGAAAAAAGTACATATTAGAAATAATTTTGCACAATTCATTGTTTAAAATAATTCATTCGTTGTTTTTTTTTTGGTGTTTGCTTATACTTTTTTTTTTATTTGAAATGCGTCTTTATGTAAAATACTAATAGTTTGTAATTGTAACAATTTAATTTCTTAATTCAATTTAGAATATTCTTAAATTCAAAAAGAAAAAGCTAGAAAAGGAAAAAAAAATAAATCATATAAATATTTTTAACTAAAATACAAACAAATATGTAGACAAAAATACTCAAAAAATTTAATTAAAAAATTCATAAAAAACAATACTTATATAATTATCCCAACTCGAACATCTTTATTATTTAATCGCTATATTTAAGAATTTGATAGAAATTCAAATTGAAAAAATAGCTAATAAAGTATTTTATTATATAACCAACTAAAAAATATTGTAAATAATTTTTAATTATTTTAATTTTTTATTAGAAAAAATACAAATTAAAAAATATAAAAATACTTAATAATACAACTCTCGATGTACACGAGTTATGAGCTACTATATTATAAACAATTAATGTATCAACACGTATAAATATTAATTACGGAGTATCATATGATGGGAATATAGGTTTTCAACCCCTATTACAACCGGTAAAAAGTGAAAAAGGAAAAGGTACGTACTTGCGATTGTACAACTCATGCAAGATCAAAATTATATTCGCTGCGTTCTACGATTGAATTTACAATGTTTATTACTCCTATTTAAAAAAGATAATATTTAAAAATAAAATTTATTCAGAAAAAAGAGTAATATTTGCATAAAATTTTATTATAGTGTAATATTTATAAAATTTATAATTGCAATATTCTTATCTCATTTTTAATTTAACGATCAAAACAAATTTTATGAGAAAAACTTATTATTTATACATGTAATTTTTAATCAAATATACAATATTAATAAAATATTTATATTTGTCAAAAGTTTAAATATTAATTTTTTTATGAGACGAAAGGAGTAATATATTTGTCGCTTGTAATTAATATATATTAATTTGGTTACCCACATAAGTATGAACACGTTTTCTTACATCATTTCGTATGATTTATTGTAGTTTGTTTAAAATATGTACGATATTTATAAAATCTTTCGTCATTTTTAGATGGAGACAGTAACCAACTTAAAAGTCATGCTAAACATAAATACTTATATTAAAAACTCACGCTATACCTAATTTAATTAGAGCAATTTGATAAATAATATTCAATTAATATGATCTATTACCAAGTTGATTTTTTCTTTATAACCATAATTATATTTATGATCATTATGAGTTTGCAAACATGATTTAGTACGTTTAATTTATAATTATATTTGCTAGGTATGAAACCCTAATTATCTTTATGATCATTATTAGTTTGCAAACATGATTTAGTACGTTTAATTTATAATTATATTTGCTAGGTTCATTTGATACACCATTTTAAAATCGAAATCCAACCACTTAAAACTGCATCGCACCATTTGGTTGCAGCAGTAATTTTAAATTTTTAAAATTGATCGACTTAATTGGTTGTGGTAACGTTATGTATATAAAACTACATCAAATTGCACGACGGTTCCTGCTAGATGATTTATATCATATACTTTTAACACACACACACATATAAAACACCTGACATCCCGAAATTCATGTTATGTTTTTCTCCTCTTATTAAATATCTAAAAATAATTTAAGTACGTTGTTTTAATTTTTTGTAAACTAAATAAAGATTCGGTGTTAAAAAAATCTATACTTGTATGTAACTAGCATTATTCACATTATTAAAATATTTTTTTTCAGTTTTATTTCGGTTACATAAAGCATAAATGACCTAACTTACATTAAAAAAATCTTATTATATATAATATACAAATACTGACATAATAAAAAAAATTTAATGTAGCGTTAAATTACTTTATAAATTGTGTTAAGAAAATAATAAGCTTATTAGGTAATTTTTAAAGATTAAATCATTTTTTTATTACTCAACATTTATTAAATTAGATCACCATTAATAAATATATAGTATTTATAGTGTATAATTTTATAGAATAAATAAATATAGACTTATTGTTAATGAAAATAACATTTCTTTATCGCAACTTTATTTTTACCATTTCGTACTAGTAAGAAGTAAGAATGCAAGATTTACGAAAAGTTTGTTTTTTTAAAAAAATTAAAAATTTATGGGTATTTTGTTTTTAACATTTTAATAGGACTATGTTTTATATTTTTAAATTATAGAAACTTGATAAACTCTCCAATTATTTCATATTTTATCTTTTGATATAGATAGAATTATGTAAAATAAGTTATATTAAAGGTTATATAGTTCGTTGAATTAATTAGAAAAATGAATAACGAAGAAGTAAGAACACAAATTTTTATTGCGACCCAAAAAAAATAACAGAAAATGTATTTAGTAATAAATTATAATAACATACAAAACATATACATTAAAATCATTAAATCTAAAATTTTAGAGTAATAATTAATAAAAACTCAATTTTTAATTTTATTCATTGGTGGAGAAATGTAGTAGAAGAATTTAAGTTTTCAATTTTTATTCCATAATTTTTATAATATTTATTAATTCATATCGCTCAGCCTCATAAGATGACCAAATTATATAAGAAATCAAAATTATTACAAAAAATAAAAATAAAATTAATGACACTTTTACAAAAAAAAATTATAAATTCATGTGCATAACACATAATTAATGACTAGTTATTTTAATATATGGAAGAAGAAAAAGGAAAGAGAAAACACATCAACCCACACCACACCCATCTCTTCCCTCCCTTTGTCATTTTCCATATCTCAACCTCTCAGGTCCTCCCTGTCTCTCTATATTTTCTCGATCTTCACTTAGTTTTCATTTCTTTCATCCCTCATCTCTTTCATTTTATTGTTTTGTTTCACTTACTATATATAACTATGCGGTGGGAGAAGTGGTCAAGATGTGGGTTGTATATATTTTATAGTATTGGTAATTGAGTTTGTTCATATATATAATTAATTTGAGGTTTTTCTTTGTTTGTTTGTTTGCTTGCTTGTTGATATAATAGAATCAACTTGAGGTTAGTTAGTTCAGATTGTGTATGATATATGTATATATGTACGTACATGATCGTGCAGGCTTGACCATAATGTGAATGGTGGAGAAAGAATGGCAGACATTAATCTTCCCAATGGTTTAAAGCAACTTATTAATAAATGGGCAAAAAGGTTTGGTAAAGTGGCTAAGCCATTAGGAAAGCATGACTACGAACTAATATTCAACTGCATGTGTAAATGCCACCAGCATTGGTGCTCACCCACCTGCCCACGACCAAATCAAAAGCCCCCATGCAAACTATATCAGCCAGCAGCCAGCAAGTGCCACTTAAGCTGTAAATGACTGATGCTATTAATTTTAATGTATATGGGTGGGGAAAAATAAAATTCCCTTTTATTTGAAAAATATATTGCATGTCATTTGTATAATATAACATATTTCATAAATTTTGTGGGTATATTCACTGCAAACTCTCGCGAGACGAAACTCACATGAGATAACCATGTGGTTTAACGGCTTATTGCACGTGCTAAGGCCAATCGTGTTCCCTGCGAAAGTGGCATATTTATTTTATTATATTTTTCTTTTTAGTTATTTTAGTAGTTATTTATACACTCTTTTTATCTGTAGGAAAACTGAACATGGTAAAGTGATCGAAATTAAAGTTCATACTTAAAAAACTCTCTCTCTTAAATAATCTACCTGTCAGATGTAATAAATTTGATAATTGGTGACGTTACTGATAGATATCTACTGCTGCAAACGAAAATCGTACTAACCAGAAATATATATCACTTAAAAAGGTGTAAAATATTATTATAAATGAAAATGTAAAATAATATATACTCGAGAATTATTTTTAAGACTCATGTAAGTTACATATGTACAAGGCATTAAAAAGTAAGCAATTATCTAAATCTGAGTATAAAAATTAGTTGTATATATATTATTTGAATAATTATGAATTTAGTTGTATATATACCACTTGTACCGTGAATTCGTGAAATTTTAATGAAAAGTGTGATAGTCTCTTTTGGCGTCAATCACTGTTTGCCTTCCAACCAGTAGTAAGAAAAAATAATAATATTAATGAAAAGTGTGAGAATTTTTTTGATATTACTCTAAAAAAAATTAAATCAGAAAAGAAAGAAACTTCGACATACTTTCCTATTTCGCGTTTGGGATGAGAACATACACACCTTTTGGAGCGTGTTTGGGAAACGTACGTGTTTCTTCCTATATAATCAGAATATATCTATCACCAATGTCTCCATCCAATATTTTCTGCTTGCTCTAAAAATGAAGTTGAATAACTTTTTTCTTTTCATGTTGTTGAAAGTGATTGTTATATGTAAAATTAATCATACTATATGTTCCTGTATTAGAAAACAATGATAATTTTTTCACAAACTATTTTGATATTTTCGCATGAGATTCCATTTTAATATAATATGTATTTAATACATATAATATAAGTATTATGCAAAAGATGTGAGGTTTGCATGCTAAACTAAATTTTTCTTACGAAAATAGTGTTTTCCATTAAACAAAAAAAATTAAAACTTGTAATCTAACTTTTACGAAAATCTTAGTAAAAAATCACTTAGGTGCTTAATTAAAGCGGCCTAGGTGGTAACCATTCGTTAGGTAGGTGACTATACATTTCTTTTTATTGTTATTCGTTTGTTTGAATGAAATAATATGTGAATAGAAAAAAAAATTATATTATTTATTAGGTCATTCATGTATAATTAAGATTTTTTTATTTTTTTTATAAAATTATGTGTATTTTTAAATACGTTCTTCTCTCGTCCATATATGCCAAAGAAAGAAATTGGAGAAAAAACAAGTCCAAGTCCCGATTTTAGGATTAATAAATTACATTGTTCAAAATAAAATATATATATATATATTTAAAATTTAAACAGAAATGAATATGACTATAATCATTTTAGGAGACAGAGATATAAAGAATATTGCCGAGTCGATCTCAAGTCCGAATAAAGGTTGGGTAGGTATGATTCCTATTCGTGAAGTTTTTTCTTTTATTATTTTCCAAAATTTTGAGAAAGCTTGTCTTTTTAAGTCTTCTTTTATTTATTGAAAATTTAAAAGTCAAAGTATAATCTTATCCTCAAAGTTTCTCCAGTTGAATTCTATTATAATTAATTCAGTTTAAAACAACTTACCCCTGCCAGAAATTTTCATGTTGTAAGTTGATTATATAGTTATTTCAAAATTGTAAATATTAATTGATGATTTGCATTCATTGAATTACCAAAAATAAAATAATAACAATTAAAATTATATCATTAAATAGGCAGATATTTTGCAAATTTATTTTTCTCGCAAATCATATACAACTAATTTTATATCACACATATATATCATAGATGAAGTTGTTATTCCTAAAATGCAGGAGGTTTGTGTTGTATGCGCACTTAGTTCGAATATTACGCTTTATGGATGAGTTTATTTTGGGTTAAAAAAGAAAAGGAAAATGAAAGAAAATTTAAGTTTTCTATTTTATTCTTTTATACAAAAAGGGGAAACGGGCGGGGGAGGAGGGTTTGAATGTGGTTGCGTGGGAGAGTAGGAAAATTTATTTGTTTCTTTTACGGTTGTTACAACTTTTTCCTAATTTTATGTGTGACATGTTATTTCCACTCTGCCTTCAAATTTTGAAATGGTTCCCTCTAATATCTATCTTAATTATTAAAATACAAACACTTTTTTCACTATTTTGTTAAAAATAATCTTTGTCTTTAAGAAAAAATTACATTAAAACAAATATAAATGTACATCAATTCACATCAAAGGCAACCATAATATAAATGGCATGAGGTTAGTCCATTTTACCGTTAGTGAAAAATAAATATTTTTGAATGTACGTAATATTTGATTGATAGAAAAAAGTACATATTAGAAATAGGTATTTTATACGTGCCTCATATTTATATAATCCGTAATTTCTAATGCGTAAATTTTATAAACAATTAATGTACCAACATGTATAAATTATCAATTGTCATATTATGGGAATAATGGTTTCCAACCCCTCTTACAACTGGTAAAAAGAGGAGAAAAGGTAAAGCGTACTTGAGATTATATAACAACTCGTGCAATATCAAAATTATATTGGCTCTGTTCTATAATTGAAGATATATTTTTTTATTATTTAATTAGTTTTCAACATTTGATAATAAAATTTATTTTAAAAAGAGAGCAATATTTACATACTTTATTATTATTATAATGTACAGTATTTTGTCATTGCAATTTATTTTTATGTATCTTTAAGTATTCATAACAAATTTTATAAGAAAAATTTAATTTTAATGCGAGGGTTTTGTTTGTTTGGTGTGTTGAGATTATGGTATGATATTGTATGTAGTACGTACATGATGGATATATGGTGCAGGCATGATGGGGATAATGAGAATGGTGTAAGAAGAATGTTACAACTTCCACCAGGACCTGGAAAAGTAGGGAAAGGCTTCGGTAAGCCATTTAGAAAAGGGATCGTAAAGAATCTGCTGGCCCTCGACTGCCAAAGTAAATGTAGCCATGTAGGGGTGTGTGCTCTCCCACCTGCACATCACGCTATTCCTCCCAACAATATTATTCGCCACAACCCCAAAACTGCCCCTTCAACTGTAATTGATCATGACGTACGCTATTACTTTTTCTCTCTCTATATGTATATATGCATGGGTGTTTGAAATAAAATTTCAAATAAATTGTATATCATTTGTATTTTATATATACCTGAATTTTGAGAGTATATTCACCGCAAGACAAAACTCCTTCACATAAGGTAATTATGTGGTTTAAAGGCTTATTATTGCACATGTTAAGTGCTATCGTGTTTCCTATGAAAATGACATATTTATTTTATTCTATTTTTCTTTTTGGTTGTCTTAGTAATTTTGTTTTTTATTTTTTTGTTTTTGATTTTTGATAAAGAAATGTCTGAGTTGTTAACTATGTATAAGATAGGGCTATATGAGAAAAACTGAATAAGGTAAAGTGATTGGAATTAAAGTTCATACTTAAAAAAATCTGTCTATGAATGAAATAAATTTGATAATTGGGGACACTAATTAGATATATCTAATGCTGCAAACGAAAATCACACCGACCAAAAATATATATCACTTAAAAAGGTGTAAAATATTATTATGATTGAAAAATCTAAGATAATAATTACTTGAGATATTATTGTTAAGACTCATGTAAGTTAGATATGCATAAAGAATTAAAAGGTAAGCAATTATATAAATTTGATTACAACAATTAGTTGTATATATATTATTTGAATAATTATATATTAGCAAAGGAACGATCTTCTCTCTCTTTTTCTTGCAAAAGGTGATAAAGCAAACAATGTGCAATTATTCCAAAACAATAATAGTATTATTACACTAAATCATGGCCACATAGTTCATCATCCAAATGGGTAGGAAAATGTCGCCATGGAAAGGCAAAGATATCTCCCATCTCGCAAAAAGAGCTCATTTTATCACACGTAGATCGGTGGAAATCTTTTGTCGTACAAACTAATAAATATATAACAACAGAGTCTTAAATATTGAATTCAAATAAAAAATAATTGAAAAAAAAATAGTATAATTAGTACAATAATTAAAATACAAAAATAAAAAAAAACTTATAAAGACTAAAAATAGCTGAGTCGTCAATTCTTAAAAAAGTATAAACTGTTCTTGAAAAAATATTTACCTTACTCATGTTGCAATGGGATACTGTGAATTTTCTTTCAGAATAAAACAGCAACAGCATAGAGATTGTGCAATCCAAATTAGTGCACAGTGACTACCACCTCATTCACTTGAAAATCCAACAATTGCTCAACAATAATTCGTAAACTACGAAATCACTTGTATATTTTTGAGATTATTTTTCAAAACCGTAAATGTTCAACATACAGGATTTTCGAGTATTATAGAACATCTCTCAAGATAACGGCTCTAGTAACGTTCCTTAAAATGCTTCTTGTAACCTTTGTCCACAATTTATCATTATTGGGCAGTTACAGATTTGGATTAAACACAACTAAAAACAAATTAAAATACTTAGTTATTATCTAAATATGATAATAAGACTTAATATTAATTCGAATTATGTTGTCGTTTGAAATAAACTTTCATGAAAAATTTACATCATCAGTAAGAAATTATCCCTGGAGAGATATCATTTGACGGACAAATATCCCCCGATGGCTGAAACATTTTAAACAAATATCCCCTAATGCCCGAGATATTTTATCCCCTGACGAACAATTTATCCACTGATGACCAAATATCTCCTGATGGACATATTATTCAATGATAACCAAATATCCCCTAATGACCATATCATCCAACAAAAAAATTATCTGCTGATAATCAAATGTCATCAGTGGAGAATTTTATCGGTGGATAACCACATCAATAGTTAACTCTTATCAGCGGATAACCATATTAGCAGTTAATTGTTATCGGTGGACAAACACACTATCATATATCAAATACACGCAGTCTAATTTTAACCGCTATATGAACTAAATACTTACCCATTTATTTATGGATTTCACTAAAAAAATGTCTTAATCCATTAACTATTACATATGTTAGATTTCTCCAGAAACATCGTTAGAATCCTACTTTACATAGATTCTAAAATTCTCATTTTCTAACATAGAGATATACACAATTATCGCTTAATCTTTTATTATATATTTCTCCTAGCTTCCTAATGATAAGATTTTATTTATTATAATACTACAAGAGAAAGTCTTATTTTATTTCGTCTGAAATAATTATTTTAAAATTTTATTTATAATTAATTTAATTATTTTTTATGAAGTCGGAACTAATTCTGTTGAAGATATATTTATTCTGACAGAATTTCGTTGGCTTTTATTTTTGCTCTCGGCACGAACTCTTCCTGCACTGCCCTCCGTTTTTCTAAATTTGAATTACATAAATGAAATAAAATATATGAAGAAAAATAAGGAGGTTTGTGCTATCTATTGCAAGTGAAGAACAAGGAAAAAAGAGAGGAAATTTTACAAAGGAAGGATAGAATATAAGAAACAACAAAGAGCTAGGCATAAGAGAGATACAAGTCTTGTGCTGGGAAAGAAATGGAAATGTTTGGACGAATTAACTAATTAATGGCAAGAATAAAAAGGGGCACAAATAAAGCAGTTACAAGAAAGGAAGGGAAGGAAGAAAACTATTCCAAATTACTCTCCGTCACATCATGATTAAATTGAACCAAATTAATTATGTCTTTTATATATATTAAATATTAAATAATTAAGGACATAGGATAATACATAATACATAACATTTGAAATTAACTAGGAAAGATACATATCATCGCTACAAGTACGTACGTACGAACGACTATTTATACTAGGATATATTTGATCTAGCTAGTCCTACCCTCCTGCCCTTCTCAAGTAAAATTGTGGGTAGTACACCTCGATTTAAGCTGTCAATTCAATTCAAATGTATTTTTAACGGTATTTAAATTAATTTGTTTAATCTACATTTTTATTTGTATTACTTGAAATCTCCTTTCCTATTTTTTACTTTATAGATTAATAACTATGTTCTGTAGTTAAGCTATTCATTCTGTTTTGGATATGTTTGGTCTACGACTTGTTTGTCTGGTACTTGAATTGATCTATGTGAGTAAATCACAGACGAGTCATTCAATGTGTCGTAATTAATTATTTGGCATCAACCCGTATCGGTGTTGTGCTCATTCAATGTATATACACTTTTTAACATTATTCCAAAAAACAAATTAAGAAACGGGAAATAAAATGACGGATGAAGACTAGTAATTTCCTAAAGAACAATTAAGAAAGAAAGGGTAAATTTTACTTTTATCCCTACATCACTTGGTCAATTTTTAATATGATCATCATTCTTTTAATTTCGTCATTTCAGTCTTTTAGATAAAACTTTACTTAACTCCTTCCGTTTTATATTGTCAAATAATAATAACAATAATAGTGTGTTTTTCATATGATTTTTTTTCTTAAGAGAAAACTTGTCTTAATTTTCATAGAATTTTTATTTTAAAGAAAAAACCAACACTTGTACAGGAATAGAATGTTTTGAGTAACTTTCCTTTAGTCCACACGTGTTGGATATATGTCTTTTTTTTCTTTTCAAATAAATATAATATGAAAAGATATGTTTGCCCTTAAGAAAAGTTACATAATGAGCACATATATATTTTTTTGAATATTATTGAACGAGATGACTTAAATGAAGATTTATGATCAGAAGAAAATCTAAAGTAACCAAATTGAGAGAATAAGGAACATATTAAAAGTGGACTGAAAAATCACGGGAAATAAGTAAAGTTTCAGCATTAAGAAACTTCTACATACTTTCCTAATTAACAAGAGTACACCTTTTGGAGTTTGAAATTAAGGTTGTGCTTGATTGCCTCTAAATATTTCTTAACAGCAAAACCTTTTAATCGGTAAGAGATGCATGTTATTTGATAAAAATTGTGATAATATTTTAATGCTTGTTGACTGTTAAGCAAAAAAATTTATGATCATTAATTAAGAGATACCTCTTAATGATAATTTCAATAAAAATATTATCATAAAATTGGTAAAAATATTATTTCATAAATTTTAATAGTTAAACTAACTTGAAAATTAATTTTACTTTGATAATTACCCTCTTAATTTTAGTTTTAATGTTATTCAGATGATCTAAATAATTGTATTATCAAATAGAGATTCTATATCAGATTCAGAAACTCTATACTATACAAAAATATCTTAATGATTTAGATTTAACATTCAATTTTATCAAACGCAACCTAAAAATGAAAACGGGACATGACAGAAGTTAAGATTGCCTATGCCATCCTCGCCACCATAAAAATAAAGGATTTCAATCTCTACCATCATTGAAATTAGAAATTCACCATACCATTCGGTGAACGGTTATCACTATTTATATTATACATTCTATATATGTGATATATATTTTATTAAAACTATATTTTTTGAATAAAATATTAATACTCATTACTGTAACTCATCACCTAAGAGATTTTTAACAAATATAGTAATTATAGTATAAGTAACATATATGAATAAATATTATATATGGGATGATATTGTTAAATTTTTATAAGAAATATATATAAATAATATAATTTTATATAGTAAGTAGGTAAGTCCTCTCTCTTCTTCTTTCTTTTCTTTTTAATTTCACCATATCATTCTTTTCATTTTAAAATTAAAGATATGTCATTGTATTTTAATTATTCTAAAATTAGGGATACTATTTTATTTTTAAACAATAAAATGATATAAACTTTATAATATGTCATAACGTCAACCTCTATTATTTTACTATTTTATAATTTTTTACTATCACTACTAAATTACTAATAGTGGTCATGGTCAATATCATCACAACATCGTCATTAGTTCAAATAATATGATATAACTAATAAGATATAATATCGACAGTATATTTAAAAATCTGTCATTTTTAAGATATTTTTGTTAAAAAAAGTTTTCTCGTATATATAATAAAAATATCATATTTGGCCGATGAAATTTGATTTGGCAATTGCGAAAAGAAAAGAAAATTTTAAATGCAATTCTTTTTTAGTCGAGTACCATTTATCAACTTTAGTCTTTTATCCTTATGAACTCAATTAAAAAAGGGTACTTTTGAGACCGTATTAAAATAATTTGAAATTTTCTAATTGAATTATGATTAAAGGAGGAAAACGGATTGAGTAACCATTGTATTTTATGATAAAAATACAGGTAATAATGTAAGAAGAATGGAGGGAGATGAAAGTAATATGCACTCAAGTCAATCACGTTAGACGTGATGGACCATTTATTTTGTAATCTTATTCATTTATTAATAAAAGAATTATTTATTCAAAAGCGTTTATTTATATGTTTAAGTTGTTAAATATATTAATCCATAGTTTAGAGTTATATTTTAGGATCATGATGAGATCATGCTAATGAGATCTAAAATATGTTAACTCGAAACTAAAAATGTTCCTAATCGTAGGATCACTAATAAGGGTGTTATTGAATTCGAAAAGATTAATACATACTGTACTTGCTCTTAACAAGAGAATGATTGATCTCATAATCATTTGTGTGACGACATTAAAGCAAGTATGTAGGTGCTTAATAGAGAATAAGTTCACTGAACGTGACTCACTTAAATGAATACATAATGGAGTTTTACCTACTTGTCAATAAGAGTTCATCTAGTGATAGTTGTACAAGTGATTCTTAGACTTGAGATCGTTGCGGTTATCTTGTGTACACTAAATTATATTTTGTCATATATCTTAACTCAAGCAGTGTATATAAGTGTATGTTCGGATATAATAAAGTGTGTACATTGAGATAAGTGAATGATCAACAAAGGATCTACCGCTTCTAGTAAAGGAAAAGAATGTCATATGCGATTCCATTAGTGACAACTCGGGAATCTCTGGCCAGAGTGAAATGATAATTAGAATGTGTTTCTAATTGACATTATATTGAGTTGTGAATCTATGAATCGGAATGCATATGATTAAATAAAATAAGAGTTGACAGTTATTTCATGTCTTATATTTAATTGGAACATTGTGTGGTAGAAGGATTGAATTGTACGGTAACTATTCACTGAATATGTTCTTTGTGATTAAACATTGATTTCATATTATCCGGATGGTCATGATATGCTAAGAGGTATCCCTCATGATGTAGAATAAGTATAATTAATATAATTAATTATATTTAATGAATTAAAGTGTTTAATTCGTATAAATAAATTAGAATAGTTCTAATTTAATTTATTTTTACAATCGGCTTAATATTGAACCTAAAGGATCACACCATAAAAGGGAAATAATAAATTATGAAGATATTGGAAAATAATAATAATTAAGTAATTTAATTTGTACCATGGTGGAATAAATTAAATAGTTTAATATTTATAATTTAGTATTTTAGAAATACTAATTATAAATAAATAAGAATTATTCTTATATTATTATTATTTAATAAATAATCCAATTCCTAAATAATCTAAGAATTAGATTAAAAAGTGGTATTATTATTTAATAATAAAGAATCCAATTTCTAAATGGTTTAGGAATTAGATAATGTAGTTTTATTATTATTTAATAAATAACCAATTCTTAAATGGTTTAGGAATTAGTTTAAGGGTTGTCTATATAAGGAGACTTATAATAGATTAAACCCCAATTGAAATAATAATTGGTAGTCTCCATAATATTTGTCACCAAAATATTGTGAGAAAAACCAATAATCTTCATAATCAAAATTCTCTGGTGGATCACTTTTATTGTACTACACACTTGAATAGTAAACGTTGGATCCAATGGAACAATCAAGAACGTTGAATAAATTGCAAGACGAATCAAGGTGATTGATTGGAGCGTAAAGGATAAAGATTGCGGTGTTAATTCGTGCATAAAGATTCTACATCAACGTCGTTGAATTTACAACGGTATAATTTTAATCCTTCCTCAATTAATAATATTGTATAAAGTTATTTCTGGAATTGTAGAAAAATTTTAAATTGTTATTTTTATGTTTTTGTTTCGTTGTCTATAATTTTTCTACACTAACACTTGAGAGAGAGAGAGAGAGAGAGAGAGAGAGAGAGAGAGAGAGAGAGAG
>CM025786.1:14946130-14997759 GCA_014636745.2 Centella asiatica
TAATATTTCTTAGCACAAAGGTACACATTCAAATGTGCTATTCAGTTCAATATTAAATACTGCAAATAAAATAGCTCTTACTATCTATTAATCCATTGAATGAAGTTGTGAAAGAGAACTTTAAATATATATATATTGATGAACCTGCAATGTATGCAATGCAGGTTGGATCGGATGGTAATGCTGAATCAATTCACATCAAAGGCACCCATAATATCAATGGGGGGAGGTTAGTCCATTTTACTGTAGTGAAAAATAAATATTACTTTTTGGTGTTTGCTTATACTTTTTTTTTTCTTTGAAACCCGTCTTTATGTAAAATACTAATATTTTGTAATCTTAACAATTCAACGTAGTAGAAGTATTTAAGTTTTTAATTTTTATTCTATAATTTTTATAATATTTATTAATTCATATTGCTCTACCTCATAACATAACCAAATTATATAAAAATTATTACGATTTAAATTGAAAAATTAGGCTTGACATTTGTACGAAAAAAATTATAAATTCATGTGCATAGCATGTAATTAATAGCCAGTTATTTAAATATATGGAAGAAAAAGGAAAGAGAAAACACAACCACCACACCACACCCATCTTTCCAATAACTGGCCACGACCCCATCTCTTCCCTCCCTTTGTCATTTTCCATATCTAAACCTCTCAGGTCCTCCCTCTCTCTCTATATTTTCTCGATCTTCACTTAGTTTTCATTTCTTTCATCCCTCATCTCTTTCATTTTATTGTTATGTTTCACTTTCTATATATAACTATGCGGTAGGAGAAGTGGTCAAGATGTGGGTTGTATATATTTTATATTATTGGTAATTGAGTTTGTTGATATATACAATTAATTTGAGGTTTTTCTTTGTTTGTTTGTTTGCTTGTTGATATAATAGAATTAATTTGAGGTTAGTTAGTTCAGATTGTGTATGATATATGTATATATGTACGTACATGATCGTGCAGGCTTGACCATAATGTGAATGGTGGAGAAAGAATTGCAGACATTATTAATCTTCCCAAAGGTTTATCAAAACTTATTAATATATGGGCAAAAAAGTTTGGTGAACCATTGAAGAAGGCATTAGAAGCGCCTGACTACGAAAAAATACTCAACTGCATGTGTAAATGCCGCCAGTATCGGTGCTCAACCACCTGCTCACTACCAAATCAAAAGCCCCCATGCAGACCATATCAGCCAGTAGCCAGCAAGTGCAACTACCACTGTCCATGACTTATACCATTAATTTTAATGTATATGGGTGGTGAAAAATAAAATTCCCTTTTATTTGAAAATAAATTGAATGTCGTTTGTATTATATAACATATTTCCTAAATTTTGTGAGTATATTCACCGCAAACTCTTATGAACCATGTGGTTTAACAACTTATTACACGTGCTAAGTGTAATCGCGTTCCCTGCGTGTCATATTTATTTTACTCTATTTTTCTTTCTAGTTATCTTAGTAGTTATCTATACACTGTTTTTATCCGTAGGGAAACTGAACATGGTAAAGTGATCGGAATTAAAGTTCATACTTAAAAAACTATCTCTCTTAAATAATCTGTCTGCCAGATGTAATAAATTTGATAATTGGTGACGTCACTCATAGATATCTAATGCTGCAAACGAAAATCATACTAACCAGAAATATGTCACTTAAAAGGGTCTAAAATATTATTATAATTGAAAATGTAAAATAATATATACTCGAGAATTATTTTTAACACTCATGTAAGTTACATACGTACAAGGCATTAAAAAGTAAGCAATTATCTAAATCTGAGTATAAAAATTAGTTGTATATATATTATTTGAATAATTATGAATTTAGTTGTATATATACCACTTTAGTTGTATATATTCGTGAAATTTTGATGAAAAGTGTGATAAACCCTTTTGGCGTCAATCACTGTTTGCCTTCCAACCGGTAGTAAGACGTACCAAAAATTACTTTGAGCTTGCTTTGCCCTCTTTTTCTAACTCATAGGAACGTAGTGTATGCCTCTCTGTATTTTTTACGACATGTTTGTCGCGCCCGGGAGAAAATCTCAAGGGTTTTCTTATTTTTTCTTTATTAAAAGCATTTTAGGATTTTAAAATTAGAGTGCTAAAATCTTGGAATATTTATGTGCCGAACAAAAAAAGTATGTATCGACTCATCGTATTTATTTTGAAAAATTAATTGTGAATTCTTTTGTCTTAAGTGACCTTATTGTCTACGAAACAAAATTTTAAGTTTGGGAGCTTAATTGGTTGTGCAAGGAAAAGATAATAGACACCTCTCACAAATGTGGCTTTCAGGCTTACTATTATTCTCTCTCATTTAATTAATAATTTTTAAATGTGCCTTAGTGTGTACCTAAATTATTTAAGAGGATTAAAAGAATAAAATTAATTTAGAGGATTACATATGTGAATAAATTGTTCATCGCCAAACTCAATAAGTCAGCACCAAATTTATCGGTGGTGGATAATTTGTTCAGCACTAAACCCATCTCCGCCAAACTCATCGGAGACTAGTATTTTTGTTTTTCAGGGACTAAGAAAAATTTTACTTATCGGAAACTAACAAAATTTGTTCTTCGAAAACTAATATTTTATGCTATCAGAGACTAATTTATATACTGTCGAAGACTAACTTATAATCTCTCAGAGACTAATTTATACTATCAGAAACTAATTTTTATACTATATCATAGACAAATTCTAAACTGTAAGAGACTAAGTTTTGAACTTGTCTCGGTTAAAGTGGTGAATTTTTCAATATTTAATGATTGGTGTTATCAATAGATAACCTTACTTAGGACATTCAATATTTTCTTGTTAGGTATAAATGATGATGATGTTACTTAGAGTTTGATTGTGCATCTGTACATATTCAGGGTGTTCTATAAACCTAAATATTTGCTCATGTCTTGCATCCATTAATGATCAACTTAGTCATCAGACGATGAAATATTTCACACTAGGCAAGTCATCAGTTGAAACTTCTAAAGGACTTGATAATGAAAAGTAATATCTGTTGTTACTCAAAAACAGTTAAAGTATTCTGCACATCAGATATTCCAAACAAAATCAACAAAAGTTTCAGCGATTAAAACCGTCAGTGAGAACCTGTTAAGGGAAGACAATGACAGACGAGCCCGTCAGGAGGAACCCATCAAGGGATGACAAAGGCAGACCAACCTGTCAGGGGAACGCATCAGGGCATGAAAATGACATGTCAACCCATCAGGGGAACTCATCAGGGTATGACAGTGACAAGCTAACCCGTCAGGAAGAATGCTCAACACTACATCAAGGGAAGCCATCAGTGGATGCTTTGAGTCTTAACTTCAGGAGATTAAGAAGCACTTGAATAACTCAAGTGAAGAATGAAGCACTAATCGAATCTTAAACAAGACTTGTCATTAGGGGATCTGGAAGCACTGATCAAGTCCACATCAGGGCTTGCTATCAGTGGATAGTTATGACTACATACACTCATCATCAGGTCTTATATGCAAATCAATGAAGCTTGTTACAGAAACAAGAGATATAACTGGAAAGATATTTCTTGAAGTTTGATGATTCAATAACAACTCTCGTTCATTAAATGCACACAGATCAGGGGGTGAAAAAGTAGCAACAAAAGCCAACAGCAGTCTGACATTTAACTCCTAAATGACGTTGATGTGACATACATGCGGCTATGTTGAAAAAGCAACACGTGATTTTACCACCAAATCTGCTATACATAGGAAAAGAGTTGTAACATGAAAACATCAAACAAAAACAAGAAGTCACACAACAAACATTAGAAAAAAGTTTTGTAATAGATCAGAAGTGAGATATTCAAAAAAAATTAGAAGCAAGTGAGTGTGGAAAAAGAAGTTGTAATTTTATTACAGAATTTGTAACTGATTAGTCACTTTGTGATTAAACAAATTTCCAAAAAAATATCAAATTTTAATACAACTATTTTAACTTGAATGTTTGTGTATTCATCTTAGATTCATTTTAGTTTTTCTGATCTTGTAGCTATTTCCAGCTAGTGCGAACAAAGTTTGAAAAGAGCAAAAAGTTTGCAATGTTTGTATTCAACCCCCTTTCTACAAACACTTGAGCTTATATTGTTCTAACATTTCTTTATTATTTTCTTTTAGCATGCAAAACTAATAACTTCTGATATTAACGGTATGTTTTTAAAACATGCTTTTTGAACATTTTTTACAACATGATATAAATGAATAAGGACATAAATCAAAACTGAACAGAGCATATGATTGATATAAATCTCTTACCTCTTTAAGTTTTAAAAAAGGAATTGGAATTCTCATTCCGCTCTTGAAAATGACAATTGCTCTTGAAAAGTAATAATAAAATTTATGTAAGTGCCGGATCGAGAGAATTTTGGGAAATGAGACTAGGATTACACCTCGGGTAATATATTTATGGTGCTTGTAAATTAACAAGAGCGGTTAGATCATTTTGTTAAAAAAATCTCAACCGTTGCTAGAATTATGTATTTGGAGTGATGTCATTGGCTAACTTGGCTGGTGTAGCGGCTGCCAAAATATTATCCAATCATTTAAAATAGTCGATATTCAGTTGAACAGAAAAGCTTCTCTTGTAGGCATCTTTGCACAACAAGTATCATTTTAAAATACAAGTATATGTACAATCAGGTTGGTAACCGTGGTTAGACTGTACATTTAAGTTAATTCATCAGTGGAGACATTGCATGCAAGTAACTTTTTAAAATATTTTAGTTATATTATCAACATACAATAGTCTTTGGTCAAGAATTCATACTGTCGTTTTTCTCTTCTAGAGTGTGTTTCTCAAGGTCTCACCTCTTTGTTATTCATACTTGATTAAAATAATTATTTAAAAATTGGGATTGATATATTCATATTACCAACTTATAATAATCGATTGTTTTGGACATCACATTGACATAAAACTCATGCATTAAATATTCAGACAACATATGAAATTAGTCATATTTACATTTTATTCTTATTTAAAATTTTGGATCTTCACATTATAACTTGTTTAGTAGAAGAAACACTTGAATTGAGTGTCTGGAAGTACTTATTATAAAATAAACAATAAGTGATGTACAAATTTTTTAAGCATGATGAAATAAATTAGAGTAGATGTGATTTTTTTTAATCACTTATTTTATCTAATAGCTCATTCAAAATTTATACATATAGTAAACACTTATTTTCTAAACACAACCACTTATTATATACATAAACTTGTTTAAAATAAATTATCCCAAATTACACACATTCTCACTTATTTAAATAAGTTGAACTTAAAATAAGCACTTATTAAATAAATTGTGTCAAACATGGAACAGTTTCCCTTTTTGTTTTTTGGGCTTTTTTATTATGGATGAATAACGATGGTGTGATATGTGTTGCTTAGCACCACAGAAATTTACGGTAATTAAATTTCGCCAATAATGTGCCTTTTCGCAAAGGATTTGCTTCAATTTTGAAAGTTAAACATTTGTGTATACAAGTATAAATTTTCTTTAAGATATATTTTACCTTAAAAATTTCTCTATTTTACGGTCAAATATACACCTTTTATCGTTTATCAATTTTTTTATTTATCAACAATTCCATCAAATTTCTTATTATACAACTTAAACCAATAAAATATCATTTTCCTACACTTCAAACTATTTCTCATTTATACTATTTTATTTAGTCACTAATGCTGTGACGACCCCAAAATCCCTTACTGGATTCAGACTTCGTCAAAAGAAAGAAAAGATAACCACACATCCATTCAAATGAAAATACTAGGAAAAAGGCAATAATAAAGAGTTATTACAACTCAAATTATTACATTTCCAGCGGAATCTATTCAGTCTCTATATTTTAATACAAAACATTACTCTTCAGCTCATCATCCTTCCTTCCTTCCTTATTGGCACTAAGAAAGTTAGTCAAACCTAATAACCGATCATCTTTGTCTTCCCCTTGTCAGAGGTTTCAGCCTTTATACTCTGCCCTGCAAGTTATTAAAATTCAACAGGAATGAGCGATTTACGGCCAGCAAATATATAAATAATTTGGAAAGGCAAAACTGGAATGCTCCAAGGAACTCAATTCTGTTGGGAGGCTTGGTAGAACAATATCAATGCCTCTGACATTTTTAAGGAATCTTTAGGATTACTAATGATAAACAATTGTGTAATCTTTTTTAAGACAAAACATAACTTTCTTTGAGTAAAAAAAAATATCCATCGGGGGTTATACCCGTTGGATCTGCTAACCATACGGTATACAGCTGGCCTAACTGTGCCCGCATGATCCCTCTTTGTGTGAACGTACGTAATCACATAAAATTCCTCTAGGTTAGGTGAAGAACAAATCAGCACCTTTCCTTTCCTCTTGCCAACCATGTGGCATTTCCCATTTAAGGGACATATCATTCTCATTCATTTGCACAGATATAAGATTGAATAATAACCGATAAATCAAAGCTCCTTTATACTCATGCATTTCATTCATATCATGCTAGCGGAAATTAAAGCATAACATTCTGTTTCACAAGGAAATTTAAATATAAAGGTCATAATTTTATACGCATGTCGAATCAATAGATCATGCGCTTAACTGAAATAAATATAAGAGTAAGAATATACTTGTCTCGGTCCTTTGCACAAAATTCAAATCAATTTACTTGTGAGAAAGATTCTGTAAATTATGCAAGTAATATTTTAATATCTTAATAAGAATTTATGAAAGAAAATATGTATGTGATGTCCGTAGACTTTTACTGCCTTAAATCTGGTATGATAACATCATGAAATAATTTTAGAAAATAATGTTTTATAGCCTTGATAACAAACTATGCATCGAGGAAAAATTTCCTTGTTGACAAACTCGTCAAGGACTGATATCTTTAGTCATTAGAGACTAACATATTTTACCCATCAGAGATTAGAAATTCCTCTATCGGAGACTAAAAATTCCTTCATTAGAGACTACGGATCTCCTTCATTAAAACCACGGATGACGTCATTAAGGACTGGACTTAGCCTATCGGAGACTAAGGAATAACGTCATCGGGGACTAAATAACTCTTCAGAGACTGATGACGTCATCGGAAACTAAACTTTGTCTGTCGGGGACTAAGGAATGTCGTCACCAGAGACTAATTAACTCATAAGAGATTGATGGCGTCATCTTAACTCATTAGAAACTAATGTTGACGTTATCAGAGACTAACATCATCTTCATCAGAGATTAACAGCAGAGCTTGCTTCTGCTACGATGAAAGACCTATCATGCTCAAACTCAGCCTATGATGTCTCATGAGGATGCAAAGAATACTAATCTTAGCATAAATCTTTGATACTATACATGAAAGAAACTAAGTAAAACACCAGGTTCTTACCTCTTCGTTCTTACGAGTGAGATCAAAGCTTGTCTGAGAATAATTCTCCGAAAGAAGAACTTGGAAATTTTTGGATTTGATAAGTTTAAACGAAACACTTAAAAGAGAAATTTTGGTAAAAGAGTTAGAATTTCCTTCCGGGTGGGGTATTTATAAAGTTCAAAACAGTTGACTACGATTAAGCTTGAAATAAGATAATTGGTTAATCAGGACGGTAAAACGATTGCCATCATGATTGCTTAGCAGCTAAACAGCTGTTGTCTTTCATGCACAAGGCTTTGATCGACTCTTACCACTTAACCAATTCTTTATCCACCACGTAAGTACAAAACTTACGTAATCCTCTCCCTTTCCTCCAAACTGATCAATATAATCTTATATGGGATTTGCTAATCCACTTTTGATACTTTTTTTAAGGAATTTAGCCTCATAATCATGAATATCACATTGTTATAAGATTCTCATTGAATATATGAATTTGTCATTCATATCCAAAGGAATTAAACCCCATGCAAAATAAATAACACAAAATTTAACGCAAAATAAATTATTTCTTATTATGGAATGCATTTAAAATTTTTCAAGTTCTCACAAATGCATCTTCATTATTTTAATATTACTTTTACTACCAGCCATGAACAGTACATATTAAAAATGGGGATTTACTATTTATGTTCCCTTGGACATCTCTAATTAAACGAAATCTGTTGCAGCCCAAAATTCTGTCTTTTTTGTCAATCCATTCCCTATTTTAGGGACAGAAGCAAGTTTACAGCAACCGGTGCTAGTGCTCTTACCAAATGGAATAGTCTCCGTTCTATTTTATTTGATAAATTTTTTATTTTAAAATATCCCAAAATTTTGATAAATTAATTAGTTCAAAATTTTATTATGTTTTTAACCTACTAAATTACATTTTATTGAAAGACAAGACATTTAAAATGAATTTTCATTAAAGGATATATTTATAAAATAATAACATTTCATTATTACAAAGACACCATTTTCTTAATCCAAGTGAAAAAAAAACTTTATCAAATAAAATAGATAGTGTTATGGTTTGTTTAATTGGGGTTTGCATTAAAATTGGGTGTGCAATTGATGTTTGATCTCCGTAATTGAGAATTGATGTTTTGCATTTAGTAAAAGCTTGTTTTCATATGATTCGAGTACAAGATGTAAACTCAAGCGACTCTAATACTCTACTCCTTAATATGTCAATGAAGATCTTTTCAAAGAAGCACACAGATTGATTTCCTTTTGTTATTACAGTGGAGTACCATGTTTTGAACTTTATCAGAAACTATCTTCGTGCTAAAGAATTTTACTGATTTTTTTATCCTAAAATGGCATTAGCTATTCAAGATTTCAAATTAATAATATTAAATAAATAAAAAAACAAACAATTGAAGAGAGCTGGAATCTGGACTCTGGCAACCAAAAACTTACTGGTTAAAACAGAGATACAATATGCAGCATTGCAAAGAAATTTTAACAATAAAATAAAGAAGAACCAAAATAAATGCCAAAACATTAAAGATGATTTAACGCTGAAATGATACCAAAATCCATAATTGCAAACTTCAGAACCAACAAATAACGAATCAAAAATCTAGTGTAACATCAACAAATAACAAATCAGAGGCTTTATCACAAACTAATAGAACACAAAATGCAATAACTCCAATCCCTTCATTAAAATTTACACCAATTGAAGTAACAAACCATAAGACGAGAGATAAACAATAACAGCTACAATTAGAGGACATAAATCTGATCATTTCAACAGTATCCTAAGCCCTCTCACCACGAATCCGACGAGCAAGCTGGATATCTTTCGGCATTATTGTAACCCTCTTCGCGTGAATCGCACAAAGATTTGTGTCTTCAAATAGACCGACAAGATACGCCTCCGCCGCCTCCTGAAGCGCCGCGACGGCGGAGCTCTGAAATCGGAGATCGGTCTTGAAATCCTGAGCGATTTCTCTCACCAACCTTTGAAACGGAAGCTTCCGGATCAAAAGCTCGGTACTCTTCTGGTACTTTCTGATTTCCCTCAACGCCACCGTTCCCGGCCTGAATCTGTGTGGCTTCTTCACTCCTCCGGTCGCCGGAGCAGACTTCCTCGCCGCCTTTGTGGCCAGTTGCTTCCTCGGAGCCTTTCCTCCCGTGGATTTCCTTGCGGTTTGCTTGGTACGAGCCATTGATTGTTGCGAGAATCGAAAAAGGAAAGAACGCGATTTGAACTGAAAATGAAGATGATTATGAACGATTTGAGATTGGGGGTTTTGGAGGGGTTTTTATAAATGGAAGATTGAAAGATTTGTGAAGACCGAGCGGGAATGTTCAAATTTTTGGGGTTTTTCGGCTGGATAAATTTTAACCGTTGGATTAAGGTGACATGGATTACGATCCTTGTGATGTAGTCCGCGGCCAATCAAATTTACTTTTTCATTTCCATTTTAAATTCATATTTTCAATTGAAATGAGATTGTAATAATAATATCTTTGAATTTATTATTTGATATTACCTTCATTTTTATTTAACAATAATAATAATAGTACTGACTTACATTTTCACATGTAAATGTAATACTATTTTGAAGTTTGTGAAATTAATTTATAAAAATATGAAAGTAAAAAATTTCATATATAAGAGTAACATTAAACATATTTCATGATTTTATGATATTCAAAAAAATTTAGTTCAAATTTAAACTATAAAATTTTATAAGCTTAATACTCCTTCTGTACTAAATTAAATGTCCTAATTTGACTTTATGGTCAAATTAATCAAATTTTAATTTTTAAATTTGACAAATATATTTATATTTACACAATTATAAAAAATGAGTCTTATAGTTAATTATATGAATTTTTATTTGATATAAATATTGTCATCTATGTTTTTATTAAATAACTAACGGTGTGGCCCGTACATAGTACGGGACCGATTTTGTAATAAACTTTATTACTGTTTATTTAATAGGTATTATTTTTGTATTTTATATCATTTCACGCATGTTATTTTAATAATTTAGTACTTTATTTTATTTTAGTAGATTATAAGGTCTCAAAGTTAAATTTGCAAATTAATCTTATAAGTAATACTTTATGGATAGTCATATAATATATCATGCTAATTTTCGATGTAATATTATTTTTGTCTTATTTTAAAATATTGGCAAAATATGATATATTAAAAATCACTAGCGTTCCGTATGAAATAGTTTTTCATTTTGTTATTTTGTCTAAATTTGTTTAATTTTTTTCTTGGTAATTGTCATTATATATTAGTTGTTTTAACTTTCCTAAGAAAATTTCTCACATCGTTGATAAGTTTTACTCCATCCGTCAACAAAAAGAGTAATACTTAAATTTTTAACAATTATTAATTTTATATTTTTAATTAAAAATTAAAGTTACAAATAATAAATTTTTCTTATAAAATTTGTTATGAAAGTGCAATTAAAAATAAGATTAGAAGATTGTAATGACAACTTTTAAAAAATATAGCATTATAATAAATAAAAAATTATGCAAATGGTACTCTCTTTTTGAAACAAATTTTATTCTTAAATGTTGCTTTTTTTTTTTTTTTGAACAAACGAAGTGACTTTTTTAATCAAATGATAGCATATTTAACTTTAAAAAATTAATGTAATTTATAAAAATTTTATATGAAAATTATATTGTGATTAAAAATTTTTATTAAAAACCTTAAGATTACTATAATCAACTTAAGTGTAAAAATTGATATATTTTTCAACCACTTTTTAATAGGTGTTGTGTACTACCATCGCATGTCTCTCGTTTCTCATTTCCTAATCACTCTATCTTCTCTCTCACTTCGATCATTAAAAAGTTCAATCATTTCATTTTATTTAAAAGGATAAAAATGAGGCAAAATCTCTAATGGGGCAAATCCTTGTCCAATTTCAATTTCAATTAGATATATGCACAAGTTTCTCCCAACTTCTTCAAAACACGGATGATTTTCTTCTTTTGAAAGTACAAATCACTAGAGTTTGAATTCAAAGAAAGAGTTTGATGTTAAAGAAAAAGCAAAACTTCAATGCATAATTTGTGTTATGGTGTTTGTACTATAATAAAAGGGTACCTCATGACTTTTACCTCAATTGTTCGTATGTTCCAACTTCTTTTTTATTGTATATTTTGGTGAGCCATTATTAGTTTTTATTTTCTGGAATCAGCATCAATTGAGTGCCCATTTAGTTTGCGGAGTCTACATTGATTGATCTTGATATGTTCCTTTATTTGGTGTTCAACATTTATTACCAAAAAAAAAAAAGGATTATATCCTAAATTCACTAACGTCTATAAAATTTGCATCAATCAATATGTATGCACATACTTAAACGTGTGCCTCGTTAAACTAATATTCAATAATTGAATCATTAGAGAAAAAAAAAACATGAAAGCCACCTATGGTGAGAAAACAATTAACATGATAAGAAGAGGTTCCAAATATTTTAAATTTGATTGTGACAACTAACAAACATTACCATCATTAAATGATAATTTTTTAATTGTGACCGTCGTAATCTATTTAATACGATGTCTATCAAAATTGAAACACTAAAGAAGCCTTCAAACTGAGCAGGCAGAAAAGATTTTGTGGGTTTGTAAATGTTGTATTTGATCATGATATTTTTAAGATGTATGTCAAAGAAAACGAGTTGATACGGGATGAGGATGAATCAAATATTTCTGAAAAAATGTTGAATGGTTCAAATTCTAGGAGTGTGATTTCATCTTTCTTATGGTTAGATTAAATTACGTTGCAATAGCTTCATTCACTTGAACAAAAGTATGAATTTGATCTCTTTTATATTAAAATATTAAACAAAGTAGGAGGTCAATCAATAAAAGATAGAGTAATTAATCAAATGTCCAATTAATAACCACGCTTATATCGTAAGTATTAAACAAAATTTGAGGTCAATCAACAAAAAATACAATAATTAATCAAAAATCCAACTCATCATCACACCTATATTATAAATATGCAATTACGAATAATTCAATAAAAGTATATCACGATTCCAAATAAAAAAACTTCAATCCTTTCATTTTATTTAAAAGGACAAAAAGGAGGCAATTTATATATATAAATTACCATGAATCTCAATGTTCCAAATTGCCTTATAATTTTTGGATTATAGTCAAATTAGTTTCAAAAAATAAGTATCACTTATTTTTAAAATTTTATAATTTTAGATTACAAATAGAACGAGATGTAACTGACTAATAATGAAAAACATTCACATAATTTAACTAGATATAGGAAAGTAGGAACATAAGATGAACCACATAACGAGTGTAAATAATTGACTACTTATGAAAAGAGTCACTTATTTTTTGTTTTCTCGTATAAATAATTTTAAAATTGTAAGTGTTTGGCATAAAAAAAACAACTTTTATATTAAAAACTTACATCTCTAGACAGGCCCATGAGTAACGCAAGTGATTTGGACCAAATTGTCCCTCTCTACCCTGCACCCAATTACTTGCGGACTAATCTCTAGACCACCGCAACGGTATCGAATTAACGGTTGTAACACCAATGTCACCACCACAAGTTATCCCATTGCAGCTTCACCATCGCAATCATAATTGGACATTTATCAAAATCACCCAACCCATAAATAAAACCGAATAAATGCAGGAGTAAGAGACACAAACCTTTTTCTTAATTCTCAAATCTTTTCATCTTTAATTCTTTTACAAAAAAAAAAAAAATCTTGTTGAAATTATTCTATGAATTATTATCATGAAATAATTATCCTAAAGCTTGATTATATCTTGGGGATGTATTCCCTATAATCTCTAACAAACCTTTATGATAAGGACAATACACACGTTAATGACTAGATCAAACATGTTTTTATTTTACATCTTATTTTTCTAAGATAAGCATTCACAATTCCACAAAATACAGGCAAATTGACTTTATTTATTTCTTCTTTTCTTCTTTTTTTTTTCTTGGTGGTGATGGGACCCAAGACTACAAACCCGACCTATTGTTTCTTCACTCACTAGAATAGGGTCCCGAACCCGACCCCAGGACATAAAGAATCTCAACATTTCAGACAACGATGATGTGCCCAACCACGTGATAAAACATCTCATGTGTCACAACCGTCTTGATCAATATGAAGGAGACAGGAAAGTAATTTCTTCAAGTCACCATACATATCACATCTCACACGTGCTAGGCACACCAACCCCCTTAGGAATCCCTCAGACACATGCAAGACACATGTATACCTTTGTATAAATAATAGATCTCAACACTTTCAATGAAAATTACATTTTCTCTCTCTAAAGTTATTATCTCACTAGAATTTTCTATCAATTTACTCACTTTTTAATCGGAGACAGTCTCAAATTAATTCGCCCATAACCCTCTAACCCTGTTCTTATGCAAATTTACACGCTGACCAAAAAATTCAGGCCATTCAGCCCTCGTTACGGATTCATACCTCAACATGTGGGACGGACAGTATTGCTTCTCTAAATTGATGTTACAATGTTAATTGAATACGCTTGAACGAGATTGTCTAGTGAGATAAGTTGACAACTGACCAAACATAGAAAATTACAGCTTGCTCTCTCCGTGTCTGGACCCTTTTTTATTTATTTTAAATATCTTTTTTTAATAAAAAAAATATCTGTCTTTTTTACTTACAATTTCTCTATAGTTTAGAGGTGGAGAAAATGAAACTATATTCCAAAGCTGGCCAATAAGGAGTCAATTATTTTTAGTTAAACTTTTTGAATGGTAGGATTGAATGTCAATTTAATTACTGTGTTAGTCATTCGGGTGTGAATCCGAATTTATTCTCCCTTCTCTGATGTATTAGTGAGAGACTGTCGACGAAGGCATACTTTGTTTTACGTATAAATAAAGGGGTGGAGAATCAAACGCATGCGGGGTGCCTTAGTTAATTTGATTAAGGTTACTTAAAAAAAACGAAATAGTTTTAATTCTGCATCATATTTTATTTAATTATAATATTTATTAAAATATAAAATAAAATTATTAAACTTTAAATTACGTTGATCTAAATATTGACCTTAATTAAATATGACATTAATTAATAGCCTTTTGTCTAAAAGATACATTATATTGTGAAATATTTTCTAATATTATTATAATTTTTTAGTCGTAATTTTTGCGCTCGGTATTTATTTTTGGTCCATAATATATTAAAACAAAAGTTTTGAAAAAAAAGGCTCCCAAAGTAACTTTTGGGTCTCAGACGTTTTAGAAAACCAAAAAATTAATATTAGTGATCAGTTATATACTAGATTTTGTGAGACTATCAATAACGCAGAATTATAATTGCTTATGGAGTGATCATTATAAATCATTACTTAGCAATAATTTTAATATATATCAAGAGTTTCTATATAAAGTAGAGTTGTAATTGTTTATGGACTGTCCATTATAAATCATTACGTAGCAATAATTTTAATATACATCAAGAGTTTTTACAGATTTAAGAGTTAAAAGTCACAGATCGACCTTCATCTTATTCCTCAAACTTAATTTCTATATTACAATTATTCACAAAGTAGTTTTTATCTAATCTCGTGAATCACTATTACGGAATAATTACCTTCAAGAAAGTATATTGCATGTATTTTTTAACAAATCTTTATGATAGGATAACAAACACGTTAAGAACATAGATTAATTGATTAAATGTATTTTTCAGTTTACATCTTATTTTCCTAACACATCTAAGCATTCAGATGACACAAACAAATTGATTTTTAAATTTTATTTATTTACTTATTTTATATTTTTTGTATAATTTTGTTGGTGGTGGAATGGAGAGTGTAATTTTTCTAACTTAATGTTACACCGTCATTTTGAATACGCTCACTTGAATGAATTTTATAGTCGGTGACTTAAGTTTTACGTCGCAATGTATTTTATAATTCTGCCTTTCTTCCTGCGATCCTTAACTAAACAATCACTACAAACTGTAAAATATATAACGCCCTGATTATATACTAATAAGACTACAATAATATATGATATGTGATGCAGTCATAAAAACTGAAGATTTTAAATTAATGAAATATTTATAATATATATAAGCAACTAAATAAATCAAATCAAGTGCCAACTGAGAATATAATATTTATATTAATCTAAATTTATGACCTGTATGAAACAATGAAAAAATGAAACCAACGGACAACCTACTATAGGAGACTTCATCTCTTTCTTTGTGCATCTCTTTATAGTAATTTGCATGGTTTTTCAAATGTATCATAATACCAGGAGGCAAATAGCATAGAGAAACAGAGCATACGTGAGAAGAAACATAAAATTTTTTTAACTATCCAGCGTCCACGATTATAAATTCTTTTTTGTAGCAATTTTTTTTTTAAATGTTGACCCAAAATTATTAAGTTGGTTATTAAGAGACTCAACTAGATAGGTAGATCGATCGATAGATAGATAGATATATGAGAATATACAAGTACATAAGAAAATTGCGATGTCAGCTTCTTCTTGCTATTTCTCGTATTTTCCTTTTAATTTTATCATGTGTCTTATAAATTTATTAGATATTCCGAATGTTACTATATGATAATTTGACTATGAGAGAAGGTTTGTGTTAGAATTTGTATTCGTGTTTGTTTGTAAAATTATTTTTGAAGTTCTTATGTATTTTGGCCATAATTTTTATATACATTATCTGTTTTTCGCCCATAATATAAAGATTCAAAATTCGTAAAAAGTTATACTGGTGTTACTCACAAAGCAAAGTATGAAACATATTTTCATCAAAAAAATACTCCGGAAATATAATTAATTTTATATTTTCGTCAAACAATACTCCGAAAATAGAGGGCATATATGTACTTGATTCTCTTGTGTTTTTGGATATCTTATTCTACGAGTTTTTATAGAATGTTCCTATCAAAAAAATAACGACCGGGAGTGTAATATTTTCTTAATTTTAATGAAATATACTTTCATTTCAGAAAAAACTTGAACGTAACGATAATACAACATAATTGGAATTACCTACTCATATAGAGAGAAATATGTAAATTTACAATTTTTAATTTATTTTTACCTCTCATGCTATGGTCTTCATCATTTTTTAATAGTTAAATGGTCGGGACACTGTTAGAATTATTATTTATAATAATAATAATAATAATTTATGTGAGCTATATATTTTAATATCAATTATACTTGTTATTTGTGTATTAAGTTTAAAATAACTGATCAAATAAAGAGACTCAATTAGATTCTAATTAAATATGAACTTAATGAGTAAATACCTAATACCGAGCCCAATTAGGTTATAATGAAAGACCTAATTAGATGGTATATAAACAATACAATAGGTTATGGTCCCCAATATATTAAACACGCATACAGTTCTTTTCTTCACATCGGAAAACGGCTCATATCCTAACAAGTGTTTGATTGAGGAAGACGATAACACAAGTTTCAACGATCAATGGATTCAGTTAGCTTCCGTATTATTAATTAATTCTCAATAATTGAATATAAAAAATTACGATCTATATTTAGTGATTATAGTTTTCGACATACACCTCATCAACAGATACAACAGGTAGAGATATGTTTTGTATTTTAAGGTGACATTAAATTTCAAAACCGATGTAACTAATGAATGCTTGGAATCTAAATTATGTTTTAATTAAAGTTTTTGATTATAATATATAAGATTATAATAATTGTATCAAACTAAAATCAACATTAATTTTAGAATTCAATAAACAAACATTTTATTAACATATATATCGCTGATTTTGGATTGAAGAGGTGTAAATTATTATTTTTGAACATCAATGTCATACTAGCTAGGGCATTACCAGTTTCGTAGATTGAAATGGTCGTTCTCTATTTATTATTATTATCTTTCTGTAAATTTAAGCAATTTTTGCAATTAACTGGGGAGGGGAGTTTGAATTACCAGTTTATATATTAGATTGAAATGGTCGTTGTTTTTATAACTATTTATAACTTGTATACATTTAAGAAACTTTTACTATCAACTGAGGAAGGGGAGTTCCAGCGTGTAACTTCTGCTGTACAAATGACACTTATGCCATCCGGGATAAATGTGAAATGATAACACCTTAGATATATATATATATATATATATATATATATATATATATATATATATATATATATATATATGAGATGTTAGTTACAGAAGCACCGATTCTGAACTAGTATGCTTCCTCAAAATAATTGTCATGGAGCTAGTAATTTTTTCCATGAACTTTTAATTCTACTATTTTAATATTAATTACTTTTTGTTGATTTTGATAAAAATACTACATAGTTGACAAATAATAACACCCCACTACACGAAAATAATTTAAACTAAAACTTACTAGTAATATCATTACACACTTTATATATATACTAAAAATGCACATGCATTAACTTAGTTTTTTTTTGTTACTTGTCAGTATCTAAAAATTCATACATATACTCACACATTTAACAACTATTTTGTAGGTTTTTTATTAATTTGCAAGACTCAAAATCCTGATTTTTTTTTGAAACCTTAATTTTTTTTTTCTTACATAGAAAGCCACTACCTAAAAAATTTACACATATTGACCTCCTCACTTTTCAGAAGAAGTAATCGATAATCAATGAGTTCAATGACCAAGTTTTTTTGTAAATACTGCATTAACTTAATTTTTTGCTAAATCTGATCTTATGACATTAATAACATAAATTATTATGGTTATTATACATATATTATACTATTCTCTCTGTTTCAAAATTTAAGATACATTTCTCGTTTTAGACTATAAAAAGTTATAAAAAAAATTAAATAATATTCTACTATTTTACTATTTCAATTATATTCACTACTTAGTAGACTCTACTATAATTATCACTATTATTAGTTCAAATAATATAATAATAAATGTATATTTGAAAAAAATTATTTTTAAAAGTATATCTCTAAATTTTGAATTTAATGATTTGTATATTCTAATAGTAGTAGGTAGTTGCAAATATACAATATTCGGTGTGTGTGTGTGTGTGGTATGACGACAGCGCCCATTGGCCTTCTACTATATATAATAACAACAATGGAGCGTTACAAAATCCCCAAACCCCACCCCCCCAATCCCCAAAACAGGAAGAGAAAAAGACAAGGTATATATATACAGAAGATTAGAGATTATGAGGCACTTAACAAATATGGTGGACTATGTAGTGATGCTACTCTTGCTCTTAATATGTTCTAATCATGTACTGCTACATGTCAATGGAGCTACTGATATTGTACCAAGGTACGTACGTATGTACCAGTTACTTCCTCTGTTTTGAGGAAAAAATTATTCTAAAAAATAGTTATATTTAAAATTTTTCTTTGTTATATATTAAAAAACCTTCAGTTACAAATTTATAAATCTCATTATAATTCAAAATTTTATAACAAATTTTATGAGAAAAATTTATTATTTATACATTAAATTATTAATCAAATATGCAAAATTAATAATCGCCAAAAGTTGTGGAGCCAATAGAATACTTGACTATTTGTACGTATCTGTCAGTTTGGCCATAAACTGCATCTGCAGTTATCATGCATAAGTGGCATGTAACGTGTATTTATAGTAGAATACATGGTCCAACAACTCAACAAATTTATAATCGGTCCGGTGAGAAACACAAGCTTGGTACGTACTTGTACTTGGCTCATTAACATGTGTCAACTTCACTATTTATATGACATAAGATCGAGCTGATACATAATATAGATTTCATAAAAAGTACTTACACTTTAATCTATATATATATACACACACACACATAAGTATCATATAATCATCTCCACTAAAAAGTAAAAAAGTTTGACATTTAAATCTTTCACCAGCTACAATCGTTATAAATGTGTGTATAAATATGTAAATTTTAGACATTGGCATCATTTGTAACAGAAAAAATAAAATAATTTATATATATGTATATGATTTTATAAACTCGTATATAATACACAGGTAAATATTTTTAATAGGCACTTTGTTCTATAACTAAAAAGGGAGTGAAAGAGAATTATTCCCTCCATTCCATCAAATATTCACTGCAAAATGATGAAAAAAATGTCCACAACCCTCTAAATCAAAGACGAGCTACATTTGTATTCTCCCTCTAAATATTGTCGAGCCGCTGCCAAAAATCTTCCGGCTATTTGTTGTTGGAGGCAAATTGATAGATTTCCTTTTGCTTAATTTGTTATTGATTTGATTTTAGCATTTAATTTTAATTGTTTAAGTTTTATTTTAATTAAGTTTTTATAAATCAAGTGAAGCATTTTTATTATTGTTGATGTTAATATTAATTGTTATTGTTATATTATGCTGAATTTGCTACAGTTATAATTTATTTTTCTTCATTTTATGTTAGTTTAAATAATAAAAAAATTAGATTTAAAACTGAATTGATTTGATTATAAAGAATATTCCTTTTCCATTTAGTGTCATATTAGTCTTTCGGTTTTTGCTTTATTTGTGTGGAAAGTTCACGTCATTTCCTTTTATCTTTAATTTACACATAAGCTGATCACTAGTTAATTAACCATGATTTGCAATTCAACCTGAACAACTCCAATAAAAATTAAATGCTACAATTGATAAAGATGTGAAATTGAGAAGATGAAAAAGATGTGAAAAGTTTAAAGTGTTTTTGGTCAATAGATCGATCTAAAGAAGTGTCGAAGTAGTGGCATCTTTAATCCTATACTATTTCTTGTTTTAATTTTTCTTTGACAACAATATCAACCCTTTTGAGGAGAGAAGATTGCTTTGAGGTTTTCGATAACAGTTAAATGGTATAATTGATAGAATATGTACTAGCTTTTTTTGGTACTGGATAGAATATATACTAGTTTAAGGTAGTAAAGTGTAAAGTAAAAAAAAGGAGTCGAAAGCTTAAGGTTCTTTTTCTTTCATTTTTTTGTTCAATAAGTCTAAAGAAAACATGAAAGAAAATATTGAATTGAAGTAATAAAGTTGTTGCACCTTGGTGCATGTAAGAAATTGATGGTAAAACGTTACCTATCATATAATTATATGCACGGTTCAGTATGTTTGACTAACAGTAATTAAGAGAAAATAAATTGATAAGGACGCAATAGAGAAAAATAGATGGCAGGATGTAAATCAACCAAGTCAGTTTGCAAAAAATTCTTGTTCGATTCGTTTAAATTTCATTCAATTCGGCTTGTGAAAATAAATGATTCGATCTTGAATATAATTTTTCATTTGTTAAGAATTTTATATTCGGTTGGGATAGAATTCAAAATTTTCGAGTATGCTCGAGTAATTTACATTATTTGGTTGACTCATTTGAATAATTAAACAAGTTGATTTTTAACATGATTTTTTTCCCATCAAAAGTTTTAGGTTTAACTCGTCTTGTTTATAAATATATATGTTCGATTAAGTTCAACTTGAGTTCAATTCGACTAGACTCGTTAACGACTAATAGAAGATAATTGTATGGGAGTACGATGAAAACTTTCCCTTTTCATTTCTTCTGTCTGACACGTAATTTTTTAAAAAATAATGTTCATCACAAATTAAGTACAAAGTAACATGACCAAAAAAATTTGAACTAGAAAATTAAACTTAAGATTGTAGCGTTCTAATTTCTCGTGCAATACCTTTTGAAACTCTAATGCAAGTTAAGTCGCTATTAGAATTTTAAGATAGCATGATTAATTTTGTCCACTATCTTAATTTTGTCCTCTTTATGATTGATTGATTACAAATTAAAACAATGAGTCAAACATTTGATCAGCTACAAATTAAAATATCATTTACAAGCTTTCAATTTGTATTCAAATGATAATCAGATACCATCTATTTTTATAATCGACTGATATTATTTTTTTGTAATTGATGTGACCAATTTATTATTTAAAATCAATTACAATATCTCAAAATTCACGTAGTTGAGTTGCATCACGAGACTAGAGTACTTGACTGATCATGTGTTTTTGCATGTTATGTATACATGTGTGTAACGTACGTATGTTTGCACACATACAGACATGATGGTGATGATAATACTGGTGTACGAAGAATGCTGTCGGTGGCATCAACTTTAGCAGATATGCTGTATGATAGCGTCAAGGCCATGAGAAAATACGTGCCTCGCGAATATAAAAAACTTAAAGATGAGTATAAGATCAATAAGACAATTACCAGAACCTTGCAAGATGGGAAGAATATAATCGCCACACTCGACAACGCCACCGATATTCTCAACTGCCAGTGCGGTTGCCCCGCTTACGCCGCCATCGGCGACTGCATTCAGGCGGCCAACGCCTCCAACTGCAACCCACAACAACAGTACTGCAAAAGCCTACAGCTAAATCCCCTAAAATGCCTCAGCTGCAGTCCTATTTCATTTGCAACACTTTTGTTTTCTCGTGTCTCTTCTCTAATATTGTTCATCATCATTCTCATTTGTAATTACATGATCTAAGGTTTCGTCTATTTTAACTTAATTTTTATAAACTTTATATTCTCATACCGTAATTACATTATTAAGTATCGAATTTTTAAAATTTAAGTTAAAACAAATTGAATCTAAAATCTATTTAGTATTATCAATAGTGAATGCATGGCCATAGGTTGACCGAGTAATTTGGTACCTTAATAAGAAAATCTAAAATGTATTCTACAACATTGCGTGTTTTGAGGACTTTTGGATTAATTGTATGTGTTATTCCCTCCTGTATATAATGATTATCATTGCACATATATATGTTTAGAGGTGAAATTAAGCACATGATATTCCTCTGACTCGGTTCATTTACAAAACTTTCTTTTCTTAGATATTTCATTGGTTTGTAACATCATCCTTTCCAAAAAATTTCATCATCTAAAATTTCCAAAATAACAAGTGTAAGGGCATTTTTAATCCTTGCTTAAAAGCAAGTCTGAATGACATTTAAGGAGACAAGAAAAACTTAAAATGCCCTATTTGAAGGCAGAGAGAGTACAAAACATTGATCCAAAAATACCCCTGAACTTCATCAATATGAACAAACATATAAGATGCTTAGAAATCTACTATGCTAGTAACTGGACTTACCAGTAAAATATCTATAAAATAAGTATCGATAAATATGTAAGTGCAAATTTATAGGTGATTTCTACCCTATAAACTGAACTTATTAGTAAAGCATAAGGTGCAGAGGAATCAAGCACTAAAAGGGAACAATTAATCCTTATAAAGGATGCCAGAAGATTGAAAGATGACCTAAATGTCCATATTCTCATCAAAAAGAACATATATCATTTTAACGACTATTAATTACCATATTCTCATCAAAAAGACATCATTTTAAACGATATATATCATTTTGACCTAAATATCCATATTCTCATAAAAAAGAACTACATTCAAAGAATTACTAGTCAAAAAATCCAACTTTAAACTCATGTCAAGTACCTCAATTCAGAATTTAAATCATACTCACTTCTTTTCACAAAAAGAACATAAACCATTTTGACAACTATTAATTTTACAATTTTACCAAAAATTAAATGTACAAATCATAAATTATTTTCATAAATTTTGTTATAAATCTTTAAATTATAACAAAATTTATAAATTTATAATTAATTTTTTTTTAATTTACCATAAAATAAAATAAAAAATTCAAATGAAGCTCCTTTTTCTAAACAAAAAAAATATTTAAAAAGCTAAAATACAAAACCACGATTTCAAAGCATTTGACCCTAACATACAAATGAAATCAATTGAAAGACACCTCTAAGAAACCCAAAAGATAAACATAGTTAAATTTAAACCTCTCACATTCATCTCAATCAACTTCACAAGTACCATTACTAGAAACCTAGAAAAGTTCCTTCCAAAATAACTGAAAAAGATAAAAATAAATAAAATAAACAAACGAATCTCATTCAATTACCCAAGTAAATATCCAAAAGAAAATAAATAGAAACTCAAAATTCCAACATCATAAACCCAGACATTTTGACAAACACAAAATGCACAAAATTTTCAATAACTCCGGCTTTGATTAGAACTTCCAACATTTACACGGATCGTACTAATTAAAATAAATTCAAAACGTAGGCAAGTTCTAGAAATTCAAAGCTGAAAACTACAACAAGACATCATAGAACTGATGATTTAATCAATTTCCTAAGCCCTCTCACCACGAATTCGACGAGCAAGCTGGATATCCTTGGGCATAATAGTAACTCTCTTCGCGTGAATCGCACAAAGATTGGTGTCTTCAAAGAGACCCACCAGATATGCCTCCGCCGCCTCCTGAAGCGCCGCGACGGCGGAGCTCTGGAACCGGAGATCGGTCTTGAAATCCTGAGCGATTTCTCTCACCAGCCTCTGAAACGGAAGCTTCCGGATCAAAAGCTCAGTGCTCTTCTGGTACTTCCTGATTTCCCTCAACGCCACCGTTCCCGGCCTGAATCTGTGCGGCTTCTTCACTCCCCCGGTCGCCGGAGCAGACTTCCTCGCGGCCTTTGTTGCCAATTGCTTCCTCGGAGCCTTTCCTCCGGTAGATTTTCGTGCGGTTTGCTTGGTACGAGCCATTGTTTGGTGCGAAAAATGAGATTGGGTCTGAAACAATTATAACAAAATGAAGATTTGATGATTTTAGAATGAGGGTTTTGGAGGGTTTTTATATTTGGAACATTGAGGAGTTTGTGAGAAGGGGGAAAGTTTGAATTTTTTCGGTACGTGAAAAATTTTCAGTTGGATAAATTTTAACCGTATGATTTGTCCGAAAATTGACGGTCGGATGAGCTGTACGTAAGATGCTGCGGATGACGATGCGCGTTTTGCATGCCCTGACCAATGAGATTATTTTTGAAGTTTTGAAGTCAGAGAATTTGGGCCGTTGGATTATTTGTTATATTTACGGCTATGATTTTTGGTGCATGGCACAGCCTTTTTTTTTAATTTTTTTTTTTAAATTAAAGAAACATTATTATGATATTATGACCGAAAAACCGAAAAAATGTTTATTAACTTAAAAGAAGAAAAATAATTTAAACAAAACATAAGTAAAATTTTGTATGGATACATCATTATATACTCTCCTCGGCTAAATAAGGTAATAATGATTTACAAGTTCAAAATTCAATATTAAAACATGATGAAAAAATTTAAGAAATAAAAAGGATAATTCAATATTCAATATTTTAAGTTTATAACCATCATTAGGCTGTAAAGAACTTCCCAGAATTTTAGTCGTGTACTCAAACATTTTATTAGTTAATAATTCATTGACATTTATATATTAAATTTCGATTGAACTAATTATTTCTTGACTTTGAATCTAACGCATATACATCTACTATCTATTTGTAAAAATTATATTTTTATATAAGTTTTTTTTGGGGGTTACAATAGGGGGCATATTTCTACACTTTAAATGAACTTTTTATGATTATAATTCTGTCACGTGTATATTTATAAAATAATTTTAAAAAAATAAGTCAAATTTGACCAATGACTATCTATAAGCAGCTATTAATGAAAAGCTGAGAGAGTATATTATTCGCTCTTGAATTTATAACGGTGGTAATTATTGTGTATTATCGACCTACTTCAGTTTGTGGTAGAAAAAGTTTGTTTTTCGTATTAGTCTATTAGGGAAACCAATTTTATAAATCAAATTCATTATAAGAAGTCTTACAAATCGAATCAATATAAATTAAAATTTTACAAATGGATTAAAATCTGTATTTTACCATGAATTCATGAAACTTCTTAGTTCCTATAACGTGGAACAATACAGTTGGATGCATATTTTCTTACACGTGCATATTCTCTTTGTATTGTTATTATTTTCATATTATTATTATTTTTAATTGATGACTCACCATACGATTATTCTGAGGTCCACATTCTTAATTAATAAAGAAAATTAATAGAGAAGACAAGCGCAAGCATAGTATATTGAAATAAAGCAACACTCTTTAATTTTTATTTTACATTTTGTTATAAAATAAAGCAACATTTAACTCTGTATAAACTACTATTAATACATAACATACCCTCACCAAACATTTTGAGGCCAATCTTTTAAATCAAAGAATTTCCATTTGTATACACCATCCAACTTCCTGGTGCAATAGAAAAATTGATCTCATAAATTATACCATCACTCTTTGGGGACAATAACAATAACATCCACGTCAGCCATTTCCTCCTCGGGAACTGCAACCAAAATCACTAGGCCCTCCTCAAGTAGTGAATTAATCCAACAAGAAACGTAGACGGGTTTATTCCCCCATTCAAAGCTTATCCCATTCACACCTAAATAGTCCCAACTTGTTGCCCTAATAAGTTCATGCCCATCAACTATTTTGAAAGAAGAATTATCAGCCAAAAATTTTTGTTTCACAAAATTCTCAACATTAATCTTAATATCTTCAAAGGGTGATGGTTCTTTCATCAGCAAAGAAAATCCAGAATTCGACATTTTGCGACGAATTTCGCGCTCGGCCTCTTCGATGCACAACAATGCCACCGCCCTTTGTGTGACAGTGTCCATTCTCAAATTTTTTGGTGTAAATTTGAAATTCAAGTTTTGGGGGGTGTTACAAGTTGAGCCATTGGCATTGGGATGAGTTGGAGAATCCTTTGAGTTTCCAAGTCTAGGAAGGTAAAACAGAGGTTTATTTGGTGGTTGATCAGGTTTTGGGACAATTTTTCTGTGAATGTTGATCCATCTCTTGATGAAGCTTGTCATGGCTAATGGATCTGCCAAAAGAAGGCTGCAGCTTATCCCAATTGAGTACCCTTTGCCGCTTCCAAAGTTTGTCACCTACAAAATGTTATTTCATAAAAAAAGTTGTCGCATTTTATTCATTCTGATTTTTAATGAAATGAAATATTCAAAATATGCGAAAATGATGTTAGAGACAACAATTTATATATAAATAAATGTGTACAAATTGATGTGGTTAAATTAATTTAATGGTTCAAAATTTGTATAATGTATTCAACAATTTATTTGTATAATGTGTTAATGTAGTATTATATGTAATTGTACGGGAAAAATATATATAATCGCACAAGAAAGTAGGACTCTGTATTCAAGACAGGAAGAATAATATGGCAATTACCTGAACATAAAAGGGTGGAGAAAATTGAGGATTGTGTTTATCAATATCTTCCCAATAAACAAGTTTGCTTTCTAATTCTTCCCTATTTTCCAAAATGAGAAAGTCCTCCAAATTCATCAAAAATTTTGTCTCCACCAATCTAGCACCACTATCATTAGGGACAACCTCTAGTTTGCCACCACCACCACCGTCCACCCTTCTAACTCTCCCGGCGAACAGCGGTTCATCAGACAACGCCTTTCCGAGCGACTCCTTGATCCATCCTGCCACCAACCAACCGGAATCCTCGTCCGAAGCCTTGTAGTAAAAAATCATGTTGAAATGCCTGCGAAAAATGCTTGCTGTAATGTTGTTTTGGAGCACAATTTGGCGTGACACCCTTGGATCAGTTGGAATACTAGGCACTACACTCTGCATAGATTCAATGTGCAACTTGGGCATAGCACCATTAAGTATTTCTGTCATTTGGGTGTGTGATAGTCAGATATTCTAACATCTTGGGAAGCTATATTTATAGGGGAAGATGGAGTCGGTATCTCATGAAATGATTTTTTTATTAATTACACACTCCACCGATGTCATGGCTAAATACGTATGCATATATTCACATACTCATTAAGGTGACATCTATTCACATACTCATTAAGGTGACATCTCACCTTTCAGAGGAGATAGTCGATGACCGGTAAAATAACGATTTGAAACACGGACTTCCTTATTTTTCAGATTAAGTAATCGATAACTAATGAAATTAACAGTCATGTCATTCATGAAATAATTTATTCTTGTTATAGCTGTCACTCGTGTTGGTGGATCCGCGTACAGAACATTTGTCTCATTTTGTATTTTATTTTTTATTATTATGCAAGTGATGTTATTTGTACCATTTGTAATTCAATTTCGAATAATGAAAGTTGCGTGGCACTACATATACAGTATTAATTTTCCGAAATCATGTACAGTTGTATAAAATCGATTTGAATAACACCAAAAAGATTGAACCAGGGATGAATCGATGAATGTATGGAAGAAGACTTAAATTTTTCTTCCCACGGTTGAGGCCATATGGAAGAAGACTCCTTGATTAATCTGTGAAAATCTTAAATTCAAACTTCACGTGACAAAAATAGTACCCCCTATTATTTTGGTTAGTTTCAAAAGTCAACATGGTAAAAACTTTGTGTACCTTTTTTTTATTTCAAAAAGTTATTTAGTTTCATGGCAATAATTTTAATAATTCTCCATTCTCATGTATTCCCATATTTTACTATTGTAGGAATGAAGAGAGAGAGAGAACTGAGAGAACAAAAAGTCCATGTGAGTGTTACGTCAATTTAATGAAATTACTTATTATTTATTTAAAACAAATTCACTGACTCGATCAGAGATTTTTAAATTTAAGTGACTGAACTCAAAAAACTATCTACTTGAATAACCAATTTACTATTTTTGCCCAGCTAAAAGTAGTACATTAACTTCGGGTGATAGGACAGTTGGGATATTGAAACAATCACTATTCCTTAAAGAAGTTTCCTCGAAGTGTCAAACCAAGTGGGACGTTGCTCATCCAAAAAATGTGGCAGAATGGAACGGTGTTTATTGTATTGTACTGAATTTTGTTATAAATAATATTGGGAGTTATAGCTATAATATTGTTCTAAAATTCCCCCATTAATTCGACTAATTTTTTCTTTAGACACTAAACAATTTTTTATCGTCTAAGATCGTTTAACGCCTAAATTTGTCTGATATTTATTAATTTTAATTAATTTTGTATAATACACGTTTAAGCGCTAAGTTCTTCATTTTCCGTTTAAATCCATCTAACGTATCTTATAACACTATACTATAACTATATATTATTTCGACAAGATTGTTTGACAGAAAAATTAACTAGCAATATAGTTCAATTGACTCACCTCGACTCAATTTCCTCTATACCAATTACTATAATAACACTTTCACTTACAAAATTCAATCTAAATCAGATTTGAATAATGTACCTGTAATTATATGATAATATCATCTCTTATCAAAATAAATCATTCCAAATCCAAATCTTAAGTACACTAAATTTTAAAATCAAGTAAATTAAAACTATTATGATCAAATAATAATTACATATTCAAACATGATCTAATTATTATAATTCAAATTATATAGTAATTATAAATAATATAATTATTTAAACACTGATTAAAAATACATAATTAGATAATCACAATTTAATAAAAATCAAATTTATCACAAACAAAATAAATGTCATGGACTAATAATCACAAATTACTCGTGTTGTGCACTATTTTTTATTGTTATTGCTAGTTATTTTATAATCTTATAAGTATGCTTTTTAAATCTCATCGAAGAAAATCTAATGCGTGCCTCGAAAAGCAAAATTAAGCATAACAACTCGTTTTTGTGCAAGTAAAATGATGTTATTGCCTTCAAAAGTGAACAAAATTGTACTCCTTTCATTTTAAAAATTGTATATTCTATATTCAATGATGAATTAATTTTAATTCTATTTTCTATTAGAGTAGAAAAAATAACAATATTTGAGAATAAAATTTAATCTAAAAAAATAACAACATTTGCACAATTTTTTTCATTACAAAGTCATATTTTTCAAAATTTATCATTACAATTTTCTTAGATAATTTTTAATTGAGTATTCATAACAAATTTAATGACAAAAACTTATTACTATTATATATAATTTTTAATTAAATATACAAAATTAAAAATTATCAAAAATTTAAATATTACTATTTATATGAAACAGAAAAAGTATAAGTGTAGCTCTTATTGGTTGTGCATACCAACTTGGTACTTTTATTACGTCGTACCACGTAAGCCATTTGATGATGCATCACTTTGTCGGGTTGGCCTTACCCACACCTAGACCCGTAAACAACTTAAGACAGTGAGGAGCGTAAATGATTTGAATCAAATTGAGTAGTGAATAATTGAAGTCAACAAATTTGATTTATTAAATTTATTATCGGATTTAAGTTGAATTGAATATTTAACAATTATTTATTATTATGTTTAAACTTAATAAATTTTATAATGAAAAGAACTCGAGAATAAAATTAAGTCGAATCGAGGTCAAGTTAATATCAAGTGGAATATCGAGTACTCAAGCATGGTTCGAATTATAACCTTATCAATACCACATATTAGAACTAATAACGTAGGAGAGCGGCTAGATGAACCTAATATATTTTATACGTATCAATCTAAAATAAAATGTGTGCTGTATATATCAATTATGTGTCCCAAATTATACGTGTCAATCTAATTATATTATGTTTGCTAATTTCAAAAAAAATAGCTGTATATATTAATTAGAAAAGAGGTCTACATGTTTGCATTCTTATTTCAGCTAGACCGCTCAACAGTCAACAACCCCACCTAAAAATCCATGAATCTATTGATGCTTTAACTAACTTATATCATAGCTGCATGTTACTATAAATATGACTTCCAAATAATTTATAGTAAAAAAATAATATTTATTTAGAATGGAATTTCCGTTTATAGCAATGTCGGATGAATATCTTAGTTAGAAAAAATTAAATTCCAACTTCCAAATGGTCCATGTAATTAATTTTTGATGGAGAGTATACATCAGTCACTTATGTAGTTGGGATAGCTGGAAATGATTTGAACCACAAAATGGATTTGAAACTCTTAAAAATTTTACAGAAGTTATGCATAATTGACTAGCGTAGACATCTTAGACAAGAAAATTTCCAGCTAATAATGAGTGTACAAGCTAGTAAACCCACCAACAAATACCTAACAGTTCATTAACTGAACTAAAAATTAAAAAACAGTTCATTAACTGAAGATATAGATTGACAACAAATGCATTTAATGTCAAATACTCAATTCTAACTATGGTTTATACTGGAACTTTCCTGCACATTTTTGGAAGAAAACTGGTAGCTTTGATTTCCATATGGCTTCTATTATCAGAATTCCTCGGGAAACCACATATAATGCAACTGTTTCTGGAGGAACAAGCATCCCATGTTTATGCAGTTCTTGAACTGAATTATCGACTTTGTAGATCCGATGATTAACCTAGAAAGAAATAAGAAATCAGAAAAGATGATTTTCGGAGCAATCCACTGTCCCCTTTCTAACTGAACTTCTAAAACAGAAAATTAGAAAAATAAAAATTATAGAAAAAGGGAGTGCATGTGTTACTGGAAACAGATGGTTAATAACTAAAGACTTCTAAAAGCTTGTAGTACAATTATAAAGCACTTCACACTACTTTCTAAGGCCATCTCTTCTGCACGGTGGCATCCTTCGACTTGGTTGGAGGTCGTCTCCTACTTTTGAGATCTTCATCAATAGATAATGGGTGCCTTGATCTTGAAAAGGAATCTGAATGGGGCTTGTGGTTCAACGAATTTTCTTTCAGAGTTGTTGATTGAGACTGTTGATGTTGGCCAATTGATTTCAGTACTACATTAGAACTTCTGGTGTGCCGCAGTGCGTGGTCTCTGATTGAAGAGCAGCTGCTATTCTGAACTTGGTTTTTCTGGCTTTTTACAACAGGTGATTGACATTTGTTCCTGGATGAACAATCTGAATCAGAAGATGATGAATTAGTTGTACTATTCATATCATATAAAACATTATCAGCCATGGCTGGAGGCCGCCTTGCATTTGCGTTTGAGCTTGAACTTGCGAAAGGTCTACGAACTTGGGATAGATGAAACACCTGTTTGGAGTTTGAATTACTACAATCAGATATCAGTGACATGAAGGCCTAAATCAATTTATGCAGAAATTGCTAATTTTTGTTCAAGATCTCGACTAACATAAGATGAGCCACATTAATTCATCAATGTCGGATGTCCAATAACGAGATTGGAGATCTATTGAAAACATGTAAACTTCCCAGATATTGTACAAGTTTCCGTACTGGTAAATTGTTTAATAATATAAGAAATCATGATCTGCTTCCAAGATACGCAGCTTCTTGTCTAGTTGAAAGATGACTCGATGGGCATTCCAAACCAGCTAGTGGCACTCATATATTTTATATTCTTCTGCTAGGGCACAGAGTGAAAAACACAAAACAGTGTGTTTGGTTTGTGTTGTGAATGGGAGTAGATGAAATGAAAGGAAGAAAAAGTGTAGGCAGAAGGGAAGGATAAAGTCAAAACGAGGGAGTTTGGAACGAAAAATATGATGAAACAGGAATCATCTATCCTTGCCTTCTATGTAGGATAGCTCATTCCCACAATCATCATATTTTTCATAACAAACTCTCTCATTTTCTCCCCTTTCTTCCCTTTGAGCATCAATTTTTCTTCTTTTTATACATTCTCATTCTCATACCAATTCTGATTGCAATTGCAAACCATACACACCATAATGTTCTGTAAGTGCCAAGAGCTTCATAATAAATTAACTTTGTGTAACCAAAAAAGAATCTACTACTTTGGGTATCTGTAAATGAAAGGAGACATGCAAAGTACTAAACAAGCATTGCAGAGTTTGTAGTCAGAATCGGTACTTCAATAAATTTTGCAAGAATGCACCTGATTTCGCCAATTCTTATTTAAGTGTAATACTGTATATCCCATACCCTAGTCCATGTTCACACAGGTGCATTCTCACACAAGTGCTTCACGCCAAAATAAAGAGTTAATGTAATATACGCCCTTCATCCTCAAAAGAATGTAAATTAGTTCACTTCTTTCAAGTGTAATATAAACACATATTAGACATTTTATTTCATTAACTAATAATTATGAAACAAAAATATTACACAAGTACCTAATGATTATGGAAAAAAATTATTTGGAAAAAAATTAATTATCTAAATTTCACCTACAACATCTAGGTATAGTAACTAACACATCCTTGAGAGAGAGAGAGGAGTATAATTTTCACAGGTTTGGGTCGGAAAAAAAAAACACTAGGGATGACAATTCTGATGTATACCTGACACCTTGAGGTCAATGAAAAAAAGATGGCAAAACAATTATGACTTCAAACTTACTCAACAGATACGAACTACTAGCATGATAAAATTTGGGACTAAATATACCTTCTGTTCAACAGTTGCCATGTCTTTCTTTAGCTTTTTTATTATCATTTTTTTCCTACGTATGATGTCTTCCAGCTCTGATATCCTCTATATAACAAAGAAAGAAAGTATGATTAACTACAGTGTAACTGTTTTAAAAGGAAACCCTCGATTTAGTTAAATGTAATTATACCTTTGAACTAACAACTTCAGATGACTGAAGATGCGTAGACAGTTCTTTTATTGTTGCATCCTTCTCTTCACATTCCTTCCGGAGGTTGTAGATATCGTGCTCGCTATCCAACTGTAACTGAAACAGTACAGCAGCAGATAAGCTTACTTACAAAAGACCTATCAAGAATGTTAACTTCACCTTCTCTTTCAATTAACTAACTAAAGCAACAAGGAAACATGGAATTGAAATTTTAAGCAAGGTTAGCATTTTCATTTCAAAATGTCTTAAATTTGAGCTTTATTGTTTGCTTCCAGGTGGCAGGTCTAAATGTAAGTCATTTTGCATTTTCAAAGTCCACCTGGTATAGATTTCCTGATTTTGGCTACAGAACCATTCACACACTAATTATAGAAAGTAGATAAAAAGATATACGTCTAGAACAGTTTTCATGTATGATTTTATTAAGAGTAATTTCATCGTTTAACAATATTCAACGGAGGAAGGTTGCTGAAGCAAATTGCTTCAAACTGCCATGACCTTCCTGTTCTGTGTACAGAGCAAGGTTGCTGAAGAAAATTGCTTGACACCAAGTGCCCAACAACCATATTCACATTTTATTAAAAATGAATATTATCCAAAGCTGCTCCATATTTACACCAATACTGCATCCCAAGATAAGAAAGATAACTCTTCTCTGTCTAAGAATGTCATATACCAAGTTAGAGCGAGCTAATAATTTAGAAAGAAAAGAAACAGGGACAAAGAGAATGATCTCCTTCTGAAATAAAATGGCAGGAGGAATGGACACTACGGTGCAGTAAAATAGTATTAAATTGTTTTGTTGTTGGGACCGCTCTTCATTTTCATTTAAACAGCACCAGGAATTTGGTGTAGTAACATGCCTGTACAATTGACTTTACAACCCAGAATAACTCATAGATAGAACACATTGAGATATGAGAAAATAAAAATTGACACCATTCTTACGCAAATGCTCCTAGAGACAACGCATGGTGCATTCCCAATCAGAAGGTGACACCACCAGGTTCCAGATTTACTTAAAGCAATCACTCGTTTGGTGGACCAGCTATATTACGTCTTATAGACTCGTGTATCAACAGAAAAGTATATTTATATCATGTGGTTGACTTATGAAGTGAAAACTGGTAGAGGTCTTTAATGCGTCTCAAGTTCTGGGTGCCATATTAGAGCCCTAGAGAAGCTTTGGGTTAGACTGTTGGAGAAGCTTCGAGCTATATATCATAGGATTATCCATACAAAATTTAAGAATATTATCTATTTAAACCCCACCCCAAGTTGAAAATCTGATATACACTTTTCTACAAACTCCTACCCATGTTCCCAATGTCGGGCGACCTTTTATTCTATGAACACAAGCCTATTCTACCCCCTGGTAATTCTTTCTAATCAAAATATTCTAACTTCCTTTTATGTAGTGTAGGGGGAATTCTCAATTTCTAAATGTTGAAGTATGAAGGACTTTATAAGTTAAAAACTTTTTAAGACACATGAATTCTGTCAAAATTCAACAGCAATAAGATAGCCCATATGCAACACAGTTGTGAATTTCTAAGAGGCTAAGACCTAGAAACTTGTGCCTAGTTTGCGAATTATATTATGTCCCATAGGGTTGCCTATGTTACAAAACAAATAAGCAAAAGTTAAAAAACAGAATAACAATAATATCATAGGACTAGAAACAAGGAAGTTGAATTTTCAAAGAGCACATTATAATAACCTCTTGATACTTCTTTTTATCACTTTCAGCTTCAATGGGATCAAAAGGGAAAGATTGACTTCCGGCTTCTGATGTTCATTACCTGGAAATCTATAGAGGAAATGACACTAGGTGCCCAATCAGAAAGACTAGACATGCGACGTTCCTCTCGTTCTGTATCATTGATGAGAGGCAGCTGATAGTTAAATGCATCCTCACAATTCGATGATTTCACAAACGCATTACCCTGAGAAGCAATCAAATTAGATGACTGTCGAAAGTAAGTTCTGCAAAGCTCATAAGTATGTCTCTTGAGATATAAAGTTGCAAGATGAAAAGGTTTAACAGAAACTTCTTACGATTGAATCATATGATGAAAACTGATGATATTCACATGGCTGACAGTCACAACCAACATATTTGAAATTCTGAGAGAGCAATTCATCAAATGAAGATTCCACACTCTTAGTAGATGATAAATTGCATCTTGTATCTGGCTGATCTTTGAAATAGTTCACCTGGTCACATAAATTGTCTAACTCTTCTTGCATGGCCAAAAGAACCAGATCCTGGGAATTGTACAGAATTAATCTTTAGATCCTGACAACTTCTTTATGGAATTACTCAATAGAGAAAGATGAATTGATTAGAAAACTTAGAAGGACAACGGCAGCATGTCGGAAACAGAGAAACAGTTACATCCTTGTTTTTTGAGAAATACAAAATGAGAGAATGCAAAATTGAAAAGAATACTGCCAGTGTCTATGGAAAAACTACAGATGAAACTTTGTTGAGTTTTTAAATTTTTGTTATGAAATAAATCTAGTAAAGATAATCAGAGAGAGATCTTCCCAATATCATCAATATTAAAATTGATGATATGATATAATATTAAGTCCACACTGGAATATTAAGCAGATCTCATTTTCAAATTAAAATCCATAAACTCCAACATTTTAAAAACTGAATCCAAATGAACTCGGAAGCGAAATTCAAAAGAGACCTGATTCCTCCTAACCAAGCCATATTAAGCAAATTAAAGTTGCTGAACACTGAAAGCTTGCAGTATTAATAACAAAATTGAAATCTGAAGCATACTCATTAACAACATTATCATCAAAAACATTGAGCTAGCACAACCCTCATATAATGGTACATCAATTAAACATTGAAAATGAATTATACCCCATTTATTTTAGCAACGCAATAATCTCTTATAATAAATAAATAAGTAAAACTAAATCCATCACTCATATTAGAACCAAAAGCCACCCGCTAAAGAAGCCCTCATTGCTAGCCAAGAATATGTTAAAACAAATTGAAGAAGCTGAACCCTAAAAGCTTGCAGAAATGATAAAAAAAATTCAAATCTAAATTATACCCATTAATAACAATAACTATTATCAAAATACAATTCAAGCACAACCCTTATATAATGGTGAATCAATTACAAAAATAAAATAAAATAATAATAAAAAGTCATTAATACCCCATTAATTAAAACAAAAGCAACAATCACTCACACTCACAATCATCAATCATCAATAAATAAACAAAATCCATCACTAATATTCAATTAAAGAAGCATTTAACAAACCCTAAGTTCAACAGATTTCTGAAGCTCTAAAATCTGGTTATTTTTCTTCGAAATTGAAGCAGCAACAGCAATAATGGCGACGACTAGAACCCGTTGAATGGGGCTAAATAGCTGCCAAGCCACGGCTTCTTCGGGGCTCAACCCACCACCAATGGCTCTAGCGGAAGTTGCTTCTTCGGCGCCAATGAGCCGACCTTGTAGAGACAGCCAAGCCGGCTGCTTCTCGGCTCGAACAGGTACATTGGAGGGGATGAAATTGCTGGAGAGCCGGCGTGGGGAGGGAGAAAATGGAGACAGAGAGATCAAAGCCGGCGGCGGAAATGGCTCGAAGCCGAAGCCACTTTCTCTGTCCTCAGCTTCTTCCATGGCGAAGACAGAGGCGGAGTGATTTAAGCAACTCTGCAATAAATTTGAAATATTACTTCTAGCTACTACATTTATTAAAAAGTTTTAATATTTTCCAGATTTTAAAATTTATTTGTTTTGTCTTGGAGTTCGTGTATTCAAATTTGTTGTTGAGAGGGAAAAGGCCAAAGGGTATTGCAGTCTTATTTTTTATTTTTGAAAGCTGGTATATCAACAGTCAATTTTCAAATTTTATATACGAGGGTTTTCTTTTTGCGTCTTTTTCTTTTTTGTTTGCATACATAAACAAATATTTTGAAAACAACTCCTTCCTTCCATTCATATTTACATATCTATTTAAAGAGAAAAAATATTTTCTTCGTTCATATATACATATTGTTTGACTTTCTATAACGTATTTTTATATGTGTTAAATATTTTATTTAATATAAATATTTTATTTATAATAATTCTCATTTAAAATATTTTCACTTTTTAATTTTTTGAAATAAAAAATAATGTTTGACACACATAAAATTATGTACAAAAAATTCAAACAATATATAAATAATGGAAAGAGTATTCCCTTTTACATATTATTTGTAATTTTCAAATAAGTATTAAAATGACTTCATTTTCTAAACTACTCTTGTATTAAATATCAATTTGTTTCTCTTTCATTATTTTTAATAAAATTTAGAAGGGTAATATTGAACTTTACAACTCTTTTAGCTAAACTAGACACAAAATTATTACATTTTATAATAACAGAGGGAGTACACATCTAACAAAAATACCAATGTATTAGAAATATTTACCGTGCTATCGAATAAGTCATTTTATATTTTATTTGTCCTATCAAATAAATCATCTTTTTATAAAAGATTTAATATTTTTTTTAAACTAGTTCTTAATGATATTTAATTACAGTTGAACATTTAAGAAGATGGATAAGAAATATTTTAACTCTGTGCATTAAAAATATGTAAAGGTCATTTTTTGTATTTTATTTATATTTTACATAACAATCAAATGTTTGTAGATAAAATGATTTACTCGATTTGGCAAAGAGGGTGTAAATTCTGTCCTTATTTATAGAAATTTCAACATATTTCCGAATGATGTAACTTGTAAGTTATATAATACTAGTTTTATGTACTCGTGTTATGCACGGGTAAATATTTTAATGTACATTTTAATATTATTATTTTAATGATCGTGAGACAACATAATAAATATTGAATAATTAAAAATTCATTCAATTTTTAAATTTTATTTAAGAAATTTATTATTTTCTCAATATATTAACGTTTAATAATAGTATTACATACTTGTATATTACCTATGTCCCAAAATAAATGGTTTAACTCAGTTTTTGCACATAGTTTTATGTATAGTTTAATATATGTTAAATATTTTATTTTATTTAACAAAAATAATTAAATAAAACTTCGGAAGGTGAAGATTAATACCATATAAAAATCAACTTTATTTTAAATATCTAGCATATAGTAAATTAAACATAAAAATATGTGTCGTTACAGTAGCTAAACCACTTATTTGAATAAAAAAAAAGTAGTATAATATAAAAGTATTTTTTTTTCCAATTTTATTGTTATACATGAACTTCAAAATCATGAATCAATTTTTATTTTTTTTATTATTATCGAAGTTGACTTTGATAAGAATTGTACAAACTTAATATGTAAACTAGACTCAACAATTTTTATAAGAATTAAAAAAAAAAATAGACCTATAAATTAATAAGTTAACTCAACAACTAACTCACTAACTCATGTTTACACTTTCTACAATTACCTCAACTTTTATAGTAATATATAAGAATAAAGTAATAGATTTGGTTATAATTATTTTAATTAAATATTTTAAATCAGTGATAAAGATTATAATTATTCCATTATAGATGATCTCAATTCTATTGCATGATTATTTTTCTCAATTGATAAAATTAATATTATTGACTATATATAATTTGCAAAATCTAATATTAGTTTTGTTATTGTTATTTACGTTGATAATTATTTTCAATGTAATTAAGGAGACTTGACATAAGAGGTAAAATTTATTTTTTAATTAGGGGTGAGAAAAGAATGAATAAAATTTGGTAGAGTGCGTGATTATGTTTTATTATTAATTTGTGTATAAATATTTTAATTAAATAGGTTTATTTGGTGATTAAAATTGTAATTATTTCATTATGAATTATTTATACCTGGTTGCATGATTGTTCTTTTTTTTTAAAAAATGATGAGATTATTTTTACTATTTAAAATATTTATTTTTCAAAATTCCAAAGTAGTCTTTGGTTATTATTTATGTGAATAATTACTTTTAATATAATTAAGGAGACTGATATAAGGGGTAAAAGTCATTGTTGTAATTATGATTGAAACATGAGCATTAAAGAGCTCAATTGAGAGAAACGTTAAAAAGTTCTATTAAATGTGTTATCTTTTTCTGAATTAATATATAGTAATAGATAATTGATACGAATTTGCTACCTCTTAAGAAAATTTATACTATTGGTTATGCTATGGTTTCTAAAGTTCTCATGTATATTTCTGTCTAAATTCTAGTTAAAACAATTTTATGTTTATACTTTATAGAAATAAAGAAATTATATTATTTATTTATTAATGAATATACACTGAAAATACTAAAAATATTTAAACTATTTAGGTGCGAGTAGTATGTTTAGACACTATTATTAGCTAAACGCAACTTTAATCAACTCATTTACGAATTTCATTTTATGTCAATGGAACGAACAAAGAAAAATGGAAAAACAAACAGTTGTATACATTTCAAATTTAAAGAATATAAAATCTCAAATGTGATTACGCGATTAAATTATTATACTATTGTAGACTAAAATACAAAGTAGTCTCTCGAAGTTATGAGTCGTCTTGAAAACTCTGCCTCCAAGTAGTATTCTTACAAAATAGTTCCTCTAACATATCAAATTTTATCAAAATTAACCTGATGCAAATTTTTATTCAAAAAATGTGTATTTTTATCTAAAAAATGTGAGGAAAGTCAATAATAAATATAAGATCTACTAACAGACTAACAGTCAGAGCAGAATAGTCACTTAAATCATAGAAAACATAAGGCTCACGGTTATTTAAATAATTATTTTGTCATATCATTTTGTATACATTTTTAACGGGAAGAATTATATATTTTTTAATTTTTAATTATTTAAATTAGTTATGTCATCACAATTTATGAATCTTACAACTATTACTGGCTTCAATTAGTGTTTTCTGATGAAAAATCGGATAAATTTAGTTTTGACAAATTTTAATAAGTTGGCGGAACAATTTTACAAAAATATTACTTGAAAGGGAGTGTTTTACAAAGGACCCTAAGGACATTATTGCATTTAATCAATATAATTTGAAAAGTAGTGTTCATATATAAAATAATAAATAGCTTAAAATTTTAAATTACGGGTGTAGAGCAAAAGAGCAGAGCGGTGCATAGCATACAGAAATACTGCAATTTAATTTAGAGTGCAAAGTTCTTAAACAATGAACGGTAAATATGGCTTGTTACCATTGTATCATGTAGTGCATTTTTTCACCATTGTTTGAGTTCGATTCCTTTTTTTTTATTATTAAAAATTGTAGCAAAATTTAAAAGTGAAAAATAAGAAATACTTACTTTTTATATTCTGACTTTAAATAAGAAGTTAAGTGATATAAAAAAATAGGATCAACACTCAAACAATATTATTTTAATTTTTTGCTCAAAAATAATTTTAATTAATAAGAAATAGGAAACGAACAACCTCTACTCTAATTTATTTTATGTTAAAAAAAAATATGCTGCACACGTTCATATTTGAGTCGCGTACATTTATTTATTTGAACATTTAAAATTTCAAAGCACATAAAAATGATAAAATACAGACAAACAATATGTGTAAATTTGATAGCTTTTCTCACTTTCTAGATTTCTTTCCTTTCAATTCTATTTTTTAAAAATGTTTGGTGTGTTTTTATATAAATACTCTATACAAAACTACTTCATGCCCTTATTAATCAACTCGTAATGTAAAAATACGTCGAGTCAACTCAACTTAGTATGAGTTCAAGATAGTCAAATCATCTTTACTAAAAAATAAAGAACTTTGAGATTTAAGTTTTGTTGATTATAATTATTTTGACATATAAGTGTACGACTTTTAAAGATTGCCTCCTTCTCCTTCGACCAAAAAAAAAAAAACTCATTGAAAAAAAAACCATATTCAAACAATTTTATTTCGAGGAGTTTTTTTCACTAACTTGGCTCGTGTCAACATATAATGTATCGCTTCAGATCAAAAAATTCTCTATATATTCTTTATGATTACTGGAATAATTGAAAGATGTTCATTGAGTCTAGAAATTTTCTAGAGGAAATATGGGTTTATGTTATCCTTCTTACATGCCTCGCACAAATCGTTCACTCACGAAGCATGTATCAAGTTACACGCATTAAATGTGTCAAAACAATTAATTTTTATCTCTTGGGCCAAAAGATTTATACATACTCCTTCTGCTCTAAAAAAGTAATAATATTTGATAATAAGATTTATTTTAATTTTTTTTATTTATTATAATGTTATGTTTTATAAAGTGTATCAGTACAATTTTCTAATTTTATTTTTAATTAAATATTTATAAAAAAATTATTATTCATACATAAATTATTAATCATATATATATATATATATATATTAATATTTGTTAAAAGTCTAAATATATTTTTTTGATGAAATAGAAGAAGTATGACGTGATATAGTCAGATAACTATTTCACCCACATACAAAAATGAAAACTTGGGAGTATGTTTGCATAAATGGACGAAGAACCAAGAACATATATAATAATTTTATGGTGGACCAAATTCATGAAAGATAAACAACGAGGAGAATTATTATCTAATCATTCGGTATTCGATATATTCTAAGATTTCAATTAATCAAGATCGTGTTAGTTTGGACATCTTATTTTCTTCTTTCACAATTAAACACTCCAGACTTTATTCACGGGTAATAAAATTTTTTATCACTTTAAAACCAAAAAAATATCAAATACATTAAAATATAAATTCTTGTAAACAATGAAAGAGCAAAAATGAAATTTCAAATGCAAATAATGATTAAGTACATAACCATCGAACACAAACACATAAAAATGTGTTAGCACACAATTCATTTAGCTAACCCTTCTCCCTAACTATTGTAGATAAGAAGATACCCACGTAGCAAATAACAAATGTTTCTTATCGAATTAGAGTCTATCTAGTCAATTACTACATGGCCTAAATTTTCAAGAGTATATTTATTCTCACTCATTAAGTCACAATATAAACTCATAAATAGTAAGATTTAATTCATTATCCACTATTTCTTAATATAAAACAAAAGAAAAGAGATTATAGTTATAGACACGTGTTAAATTATGATTAATTTGTAAATTACTTTTGTAGTTAGTTTATGGGTAAAGATTTATTTAATTACAATGGACATCGGTAGTGAACCATTATTTCGTGATGGTGTGATCATCTTTCAAAAGAATAGGAGAAAAAAAAAAAGGTGAGCTCCTCTGTATTTCGCATTTTCACAAGGGATTTAGCCCATTTCTTCTTCTGGTGACATTTCACTTCTTACCCATATTGAGGATTTGAAGGGAATAATTGCAAGACGAAGATATAGTGCATACATCCACTTATAAAAGTCGATTAATGTAGTACATAATATTGCATATTTTTTATTTTTTATAATTTAAAAAAATAAGTTTTTTACCAGTTATGAATAAAAAAAATTAAATTTTTTTTTAATCAATTCTGGATAAGATTCTCATTGAGCGTTTTATATATAAATATAAATAGATTAGCACTTGGGACTATTAGTAAGAAAAAAGAAATGGTCAATAATCTGAAGGAATAACATAAGATACTGAAATTTAAAATTAAAAAAGAAAAAGAAAAAAGAAGACTCCAACGTTCTTGGAAATAGTATTTAGAAGAAAAATAAGGAAGACCTAAAATAGAACGTCTCTCGTATCAAATGCTATTCCCTTTATTATTATTATTATTATTTTAAACTTACATTACAAAAGATCGTCTGCTATCTTTTACGAAATTTAATGATTTAATATGATATGAATTTGATTGTAAAATGTTTAATACAGCAAACTATACAGAAATTGAGACAAGGAACATGCTTCGATACATGGAACCCTTGTTGAAATTACACTACAATTTGTCTTTTTAAGATATCATAGCCTACTTAGGGCCGTAAATAAATTGAATTCGACGAACTGTAGTGTGCTTAAATTTTATTCTAAAAAATTATTTGATACTTAAATTTGAACTCAAATATTTAGTTGAATAAAATTTTGGTGTTTAGAATTTATTCTAATCAAATTTGAGTCAATTGCGAATTACTCATGAACACATAAATTTGGTGAAAAATTACATAATAATACAATTTTATTTTTTTTAGAAAAAAAATTCATTTTATATGTGGATAGAGTAACTTATTCAATATGTATAATATTTAAACATATTATTAAGATATAACTGATTATATATTTCTAATATATGTTATGATATTTTAATATAAAGAGAGAAATCAAATTACTTACGAGTATAATCAAACAAGTATTGATGTACTCAGATTCCACTCGTTTAGCTTATCGAATTTTAAATTGAGTATCAAGTTTGACTCACTTCTATATCGAATCCAAATCGAACTTTAAATTAAATATCAAGTTTGACTTATTTTCATATCGAATCCGAATCAAGTCGATTAATTTTTAAATCGAGTCCGATCATGAACCATTTTGTCTAATTTACAACCCTAAACCTAGTACAAACATAATAAAATATTTCATCTGTTCCAATTAGAGATATATATTTTTCTTTTAATGTAGTACTTCTTATAAATATTATGATTTTGTTTGTGATATACATTTGTAAAATTATATATACTAGTTTTATTGCTCGTGTCAAACACGAGTTCTATTTTTCATAATTGTATATTTATATAAATAAATTATAAAAATTAAACTAATTTGTATATTTTTAATTATTATAAATAGTAATAATATTTGACTTGTCAATTTAATTAGTTTTTTTTTCAATTTTTTATAAGCATTTTTTAGATTATTTGAATGAATGTTTAATAAACTTTTTTACATGGTTTCTCATAATCATATATTTTAATAAAATTTTATTACAATAAAAAGTTTAGAACTATACATAAATTAGTTTATTACAGAAGAATTGTAATTGATTACAAATTAAATTTTAATTGTAGTTGATTACAAATTAAATTTTAATTGAATAAATGATAAGTGATTTTAGTTTGACTTTTCTTAAATAGTTCATAATCAACAAAATTGAATGTTAAAATAGAGTTGAAATATCGATAGAGTTAATTTAAACACATATTTAGGAGATTTTGGATAAAATTTTTGTTTGTCTTTTTATACACAAAGAAAAATATAGAAATTTGAATTTAAGATGATTAAATGTTTTCGTGTGCATCGCTATTTCTCGTTTCAACTTTGTTAGAATTAAAATATTTTACTTTAGTAAGATTTTTCAAATATATTATGTTCGAACGGAACTATATCTTCAATTTGTAAATTATGGAATGAATATATGTGAAAGGTCTACATCATAGTTTCCTTAAAGGGTATCCAGGATCCAACTCTATACACAACCCGCACAAATTTATAATCAGAAAACAGATTCATTTTATGGCCTCTCTTTTTAAGTTCCAAAGAAGACCCAACAATTTTTTGTTGGAGAAAAAGAGATTCCATAAGATTTCTTGATTCTTTTTTCCTCTAGCTTTTTAAGTTGTGGATGCAATCAAACTTCATATACATCTAAGTCTCTACCCCCACAATAAAGCTTACTTTTACACAGCTGACAACTGACATCCAACATCTCAAAGCAAAATGATGAGTTGCAGTTTAAGGTAACTTCATCACTTCTGAAATGCTCCATTTTCCTCTAAACAAAACAATTTAAACAGGAAGAAAATGTCAATAACTCTTGTACAAAAGGGAGAAAAAATAATTATAATAGTTTCTGCCCAAGTGTTATGTCAAAGGAAATAATCAAGGTTAAGAAAGACCGTTAACATAATTGCCTGAACTTTTAGATCAAAGTTGGGTCCCCCTACAAACCCTCAATCCCCTCCCAAGTTTCATCCGATATATAAGCCTTTCAATGATTCTATACTTACAAATCAAAGAATAACTATTCAATTTCTATTCTTTTCTCTCCTCAAAAAAACTCGAAAAGAATTAAAAAGCATCCTGGCCCTAGCGTAGTGATAGTATGAAACAGAGTTGAAGGGAGTAAATTCTTTTACCAATGGGTACATACACGAAACAAGTAGTCTTGAATTTGAATTTCCAACATGACATGCTTATGTTCTTACATGCTCGATGCTCTCCGATGATATAAACTCGACACACGTATAGTTAACACGATAAAAACTTTCACAATGCATTCCAATCAGTAAGTGTATTTCAGCAGTTCCATCAACGGATAAAAGCAACTTAAATGGGCATTCAAATCAATCCTTAAAAGGTAGCAAAGCATTAGTTACTGACATGTGCAGTATTTCATGCAAAAGGGACTACTGGATACTGATAGCAGCTAAACATGTAATATGGCACCAAATGTAACACCAATTAAAAAGCACCAATATCAGCTAATAAATACTATGAAGAAAGTTGAGACTCTACAAGGTAAATTACTACGTTCCAAGAGGAGGTCCTTCGATCTATAAGAGTGAGGCTTCTCTTTTTATTTCAGAAAATAATAGCTCACTTGTCCTCATATGAGTCATTAGGATGCAAAAATGGTTCCTCTCTTTTCTGCCCAGGCTGAATATCTAAAACCACTAAAAGACCTATCTCTATGATTAGAGCAACATTTAAGCTTTTTAATCTATCCAGTTATAAGACAAGACACTATACATCTTTCCAATTAATAACTAGCTAAGTATAGCAACCAGTTTACAATTAGGTACCACTTACAAAATAGACGGGGTATTGTTTCCCGTTTCACACAAAAATAGCAAAACACTCGATATTTTTCTGAGTGCAATAATGAACCGCTTGTGCTTTGTCCTCCATCTTGATTACTTGTCCCTTTTATTGATCTGTACAGAAGCAAGTACATACCTAATCCTCAGCAAACTACGCCTTCTGATTATCTGAACAAGTACACTTTGCACGACTATCCGAGAGGGTCTGAAAATTAAGGAAGATGGAATGATTCAATTAAATGAAATTATATGGTCAGCTTTACAGTTTTAATCTCAGTTCCATTAAAAAATACCTTGACTTGTTTCTGAAGGTCTTTTATGTAGTCAACAGCCAAATCCAACATGTCTGCTGTATTTGTTTGCTGCAAGGTTAAGAACATAAGTAAATGTTCTATTTTGATACGGCAGTTTTGGCATCAATAAAAGGTGAAAGTTACTATCCTACCTTGTCCATGTTTGGGACAAGCTCTTGTAGCTTCCTCATTCTTTCGCTGATTCTGGTTCTTCGTACCTGGATATACACATATAGTTCATAACATTTGACACAATTAACAGACCAAACGGCTTCTTTTTCTTTCCTAAAGTACACTTCTTGCATACGTTGAGTCATTTGTTTATGAAGCTAAATTAGACCACTAAGGAACAAGATACTGGATAGTCAAGATTACCCTTTCAGCTATGCTGCGGGGATGAGTGGCACAACCCCTCTTGGCTCTTATCTTTAGCGGTACAGAGTCCTGAAACTGCAATAGTTTTTCCATAGCAGACAACTCCGCTGAACTTGTTGGCAAGCTCAAGTGATGAGCCAATCCTGTAGGGTTGCGAACTCCACCTACACCACTCTAATTAAAAAAGTTTATATCAAATGAAACGAGATCTATATCAGATCGCAATGAATTACCAAAACAAAAGATTCACCATATACCTGATTTTCTGATGAGTTTAGATTAGAAAATGTTTTTCTTTCATTTTCCGCAAAACCTTTGAGGAAACTATCTGGCAAGAGTGCTGAATCATCCCAGGAAGTACTCGGGAAACCACCAACCATATAACCACCATCATTTCTGTGGCTTTCACCAAAACTTCCACTTTCAGGGCTACCCATTCCCATGCTTTTTCCCCCAATTTCAGGTGCATGAGGAATCATCCCTGAAGAAGAAGGTGGCCCTGGTGGAAAATCCATTTGATTTTTCAATCTGTTTGCGGTGGAAAATGATGCTTCTGCATTAGCACTAGTACCAACTCCAAAGTTCCCCACACCTCTCATAACAGAATAGCCTGCTGCCAATTGCTAAAACATTTTAAAAACACATTTGCACTAGTAATTCTCGAAACCACTACAGAAAAGGACTACATTAGCTTCTATAGAGAGCATCTTTCATGACATTGATGAACTCGGTTACAAAATGGAAGTTAGTAATCAAGTGAACAAGAAAATAAATATTCTAGTGGTGTTCATTTTGCAAAAATCTAATTTGACTGATTTGGTAATGTTTCAGTTGTTTGATTTTATCTCAAATTTGTCCCAACAAATATGTTCCTAACATCTTGAACCCCAACATTCAAAAATAATGACAAGACTTTAATTCTAGATTCCCAATATAGCATCAAACACTCAATTATACACAAGTTAAGTAAAAGCCAAATATAGTAAAACCAAGCAAAAACAAAATGAAGCTAAAAAATATTACCATTATCAACATTGATTTGGGCAACTAATCCAGCAGGTGAACTGCTGTGTCGAATAAGATTCGAATTTGCTCCACCAACACCACCAGACATCTTCATCTGAGGCAAGCCATCCATTCCCATCGAACTCGCGACATTATATGAATTATCCATACCCAAATTAGACCCAACTGGCTTCTGATCCAATTGAGACTGGCTTTGGTATATCATCTGCTGCTGATGATTAATTATATCCGGTTCGCGCTTCATCGGAGCAACAAATTGCGATCGAACCGGCTCATCTACTAAAGAATTTCTACCAATATCACATAAATTAGGCGAACTGGATTCCTCACCACCACAACTAGACATAAATCTCGAAAAAAATCGATCAGATTCCGGACTCGAAGCCCGAATATTCAAAAACTGATCACAATCATCTCCTTCATACTCACTACTACTCATTAAATTAGCAAAGTATGAACTCGGTGCTGACCGGTACCGAGTCAAACCCGAGTTCATCCTTTGCTGCTGTTGGTGCTGCTGCTCCTCCATCACTAGAAACATGAAATAATCAAACAATTTCTGTATCTCAATCACATGCAAAATCCATAGGAAACACCATATTTCACTAGGGTTTCATCAGTCCCAAAGCAGTGAGCAACTAGAAACTCAAACTTCACTCTTTGTTTTCTCCCAATAGATCTCACGCCAATTCAACAAATATATACATATGTATGTGCAAACAAAGATGAATATACAACTGCAACTTGGCTATGAAAAAAGTAGCTCCACCCTATCAAAACAAATAAAGAAATATTATCACAAACAAACAATTTCTACTTCACTGTTCATCACCACCACTTATTAAACAAAAATTATTTAGCCTTCCTTATCACATACAAAAGGAGTAACACACGTGTTTGTCAATATATGAATAATTTTATTTTGAAGCAGAAGCTCAATCACTCAACCAAAGAAGATAATATTAATAAATAAACTCTGAAACAGAGACTATCACACTTCAACATGAATTATATATATTACATATATATCTCTCTCTATATATATAGATAGATAGATGAACAGGGTTTTTCTATGTGTAAGATTAGTTTCTCTGTTGTGTGGAAACTGGAAAGATGGGGATGGAGAAAGAGAGGAGCTAAAGTGGGTGAGGAGAGAGAGTATTTTAGAAAGAGAGAGTTTTCTTAGAGTGAGAGAGAGGAGGAGTATGTTTTTCCTTTCTTTGTTTGTCAGTGCTGCCAATTACAAGTCATGAGACCATAGATCTGGGCTTTCTATTCATTTTGGTACTACCATAATTTCAGTACTTTTTCACTTTGTATGGGAAATGACTACAGTGTCCCTACATGTTTGTTAACATTTATGGCGTTAGACCCTACACCTACTGGTGTTGCTATATTTGGACTACTACTAAGTTTTGGAAGTGTATCAGTGGGGGAGGGTTGAATGACTGTACTACCCTTGTCTTGTGGTACAATTTTTAATTAAATTTTACTTATGTGAATTAAAATGGATCTCAATCTTTTATAATTTTCTTAATATTATTAACTTATAGAAAATTTTAACTTGATCATTGGACAAATTTAACATAATCACATCCTTACACAGAAGATATTTGAATATTGTAAATTACAAAACGCGTTAAAAACATAGTGAAATTATGTGTGAGTCAAAATATTTCCTCTATAAAAAAATTAAGAATATCAATTTTTTCAATCATATATGTACAGTACTTCACATATTTTTTTAAAAAGAAAAATATTTGATAATAAGATTAGTTATAAAATAAATAATTACATTTTAAAAAAATATTATAATACTATATTTTCTAAAATTTGTCATTACAACTTTTTTTTATTTTAATTGAATATCCCTAACAAATTTTATGAGAAAAATCTATTATTTATATATATAATTTTCAGTTAAATATATGATATTTTTTAAAATTTTAATATAATATTTTATTTTTTTGAACCGGATAGAGCATTTAATAAAGAATTAAAAATCTAAATCTATTATTGCATATGAATCTTAATTTGAGCATCACTTGGTAGTTGTATAACTTGGTACCATCCTCTATGGGCATTTTTGGCAGAGTATCATTCACCTCAACAAATCTAAACCTTTTCACTTGTCTTGTTTGAGCACTTGCCGTAGTTCGCTAAAATTCAATCGTTCATGTTTCTTATTTGAGGAAATGATGAAAAACGGAAAAACAAAAAAAGAGTTGCATTGATATTTATATTTTAAAGTAAATTTGATAATTGTGAACATTTAATTTTTATATGTATAATATCATTATTTATATTTATCAAACTTATAATATTATTTTATTTTATATTATTTTGTAATTCTACTTTACTATATATCAACATATATATACATACAAATATATTATTTATATTAATATATTATATATCAACTCAATATAAAAAGTAATAATTTATTTATTTTTAGATCAAAAATATTTTTATCATATATTATAGTGATTAATTAATACATTAGTATAATATATATATATATATATATGTAATAATTATAATATAATTAAATATATATATATATATATATATTATAATTTATCATATAATATATATATATGTAATACTAATATACAATATATTAATATTACATTAATATTGTTAATATTTTTTTAATATTATATTTTATAATATATTAAAATATTATTTATAATATGCATTAATATATTATCCCTATATATTAAAATTTTTTAATATTATATTATAATATATTATATATAAATGTGATATATGTATACTATAATATATTAATGTATAATAACATATTATCTCTTAATTAAATAATTAAAAAATATAAATGATAAAATTTTAAATATTATTGTTTTTATTATAATATATCATATATTAGAGAATTTGGTGTAGATAAGACAAATAGAGAATCTATATATGTATAAAATGTTATGTTTAAATTTGTAAAATATAAAATCTGTTAAAAGAAATGTGTGTGAATGACCTTATCTATGATATCAAAAACTTTATTTATACTAAATCTATATTAACTCTAGGCCAAGTAAATAAATTTGTGTTTCGGAGTTGAGTTACAAATAATCATGCAATTGATAATGATGAAGTTATCCTTTTGAACGTTTTTTTATTATATCATATTTTTTTTTGGATAACATATGTTACATTATCTATGTGATTGAATTCGATTTGTATTACATCATTTCTAACTTTAAAAATTTTAAATATTTATCTGTAATTTAAAAAAGTTAACAAATTATCAGGTATATATTGATATATATATATATATATATATATAATGATAAATTTTTAAAAGAAACAACATCAAATAAGTGGTAATGTAATAAAATTTTAGAATTATAAGTAGTTATTTAAAAATTTTCAAACGATAAAATATAAATTGAGTCAAATCACGGATAATGCAAAATATTTTTTAGCCTTATTTTTTTTTATCTACTCAATTAATTTTAACTAATCTAATTTGAGTGAGACTTCATTGAGAGAGCTGTCCTAATGTCTATTTTTGTTATGTTTAAGCCAATAAAAAGTTGATAAGAAGACTTAAAAAGATATTATCCATCATCAATAATAAATTTAATCGTGCTTAGTTTACTCTAATAAAGGTGCTGTCAATTTACGTTTGTGTAAGTCGTATGTATAGGACCACATAGTTGTGAAGAGCTATTTAAATATAATACTAAAAAATCATTCATTATTATCTTTTGTTTCAATAAGTGAGTTTAGTTTAATTAATTTGTACAGAATACTATAGCTTTAGTTCTACATCTCGCTGCGCACATGGGATTAGAAAATTACTCTCCATTATCATCGGAGATATTAAGTCAGTATTTAATGTAAATGATTACTTATTTTATATGTTCAAAGTCACTTAAGAGTATATTTGTGTGTACTTATCGTATCAATCTAGAATTCGAGATTCCAAAAGTGATTTTGTATGTTCTTCGCACGTCCTTTTTGATTTCGCATGTATTTTATTCTTTAAATTTATTCCTTTATCTTTCAAATTTAAAATATCATTAAAATTTAAAATTTAACAAATTTGTAAATATATTACAACGTAAATTTAAAATATTTGAACAAATTATAATTAAATTAGCCGAAAAACTCGGGCCCAACACAAACAATATTAATTATTTCTAAAAAAATTATATATATATATATATATATATATATGTACACGCAATATTATTTTTATGCAACTGTTAATAAATAAATATTATATATATATATAATATTGAAATTCATGATACTTTAATTCATATTATGTTTAGTTTTCAACTATTATATTTATTACAAATTAAAAATG
>CM025786.1:14997769-15276884 GCA_014636745.2 Centella asiatica
TTTCCTTCTTTCTGTCATACTCCAGCTGCATTTCTTGTACCCTGAGTCTCTTCATTTCCACCTCGTACTGCTTAATTCTTGATTCTGATTCTTTGATGCTTGCTATAAGCTTGAGATTTTCAGCAGGCCCAGACTTCATTGAAATGACATCAGCTTCTTCAAGAGCCTTCTGAAGTCTCATGTACGGAGATGGATTCATGATTTGCACAGCAGACTCAGGGATGTGCTTGGGAAGTCTCTTTCTTCTTGGTACAGCAACTGGAGTAGCAGCAGGGATCCTATCAGCAGGAGCAGGATCAGCAGGGATGATTTCATGAATAAAACAACTATCAAGTTAATCGGACATTTTTTTTAAAAGATGACTTACCGAGACACCTACTAAATGGAGGTGCATAAAACATGAGTTTTGAAATAATAGTTCTATATATAAATATATTGATTTCAACACAATAACTCTTTAAGTACTTATTATCTCAAATAGTCAACACAAAAAATTATTTTAATTTCTCCACAAAATTACTATTTCCTCAATTTTTTCTAATTTATTATGAAAATAATATTTCTTGATATTTACTTATTTAGAAACAATATTACTAAAATTATTATTAAGTACACGTCTGCAGTTTTTCGTATCTTTTTAAATTTATAAGAATCTAAAAATAAATAAATAAATTCAAATTTACATCAAATACTTTAGTTCATGATTTCACACAATGATAATATTGACTTAAAATATTATTTTAATGCCTTCAATCACATGCATCAGTATAGAACACATGTATTAATATAGAATGGATTTAGAAAAACAAAATATTAATTTTTAAAAAAAATTCCAGCCGATATAATTATATAAAAACTAGAATTCCAAAAATAATAAATTTACCCGCTCAAATAAAATTAAGAATTTGAAAACTGAGACAATTATAGTGAATTAATATATTATAAATAAACAAATTATTTTTTCAATAAAAATAAATATTATTAAATTTATATTATACAAATATCTTCAAAATATAAAAAAAATTGGTTCGTGTTGCACGCGGTCTTCTGCACAAGTAATATTTATTCCACTATAGATAAATTTATAATTAATGATTAAATTATGATTGAAGTAACTGTTAATAATCAATTATGATATATTATATATATTTTTTATATTATTGTTAGATAGATTCGATTAATAGTTAATTTTATTATGATTAATTTGAATTATTTTTTTTAATTTAACTTATAGATGGCTCGTTCTCAATTGACAGTCTCTGAATAATTCCCGTGAATTAATATAATAATATAAATAAATTTATCACAGACAAAAAATGTCCTTCGACAAGTGATCTTTGTTTTTCTCTATGACAAAGTTTTTAAGAGAAACAACAAAATTCACTTTTGTCAATTTATTGAAACCAACCGTGAGTCAAATTAATTTATTGATATAATTTGTTGCATATTACCCATCTACCCTTAGCTTAATTTATCTTACGATTAGTTAATCAATTAAACAAAATCGAAAATTAAGATGAATTTAAAATTTTAAAAAAATGTAGATTCCCTTTTCGGGAAACTACCCCATCTTGATATATAAGTCGAAATAATTTTGTAATATAGAATTGATTTTCGTTATTTTATGACCAAACAAATATTATTACGAGTCGATTATTGAATTATGATCCAACTAATTGCCATGTATTGAAAACAAATTTCAATATACGTCTCCATCACTTTCTCGGGCACGAGAGACTTGGGCTTATTGTATTAATCTGATAGTTGACACAATTTTAGAGTGGCGTTGCTATCAACTCCAAGGTATGTCAACTGAACCATAAAATGACTTATTCAAAATAAAAAAAACCTATAAAATGATCATTGATAAAATTATTGCATGTTATCTTATTTATTTATTAATTAGTTGGTATGTTTGCTCAGGTTAATTTTTTTATTGAACTCACATAAAATTTATAGAGAGGTGGTTGATAATTTTGTGCATATAAATTTACATAATAAGCTTTGATTCTACGCCCTAAAAAGCGACAAAATTTGTGCCTCCATTTATTTTTTATGCTCTTAGATTCTTATACACAGCGCTAAAGCCTCTTTTTCTTTTTCTTTTTCCAAATTTATTCCGTTTTTTAATATATTATTTAAGGAAATCATATATTTACAATGATTATTAATGTGCTAAATCCATATAATTGGGTTTTAAAACTATCAAAATCATAGACATTAACAACAAAACAATTAAGGATATGAAAAGTACTGCAGGTTTTATTTTAATCTCATATCACAGGCAATCATGTGAAAAATATGATTGCGTCAATTTGAATTTTAGATTAATCAAGCTATTATTTGAGCTAGCCACTAACCTGTATGCAATGCATAGGTTTACAAAATATCAGAAACAGAATTTTAACAATTTTAAATAATTTACATTGTATATTATTTAAATATCATTTAAGGAAAATAAGTGAAACAAATAAAATTAATTAAATACGTAAGAAAAATCTAATTGCACTTAAAAGTTTTATTATGTAATTGTAAATTCTCATTTAATTTGGATAATGCTACTGGGAAAATTTTTGTTTTTTCCGTTCTAAAATTAAAAATATATTCTGATTTTTTATGTTAAACAATGTTACAAGGAAATCTAAATTAGTGGCTATTATAGTTTATTTTAATTAATATAATTATTATAATCTTATAACTTATGATAGAAATCTTGATCACAACATAATTTGCATTTAAAATGTTTAGTATTAAAAAAATGTATTGATCGATTATATTAATTTTAAAGTTTAATATGTGATGATTTGACTAAAAAAATCAAAACGTATACGACCAACTACAAATGAAAAATTAATAAAATGAACCTTTAATTAAATTTGAATCTCCCGTGTAAAAAGTAATGTATTATACTTTGTAGTATGTTATAAATTGACAGTCGCATGACATTATAAAATTAAAACATTTACAAAATGAAAACTATTTGATACTAAAAAAAAAATAGTACAAGACAACATTCGATTGATTTTCATTAACAATATTTTTAAAAAAATTAATGAATATAACATAAGAAAAAGAAAGAACTTTTAAATTCTTTAAATTAAAAACACATTTTTAGGTCTTTTTATGTGAAATAAAATATTCTTTTTGTCTCTTTCTAAATGAATTAAATTAACATTTAATAGTTAATAGAAAATATATGAATCGATACTATTTCTAACATTTACAGAATGTAAGATTGATTTTACTTTGGAATATATTTTATATTTTGATACAATCTTAGTATTATTGTAATTAAAATATATTTTAGAGTCTTGTTCGTGGTAGTCTAAAAGTAAAATAAAATATTAACATTAAACTCGTATGTAATATAGAGAACCCAAATATGATCTAAAAAATATAATAAAAACTTGTGTGATTGAGTTCAATTTTTTTTCTTATTGGCTCTTTATATATAACTCATAAAATTGTTATCAAAGAGCTTTCAGTCTACTGATTAAAAGTTATTAAAATTGAGATCCCAAGACCTTCTAATCTTAGGTTTACTTTTTACACGATTGAAACATTATTCTCCTTTTCTTTTTTCTTTTAATTTAGAATATAGTTGATATTTAACGATATTGAAATTGTAGTAAAGTAGCTTACTGAAACATGTCTTTAAGGTGTTTATAGCCCTATCAAGAATGACTGCTATAGGTGGGCAAACAATATACCTCCAGGATATAATAAAACTTCGATCAAAACAATTATTTTGTGATAGCAATTCACGTAATAAACTCTATGAAAATTACTTTTTGGAAGGTAGTTTTCAGAAAGGATAGAGAATTGAAAGATGATGTATTTCCTATGTAAAACCATTAAAAAAAAAAATTTAGTTTTACAGTTTCTTAATTGACAGAACTACATAAAATCATTGTTATTATTAAGTAATAAAGCTCATAACTTACATAAAATCATAACTCATAACATATTATAACTGACAACCATAAAGAGTTAAATGTATCCGATCTACTAATGTCAAGTTTATGACATTTCAAAATTTTAAAACACCAAAAGTCTACTTTGGGAACATTTAGTATATGTAATAATTAGAAAGTTATTAAAAATTTTAAATTACTTAGAAATTTATTATTTCTTTAATATATAAAATTCAACTAGTCTTTCGTACTTGTTAAATATAACATAATATTTTTTGATTTTATATATGCATTAACTTCAAATTTATAAATTGATTTTTTTAATTATTCCACATTTTTTATGAAATTGACTTTGATAAAAAATGTAACAAACTCAATATCTTAAATCAACCGAATAAAATTTTCCTGAGTTAAAATTATATTCGAAATTGGAGTTATAATTTAGCGAGTTAACTCAATAGATCGTTTTTGTATTTTTTTTGAAATAATCTCAAATTGTGAAATAATATATAAGCCTATACCTTTGATGTTAAACTAGAAACATCAACACCCATTACCCTGAATTAGTTTGGACAGTTTACATATGATTATAGATCCAATGAGCTCTAATACACAATTCGCAATAATTCGTATTGTGGCATTACTGATTTTCTCTAACTATTTTCTTTAACAACTTAAAAGTGGAATAATAAATTTATCTAATTGTACTGCTTTTTATGAAAGTCAATTTCATAAAAAATGCGACATTAAAGAAGATTCGTAGAAATTCGCCTCGTCTAAAATCCATTGGAATTTCAACTCGTAATTTTTTTTAAAATCTTAATCATTTATCTATATGCAATAATTGAGATCTAATAATGATTTTAAAATTTTCTTTAAAAACTTAACATTAAACAGTAAATAACAAAATTCAACCTCAAGTCATTATAAAATATTTACAATTTACTATCTAAATATAAATATTTACTATTCAAAACATTAATAAATGTAAATGTCCATATATAAATATACATATTTACTAAACAGAATAAGAATTTTGATTGTCTAATATAATTTTTAAAATAATATAATATAACACTTAAAACAATATTAGTATTTCTATAAATATATAATATGTTTCACAATAACTGACATTTGACTTTTTTGTACGTAATTTTGGGTGAATTATTTTATATGTTAAATATTTTATTATATTTTAAAAAAATTAGTAAGAAAAAAAATATATTAACTAAGGATTAATATGAATAAAAAATTTAAAATATAATATAGGTAACCTAAAATTACGTGGAAAAAAATCAAGTGTAAGTTATTAAGAAATTAAGGGAGTACTATTTTTATTATAAATTATTTATTACTTAGAATGTATTATTGAATATACAAAAATATTTTTCTTTTATTTTTAAAAATATACGAAGATTTTAAATTATAACATACTATCTCTACCAACAATCTATGTATATACATGTAAACAATCATTCACATAATGCATTCCATTTGCTTATTAATATTTATATTGTATATAGGTATACATAATTTAATTTCAATATTATAATTATCTAATTTATGCTTCAAACAGTAAAGTTTAAATATGTGAATTATTATAATTAAATTTAAATATAATTAATACTATTATAATTATACCATTTTATTAATTACTAAATAGTTGTATATGGTTGCATGATTTTAATTATTTGTGATACAGATATTGTGCGATTTACCAAGAAAAAGAAACACATAATGTGATTTTATAATTATATATGGGCAAATTTATATTTATATTTATTTATGTTTTGAATAGTAAATATAATAAATAATAAATATTTACTAACGATTTATATAACGGTTTTAGGTTGAGTTCTTTTATTCACTGTTTATTGTTAAGTTTTATAAGAAATTTTAAAATTAATTATTAGATCTCAACCATTAGATATATATGGATAATTGAAATGAAAACAAATTTATAAGGTGAAGTTTTTTAGAAAATCTAAAGAAATTGAATCCGATTTGTAGTGATATTTACAAATTTCTCGTTACAAAACTCAAATTTTTTATCTAATAAAAACGTTATTGAATTTTATCGATTCAATTAACATCTACTGACTTAACTTGTTCATATATGTACATATTTATTTTGTTTTTTTACAATCCTTATCACAACTTTTTGTGCATTTCTTTTTTTGGATTCTCTTGCCCTTTTGTTCATTTGTTTTACTAGATGGTGTAACGACATGTGAAAAGGTAGTGTTACCGATGCGAGCATCAAATTTTGCCACCCAATATCGTGCGGTTCTCCATAACTTTTTTGATAGAATAATTCAAATTCATATTATTATTTTTTTTATATTTCTATTAAGAATTATAACATTTGATGATAATATATAACACTTAAAATTGTTAAATTTTATAAATGTACAAGTACCAGTAATACAATATGAGAATCTACTATCAAAAAACTGTAAGAAAGCATCAGAGACTACAATGAATATACTTGGAGAGTTGAACAAATGCCAAAATTAATCAAGCAAAATTAGTCTATCGGAGACTAAACTTTTTTCTATCGAAAACTAAGCGTTTAACTGTTGGAGATTAAGTTTTTAACTGTCGGAAACTAAGTTTTTGAACTGTTAGAGAGTAAGTTTTTGAATTATCGGAGACTAAGTTTTTGACTGTCAGATACTAAGTTTTAGAACTGTTGGAGACTATGTCTTTGAACTGTCGGAAACTAAGTTTTTATCTGTCAGAAATTAAGTTTTTGTCTATCAGAGACTAAGTTTCTGTCTATCAGATACTAAGTTTTGCTCTATCAGAGACTAAGTGTTTGTTCATTAAAAACTAAGTGTTTGTTCATTAAATACTAATGTTGAAATAACCAGAGACTATTCATCAGAGAATAAATTTTCACTAATATAGGGGATGACATATGCCTAAAGACGGTGGAAATAAAGATAAGGATGGTTGTCCAATAAGGAGAGATTGACTACTAAAGAAACTTCAAGGAAATAAGGTATACACACACACACATCAAGTTTCAAGTATGAAATATGCAAAGCCACAAGCATAAAACTTGCAAAATAACAAGTTAAAATACTATAGAGACAATTTATAACAACTTGAAGCAAGAAGTTCATTGGAGCTGGACTAATTATGTCCAAAGAAACCCACAAAGATAAAATATATACTGCTAATATCTTATCTTGAGAACTCCAAGAAGAAAAATAGAAATTGGTACGGTGTATATACACCAGAAAAGTCACATAAACAGACTGACATCCAAAGAAAGCTGTATAATGAAGAAAGTTGTGTGATAGAGCTGCAAATTCCAATAAACTACAGAGATATTTTTGGTAAACAGGTCAGAATAGAAACTTAGAGTATATGAAAGCTGTGTCTATAAATAGACATAGAGCAGCTGAGGTAAAAAATACTGAAAACTCTGAGTTTAACAACAAGAATATATCTTATCTCAGATCACATATCTCTTAGAATAACACTTTCATAAATAGAGAGAGTTAGCAGCTGTAATTATTTTTACAGAAAAAGAGAATTGATATTAGTGAGCAACTGTTTTTCAAAAGAATTGATAGAAGCTGGTTATTCAAATCAGTGAATTTTTGTAATATTTCATTTATTTATAAAAGTTTAGAAACACTTGTGATATATTGCATTTTTTCATTTCCGCAACTTGTTATACAGTATATTCACTAAACTCACAAAATTCAAAAAAAATTTGTAGTTTGTATTCAACCTCCTTCTATAAATCATCTTGTGGGACAAACAATTTCGCAATTGAAAAAAAAATTAAGAAAAAATTTTTCAATCCAAAAGTTAAAGTACGCCACACACCTAAAATAACGTATAATAATAGTCATTCGAAATAGATTTGTCCAATTTTAACGGCATATTTGTGTGAGATGGCTTTCCCATCACTTAATCTAGCCGCGGTTATTTCTTATTTTTTGGGTGCAAAGCACCCGGTTCTTACCAAAAAAAAAAAAAAAAAAAAAAACCTTATAATAACAGGATTATTTATTACAAAACACAGTTAACAAGATAAAAAAATAGAGACTAGAAAATGATAATAAGGTGGGATTGGTTTGACCATTCTCGTCTCTTGATTAGGTGGGCATCATCCCGCCTCATAAGAAGCATAAATTTAAATTCGGTAAACAATTATCATTGTTAATGTTATATATATTTTTATATAATTATATTTGCTATTAAATTATATTTTTGAAAATAAAACTAAAATTTATTATTATAATTGATTTCCTAATAGATGCATATACATATATATATATGTGTGTGTGTGTGTGTGTGTGTGTGTGTGTTTGTGTGTGTGTGTATGTGTGATTTTGCATGATTTATATAAGAATTACATATAAATATATAATTTATTATTGTTATTATTATTAAGGGATTAAGAAAAATGAGTTATGGCTTATTTTTTTTAATTTTATCAAAAAGTTTTATATTTATAATACACAAATTTTATAGAAAATCTATCCGTACGGATTGAAAGATTATAAAAAATAGAGATGTACATAAAATTGCTCATGTTTTAGTGGTGTATAATATGATTTTTATAGTATTGTTAAATTAGTTCATTTTGAACGGATTAATATATATATATATATATATATATATATATATATATTGCTTTTTAAATAATTACAAAAAATATGTAAATAAACTCAAAAAAAAATCAAAAAGTTTACTTGTTTTTATATCCTTTTAATATGTACAATCAAAAAAAATTTTATTTATTTTTAAAACTGAAGTATAACACGAGTGAGTACAAAATATTACCATTTTTGTCTTTGAAGAGTGTCTAAAAGTAACTCAAACACATAAATTAAAGAAAAAAAATATAGTACATTCCTATCTTTTTTGCACTTGATATGAATTGTGAACGTATGATTTATAATTAAAAAGAAGACGGTGTCTGGTGATCGAAGCAATAAGGAGAAAATATAAAAAGAAAATTATATTTAATTTTGTAATAGAAAACTTTTATTTTTAAATATTATTTTAAAAATATCTTTTTAAATGTTTTTAAAAGACTTTTTGAGACGGAGGAAGTACTTGTCATGCATATTAGCATAACATGACACTAGCTTTACGTACCATATACATAATCAGTATTGACGAAACATTTGTACTCAAATATGTTCTTTAGAAATCATCATTTTTTGCTCCTTTTTGCCTAAAAACATCATCATTTTGAATATTCATCTAACTCTAATACTAAACGAGTAAATTATTTTGAGAAATAGATGACAAATTAGATATTGGACCACCACTAGGTAACTCACACAAAGCCAAAACGTTGTCCGTTTATTTTTCATTTTTTATGTCGAATGATTCGATAAAACACAAATCCGCACACGATGTCAATTGAAAAATATTACGTACAATCGAATATTATGGCCATATGTTGATTGTTTTTCATTTCTTTCGATTTGATTCGGTTCCTTGATATCCTCAATTATTGAAAATTTTCATATTATTATAAATAGATATTCATGGTTCTCATTTTTCTCCTTTTGGGTAAACCCACTTAAAATTTAAAGTTGCAATTTTGAATAACTCTTTTTTATTTGTCCCATATCGGATATTAGTACCCGTATCGAGTGATACACAACACACAAAAATCGTATATTGTATATTGTTTATTAATAATAACTAATTTCTTTTAGAAATTTTAACAAAATGTATAAAATTTAAGAGTCGTGATTAAAATTTAGAGATAATTTGTTAAGTTTTAATTTGATCATATTTTTTATTGTCATTTTTATGTTCTTAAATATTATCTATCCTTATTTTGTGTGTTTTGAGTGTTATTTATCTTTAGGAATGCAAATGAAGTAAAGAAGTATTTAAAAACATAAATATGTGTTGAATATGACTTAAGACATGAGAACGCTCAGTAGAAAATAATAAGTTGTTCCATGAAGGTTTTTGTACAGGATTTTAAGTCAAACTAGGAAATTTAAGATATATTGTAAATTTTAGTCACGTTTTTTAATGGGGTAAAACCCTATTTTATCATATTTGTAATAAGAAAATAATTTTAGATTTATTTTTAAAGTAAGGAAGAAATACTATATGAAATCAACTTGTTCCTTATTTAAAAGAGATAATTTTACAACCTTAAAGAGCTTTCTTGACATTAAATTTTCCGGCAATTTTATTTTACTTTGTATGTATTCTTCATCTACTATGCGCGACTAAGTCTCTTTCTAGTCGAAAGATATTTAAGTCTCTGGTTTGCCATCAATTGTAACTGATTTTATAATTCTTGGGCATTTGTAATTTCTCTATTTTTCAAGTTTATTATTGTTTTGATTAATTGGGTAGGTGCACAACTATTTAATTGTCAAAATAATATATTATTTTTTATAATATCAAATCTGTAATTGTTTGATGGTTATAATATTTGAAGCAATTAACAACATTAGTTATGGTTAAGTTTTTCATTGTTGTTATGAGATTTTGTAATCTAGTTTAAATAAACTGAATGTTTCGAGTTTGTTTATTAGAATTGAGTCTTTCTAATTCTTAATGTTATGCATGAATTAAATCACATGATTGTATCTATGGTTGTTCATTGGTAAAAGAAGTAACCATTAGATCGTATCTTTGTTATCGACAAATTAAGGGGAGATTGGTTGTTGATACATGTTCTACAACTATAACTAATTTATTATATGATAATTGAATAATTATTGCATCGATGATCAATTCAAAGAATCAAAGTTAATTAGTCTCTGTGAATACGATCCTACTATCACTTGTTACAAGCTAGTTATATTTGAGTAGAAATTTATTTTTGTTGGATTCGACACCCATCATAATTACGGACTAACGTATCCTAAAGATCAAAATTTTCAAAAAGTTGTGTTCATTTTTTATCATTCCTTACTAGTTTACCTTTTTTTTATAATACCAAAATTATTCTTGTTTCTTCTTTTTTTCATTATCTTGTTTTAGACATTCTTTTTCCTTCATTCTCATGTTCCTCCACAATATTCATCTTCAACACCATCACTGTCACCTTCAAACTGAATAAATTTTTGAAATTTAAACTTATTTTTTCAGAACCTTCCTTACTTTACTTGCTATATCTAAATTGCATCTTCTGAATTAAACTTTATAGGTCTAAATTGTCATCATTGTCATCGCTAACATTCTTCGTTGTCGTCGGCATTCTTTGATGTCGTTAGCACCCTTCGACGTCGCCAACCTCGGTCACCACTGACCTTCGTCACCGTCAACCATCACCACTGTCAACTTTCGCCATCATCGACTTTCTACATTTACTATTGCCATCGTCGACCTCCGCCATTACCAATCGTTGTCTCTATAGTTTTTCTATATTCATTATGTCTCTCTCCTTTTTAGGTAAAAAGGTACGCCTAACTTTTTTATTATTTATTATTTTGTCAATATGAGATTTATTAATTTAATTTGTGAAATGATATGTTTGATATTACGTTGAATTAACTACTAATATGAACAAATTTGTAAAAGGTGTTAACAATGTTATTGTTGTTTTTTTAATTATCTTTTATTATTTGTTTTAATTAGATATATGTATGAATATTTTCTATTTGAGGATGAATATGTTTTAGATCAACTGGTTCGTAAAATTTCACAATAGTAACATTGACGAAGAATAGTACATGAGTATAATTATTGTCTAAACAATTAATATGAATAGTATGTTATGTTAATATCAGTGTTATGATTCTTTTACTTTTTGTTTTGTTGTTTTCTTTCATGTATGATATTTCTACTTATAACTTAATTTTGTCAATTTTGACGTTACTATTTAAATCGTTCTCCATTTTTATAATATCAGTAAAAGATGTGGTTGATTTGTAAAATATAATTTGAAATTTCTTTAATTAAGTGATTGTGATTGCTGAATAGTAAAATGAATTATGAATAATAAACTTTCTACAATATCACGATAAATAATGTTACTATTAATGTTATCCTTTTGAAATCTTTTTTTTTTCTTTGTTCTCAAAATAGTAATATAAAAATAGTAACTTTGGATATAAATAATAATGTCGACAAAGAAAATATAAGATATAAGAGTAATATAGATATTTTAACTTTAAAATACACTACTGTGAAAGAGTTGAAAAAGTACCGACATTACGAGAGAATTTTTTACTTTGCAATGAATCGACACAGAAGTTGCCCCGAAATATACTGCATAATTTGTTACACCGCAAAATCCATGTAATTCAGACAAAGCCTAAAAAAGAAGAAAGTAGACCCAACTTAATAGCCCAATTAAAAGATACGGACTGTATTATTGTACGTAATTGAAAACCCAAGTTCCTGCAGAGGAAAGAGTCTAGAACACAGCTACTGTCCGGATTAATTTCTTTCTCTGGATTTTTAAGGTTTGATTTGTATTCATGTTCAATTTTACCTTTTTTTTTTCCTACTATAATCAGTAAACCTCATTTTTCATCTATTGTATTCAATATAAAATTAAGAATGTAACCCAAAAATAATATAAATTTAGCAACTTAAAATTTTTAATATGACAATTGTATGACTCCCATTTTCGTATATTTAAATATCATACAATTGGGTTAAGATTATTCTTTAATTTTGTATAGTTAATATTCTATATTTCGGTGAAGATTAATTTTTAAGGAAACAAAATTAAGTTACATGTGTTTTTGCTTCCACTTATTACTTTTCTAACCATCACCTGTGTTTCATGAATTGATAAAATGAAGATATGCATCGGAGCTAAGGAGCAGATAAAGGAAGCTAAGGAAAGGAGAATCGCACCCTTTGCTTGATATTTTTAAAGAGGAAATTCAAAAGATAGCAACTAAATCGTTACAATTTTTATAGCAATATAGAGATGATCTATGTTAGCGCTGAAAAAAAATGTATTTTTTGTTCAATTTAATCTCCGCATATCAAAATTAAAAAGACAGATAGATATTATGATGAGAGTTTAAAATACGATACAAGAATGTTCGAATGTAAAACTCTCAATTTACATCGGCCATAGGTTGTAAGACATTAAAAAAAGGCCATAGGTTGTAAGACATTAAAAAAATGTATTCTTTTATTCAACTCAATCTCCAAAGTTCAAAATTAAAAAGGACAGTGAGATATTATGATGAGAGTTTTACGTTCACTACGAGAATGTAAAAATCTCAATTTTTTACGTTGGCCACAAATTATAAGAAGACATTAAAAAATTGAAAACAAATATATATGTGTCTAAGAGTTTCAATAGATAGGCAATGGAGATGAATCAGGGATTTCAATGATGAAAATTTTTACCCCAATTTTTTCACATACACTAAAATTTGTGGGGAGTATGTCTGTTAGAATTTGTAGTAATTGTAGTAGACATAAAAATACCAAAATATATCTTACCTTTTTTTTAATCTCGGATGGTGGAGATAGAACTGGAAAATGTATATGAAATCGTTAGAATTTGCTGTGGAATGAGTTTATTTTTAAGGATTTTTTTTAAGGAGGTAGGAATTATTTCATGTTGGGCTTTTTGGTTTTTGTAAATGTAGCAGCAAATCTAGTAATTTTGATGGATTTTTTAAAAAAGTATTTATATTTTTTAAAAGATTTCTTGCTTTGGTTCTTTGTGGGGTTTCAAAAATGGCTTTTTTTTTTGTATGATGCTATTATTTGTCTTATCTGTTGTTGGTACAAGGTTTATTTTTATTTTTCATTTGCGATGTTACATACACAAAATCAAAACATACTTGTTGAAAAATTGTGACGTTAATGGATGGGGTTGATGCTTTCACAAGGCACGTAAGACCTCTTATGCATTCAGGTAAAGATTATAAATTTGGAGTTTTAATTTCTGCTATTTTACGAAAGAGGTTATAGTTTTCATTTTTCTAATTTTGAGATTTTTTTTGTTGCAAATTATTTATGATATAGGATTTCTAAGTCAATGAATTGTAAACATTTAGTGATTATAAAGATATTGAAATTGTATGATCTCGAGCACTCCATCCATCTTCTGCCACATTTCAATTTATTTTGGTTTTGATATTTTATTTTTCATTTTATTTATTCATTTTTTTGGTTGTAAATTAAAGATTAGTCATAAGCAATGAGTTTGAATACGTTTTTTTTCCTTTCAACAATTCGAGTATCCAAACTATCCAAATGAAATACTCAATTATCACACTTGAACATTGAATTGCGTAAAGAACATACAACGGCGTCGAGTTTGATGTGAATTCGTTTGAGATGATGCTAAAAAAATCTTGTTGACTCTTAAAAAGATTGATATTACTCTTTTACGTAATATATAATAATGGATACGATCATATAATCCCAGAAGACAGTCGGTTTATACAACTACAAAAACTAATTTGATAATTCACCAATTCAGAATCAATTTTAAAATTAAATTTTAGTCTCCAAGTTTTATTTTTATGAAAATAGAAATTTAATATGAGTATCCATCTTTGTTGATATAACCGTCTATGATGACTTCATAATGCGTTTTCTTAATGTCTATTTTTCTTTTCCTTGATAATATTACGATTGTTCGCAAGACTGCCCATAAATATATAACAATTTGTCGGAAAATTATTGTAAAAATTTATCAAAAGATGTAAAAATAACAATGACTTTGAACCACAAATGCTAGTACCGAGCTATATTTAAAAACATCAAAATATTATTATTATTTTTTTAACGGCAAAAAAGCATTTTATTGCTAAGCAAACATCAAAACCTTATTTTTACTAGGTATGTATCAGGACTTTCCACTCATTTTTCTGGCTCTTTTTCCCCCCCTTGTTCATTATTGATTCATAATTTTCCTCCCCTGTCAGAAAATTCCGTGCATAAATCCAATTCTGCTACAAAAATAAGATAATCCATTAAACAAGCAAACACTTCTAAAACTTAACATCTCACGAAACAATAAAAATACACTATATATATATAGTCATAACTTACTTAAATTAGAATTAACATTTCCGTCTAAAAAAAACAGACCGATGATATTTATACAAAAAATATCATCCACATTTTTGAGAGATGAACATATTAATTTCAAAATACACTGATCATATAGCACTATTCATATTTATTTGTATGTATATATAACATACGTGTGTATTTATACAAATCCAGCATTAGGTAAATAGTCAGTTAACATTCTTCTCATAAATCTTACAAGGTCGAAGTGGCTTCCCGCAGAGACAATCATTCCCCGCAAATGACGATGCTTCAAGATGATCAAATGGCGGCCCCGCTGGAATGGGCCCACACAAGTGATTGTGACTTACATCAAGGTGGCCCACATAATTTGCTCTAGTTAGGGACTTTGGAATCGGACCCTTGAGTTGATTATTTGATAAGTCCAACGTCATAAAGTAAGATTTCAGCCCAAAAATATTGGGTATGTTGCCATGTAATGCATTTTTGCTGAGGTTTAATTCATATAGGCCCGAGTTCATCAAAGTTGGTGGAATTGGACCAAATATTTTGTTACCGTGAAGATTTACTGTAGCCAAAACTCCTGATTTACCAAGAGTGGGTGGGATTGTGCCGGCAATTCGATTTAAAGAAAGATCTAAATCAGAAAGGCGGTATATGTATGTCATCGAGTCGGGAATTGGACCACTGATTCGATTCCCGCTCAATAAAACCTGGCTAAGCATTCGGAGTTTACCAAAATCCCGAGGCATTGGGCCTCGAATGTTGTTGTTTCGAAGATTCAAAAACATAAGACAAGATAAGTTTGTCATGGAGCGAGGTAAATAACCATCAAGATGGTTGTTTGCAACGTTTAAAATGATGAGTTGACTTAGTGAGCCGATATTTAGTGGGAGTTGACCGGAGAGGTTGTTACCGGCTAAGTCAAGGATACGAAGATTAGAAAGATTAGAAATGCATGATGGGATTGAACCTGAAACACCTTTCCAATCCGCAATGGTGATGCTTGTGAGATATGTTAGATCACAAAGAGCGGGAGATATTGAACCGGTCATGTAACGTCTATCTTTTCGAATGATCGAATATTCTTCTGACTCGTGCAGAAGGTCGATGTGTGTGACTCGACCTTCGCTAGCACCGTCACATTTTACACCATACCAATGACAACATGCCTCGCCATTCCACGAGCTGAAAATATTCGAGTGATATTCCACCAAGGCAGCTCTGAATGATAGTAGAGCTGCTTTGTCTAAAGATAGACAACAAGTGGCCGTGCTCATGATAGCTAATAGTGTAGCTAACATGAACAAAAACTTAACCATTTATTCTCTCTCTTTTTTTTTTTTTCTCTTTTGTAAAATCAAATACTCTATCTTAAAGTGTGTTTTTCTAATACCAAGTAATAGTACCATGCAAGTTTTGGAGTGATCAGTTCAAACTGTTTATATACAATTTGAGTGGCTAGAGAGTAGTACTTTGGATCTAGATTCTAGATATGGAGTTGTAATGAAGTTACTAGGATTCCAGGTATGAAGTATGGAGTACGTGAAGTTTGGAGAGGTGCCCACATATTAAACTTTCATAAGTGTAACTATGAACTAATTATTGATTATATTATTTAACAAGTAAACAATGCTAACGATCCATATCATAGAATCATAGAACATCATATGTAGTAGTGTATTTATTCTTAACTAAAATCTCTAAATAATGTACGTGATCCACATGTAAATTAATATCAGATTCTATAATCATATAGATCCCTTTCTCTTAAAAGAAGCAATTGCATCAATCATTTCAGCAATTAAGTTTACTAAAGTACTTTTATCATGTCGAAAAGAGAAGTAGTTTTGCTCAAGTTAAATACTTATGTGTGCCCTTTTAAGTTTATTAATTTAATATGCATGGATATTTTTCTTTTAAATTTATAAGATATAATGTTATTACTTTTAAGTTCATGAAAAGGGAATTAAGGAGCACATCTTCCTAATTCTTGGATTGCCAGTTTTGTAGACCTACTGATCGACTTTGCTAGCTAGCTTGTATATAGAAGTCTAATGAAATGCTATCTTCATATAAAATGCTTTAGAACTATCATCTATTAAAAAAAATTACAAAACTCGATGATAATATGTGATAGTGATTTTGTATCACCTCGGGTTATTATTACCAGACAAACAATATATTAAGTTTCCACGAATAATACAATGACAAAACTACATAAAAATTAAATATATGTATTATTAAAATCACTTATCATTTATCTAATTAAAATTTAATTTGTAATCAACTACAATTCTTATGTAATAAAACAATTTGTGTAGAGTTCTAAATTATTTAACTTTTAATTAAAATAATGAAATTTATCAAAATATATACTAAAATATATAATTATGAGAAAACATGTAAAAAAGCCGTATTAAACATACATTCAAATAGTCTAAAAAATACTTATAAAAATTGAAAAAGAAAAAAACTAACTAAATGGATAAGTCAAACATTATCATTATTTACAATAATTAAAAATATACAAATTAGTTTAACTTTATAATTAATTTATACAAATATACAACTACAAAAAATAGAACCGTGTTTTAAACGGATAACAAAACTAGTACTATATAATATCAATTTTTATGTGCTTCATGTATATCACTTCAAAGTTATCAATTACAAGTGAAAAGTTTTATTTCAATTTTGAATTATGAGATTTCACGAAATATATTTAGTCTCAACTGAAAATTTTGAATTTGAAAAAGGGGGAGTATCTTTTATTTGAAAAAGATTAAACATTAAACAATGAATCTCTAAGGTTAAATACACTATTTCTCATGTGTATTTTTTAACCGAGCACATGAAAAATTAATAATGGACGTAGATTATAATACAGAAATTATCTGACTCTAATCATATATCAAACTATCTAACTCAAAATGATTGATAAAGAGAGAAATAACTCTATCAATTTACAAGGTGAGTCTTCAAATATTAAATATTTATCCCACATGGCCACATCAGATATATTATCTCAACAATAATAAAGGCCATAATTTGACAAATTTTCCTTTTGTTCGTTCGCATGTAACAAAATAGAATATATAAATACAAAAACATTGGTTCCAACAAAAATAATGACTTGATATCGTGTGCTTTTGTTTACTTTCGTGCATGTGAAATTGTCTACTTTCCTAAAGAAAATTCGATTTTTGAAATGCGAAAGTCTCATCACAAGCGAAGAATTTGTTTCTTTGTGACTAACGACACCAAATTTCCTACATAAATTATTTATCAAGTTTTAAATCTAGCTAGTTGATTGTAAGATTTTAACTACATATATTAAAACAACATCGTAACCAGGAGAAAAAAAAGAAGGTACTATACTATCTTCATTTTATTAGAAAATTACGTTTGAAAATAAAAAAAAAATTTCACAAAAAGAGTTACATATGTATAATAATTTAATGACAATCCTATATTTTTTAAAACTTATCATTATAATCTTTTTATCTTATTATTATTTGAAGATTTATAATAAATATTAAGAAAAAAATTATTACTTGAACATATAATTTTTAATCAAACATGCAATATTAATAAAGTTTACAAGATATAAGCTGCAAACCAATTTTTACGTTTGGGTTTGGTTTGCAGTGGATTTTTATTAAAATTTGCAATCTTTTAAAAGTCTAAATGTTATGGATGAAAATAACATTAAAAATAAAGTGCTATACAAATTTTCATTAATTGTTATGATGTGCACTATAATTTTTATAAACACATAAGTTGAACATGTTTTTGAGAATAAAATTTCAAAAATTTTGTGAGTTATAAAACAAATATTATAAAAATTTGCAATCATTCACATTCTTAATGCTCTATTCAACCATAAAGTTAAAATTCTCAAAACATTATAAATTTTAAAAAAGTTTATTCCAACTCTTTTTTCTTTTAAACAAAGGGATATAAACAATCCCGAATATACGTACTAAACACGTATACTTCTTTGTATATAAAAAGATAAATAAAAATTTATTCAAAATCTCCTATGCGCCTAAATTAATTTTATAGTCTCGTTTTAACATTTCACAAAATCGATCATGAACGAGTTATGAAAAACAAAATCAAGATTTTATCCGTAAAAATTCTCCCATATTATTTTGATTTGGTTCAACATCGCTCGTCACTTTTCCAATTGAAAATTAATTTGTAATAAACTACAATTCTTATGTAATAAAACCAATTTATTTAGAGTTTCAAAATTTTAACTTCTTATTGCAATCAAATTTTATTAAAAATGTGTATTAAAGAAACTCATTAAACATACATATAAAAAAGACTTACAAAAAATTGAAAAAAAATACCTAACTAAATTAACAAGTCAAACATTATTATTATGTACATTAATTAAAAAAAATAATTTCATTGTTGCTATTGTAAAAGAAAATCATGTGATATTAATCTTATATAACAATTTCTATCAATAATTTAAAATATAAACAAAACAATTCTTGATCGACAAAGGACAAAAATATTTAAAATCATTAACAAATAAAACGAATACTTATACAAACTATAAAAAATTATAAAAATAATTTAGTTTTTAAAATTGGTTTATATAAATGTATACTATTTAAAATAGAACTTGTGCCAGACACAAGTAATAAATTTAGACATTGGAAGTTTATAATATTTAATACACTATTTTATTAGAATTAATGATACAAAAACCTATAAACATTTCATTTTAACACTTTAACCTTATAACTAATATTTTAACAACTAAATTTTCAAACTAGTTTAAAATGTGTGGTAATGATCCAAATTTAACACGAAATCTAACTCTATTTAGTTAAAATCTAAACACGCATGATGCCCTATTTGGTAATTACTTTATTTTTATTTGTATAGTAATTACCTAAATTTAACTCGAGACCTAATTTTAGTTACTTAAAATCTGACACGGTGCCCTATTTAGTAATTATTTTATTTTTATTTTTTATTTTTAGTGATGTTGTATTTGTCAAGTAGGATGTTATGTAATATTGTAACTAATTAGAGTTATAATTTTGGTTAAATTTGAGTCCTTCCCATAGATTTATTTTTACTAATTTAAATGTTTAATTGTTAAAAAACAAAAAAAACTTATAAATTTTTGGTGTCATTATCTCATTTTATTATGTAGCAAGAACTAAAAAAATGAGCAACTCTATATTTCCCCCTGATATTGCCTTGTGTCAAGAAAATTATCCCTTTCTCGACAAATGGGCTGATTCGGCCCAAAACAGGCTGGGCTAAAATCCCTTTCTTATTAGAGCCCATATCAAACCTAACTAAGGAAACCATCGAAAGTAGCAGGTGATGTTCTGAAGCTTGTGTAATTAAGCCTGGATCAAAATAATTTTTGTGTAATATAATTATTTTTTAATTATTCTTATTAAATTTATATTATTGCGTTATTACATATAATATTAATATATATTTAATAAAATTCTGTGAAAAATAATATAAAATGTATTAGATAATAATATAAATTATACAAGAAGTATAAAATTATCTCAAATTAGACATAAATTACTTATAAAAAAGTACACCGTTAAGTGATATTTTTTTTTATTGATAATGATTAGGGATAAGAAAGTGTTATGTAAAATAATTTAATAGTTATTATTGAAAAATTAACAAAAAAAACCAAAACATCAATCATATAATTGAAGAATGAAAGAAATAAGAGTTGGACTAAATAATAAATAAACTAATTTATTGGTAATGAAATAAACTAAAAATTTAAATTTCCCATTTATTTTCTCTCGATTTAATACCCACTTTCAAATTAATTTTTTGCCCTGCCTCTTTTTATAATCGTACCATAATAACAAACCAACGTAAAAACGAATCTCTCTCTCTCTCGCTCTCTCTCTGTGCAAAACCCTTCAACCCGCTAAACCCCAGCAGCGGCAGCTCGAAAATGGTGGGATTAGGGTTTAAATGGGAGCCACCAAGCGACGAAGAAATAGAAGAAGATTCCCAAGACGAAAGTCAATCAGAATCTGAACAACCCCCCCATCAAGAAGGAGAAGATGACGATGATGGAGATGAAGATTCAGACGATGAAGAAAAAGAAGAAGAAGTTATCAAAGGCCAAAAGAAGAAAAATGGAAAAACACAATCGCCATGGGACTTCTCTTCGTATACTGAATCAGTCGCTGAAGAACACGCCCGCCGTAGCACCACCTCCATCGATTACAAAATCTCCAAGGCTATTCAACAACGCCCTCTTCCCGTCCCGCAGGATGATGATTCCGATGATTCTCAAACTCAACCTGACAACCAAGTAATTCTCCTTTTGTTATTATTGGTTGTTTTATGTTATAAATTGATTTTTAGGTTTTATGAAAGAGAGAATTCGTTTGACTTGAGAGTTATGAGTTATGTGATTTATTTTGTGTAAACATGTAGAATTGAATAGAGTGATTGTGTTATTTTATTTATGGAAAAAATGAGTTTAATTACTGGTGTAATGGACTTCTTGAATAATTGGTAATGACTTGTGGCCTGTGGGATGTAACAGATCGATAGATATTTCCAGTTCCATACAAGTTGCCTGTAACGAGCAAACCAATTCACAAACACTTAAGAAGCAGTAAATTGAGAGCTAAACTGAATAATTTATTCAATTGACATTAAGGATCTCCATTACAAGCCTCAACTAATACATTCAGAACTCAAGAACACTACTCGTAGATACCAGAAATGAGAATAAAAAGACAAGAAAGCAACACTGAAGTTGAAATGAGATGAAGAACGAAAAATACAAGGAATGGAAATGGATAAAATGAAATGCCGAGAGAAAAAATGAAATGCACCCAGCCCCCTGCTATCCTTATCCTTTCCCTATTTATACCAAGGAAGTTCTAGCTCTCCACACGTGTCCTTCTCCCATAGAGTCAGCAGAATATGCCTTTTCCTTCACCTGATCCTGAGCATTACCACTGCTTTCCCTTACTGATTATATTTAGCCCTCTTGATTTATGAAGCTAGCTAATTAACTAACTTCTAGATAAGTTAGTTACTTTGCCACCCTCTATAAAAAATTATTGTCCTCATGAATTAAAACTAGGAAACAGCTCCATAATAACGGCTGCATCCTTCCATGTTACATCCTCTGGCACTGAGTGAGACCATTGAATCAACACTTGAGGTACAACTACATTGCCTCTTTTGATGAGTCTCCTTTCCAGAATGGCTTCTGGTTGTACCAGAAACTTTCCATCATCACTAATTTTTGGTAGCTGAGTAGAAACCGTATATTTAGATCCCACCTTCTTTGTGAGGAGGCTGACATGGAAAACCGGGTGAACCTTCGATTGTGCAGCCGATTCCAGTTTATAGGCAACCGTACCTACTTTTTGTAAAACCTCATATGTCCCATAGTACTTATGAGCAAGCTTCAGATGTCTTCTAACTGCTACTGATAGCTGCTTATCGGGCTGTAAATTTAAGTAAACCCAGTCCTCTTCTTGAAATGTTCTTTGAGATCTATTCTTGTCGGCGTAATGTTTGTACCGATGCTGTGCCTTTGTGATAGCTTCTTTCAGAATTTGGTTAAGGGACTCCCTTTCATGTTGGAACTCCTCCAATATTGCTACAGAGTTGGATACATTTGGAGGAAAGCTTAAAGGTCTAGGCTTCATTACATATAATGCTTCATAAGGCCTCTTGTTGATAGCACTATGGTGGGGAGAATTATACCATTATTCTGCTAATGACACCTATTTACTCCACTGCAATGGTCTTTGACTGATCATGGGTCTTAAATGATTTTCCAAGCACCTATCAACTCTTTTGGTTTTGAGCATCCGTTTGTGGATGGTATAACGTGCTAAACTGTAATTTAGTTCCAGCCAGTCTAAACAATTCCTGCCAGAATTTACTTAGGAACAACCTGTCCTTATCAATGGTAATAGTCTGTGGCATACCATGAAGTTTGAAAACATTGTCTAGGAGGAAGGCTTGGGTTAGTTGAGTGGCTGTAATTGGGTGTGGCAGGGGAACAAAGTGTGCACTCTTTGTTAGTCTATGGTAGGCCTTCAATGAGGTCCATGGATATGTCTTCCCAAATCTGTTTGGGAACTGGCAATGGTTGTAATAAACCGGCAATGTTTGTAACATGTTGATGGATATTTCTAATTCCATACAAGTTGCCTAAATTTATAACAAGTGGAGGAATGTTTCTGTTTCCATACAAGACATTAAACTTGGTTAAACATTACTGTAAAACTTTTGTCTACTTTATATAAAAAATTTCATGTGAATTTAAGGCTTTTGATGATATCTTAATCAGGAGGATTTTTGGGAAGAAGATGATGATGATGTGACTATCGCTGAGGGTGAGGGCAGTGATAAGAAGCCATTTTTTGCACCAGCAGATGGAGTTTCATACCATGCAAATTCATTTATGGAACTAAATTTATCCAGGCCGTTGCTTCGAGCATGCGAAGTCTTGGGCTACCATAAGCCCACACCCATTCAGGTTTTTGTAGTCATCAGATTAATGTAGTTACATTTTACACGTTTCATGTGCCTGATAGATGTACTGAGTTTATTATTGTTATAATAATAATAATAATAAATTTCTTTGTAATGGAAAATAGGCAGCTTGTATACCTTTGGCAGTAAATGGGCGTGATATATGTGCAAGTGCTATTACTGGTTCAGGAAAGGTAGCTAATTTTTTTTCTTTTATTTAGTAAACTACTTATAAAAGACATATAGGTTGCAATTTGAAGGTTTTTTATAATTGTCTTGGATGAATGACTAGTTTATGAATTTGGTTGATAATGATATATTAGAAGCACTATTTTACTATATATCTCTATAGACAGCTGCCTTTGCGTTACCAACATTGGAAAGATTACTGTGTCGTGCAAAAGGAACCCCTGCAGCCGTAAGGGTGCTTATTCTTACTCCAACAAGGGAGCTAGCAGTTCAGTAAGTAATTTTTTCTTTGGTCATTTTGTTTATGTTACCTTTATCTTATTATGTATCGTTTTGTATCATTATTCATGGTAGTTTTTATATTTAGCTACCTTTGTTGCTGATGATGCTTAGGGTTACTGTGTGTGCACCTGATTCTTTTGACCTATTGGCGCATTGGACAGATATTTTTTTTATTTATAAACAGGCTGCTCTATTTTGTTGTCTGAACAATAAAGTATGACTTTAGAAATGTTAATTTCATATTTCAGTTGGATAAAGCCTGCCTGTTGTTATATTCTTATCTCTGCTGGCTTAAGTAATTTTTTTCTATAGGTTTACTTGTACCAACTTTTTTGCTTCTTTTCGTGAAGATGCACTGCAAGTTCATTTGTCCTGTCTTATTAATCCAAAAATAATGTTTGTTTAGACTGAAGTCTTTTCATATTTATTTCTTGGCCATTACTTATCAACGAGGTACATGTGTACTCTATTGATGTTGTATTGAACAACTTTTGTATGATAAGAATCTGCTCTCATGTATTGAATATTCAATTGGCATATAATCTGGATGAGAAATATGGGTCTTGTTTTCCCATCTTCCTTGCTAATAATTTCTTACCAGACAGCTGATAAATTAGTTTATTTGTGAACTTTTTGACAGGGTTCATAGTATGGTAGAAAAACTTGCTCAATTTGTCCAAGATATTAGATGCTGTCTCATAGTTGGTGGGCTTTCATCAAAGGTTCTTTACACTTTCATTAATACTTTCTGATTTATAAACATATGGTCATTGGGATGAGAAGACATTGTCTACTGGATATATGAATTTCTTTATGCCGACTCTTGATACACAAGTTTGTATGCATCTCAGCAATGTTGACATTCAGGGTGGAGGGACCATTACATCATTGTCATGGTTTAAAATATAAATAAAGGTTTGGGTTAAAGGCGATGCTGATGTTGATGTGAAATCATTGTGTGGAGTATATATGGTTTCAAGTCTTGCAATTGGCTGCTCTTATGCATATTTACTATTAAGGTGCTAAATGATTGTAGGTGCAAGAAGCAGCCTTGAGATCTAAGCCAGATATTGTTGTGGCTACCCCAGGACGTATGATCGATCATATACGGAATTCTATGTCAGTACATCTGGATGAACTTGCAGTTTTGATTCTTGATGAGGCTGACCGTCTTCTGGAGCTTGGATTTAGTGCTGAGATCCATGAACTGGTAAATCTGGAATTCCCATGAGATTCTGGGATAACAAATGTAGTCTCTCATGGCACCTACTCTCTCTGTCTTCTTAATGGTCCCGATTCCAAGAAAGTGTAGACTCTTCTTGTTTGGAAATAAAGAAATGCATTCATGATGTTCTCTGAAGTACAATAAGAAGATGTTCAGCACTTGATACATCCAAATTCAAACAATCTTTATTTAAACCCATGAGGCTTGGGTAGATTTTGGTACCATATTCCGAATGATTCTAACTGCCCAGACTAGTTTGAACTAGATAGTATCAAATTTGTCCATTAAATTCGAGAAGAGCTTGAAATACGTGAATAATGTGTTCTCATATTTATAATATTCTTGCTTCAAGATATTGATTATTTCCAACATGCTTTTAGTTATGTAATCATCGATAGATCGTAACTTGTATGATAAAGACAGTGACAGGATTAATTCACTAACTACATGATATTCACTAATTGAGTCACTCCTCCAGAGCTTAGGTCATCCCTAAATTTAGTTGTATATTTGCATTTATCTGTGGATAAGAATTTTTATGACCTGGAATTCCGGAATCATTCCTCTTGACACTCATCAGCCAAATGAGATTCTTTTCCCGTAGCACATGCATGTGCTGAGCCATCCTGCCTCATTCATAACTTAGAAAGGATTAACCTTTTTTAGGATAAGCAAGTTGGTGTATCTTCCTTGGAAAGACTGACATGGTACTAAGTATTGAGAGTAAAGAGAATTGTACACTTTGTATTGACCAAAGCTGGGTCGAATATAGGATTTGAGTTAAATTTACCTTTCTGACTTTATTTATTTATTTTTTTAGTTTTATACTAATTTGAATCTTTTGAAATTGGAGCTCTCTATCCCATTCTCACAAAGTAAAAGTAACCCAGTACTTCGGTTAGGTGCATGTAGGCCTGCGCTCATTGGGTGTTTGGTTAATGCACATATTCTGCCTTTTGCACTGTGTTTTGTGGTTCCTTTTCATAAAATGGAATTGGGTTATTCTGCTGTTGTTCATAGATATGGTGTGGATTAGAGATTTATATTATCGTAATTCAAATAGGCTGAAAATCTTTGCTGCAACCATCCCTTTGCAGAGGTGGCTTTCCGGATCACCCTGGGTCGTAAGGAGTTTTAAAGAGCTTTCATTAGGCATATGGTGTGACCGTTCTATACTATGAACATGGAATAATTTAATTCTTATCCCCAAGATATCGTAATATCGAATCTGTGTATGATTATACTTGGAAGATGTTCCGGCAATTTGTACTCTGTGATACTGATAAAAAGCATTCATAGGAGTGTGTAGGTGGTTTGTGTGAACGATAATCACTACTTCCTGAGTATGTCTGTTAGGCCTAGGACCAAATGGTGTTTAAGTCTAGTTTTTTAAATGTTTTGACTAATCTGTTTCAATATTTTCTGTAAGAATATTTTTTTTGTAAGATTAACATAATCTTATAAGTTTTGGTATTGTGGTTATCTGCAGATTAAAGAATGTCCTAAACGTCGGCAGACAATGCTATTTTCCGCTACGATGACTGAGGAAGTTAGTGAACTTATTAAGCTTTCAATGAACAAACCCATGCGCCTCTCAGCTGATCCATCCACAAAAAGGCCAACAAAATTAACTGAGGAGTAAGTCGTAACAGCACATTAACTGCTTCAGCCGTTTTCATTATATAAATACAATTCACAATTGTTTCGAATGTCATAGAGAAGGCACCAGTCACCTTCAATGTCTCGTCTGTCGCTCATTTCATTTACTTTTCTAATATATATGTAAAAACATGTTCATATTTTAATACAACCATTAATTAAGAAGTACATTAATTACTCATCCGAGGTCTGAACACGCACACACACACTTCATGCATCCTAAACAGTTCTTTCGATCCACTGTCAATCACAGATATTACTTTCCCAAAACCCTTTACCAAGCTATACAGTGAGAATAAAAATTCTATGCGCATGATTTTTTTTAACCCAAAAATGATGAACCATGCGATGAATCCAGTGTACACTTCTTACATCTAAAAGAATATTAGAATCAAGGGGGGGAAAAAGACAAAAAAGATAAGTAATGCTTAATACTGAAGGACTCTACTGTATTATAGTTCATAATGCAGTCATTCTTTGTAACACATAGTTTTCAACTTAATTACACTGTATGAAACAAATCAGAAAAAAGAACAAGACCCCAGTCAACTTAATTACATTCTTTGGAAATTATTGAATGAGCAATTTGTTGGGTATATTCGAGACAAGTCATTGTAATTATACTATGGTGTGACATTTCTGCAGAGTTGTTAGGATACGGCGAGCACGAGAAGGAAATCAAGAGGCAGTAGTTCTTGCAATGTGCTCCAAGACATTCACATCGAAAGTGATTATTTTCAGGTTTGTCAGGAGATGTGAAAGACTTTATGAATGAATACACCATTACAGTTACATAGTGAATTTAGGACTCTCCTGCTGTCTTCCGTCGCTGGTTTTAACATAGTGATAATCTGTTTCATTTGCAGTGGAACAAAACAAGCTGCGCACAGGTTGAAAATTTTGTTTGGTTTAGCTGGATTTAAAGCTGCTGAGCTTCATGGAAATCTCACCCAAGCCCAACGGCTTGATGTAGGTTGATTTAAAAAAAATTAGTTGTTTGTTAAAGCTTAAATTCCATTGAACAAAATAAATAAAATGAATAGCTGATTAAACAAGGAATCTTCACAATAACTCCTGTCACGTAGTCCAATTTATCTTGAGTGTATCTGCTTTCTTATTGTTTGTAATGGTATTGAGTTAATCTTATTATTTATGGATGTCCTAGGCATTGGAGCTTTTCAGGAAGCAGGAAGTAGATTTTTTGATCGCCACTGATGTTGCTGCTCGTGTAAGACGAAGTTACTTTGAACGGCTATCTGATCATTTAGACCATTTCCTCTGTTTTAGAATATAGATATATTATTTATGTGATTGATCATGTGTTTTCAGGTTATGTTGCGACCTGTCCAAATCAAATTTTTATATGGTTATTAATTGTGACTTATGGTTTGGTGTTTGTTAGGGACTTGACATCATTGGTGTTCAAACAGTTATAAACTACTCTTGTCCTCGTGATCTCACTAGGTACTACTTAAATGACTTATTCATTACACATTGTAGAATTTTCATCATTTCCATCATTACGTCCCCTAATAAACAGTCATATACTAATATTATCCTTGAAATTCAAATCCTAGTTTTTAACAGGCTGACCTTTGTTAGGTATCATGTTTACATTCATTTCATAGTATTCTCGTGATGCGTATTCCTTTTCTATATTTGAGCTTTTGAATTTTAATGGCAGCTACATTCATCGGGTTGGTCGCACAGCTAGAGCTGGTAGAGAGGGATATGCTGTTACATTTGTCACCGATAACGATAGATCACTCCTGCATGCCATTGTGAGGACATTATATGATTATTTCGAACATGTTTTCAACCCTTAGATCATTTATTTATCTTTCTTTAATGGAGTGTATTCCTGCATACAAGTCCTTCAGACGGTCTAGTGATATCTATGGAAGTGGGTAGCAGGAAACTATAATAGCTTTATGATTTCATTTGTGATTTTAATGAATCATCAAACTGTACCAGTTCATAATGTATTTTAGTCTGCTGTAAGTAATATTAACAAAGTGGTAGTGGGTCTGATTTTCAAATTGTATTCAAAAATCACTGGCTGGTAGGGACGCACAGTCTAACCATGAATTTCAAAATGTAGAATGTTGAAGCATACTTATAAGAGATACTGAGATACTCTTAACAACTTCTGATATCCATCTTGGTTTATTAAAAATGGTTGAAGTTTCATATGTTATGCCACTTATGCTTTAGCTTCATGTGTGTTACTAATCTTTAACTGCTTGTGTTAATGTATCAAAACGAGTATTTAATTCTCTTTCAACTTTAAATTCGAAGAGATGCTGTAGCAATTCCTGATTTTGCATTAGGCCAATGAATACGCTAGATCAACATCATATCAGCTTTAGGTCCTGGAGGGATAGATCTTTGACGTGTTACGAGAAAAGAAAAGTAGACACATATTTGTGGTCATTCTGATATAATGACACGTTTATGTCATATGGAGTGGATCATATTTTCTTCTGAAATGAAGTTAGAAATACATATAACTTCTGTTCAACTTCGTTAAAGTGTTAGTCTTCAACTTTGCTTATGGCGCCACGATGTGTGTTTGGATCTTTCATGTTCATGTGGGCTAAGTATCTGCTGTTCTAGAGTCTCAATATGTACTTTCGAAGTTCGTTAAGTTCAGAACCATGTTGACAATTTTGGACTTGATCTCGTTAAAAGTAATTTCATCAAAATCTCCTTTTATTCACATGTTAGTTATCATGCTCCTTTTGAAACTCTAAACAGTGTAATGATTAGATTTTTGAAACTCTAAACAGTGTATTTATTTTGAAGTTTGCTAAGTTCGAAACCTTGTGTACTCTGAGGACTACTTGAGATATTCTCTGGTAAATGTTAATGGCAAATTGCATCAAATTCTCCTTTTGTTCACGTGTCCTTGTCTTGCTTTCATTGAATCTCTAAACAGGGTAGAGTTTACACTATAGTATCTTGATTTGTTAACAGATTCAGCAGCTATATCCTCTTTCCAAAGTATATGTAGCATATTATTTTGTGATATTACCAACCTTCTGGTCCAATTTTGCTTTATTTGTCTGCTTTATAAATATTAGTTTTGCCTCTCCTCTCCTCACGAGTGTCCCTTCCCTTTTTCACTTTTCTTCTGAGAGGCATGCACTGAGGAATTAGTGATTGGTTAAAAAGCTTCTTTGATTTCTTTATGTGAACTTGTGCTTCACTGTTATTTGATCTATGGTTTTCTCCTAGTTACATTTCTAGGGTTGTATTTGAAGGAGCTTCTTCCAAAACCGATGCACTGGTGCTTCTGTTTACTGAAAATTTGCTATTCTTATATTAGGCAAAGAGAGCTGGATCAAAGCTGAAGAGCCGAACTGTTGCAGAGCAATCAATAAATAAGTGGGCTGAATTCATTGATCAAATGGAGGATCAAGTTGCTTCAATCCTTCAAGAAGAAAGGTATTTACCGCATTGATGATAGGAAATTTTGGCTAAATTTGTTTCAAACCCTTTCTAATAGGTTATAAATCTACATTGGTGCAGGGAGGAGATGGCTTTAAGAAAAGCTGAAATGGAAGCAACAAAGGTTGTGCACCTTACCATTAAATCATTTTAACCTACAATAGTACCTTGTTTCACTTTTAATGAATTTATAAAACATGTCAAACATCCATTACTGAAAATTTCCCAACGGCTTGGGCCTTGATTTATTTATTGTTATTTTTTTTGGGTCTACGCATTTATGCAGGAAACATCATGCACAATATAATGTAGACTTTCTTTCTTTTTACAGGCTGAAAATATGATAATGCATAGAGAAGAAATCTATTCACGCCCTAAAAGAACTTGGTTCACAACAGAAAAGGAAAAGAAGCTTGTAGCCAAGTCAGTAAAGGTAATTCCATTGTTCAAAGGTGGTACCCGCAGTATCTAGGGATGGCGCTCATGCTTAATCCATAATTTGCATACTAGGTGGCCTTAATGTGTGTATCTTGAAGTGCCCTAACAACTTAAGTGGTTATATTGTATATATTTTTTTTGCTCATTTTTATCATTTATTAAATGAAAAGCAATTACATGTGGTGGAAGGGGGCATACCGGTCTGGGAAAGTCCGGGAGTACTTTGCAAAAGCATAAGGTTACAAGCCATAAACATCTTAACAACATTATAATGAAAATAGAAAACAATAAGCAATACAGCATCACAAACTGAGGCAAGTTGTCAAGGCCAGTTCCCATTCCCAAGAACAACCACAAGGACGTTACAATTGAGTGCCAAAAAACCAGTAATTTGCAACATTTGAGACCTCTGTCAAGGAAAATTTACCCATTTCAAATATGGGACATAAACAATGCAACTGTAACAGGTACAGTAAAACAGAACCAAAACAGTTAACTTGATTCAAGCAATTGATGAATCAGAAATATGCTTCAAAATGAAGAGGATGCAATGAACAACTCAACTAAGATCTCAAAAACACCCTGGTGAGGCTTCGTAGGATTCCATCCCTACCAATAGATTTCTAGATAAGAGGAATGAAGAAAGAGTTGCAAAGCAAAACATTCAGAGAAACAAAAATTTAAACTAAAACCAGGCAAAGCGAGTTAAATTGACCAAATTGAGAAGAAAAAGAAAAAACTTTTTAGATTAACAAACTAAAAGAGCTCAGGTTAAGCATCACTAGGATCCCATCCGTGGTAAAGGATTTCCAGCGGTGTTAAGGAAGAGAGAAGATCTCAAAACACTAATCTCCAAGGGTAGAATCTGAAGAAAGAATGAATTAAACTCTGAAGTTGGCCAAACAGTGCTGTTAATTTATCATATTTTCCAACAAGAATGAATCTGGAACCTTTATCAATGCAGATCAATCACATATAGACAGCATGAAACCCAAGCTTCTCAGATCTTTTTGGAGAGTTCCACATTCTCTTGGCTAAAAATCCCACACGTGATTTTCCTTCAGCACTTAATACGCTGTTAAGAATAGTCCATTGCTGTTTTGACATGAATTCTGCCGAGCTGTATGACCCCCTTGTATGTGCAATGTTGCCAATATGACCCTGCAAACACTGTTGAGGTGGTTCTTCCTGCATAGTGGTGTTTCAAAGTTTTCATCTACTGTTCTGTTCCTAATGGAGTTGAAGAACTTTCTGGTAGCATTTGTTTGGATATGGGAGCACTGTATATCTTGTTATCTATGTGTATCTTCCAGTTGAGAAATTGAATCCCGGAATGTTGTACTTGTGTGCTGTATACTGAAATCTAATTCTATAGACTTGCTGGCATTACAATTTGTTGTTGATGGTTACCTCTGACTAGAAATTGATGTGTGTTGATATGGATACCCATTACAGAATCTATTCCTCATGTTGATAAATGTTTCTTGATTAGGTCATTTAAAATTTACTACTACTGCAAATTCTTTGCCAGGAATCTTTGTATAAAGGAAAAGGTTCTAAAAATCAGGTTATCAGTGCCCAACAGGCTGAAGACCTTAAGATGAAGGAGAAGAGAAAGCGAGAGCGTGAAGTAATGTCCATCCTGCACATGATATGTTCATTTATTTCAGAACTTTGTTAGCCATGAAACTAATGTTTGCTTTGGTTGATTTCTGTTGATAGAAAAATCTCCCTAGGAAGAAACGAAGGAAACTTGAAGCGGCCAGAGAGGAATTAGAGTACGAAAATGATTTTGAGGTATGTGTCTTGCTTCACTTTTTCTGTCTTGATGTTCATTCTGAAGTTTTCTTATTGGTGTAGCTGCAGTTCGTGGAAACATAGAAATGTGGCTCAAACATTATGTTTGAGGAAAATCATAATTTCATTATTGTCAAATGATGGCCAACACTTATATTAGACGTGCTTGCGTTCTTTTAGTCTGATATTTATGAATAGTTGACATTAAGAATGGAGGACAATGCGAGGCTTTATTATTAATGTAGTTTTTATCTGCCCATGGTTACTGTTACGCACTTATGCATGGTTAACTGAAAAACAGTAATCCTTGGATACGCATTCATAGCAGTTTTACTATGACAATGGAATTTTACTATTGTATAGAAGGACTACGGAACTCTCACTACCTATTCTCCAATACAATGATCGAAAGGGATATCATTTAGCTAGGGTTCATTTATTTTGTATTTTAGTGAAGTGCACTTATTCCTTTCTGTCGTCAAATGGTTTAGCTCTTTTGTGTTCGTCCTTATCAGGCTTATATCATCTTCCATGCACAACACAATATTGACCATGTAATTTTTTCAGGGTAATGGGAAGAAGAAAGAAAAAACTGGAGTTTCACTCGTTGATGTGGGTTATCGACGGGCAAAGGCAGCAAAAGCTGTGAAGAGGGCAGCAGATGCTGGCAAGATCTCGAAAAAAGCAGGTAATAAATTGAAACGTCCTCGAAACCCTCAATCAAGGACGGAAGAGATGCAGGACCTTTTCCAGAATGACATGAGTGAGAGAAAGCAGAAAAGAATTGTTCAGGGTGGAAAGAAGAAATCATCATTTAAGAGCAAGTCAAGGTATGGACATATTGTTTTAATGTACTTTTCTTGAATTCATTTAAGAATGCAACAGTTTAGAGCTCAACATCTCTAACAAGGAGAAGTTTGTGCATTCTTCCTCGGTCAGTTTATTGGGGAAAATTTCACTCCAGCATAGGGACCATAAATTTCCGTGAAGTGTCTTAATAAGTGGTCACTACACACTAAGATTAGTTCTTGTATCTCTGTTTTCAATCAAGTAGAATGTATAATTTTTCGGTGCAGGTAGTTTCACTGCGACCCATAAGATATACATCTGTTTTCCCAAGTTGTATATGCAGAGTACTTGTCTGTTGTTTTCATGCAATATAATGATTTCTTGCCAGACCAAAAATTTTTTTGCTTCCGGGTCTCAAGATTTTAAGTGGTTGCCCTAGTGTCAGATATTGGATTTTGGGGATGGTTACAGCCTTGCAATAAATTACGTCACTCACCACATTCTCTCTTTGCATCTTAACCTTTCCTCAATTCGCTGTGCAGGTATAAGCGAAGATAGTAGCATCAAGTAGGCAATCTAGTTGTCCCGCGACAAACCTCAATGGAGGACGGAGGTAGATAACAATATCAGTTAAAAAAGCTGCTTGGCGCATGTTTAGGAATTTTGTCGCCGGTGTATCAGTTGTTTTAGTTGGAGAGCATTTTGGGTCAAAACTTCTACATCCCTTTAGTTACTTGAAATGTATCTTTCGTCTGTCTTCAAGTGTTATTTATTTGATTCTCTGTAAAATAGTTTTACTTGTTTACAAAATGAAATGTTTCATCCATTATTCGTTGGGGATGGAATTTGTTTTGTACCCTGATTAATACTGGGAATTACCAACTCTTTTATTTATTTGTACAAGACCGTATGTGAACATATAGAACATTTGTTATCTTTCTTTTGATCAACCAAATGGACACAAATACTTTCCAAGAGATCTCCAATCGCTAGTATGACTACCGAAATCGGAAGGATGCAAGAGTGAAGCTTCATTTAGAATCATCTCTGTAGGGGGCTAGTTACTAGAGTGGTAGGTTTGAAGAATCACTTGTTTATAAGTAGATGTGTCTAGAGTATTGTCGTATAAATATCCGCCTAAACCGATTACTTTTTCTGTCTAGGCGTGGTTTGCCTCACCTGACTCTGATTAATCTCGATTATCTTTTATTAACTCTCGTCTAAGCAATATGTGTAGTCTTATCGACTATATCTATGTGGCATTTTTTTGTAACATTGGTCCGGTGATTGTGTTAGGTGTTCACAAACTTATTTTTTGGGTCATTATGTTTATTGAGAAGTAAGACAAATATAAGAGAGTATTAAGGGTATTATTTTTAGGGTTGTCTAGTGAAGTAAGCCAAGCGCATAAAAACATATTATCGCGTAGTAGAACTTCTCAAACAACTTGTGGGGAAAAAAAAGGGTTCCAAGATTTCTAAAATAACTTCTCAAATTCTCAAACAATTTAATATTAGTTATGAGTCTATTAGAATTTACCAATTTCTTATAAGGTTTAAACACATCAAATAAATATTAAATATTGTGATATTGTATGTGAATTATAATGCGAAATCTCAGGATTTTGCAAGGTTGGTAGTGGCGGTGATGATCGTTCAAATAAAAATTGTCGCATCAAGGAACGTGCATGTAATGCATGAGTTGAGGCCAAGTTGAACAGAAAAATTACACCTGCTCATTCAAGAGCTAGGCCAACATTTCACCCACTAGTGTTTTATTTCCTATTCCCTACTATTATATTTATAAATTCACAATTTATTTAAAAATTTAAATGATATAAATTGAAAAGAGTATTAAAATTTGAAGGATATAAAAATTTGTTGTAAAATGATTTTTATGATAATGTAAAATTATTATATTTTGAATAAATTGAAATATATAGATTTTAACAGTATAAAAACTATGTAAATGAGTTTCAAAAATTCATATGCGGTGACTTCAAATTAAATAAAAGTTAGTAAGTAAGAATAGAAGTATAAATATTACAAATATTTAACTGGTTATGGACTCTAAATTGTTTTTCCTGTTTAAAAGAGTGAAAGCTTCTTTTCTTTTGTGTGTGTGCACGCGTCATGTGTTAATACTTGTATATTTTAAATTATAAAATTAATTTTCACTTTTCAAAATAAAATTAACTTGTATGCAAATATAAAACTTGTATATGCTAATTTGATTTTAATCAATACGATCCAAATTTATAAAATACTTATAAAAAATATTAATATTAAGTTTTATAATCTTGAACTTTAACATTACTCTAAAATTTTTGTAATAAACATGAAAATGTTCTAGTTTAAAATTTTAATGTATTTTGGCTCCTCCTATTCCAAAGCCCTGCGTCTGCCGCTGTGTATATGTATACAGACACGAGCTATGATTCATTCTTCAGAATCGTACTCTACGAACCATAACTCATTTTATTTTTTAAAATTGGGACAAAAAAACTAACAGTTTAAATGAAAACACCATTGAAATCGGAGGCACACAAATTTTTAATACTTTTTTGACGTGAACTATTGTTTTTTATTTATTTATTACGTTGAACATATTTTGTAGCATAATTTTATTATATTTTTGTGATGTTATAAAAATTATTTTACGGATCATCAAGAATTATGAAAAGTTAAAAATTTTCATATTTTTTAATCTCGTATCGTTCCATCTATAAGCATCTATAAGGTTAAATCTTTTAGATGCATTGCAAAAATAATAAAAATTTACTACAATTCACTTATAAAAAATAGACAATATTTCCTTGGACACTCTCACATTTATGTCACTAGATAAGCATAATGTTGAAAAGGGGTCGTCTCACCTCGAGTGCCATGTTGAAAAGGCTTCTGGAAGGCACTTCCACTATATATGTTTTTTTTATGGCACTACTATATTCACATCGATTCTAAAGTTAAGGATTAGGCACTTCTAGATCTTTAGATACTGTTCTACAACAATATGATTATTAGTTGTTCAAGTGAGAGATTAATGGTTAACTGAATTGCTAAAAGGGCCTCCGGTCAACTATTAGGAGGTAAGATCAATCCTCACGCAGAGCGTATTCCCACCACCCCCACCCCCACCCCACCTGAAGAGTGAATAAGAAAAAAGTAAGTAAAAAAAATAGTCACAAAATATGCTTTCACCGATGATAGTCATTTTTACTAAAAATACGTATGAATTATATTTTGGGCGTACATTTAAAATTAATTATTTTTGTATTTTTGTTAGCAAATTTTGATTTAAATTTTAAGATTGTAAATTTTGACAATATAACTACGGCACAATAAAAATTTAAATTTTAAGTCGAAAAAGACAAGATCTATGACCACCGAATCTTGGCTTTTAATTTTGACCATTAAATTTCAAAACATTAGGAGTAGGAGTTGGTGTTAGTAACCAACATCGGCCCACAAGAACCTGTGTAGCTATAAATTCTAACTTAGTAGAGTCGACCAAAGCAAATCGTTGAAAAATATATGTAGCAAAATGTTATTGACCCGTTTCAATTTAGTAATTGTCGATTATTTTAATATAGCCCATCATATTGCAGTAAAAGAATTAAAAGCTCATGAAAACATAATAGGCTATCGCAAGGCTATAGAAATGATAACCAAAATCGTATTTGGCCGAAGAAGCATCAGACAGATTGGGCAATCAGAAATGTTCATCAAAACAAGAACTCCACAAATTAAAAATGCCAAGACATTCTATTATTGCCATATAGTAGTCCTTTGGTGAGGTCTGTGTGCCATTTGAAATACATGATGCGGATTAAACGTTCTAACACAAACGCGCCTCGAATTAAGAAAACAAATATTTAATGAAATTCACACAAGAGAACCAAGAACAATTTATAGTAAAAACTTGATAATATTTTTCATTAATTTAAAGATAGCTCCCAACAACGTATCTATTATTTAATAATAGAGGAAAACCATAATTCTTGCTCAATTTGTACCGGTTGTTCTCCCATTGCTGAGCAGATAACTTCAAACTTTTATTCAGCATCAGCAGCTCTCCCTCTTCGCTGCCCCAGCCCTATCTACCTTTCTTTTGTATATCTAGTTAATCCCCTGTTCAAACTCAAGAAACATTTTCACTCTTTCATTATCGAACTCCCAAATTTCGTCCAATATTGTCTGATATCACCAATAAATCCAAAAAAATAGAAAGAACTCACAAGTATGTAGGCAATAACATAAAATGAAAGTCTTTTTTAAAATGTATTTAGAATAAAATAACATTAAGATCCGTGCACAGTAAGTAAAAGTTAATTGTTACTGATAATCACCACTCTAAGGATAAAAGAGTCATTGCCCATTGCTCTACTAGATAAGAATGAAATATGTCGCATAGTTGTTGTCTCTCCGATGTGCTAGCTGAGTATAAAAACTCTCCTATTGTTATTTTGTATTTTAGTGAGAAACAATGTAATCACTTTTCTTTCTCTGCAATACACCTTCCTTTCTCCATTTTTACATTTTCTGAACTTTCATTAATATAATGACAAATAATTAATTTTGTATAAGAAACTTGGTTTTATTAGAGTTCTGATAAATTTTACTTACAAAGTTTCAAATTTTTTGAAGTCTTTGAAATTGTATAAAGTTTTAGAGTTTTTATTAACTTTTAATCATGATATATAGATCCTTTGGTTTGTAGAAGTGCAAGGAAAGAGATAATGATATGGGTCAAAGAATCGTAAATCAAGTGTCCCAAATTGATTGGCTTATTCTACAGTTTGACAATAACAATAGCAGACAACTAATGTTCGACCCCTTCTTTCTTTGTTGATTTTAAGGCAAATGTTTTTTTTAAACTAAATATCGAGTTGGATTTTTTGAGATAAGTTGTTGGAAATTAAAGAAAACAAATACATAGGCTAGAAATTGTAAAAGCAATTAAGCATAACGAAGTATAACCCCGCCAAAAAGAAAAAGTGTTCAGAACTTTTTATGTGAAACCAAATATTCTATTTTTGCTAATAATGAAAAAAAGGAGAGATGAAAATCTCCATACCTTGGTATCTTTCTTTATGCACTAATAAACAAATCTCTATCTCATGGAACTCCTAAAATTCATAGATACAACACACAGCATCTCATAACCCTCATTTGTGTATCATTAAATAATCCAAAGCAGCTGATCACAAAAGTTTTTCATATAGACTGCAGTACATGAGTTTTACGGTATATAACAAGCAATAGATTCTCAGACTCATATATCACCTTTTCCAGAAATGAATTCATGTATCATAAGCTACAGATGTTGGAAGTAGTATATTGCTTTGAGGTGGAAAAGTGACACAATTTGGAGCATAACCAATTTCTTCCATTTTCATCATAAACTCCTCTGCTTTCTGAAATTTCCATTTTTTGTTTATAAGTATGTTATATTTCATTACATCAGGCTATGAAGAAGTTGCCTTTCTTTGTCAAAGTCACTTCTTTGCTAGTGCAATCAATGAGGCAATTGTAAACTGTAGTCAACTTTAGAAACTACATAATAGAAACACCCAGAGAATAACAATTATAAAAAAAAAAAAAAAAAAAAAAAGGGCGTCTTCTGTTTCTTATGATATTACATGTCTTCCAACAGTAATAATTCTCAACCAAAACCTGCTCATTTGGTGTAAAAGGTCCATTCTCAAAGAATGCTCCAACCACCAAATAGAGAAAAATAATACTCCGGATTTAGTCTTAACTCATTAAGCTCTTGTTCTTTACCCTTTTTGTTACTGATTTATTTTCATGACTTCTTCTTTTACCCTTTTTTACTGATTGATGAGAAAACTTAATTGAGTCAATTGTATTATAGGGTCTTTTTCCACAGAGAGACAACTGAAGAGACCCTTTTTAGTTTCGAAGGGTGAGACTGCGAGAGGAGATAATACCCCTCCTGACCATTTCCAATTCACGGGCCATCTATATTTATTTATCTATCAATCAATTTATTTATATTAATATATATTAACAATAATATTTTATGAATTAAATTAATTGAAGTGAACTTATTTTCAAACTAAATTACAATCAAATTAATCATAATATAATAAAATTAATTATTAATCTAATTTATATGATCAAATTGGTAATCACAAATAATAATATAATTTACTATGACTAATCAATACTAACTAAGTCTATTATAATATAAATTATTAATTAAACTAATCTATTCAAAAAAATAATTATAATTAAATCAATAATAATAAATTACCTGTGTAGTTCAAACTAGTTTTACAGTATTTTGATACAAAAATAATTTAGCTCAAGATTCGTCACGTACTGTAATATATTTTACAGGCTTGTATTCAATCTTCCCAAAATAAATTCACGTTTTGCAACGTATTTGGGAAGTAGTATCACGAGGTGGAACTTGGGAAACTCCTATCCTTGGCAACAAACTTGAGAATCATATTAAGCAACAAAGAATCTTGTCCTTCAGATTGTAATAGACACAACAGATTAGCAGAAGTCGTAGAATCAATTTCGAAACCCCTTCGGACCATATCCTCAAGAAGCGTCATCTCGTGACAAATTCATGTGCGTACAACGACAGCTATGTCAGTAACATCACGTTGTGGAGCTTGGGAAATTCCTATCCTTTGGGACGGTAGTAGATCCGACAGCAAAGCAAACGTAGTAGAATCAGATTCAAAACCCCTCCTGACCATTTCCTCAAGAAGCAACATCGCCTCATAACATTTTTTCCCCTTCAAAAATCCTTGAACAATTATATTTATAAGAGATAGAATTTGGCACGCAATCATGTTCTTCCATTTTCATTAGAAACTCTTTTGCTTGCTCAAATTGCCCTCCCATACAAAGCCCATTTATAATTACATCATATGCATGTAATTACATTAGGTTTTAAACCTTTAGAAGAAAGGCCATCAAAATGTTCCCTTGTTGTGTCAAACTTCCCTTCCCTGCTGGTAGCATTTATGAGGCAATTGTAAAGTGAAATATCAATATATAATCCCCTATTCTCCAATGAATGAAGTAAAGATAATGCTTCAGTAGTCTGACCATTTTTGCTTAGTCCGTCCAGAAAGATATTGCAAGTACACCGGTCAGGCACAATACCATTGGCTGTCATCGCATTAAAGAGCTCAAGAGCAGCTGCACAATTACCAAATTTATATATCCCATGTAATAGCGTGTTGTAAGTAATAACATTAGGCTTCAATCCTTTAGATTGCATTTCTCGAAAAAGATGCATTGCCTCATGTATTTTCTTTTTCTTGCAATACCCATTAATCAAACTGGTATATGTATAAGTATCAGGCACAATGTTTCCATCATTCATGACATCTAACAAACCCACTGCTTTATCCATTTTCCCTTGCAAACAATGCCCATCAATCAGGGCATTGTACGATACAACATCTGGATTCATACCTCTTTCAATCATGCTTTGGATTAAAAACTCAGCTTCTTCGATCTTCCCTTCCTTGCAATATGCATCCAACAATATCGTAAATGTATACTTATTAGGGGAGACTCCCGATGCACACATCTCTTTCCAAATTCTGCTAAAATCATCTCAACGACTAAAATTGCATAATCCTTGAATCAATGAACTGTATGTGACAACATTGGGCATAATTTCATTAGCAAACATGTCGGAGAAAAGGTTCAAGGCATGTACCATTCTATCCTTGCATAGACTGTCTATGACCGTGCTATATGACACTGTGTTAGGTTTACAATTACCTTTTTGCAGAAACTTGAGCAAACCAAAGGCATTGGTGGTGTTTCCAGTTTTGCAGAGACCATTAATAATTGTCCCATACATGACTTCATTTGGTTCACAAACTTTCTCCCTAATCAGTTTCTTAAATAATTCAACAGCCTCGGGAGTCCTATCGGCTAAAATCAGTCCGTTCATAAGTGTGCTAAAAGTATGCAAAGTCGGCAAACAACCGCGCTTGGAAAAGCTGGCGAAGATTGCAAAACCATAACCAACTTGATTCAGGTGGCAATAGCAATTGATTTCAATGGTCATGGTATAAGCATTAACGGAAGTCCCATGAAACTCATTTTCTTAAGAAAAAGAATAGCAGAATCATAATGTTTCATCTTGACAATAACACAAAGTAATTTAGTGAACTCAATGATGGAGGGCCTAGGTTTCATTTGGAGCATTTTGTCGAACAGGTTGTGGGCATCGTTAAGATTAGCAACATTGTCAACGTTAATCCAATGTCTCCTTGACACAAATTCGGATCCTGAGTTACTATAATTCATAGCTAAAGCTGCAGCAGCAGAAAAACGAAATTGAGAGAGAGATGTACCTTCATCGCGACCAAGAAATCTGAGCATCAGACCAACACTACAGAAAGCTTTTCTCGTACGGATCATCAGCTTACGTAGGAAGTTTCCGTGAATCGAATTGCGGTTTACTTACAAATCGCACCAATCTCCTGCGAACTGTCGTATGTTAGATACTCCAACTCCCAAAATTATCATTCTATCCACCTGCTCTTTGGGTGGATATAGAAACCGGAAGGGTCTCTCCGGCCGACGTGATTTGGTGTTCGTGCGGTACGATTAATTTTGAATCATTACCGTTAAGTTTATGTTACGAGGTTAACACATGTAATATTATTATTTATTTAATAAAATTATAACGAAAATAATAATATAAGATATCATATAATAACATAATATAGTAATATAAATTTTTTAAAAAAAATTCAAAAATATATAAACTGGATAATAATATTTTTTAAATGATTATATTGATCGATAATTTTCTGAATGTGAAATATTATTGGTGTCCAAAAGTTTTCATTTAATTCGCCTGGTCTTTGTCCACGGTCTGGTAAAAATATATTTTAATTCATTGTATTTGTTATTTTTTAGTCAACTAAAATTTGAAAATCTCATTATAAACCATTAAACTTAATTTTAGTTTTACAACATGTCATTTAATCAATTCTTAGCAGAATTCGTTAAAACCACCCTGATGTGATAATATTTTTTTAAATTTAATATTACGTGAATTTAAGTTGAACAATGAATTGGCTTAATGAATGTTTTTTTAAAGAGAAATATATAGATGCTCCATTGCACATGACTTGCAATCAAATAGATAACTGATTCTTTATATTCGTTCTTCATCTTCATCTCTAATTATTAACATAATCTCAAAATAATTTCTCAATTACTTTCACATCTATAAATTTTTCACATATATAAATCTCTCCAACGTCTCATTTGATTGAGCTTTGCATGATGGATTACAATTAATAATCGACAAAATCAGACAAAACCTAGGGCTTTGATCTAGGCTATTAAGTCAAGTCAGGCGAAACCAACTTAAATCTGCTTAATATTGGATCTAAGAAAATATTGCCACGTTAGCTTTTTTTTAATGGATTCTGACAAGAAATAGACAAAATGGGCCGTTGTAAAACTAAAATTGAGTTTAATGATTTATAATGAGATTTTTTAAGTTTAGTGGACTAAACCAAAAAAGTGACAAATGCAATGACTTAAAACATATTTTTATCTCTTTCGTCTAGGCGTTGAGCGATTCTATATCACCTATAGCCACCTAATACCTAAATCTGAGCCGGTTTGGAAACAATTGAGGTCACATGACTTATTAGATATTTTTAGAAATTAAGTGTTTGAAATAATTTATAATACTATTTCTTAGTCATATTATAAGTCCCAAAAAAAATTAGCAATAAATTATTACTTCTTCATTTTCACTTATTAAGATGTGAATTTTAACCAGTTTGACCTATTGAGAGAGAGTATCCCCATCCCCACATCAAAAGAGAAGGAGAAAAAAAGAGGCAAATGTTCTGAGAGACCAACGTTAGTTATTGATGTTAATTATTGGATGCAACAAAAAATGAATGTCACTAGATTATGGTGATCATTCCGTTAAAATCGAATTGAATTGTCATATTTGATTAAAACTAAAAATATAAAATCGAAATATCCATAATATTAAAATTATATTAACGTCCAAAAATTTTAAATAGTCCAAAATTGTAATAACCGCAATATTATTCGGTTATTATGGTTAAAATCGAAATTTTTAAATAATAGAAAAAAATCAAAAAAATTAATAATTAATTAAGGATCCTAAGCATATATGGAATTAGTACTTGAGGTTAGTGACATATTCCCTTAATCTTCCGATTAAAGTCAGTAGATTTAATGTTAAAAATAATATTATTAATGCATAATTACTACCGCAATGAGTTAAAAAACAAAATCTATAAAATTTGAAATGAAATCTCAAAATCTACTAAATTAAAATCATTTCATATTTCAATAAAACACAACGGGCAGTAGCTTTCAAAACTTAACATCGTTCAAAAACTGAAAATATTAATTAATTAATTTAATAATAAAATTTTGGTTATTCGGTTAACCGAATTAAAAAATTTCAATAACCAAATAGTAAACCAAAAATCATAAAAGAAAATTCGATTTTAACCGAAAAACCGAAATATTTCAGTTAAAAAAAATTTGGTTCATTTTTATTTTTCAGTTTTAACTGTTTTCTCCTCAGTTCTACTAGATGACACTCCAATAAACATTAACTTAATCATTAAAATTTTAGTTGGATATGATGTAACACTCAATATTACGATCTATTACGTAGACCTAACACGAACTTTACTAAAAGAAAAGAAATCTATGTAGCATTGCTCAATTACGTAGACCTAACAGAAAACAAAAGAAAACTTAAATTATGGGACTAATGTCTATTTCATCTTTAACATTATATTTTATTATATTTATAACTAAGGCTAGTGTAGACATTATTTCATGTAAATTAGTGTTAATAAAATTTTTATCAATTGTGGAGAGAAAAGTTACAGTATGTTACTGGATTTTATATAGAAATGAATAAAAATAATAGAATAGGACGTTTATGCGTTTCTTTGATGATGTTACTAAGTTTAATGAATTCGTTAATATTGTTACCTAAGTTTAGTGAAGGAAAAGAAAAGAAAATTTAAGTTATACAATAAATGTTTATTTTATCTTCAACATCATATTGTATTGTGTTTATAACATAAGACTAGTATAGACTTTACTGCATGGGAAGTATTGTTAATAATTTTTTTATTTAAATCTTGTCAAAAGCCAAAAAACTATCCAATTCTTTTTATTCAATTCTTTTCTTTTCTATCTCTAAAATAATTTGAACACAAAAAAAAATAATAGAAAACAAAACTTTCCAATTTATTTCTTTTCTTTTCTGGCCAAAAGAATCTCGGTAACACAGCATCAAACAAGAAAAGTACACAAATTTATATTCAATTCTTTCCTTTTCTATCCCTTAAAAGTTCAGTCACACCAGAAAAAAAGTTTCTATCCATTTCCTTCCTTTTCTAGCCCAAAAAAACAAAAATAAAAAAAATTCAGTAACATAGTGAAAGTGTTACAACAGATCTCACCTAAAAAGTATCTGTAACCTCAAGTTCAGCTCACCCTTATCAAATTTAGCATCTCAAAATAACATATTGCATGGGGTTTCAAGCTTACAATACCTTTGTCATTTGGGTCTCAGCTCACGCTTGATTTTTCTGTTTTGGCACAGTTCAACGATCTCAAAACAACATCAAAATAAACCCTCTTACCAAGGTAAAATCCACCAAACCTCAAAAAAAGGAAATTGTCAACTTCCTCCATTCTCCAACTAGCTATTTGACTCTAGGGGCATCTTATTGTACCGGAATTTCCAGAATCAAGTTCACCTCATCCATCTTCTGTCATCATATCCATTGCCCTCACCATTTCTCCGATTTCAACATCGCTGCTCGCAGCTGACATAATTCAGCCGATACCATGTCTGAAATCGCTGCTCGCAGCTGACATAATTCAACCAAGCCGATACCATGTAGCAGACATTCACAGTCAAGAGTCAAATAACGACCTCGGCACGAGGGAAAAACAGGACATGAACCTTGTCCACAATTCAAAACAGGACAGGAACCTTGTCCACAATTCTAGCGACGGCTCGACTACTATTCTTAAAAGTATTCGTGTCCCAGTCACAACTATCTTTAAATAGAACATATTAAGTTACCTCCAAAGTCACATACTATGACAACTTTCCAACCTACTAATAACACCTAGTATGATAAAGAAGAGCCTTACCACCTTGGCGAAAATATGATGACTTTGCGTCTGCATATGTACAAAAAACTATATAATATCACATCACTGAAAGGTCTCGTTCATTTACAATTATTCACTACTTCCACCAATGATCAGCAAAAAATGATATTATCGTGAATATTAAATTGAAAATCTAACTTAAAACAGCTGGGCATTACATCCAAAGATGTACCCCTAAAACTGGATAACTGAGAACTGAACCACAAATCCAGAATGCCACACAACACAAAGCTAATAAAAGACCAACCAAACCAAGCACAAATTAAAATAACTTACGACTCCAGACAAACAAAAATATTTTTGTCAATCACATGTAATATAGATCTCCCATTTGCAAAGATGTCCTAAAAGCCATTCCTCCCAGGAAACAAACAATATAGAAATGATGAGGAAATAAGGTATATAAGAGGACTACTTGGAAGAAATCCTTGGAGACATTAATTGCAAGTGAACTTCGTCATACGAAGCTTACGCATCTGCTTTAGATCTTATCAAGTTTTTCTGCCTTGATAACAGGGTTGGCCTTGGCAATAGCGTCACGCCCAGCAGTGCGGTAATCGAATGGGCAGTCATGTTTGTCTGAGTACCGATGTGTTCCACAGAAAAGGTAACCACAGCGACATTTAAACCCAGTCAACCCAAGCCGTTTCTTGCAAGTATTGCAGCGACTAGGACCCTCTTTTGCCTTTCCCTCATCACTCTCCACAGAACTTGAAACATTATGTGGTTGCAGAGAGACAACCTTCGACTCCACCGAATCAACTTGCATACTCACAGTACCTGCAGCAACAGGTTCTTTCTCACAGCCACTTGATGATCCATTAACAATATTCTCAATGGATGTTGCAGCAAGCTTAGCCTGCTCTTGTTTCAAAATCATGTCCTTGTGGCATTTGGAGCACATATTCATGGTGGCTGCGCTTCCAAAGAAGCCGCAGCTATTAATACACAATATAGGACCTTCAGGAGGGGCTTGGCATCCTGTCTCATCATGCTCCATTTATCACTTTTCCTGCAAAAAATAGGACTTCAAAACTGCAATACTGAAGTGGAATCCAATATTGATGGAGACTCCCCATAAGAGTACAATTCGGTTGTTAAATTACTCCATAAGTTTTATGAAGGCAAAAATAAATATGTTTTATAAATGCAAATATGAATAAAGCAATACATATCAAACATTGATACAGAGTAGTATTGCATAAAAGACCATTATGGTAGAAAATTGCTTGTCAATTAAAGATCAAAAATTTTGATTCACTTATCATTGGTCCATAAAATTTGGCAGTCACAGGTTATTAAGAGTTCCATTTATAAACAGTCATAAATAGAAACTGAAAGAACAAAATTTTGCACATACCAACCTATAATAGAGCACATATATATCATGACTAAACCAGACACAATATACGATTTTGTGAGCTGTGATTTCAAATACAGTACACTCAATGGATTAAATAATTAAATAGTATATCCTACACATGCCATTTATTTACAAGGGAAAAAATATTGACAAACCTATTCAAATCCCAAGAAAAACATACGGGTAAAGCTAAACATTGACGAGGAAGATGATGACGACAATATTACTGTTTACTATTACAACTGTACCAACAATAATGATATAATACTGGCCCTGCATTATTTTAGAATCTCTTTTAAAATCACATTAGATTTTTGCTCTATGCCTCTATTGAAAATAATCTTTGTTATTCGAAATAACAAAACAGAGAAAACTCAAACCTTAGGTGAATATCAAATATATCATAAATCATAATGCAAGAAGCATTACAGGATATGAGGAACTAAACATTAAAAGCAAAAAGAAGTCGGAATTCATATTGGTATTGCTAGAAGTTTATGCAGAGTTGGCTTTAATCATACGATAGAGAATTTACAAGAATTGGTCGTGTCTTATCTCATCTAGCAATATCATGTGTTATGATTTATGAATAACATCCTAATTAAAGGAATGAGTTGAAATTTTCATGAGAAGGGAAGAGCAAATAAATTGAATTCAAAATACCAAGTTTTTCCGAATGTCTACTTGAAAGTTCTTGTTGACCAAGGCAACAAAAAAGTTTTGTGTTGGTCAAGGGAATATTAGGTAGTTGGGGTCATATCCGAGTTACAAATGGATATGGGATAAGTCTAAGAGAAAGTGGTGAATTTCAGATATACTTTCCAGAAAGAAAGTTCTGTTAGATATTATATATATAGAGGAATGTAATTTCATCCCAACAATGATGAATTATACGATACCAGGGATTCTGATAAGCATTTCCTAAAATTCAATTTCTACCCATATGGCTCTATCTAAACTCATTCCCTTCCTTTTAATCTAAGTTTGACCTATCTTCTATCTTCTTCCTTTTTTCCCCTGAAAAAATCCTTCTATCTCTTGAACTTTGTTCAATATCGACTCACGACATTGCATATATCTATCACTATATGAGATATTATGTATGCATGCCCATAAAATGGAAGAGCCTCAGCTCCTCATATTCAAACCAATATTAAGCTACAAAATCATTACACAGGGCATTTGATACACAAAGTCTCAAAATTCATCATTGATCCTAGGAGTAATGACAAGAAACGGAAAAGGCATCCACAAGGGTAATTATATTCTGAGAGGAAGGTATCAGACGAAGTAAGATTCAGCAAGTATCAAAAACCTCAAGAGTAAAATAAATAGCATATAATGATGGTCATGAATCCTAGAAAACAGTTAGTTAAAAGGACAGCCGTTCTAGTTGCTGAACAAACAAACTCAATATACTGTAATCAGAGGTATTGGATTTGAGGAATATGATAAATGACTGAAAATATGAGAGCGCCCGGCTGATAAATTTTGTTAAGAATTTAATACGAGAACTTCTAAATTTATCAGCATAGTTCATCAGTATACTCTTCTAAAGGTCATCCTTGTTTTGAGCTCTAAGGCTTCTAGAGCATTAGGAATACAGCTATATAGTATTAACACAGATGATCATCCTGAAATTCGTAATTAGATGTAACTGTAGGTTCTTGTACAGGGGCTATACTAAAGAGTACATACTTTAAAATCTTCAAATGATCAACCTGTCTAACAAATTAGGGAATATTTTTTTTAAAGGAAATTGAGCCCCATTACAAGTAATGGTATATAATATTCAATTTGAACCACAATAAAACTTATGTCCCAGATAACCTAGAAAAATTATAACTTTCCGACCTTCGTTACATAATCCAACCCAGTATGAAAAGATTCAACAATTCCTTTATGATTTCCAAAAAATCACCATCTTTAAACATATGCAATCAATATACAAAAGAACTTTACATCAATTCCACGACTACCCATAAAATCATCGAGGACCCAGAACAAAATAATCAAGGGATTTATCAAAATTAAAATCATAAACCCTAAAAAATTCAAACACATCGCAAAAAAACACAACGGATCGATAAATTGAAAGGCCTAACCTGAAAAGCGTCTTCAACACGAATCCTTAAGGCCGATCTGACAAAGAAAAACCCCATATCCATCGATTAAACAGAGAATTCTCAATTCAGCATCAAAATACAAACGAACAAATCCGTCCACAAACATTAGATAGATGAATACGACGATTAAATCACATAGAGATGAGAAAACAGAGGAAATGATTGGATTAGATTCTTACCAAAGAGACAAGGAGAGCGTCTAAAAGAAATTGGTGATTTTAGGATTTGATTAATTTGATGCTTCGTGCTTTTAACCTCTTCTATCTTTATATAGGAAACCAGAGACAAGTTTTTATACTACTACTCCCATTACTTTTCCAATTTACTTTTTGGGTTTCCAATTCTCAATACAAAAGTAATAGGTTTCCTAAAATAATTATTTACTAGAAAAGGAAGCTGAGTGATTTTATTCGTATAAAATCCCAATATTTATATTATAATAATATTAAATTATATTATTATTTTTTGCGTCAAACTAATTTACAGATACATACAAAATTTCTCTTATTCTTAAATCTCTTTATGTATTTGTTTTTGAATGTGAGTAATTTTGTTTTATATAATACTACTAAGATTTATTGAAATAAAATAATAAATATAACCATTTAATATTTCTACCGGTCTAAAGTCTCTCACTTTTTTTCTCTCGTTTTGTTATACAAAGAGATATTATATTTTTCATTTGAGAAAACAGGGGTGAGAAATTTTAGGTGTTTGAAATTCTAAATTGTATTTTAAAATTGTTAAATGATCATATAGGTTTTATGGATTAAATTTATTTGAAATATGTATTTGTTGGGATTCCAATTCTCAAAATTTCAAATACCTGAAATTGTCGTTAAAATATCAATAAACTCGAGTCATGTTCAATTAGATCGTTTTCATTTAACTACTTATATTCGCATAGTTAAAGGGACAATTGCAAATTAGCGTGAGAACTTCATATATGGAAACCAGGTATATGACTTGTCAAATATCAAAATTTTAAAATTTCAACTGGTCAGCAAAGTCGGTTTGGCGAACTAAGCGGTTTAGTTAACTCCAGTAATTTCAGCGAACTTCTTTTGATTTTTCTCTTCGTAAAACTGATAATGAGCGACGAACTACGCATAAAAATCAACAAGTAAATTAAAACAGTTGATTGAAAAGCGGTTTAGATGTGTCATCCGCGGTTACATCATGTTATTTATGTTCTAATAGTTACTTATGTTCAAAGCCGTTAGGCAATTAGATAGTTACAGAAAAAATCGCCAACTTTGTATAACTCCCAAGATTGAGTACTGTAAATAGCCGATGATCACACCATTTAAATGGTCCAGAACTACATCCACAAATCCAACAATATGAAACCCTTACTTGTACATTTTCCTTAGTTTTGAGCCTTTTAATTTAAGCAATGTTTTAAATTCTGGTCTTATTTATCTCATCTCCTTAATTTTTTTTAAAGGAAAATTTCGTTTTTCTTCTTTCTTTAATGTTGAGTTTGTTTCCAAATTACATTTTTTTTATATTTTCATCTTTGATTTTTATATATTTTTTTAATTTTCATCTTTATTTTCGTTATTGAGGTTTGAAGTTATATTTTAATGAGGTTGACGATTTGGTGACCAAACTCTTATTTTGTACTTCTATTGCATCAACATGCTATAAACATATTCACATTGTTATTCAATCCCTACGTATAGTTAGGCAATCACTAGTCAATGTATTCATATTACACCAACAACTAAATATTGATTCAAATATATTATGAACTATCAAATCAAAAACTGCCGAGAGCTGTTTGCGTCTTTGTTCTGTCTGCTCTAACAAATATTGAAGGTGATTTTTTTATCTAGATAGTTTTTTAGGTTCTTGAGTAAATGCTTTATTTCACTTTCAAGAATGCATGTATTGTATTCATTTGAGTAAAACTTTTAATTAATAACATCACATATTCGTATATTTTTTTAGACTTGAGGTATGAGGTGAGAAAAAAACAAAATAGATATCACATAAGTATAAGTAGATGACTTGTTTATTTATTTCTCATAAAATAAAACAAAAGAATCAAAAAGATAAATAAATAATAATAATAATATCATTTAGACATTCTAAGTAAATGATATCATACAAAATCTTGGTTCACTTTAATTTTAAGGAAAAATATCAAATCACTCGCACATCATAACTATTTCAATTTACTGCTTTAATTTTTTAAAACTAATAAATGTTACTACTAAATCAACCATCTTTATTGAACAATCAAATATATGGAATGACATAAAAACACAGCTATAAATGAAATTATTCATCAAAATTTTGCCAAACACGCAAAGTAGCGCGCGCACACACATATATATATATTAGTTTGTATGTTAATATTAAGAGAATTATTATTTTTAAGATTTCTTTAAGTCTAATATTCTTATATATGTAATTATGTGTATAAGATAATAAAATTTTAAACTATTAACTGGTTCAAAATCAAAACTAAATAGTATTTGTTCTAATTCGAAGTCAAATTACATAATATTTAAATTTAAGCTAATTAAAATTATTTTTAACAATAATAAAAAAAAACTAAATTGACCAAATTAATATTTGATTCAACGGAGTTTGGCATTTCAGAATACATTCAACATCATACATATAATCACAAACGAAGATAATTAGTATCGTATTAATTTAATTCATTAAAAATGATCCATTGTAAATTAGAATTTTAAATTCTATTTATAAAAATCTATACAATCAATTAAAATTTCAAACAGCACGCAAGGCACATTTACACCTAAAGCTGACCCCACGTGTCAGCACCCCATTTCCCTCTTTCTCTCTTCCACCGGTTCCTACAAACATGACCGAAAAATATATGGATTGCCACTGGCCCCAAAACCCAATTTTCTCATTTTCATTACCTTCATCACATCTTTTAATAGCCTTTCTTTTCCTACTACAATGCTCTACCTTCCCTCTTCTCTTACTTGTTCACATTCTCTCTAATCCCATTTTCACTTTTCTTGATCTCTTTCTACCATTTCTTTCTTTCTTTTTGTCTTTTCTTGGGTTTCTTTTGAATGTGCTGCAACTATATCCAAGAGGGTATTGTGAAATTCGATCTAATTTGTGAACAGATCCAAAAGTTGGCATGTGGGTGTGTTTGTTTTCTTGTAAAATCCGAAAAATGGAGGGTTATATTCTTGCCTGTGAGCTCAGAATCATTTGTATTAGTACTGTATTTGTCTTTGAACCGAGAAATAGCTGTACAGCTGTCAATTTGCTGTGAGATATCTGTCATAAGTGGTTGTTTAGTTTTGGGAGCTGTTTATGCATATGATGTGTTTGATGAATGGACTGAATTTTTGAGTGTGGGGAGGATGATGGCTCCTGTGGGCACCGATGTGATGCCACATTGTGCCTCATTTGATGATGGATGCAGTAAGGATGGTATGTTTTCTGTGGAAGTTGATGATTGTGAGGATTTAAAAGGTTCATGCCAGGTGAAGATTGGGAAGCCTCCAAGAAATGATTTGCCTGTCATGCGGCATTGCATCAGCCAAGCAATGTTGTCAGGCTCCTCTGAATTGGTGGGTAAATTTCATTGCTTGTTACCTCTTGTGATTTAGGATGTTCTCAATTTTGATCTTGCTTGAAAATGCCTTGTTTTGGGTAGGGAATGACTATTATCATCCATTAAATTGTTTTCGACTGATTCATGATAGAGTTGGTATGATTACTTGCTGAAATTCAATGCTGAACTTGTTTACTCAGTGGAGTAATTTCTTGTAAATATTAGTTTAGTTTATGGATTATTTATATGATATGTTCAAATGAATTGCTTGAAGAGTTGTTGGATTTAATGTTAATTTGCTATAATAGATAACTTATGAGAGTAGTTAGTTTCCCTTGGAATTTAATGAATACAAATTACTGTCCTAAGTAAATTTACATCTCGCCCTTATCATGCTCTATGTATGGTTGCTTTCACATGAATCTACATCTTGGTCAAGATTTAGTCCATTTAAATCTACTCTTTGAAGTGAATTTTGAATTAACATTCTTCGTGTATTTCTAGGAATGCCCTGCCGAAAATACGGGCTTCACTTCACCACCATGTGAGAATTCTGAGTTTCAACCCGTGTTTCGTTCTGGAAGCTGCTCTGAGATAGGACCAAAACCGTATATGGAGGACGAGTACATTTGTATAGATAATCTTCGTGAACATCTTGGAACTGTTCACACTTTTCCATCTCCTGGAGCCTTTTACGGCGTAAGTAACTCACTTTCGCTACTATTTATTGTGAACTATTATTTTGTCAAGCAAAATATTGATATTTCCAGTTTTGAGGACCCGCTAACTATTCATGTGAAGAGAACCTTGTGGAAAATTCTCCTTTTCTTTTGGAAGAAGAATTAAATCCCTCTATTCTTCCTCGATCGCAATGACTGAGACTTTGATTTCTAAGGGTTAATTTTACCAAATCAAAATACGTACATTTAGTTCATTGGCGATTCCTGATACCATTAATGAGATACTTCTCAAATTCAACTTATATTCTTACTTGTAAGTCATCTAAATAAGTGACTCCATAGTGAATGGCTATAGTTCGCTTTGACTGAATGCTGAGTGCTGACACTTCTTGGACACTTGATTTTGGGTCTGACACTAGGTGAAAATGTTCCACAAACTTACTTGTGAGTCAGTTTGTTGACAATTGTTGGACACTTGATTTTGGATCCTTTACAAATGTAGAATTGCTGAATATAAACAAATATAGTTTGATATTTTGATACTTGCTATAAACATTAGTAGCTGAATTTATGTATACTTTTGTTCACATGGGGGAAGCTTACGTCTTAAGTTGTTTTGAAATAGTACAATTTTGCTATGTCTAACAAGTAAAACAAGATACTAGACATAGATTTTAGGAGTTTATGCACTAGAGGAACATAAGCCCTCACATTTAAGTGGTGGTCATGTTGTGGCTACACATCACATCAAGTTTCAAGGAAAAGTATTCACCTATCATGGAGAAATATTACTTGTATTTAATGCAGCTTAATATATCAACAAAATTTATTTCTGTCAGACTAACCTCTTGTATTTCCATCTAATACTCCGTGTTATTTAGGATCTAGCAGCTGGTTTTTCTCTTGGATCCATGTTAATACCGCGTACTGCTTCCTGTGCTTATAGTAGTGATTTGTTAGCCATCTTTTATTTCCTGCATGAATGTGTTGTAAGATAGGTTGTGCGTGTAAAATATATTCAGGATGTGTTCCTCCTTCCCATTGGGTGATGGGTTTAATTGCAACAGTATTTCGAAGATTTAACAAGCTTTAATATATTATGCTGATGAGATGATCTTGTTAAGATAAAAAATCAGTTATTAATGATAAAAAGAAGAAAAAACGGTGAATGCAGCAGAGCATGAACTTATGAATTTTCACATTCTAAGCAACACCTAAAGGTAAAGATGTCACAGTAAGGAGCATCTAAAGCAACGGTCGAAGAGGAAAAGACTGACCCTCATGTTTAATGTCTGAAGTATTTGGGCTAACATTTTCCTGATATGGTTTGTTATTATTTACTCTTCAGGTGTTTGATGGACATGGTGGCATAGATGCTGCTTCATATGCTAGCAAAAACATACTTATGTTTATCGTTGATGATTCTCATTTTCCATTTGGAATGAAAAAAGCTGTCAAAAATGCATTCGTGAAAGCTGATCATGAATTAGCAGATAGTAAATCTCTGGATCGTTCCTCTGGCACGACTGCTTTGACTGCCCTTGTATTGGGAAGGTGAGATCCAAGATGCATTAAGTTGATATTGTTCATAATTCATTTACGTGGTTGATGCAAAACTGAAGTGATCAACATAATTGTAACTATCCTCTTGCACACCTGGGCTAAAAATATCAATAAAGCTCATGAAAACAAAATGTACCATTGTCTCCTCAACAGAATGAGACCAACTGAAGAACATATTGGGCTCAATATAGCCGAGGAAACCGATATAAAATTCAGCAAGACACAGTAAGCATTAGATCGCCCTTGCTTCTGACTTAAGTAGGCGAATTAACTTGGTTTGGTTTTCAAGGGGTTAGAGACCAGTCAATTAGCCACTGCCTTCAGCCACTGCCTTCAGAGTCTTCAACTGTTTTATCCTTTTATGAGTCTAAAGCCACAATATGGACTACTTTCCTATATTTACCATGCGTCAAGATGAAGCTTTAAATCTCTGGTTCCTATATAAAGGGTGATTTGATCGTTAAGTCCAATGAGAAGTTCAGAATCATGTAACAATAAGACTCTTCTAGATAAAGGTGCCACATGACAAGCAATGGTCAACACTATTACAACAGATATCTTTATATTCTAACTAGGGCAGTCCAAACATGCAGAGTGGTTATGAAAGGATACTAGCTCTTAATATATGACTTGTCTTTGGGGCTTGATTATTAAGTGACGTTATGGAAGAGATTTCCTAATACACCCATTAAGAAAGTTTCTGGTTGTCCAAAGTTTAGATGACAGCAGCAATCCTATTAGTGTCCCTGATGTATCATTGTTATTGGCTGATTCTCGCTCCATTCGTCTCCGTTTCTTGTTTTGTTCCAAAATTAGAGATACATTTGTAATGTTAGATTATAAAGTGACGTGATATTGTCGTAGTCGTTATATATAAACTCTCAATTGTATTATCAAACTCAACAACATCAATATCCTATAGCCTTTATCCCAAGCTAGTTAGGGTCAGTGATCAATGAACCCATATCAATAAAGTAAAAAGAGATTTAAGGGAAAAATAAATAATCAGTAAGAAGGAATAACAATTGAAAAAGGAACTTATATAAAGTGAAAAAATTAAAGCTAACATAGATTAGTGTATATTGTAATTATAAAGTTTTTTTTAGGGACTGTATCTCTACTTTCGGAATTGAGTATTATTATTTGCCGTTATCATTAATTTTAGTAAATCCTCTCATCTAACATTATGTTTGTATGTAATTATCAGCTATCCAAATCTTCTATTAATTTTTTCTTGTATCATGAAAAGTGAATCTTCTATTGGAATGTGCAACTTACTGCAGGACAATGCTAATTGCTAATGCTGGTGACTCTCGAGCTGTGCTGGGTAAACGGGGAAGAGCAATTGAACTTTCTAAGGACCACAAACCTAACTGCAGCTCTGAGAAATTGAGAATTGAGAAGTTGGGAGGGGTCATTTATGATGGCTATCTCAATGGCCAGCTATCAGTGTCTCGTGCCCTCGGAGATTGGCACATGAAAGGTCCTAAAGGTTCGCCCTGCCCCTTAAGTTCTGAACCGGAATTGGAAGAGGTTATCTTAACTAAGGAAGACGAGTTCTTAATAATTGGTTGCGACGGGCTCTGGGATGTAATGAGCAGCCAGTATGCAGTAACAGTTGTGAGGAAAGAGCTAATGCTACACAATGATCCCGAAAAATGCTCTCGGGTTCTAGTTAAGGAAGCTCTTAAACGAAACTCCTGTGATAATCTGACAGTTGTTGTTGTCTGTTTCTCGTCAGACCCTCCCCCGAAAATCGAGGTTCCAAAATCTCAGAGAAGGAGAAGCATATCCGCCGAAGGTCTGGATCTTCTAAAGGGAGTCTTGAGTACTAACTAACAAATGAAAAGGGGCTTTACGTACGGATATCACAGTTGTTGGAGGATTCATCTGAAGTTCTACAGCCCCTTCTGCTGATATTGAAATTGGCAATCCTGTACATCTGAGATTTTTCGTAGCTGTTCGTTTGAAATTTTTGAACATAAAGTGTTCCTTGTTTGCTGATAGAAGTTTGTATAAATCTTGCTCCTTGCACCTAGTATATGAAATTTTTGGTTATACCTCTTACATGAAGTGATACAGGTCTCAGATTTGTGTCGGACATTTTAGATTTCAGTAAATTACATTACACGGTTAAAATATATAATATTTAAAATTTAAGTCGAAATAAACAAGTCATTATTTGTTAAAGAAATGTTATTATGGATTTTTGAGTGAGTAATGTAAAATAAGATCTCATAGCTGACAGAAGGCTGAATATGTAGTAGTAGTTTGGCTTATTATTAATTAGGCTATTAAGCATTAGCTAATGTTTTAGAGTAACGCATGGTTTAATTGTCATGTACAGATTTTAAGGAAAATATAATTATCAACTTTCTCGTAATATCTTTATAGTTTGTCATTTTTCAACCACGTTTTATCTTCGGGAATTTTTAATTTATTATAAGTGTTGTATATGAAATTTATGAAAAATCAAGATAATCCAAACTTCCTACCAGTAAGACCAAAGGAGAGGAAGATGTTGTGAATCTTGTGATGAAAAAGGGTAAAGATCCGATCTTTACATTTTGTGATGATAATTATAAATTTCTGTATTATTTAAATAATTAAATATTTTATATTCCAATTTTTATTTTGTTTTGCTTTTTAGTTTATTGGATTTGGACGGATCAAAATTTGGTGATAATTATAATATTAAAACATTTTAATGTGTAATAATAATTATATATATATATATATATATATATATATATATATATATATATCATCTCCTCGCGTAAGGAAGAACTGCCGTATTCCATATGGCTTCTTCTTCTTTCTTTATTACAGATTATAGAAAAAACAAATGAACTGCTGGCACATTTCTCTTTCGCTTCCCACATTATTTGTATTATTATTATCTTGTGCTAATAGCAAAATAATCCGCCAAGACAAGTGGATGTAATTAATATGGATAACGTGTCAAAATTAGGTGCACAAGCCGATCGAGTCATTCTTTTTCATTTCAATTTGGCAACTTGGATGGTGATATTCCACGTGCTTTAAAAAATCAGACATTATTATGATTTTTCTAATGAAACGACTTGATATTTAAGTTTCAAAATTAATGTCACAAATTGATATAAACATTAGAAGTCACCCCTCGATTCCAATTGACTTCGTATGTATAAAAAGAAAGAAGACAGTTTAAAATATCATAAGTTTACCTATATATTAATTAGTTATATAAAATTAAAATGCTTGAACTGATTATTTCTCGTCTCCTCCCTCTTTAATTATACAATCAAATACAAGTCTTGTGCTTCTTGTATCTTGTATTTTCTCTCTCTTATCTTCCTCTTATTTTGAACACAATATTCGGATCGAAGAAAATTCTCTATCATTCAAATTTTTGTATTGTTACAAACAATTACGTATGACATTTTTTTACAAAAATAATATAATAACCTATGTTCATAAAAATAACATAGCATATTTGTTCCATCTTAAATTTTAGAGATTATAAAATTCAAATTATACTATTAAATGTAAAATATTTAAAATTTAAATCAAAATAAACAGAATAATAACCAAAACTATTCATTATCAACAAAGAGATAAGATACATTAAAATCCCAATAAACTCATGTTTAAACTTTAAAATAGGAAAACCAATGATATAACTACCAAAAGACTAATAAATTATTTTTTCAGTTTAATTAGTGATGGATTTTTATTTTTTTGTCAACGAAAATAACTTCCAAAGTGGTGGACGAGTGTCTGACTACTGTTTTTTTTAATAAAAACGTGTGGCAAAAATGGACTGCTTATTGGAAAGACCAAGACCTCTTAATTTATTTATTTATATTTATTTTAATAAACACGGTCAATTGGTCATTTCGATTAATTGGATAACTTTTGTGAGATTTTTATAACTCGAGATTATTCAGTTTTATAAATCCGGTTAGTGTCTTAAATAATTAACTTGTGTTTTTCTACTATATTTATTTTGACAAAAAAAACTATTAACTAAAATAAATTCAGATAATCATATATTTCCTCCGCTTTATATTAAGTGACATTGTAACTATTTGCATACATATTAAGAGATTTTATGTTAAAATTTTGATAAATTTACGTTTTTATCCTTCGTTAAAATCTTATAAAAAACTATAATTATGTTAAAAAAGATAACGTGACACAAATAAAGAGAATGTGAGAAAATATTATTTTAATTGCATTTAAGGATAAATTAAAAAATATAAATAATAAAATTTTAAAAATATATAAAATATCATTTATTATGAGAAAAAGATTTAGACTCTACGATATTATAAAATGGAGGGATTACAATTTATTCTTTTTCTCGTGGATATTCAAAAGACAACTTATTGAAAGTCGATAAATCCGACACTCTCTGATATCTAGGCCCGCTGACAGTTTGACACTTATTCAAATTTTAATTTAGTGTCAACATTAATATTTATACGAATTTTAATTTAATGTCAACATCAGTACTTCTTTGTCCTTTTTTATTTTATTATTTTATTTATAATTTATTTTTTTACACGTGTTATTTTATGTGAAAATTTATATATATATATATATATATATTAAAATTTTATTTTATTTTTTATTTAAAATAATTTTATTTATTAATTTTTAAAACATAAATAAAATAATTAACATATATAAAAATTACCTAAAAAAACGTGTAAAAGAACCAAGTAAATAGGGAATGATGGAATTAGTATATTACTCCTATCTTAATTAGTTACTTCTCAAAATATGAAAGTTGAGAGAATGACAAGAACATGAAATAAAAGAAAATATCTTTCCTCAAAACTATATATAATCCGACTTCATCTCCATTTTGTTCTGATGTTAATATCTATCCAGCCTCTCTTATCTTTGACCCGTCAATCCTTTTGAAATTTCTCCGATCCTTCTTCTTCATCTTTGTATTCCCTTCTTTTTCTTCTAAAATTGTCGTCTGTAGAACTTTGAACTATTTTTAGAGCTTCAATTTCTCTACAATTTGATCAATTTCTCAATCAGATTCAGCTGAATCAAAATGGGTTTTGAGAAAAATGAAGAAGCAACTTCATCTTCTTACACAAGTCAATTACCCAGAGAAAATTCTCCACTTATCTCCAAACCCCACCTTCTATCTTCTCCTTCCAAGACATTCGCCAACGTTTTCATCGCCGTCGTCGGCGCCGGAGTCCTCGGCCTTCCTTACACCTTCAAACGCACCGGTTGGGTCATGGGATCTCTCATGCTCTTCTCTGTGGCCTTCCTCACTTACTACTGTATGATGTTGCTTGTCTACACGCGCCGCCGCCTCGAATTCCATCTGGGATTCTCCAAAATCAACTCTTTCGGCGACCTCGGCTTCGCCGTCTCCGGCACCGCAGGTCGGGTCGCCGTCGACGTCATGATCCTCCTCTCCCAAGCCGGATTCTGCATAAGTTACTTGATCTTCATAGGAAACACTTTGTCTTATCTTTTCAATTTCTCAGAGGAAAATTTAAACCCCAAAATTTTAGGCTTTCCGGCGAAATCGATTTATATTTGGGGTTGTTTTCCTTTTCAATTAGGTTTAAATGCAATTCCAACACTTACCCATTTGGCCCCTTTGAGTATTTTTGCTGATGTGGTTGATCTTGGGGCCATGGGTGTTGTGATGGTTGAAGATGTAATGATTTATTTGCAGCAAAAGCCTGTTTTACAAGCTTTTGGTGGCTTCTCTGTGTTCTTCTATGGTTTGGGTGTGGCAGTTTATGCATTTGAAGGGGTTGGGATGGTGTTGCCATTGGAATCAGAAACTAGAGACAAGCACAATTTTGGGAAAGTCTTGGGCTTGTCAATGGTGTTCATTTCTTTGATGTATGGTGGATTTGGGGTTTTGGGTTACTTTGCTTTTGGTGAAGAAACCAAAGATATTATCACTACTAATTTAGGACAAGGATGGTTGAGCTGTTTTGTGCAGCTGGGGTTGTGTATGAATCTGTTCTTCACATTTCCATTGATGATGAATCCAGTGTATGAGGTGATGGAGAGAAGATTTTGTGAAGGAAGGTACAGCTTGTGGATGAGATGGGGGGTGGTATTGGGGGTAAGTTTGGTGGCACTGTTGGTGCCTAATTTTGCAGATTTCTTGTCTCTTGTTGGAAGTAGTGTGTGTGTTGTATTGGGATTTGTGTTACCTGCTTTGTTTCATTTGATGGTGCACAAAGATGATTTGGGGTTAAAAGGATGGTTATTAGATGGAGTGGTTGTGGTTATTGGTTTGGTTATTGCAATTTGTGGAACTTGGTCATCTTTATTAGAGATATTTGCAGCCAAATCTGCTTGAAAAAACTGCCATCTTACTTTGAAATTTGCATAGGCAAGATGTCTGTCCCGAAATTTATTTATTTATTTTCACTAAAATGGGCTGTTTGTTTCACTCCATTTTCTTGATATGGGGTTGAACACTATGGAGTAACCATTGCTGTCCGGAAGGAAAATTTTATGCATCCATGTAATATTTGTTATGAAAATTATGAGTTTGTTTTGGCTTGGAAGGATGCATTGTTGTGTTCTCTTAAGATTTAAATAAACATTGCAATGGTGATATCAGATAGTTTTTCTTTTATTTGAACCTTTTGTCTAAAGGTTTATGGTTCTTTCTTGTCAAAACAAAACAAAATCTCATTGTAATGCGGATAATATTGATGGGTGGTGATGGAATGTATATTTCATATTTGAAATATTTGTATTTATCTGATGTGTTGTTATCTATTATTAACATAAAGTTTCTTAAATGAATCTTCATTATCTCACTACTATCATTAAGTTCATTATCTCTAGTGATGATTTTTTTTAATCATAATCATCACTGCTAGACATATTTTTAAATAAATACAATATACAAATATTGATGATATTATTAGAATATATAAATTATTTCAAAAATATATAATAATAATCATTATTATTATTATTATTATTATGTATTCTGCAGCAAAGAGATATTAAATTTCATTTTATTTTTTGGTTATGAATTGTATGGAAAAATAATGCGATTTTTTAGAGGACTTAATTATATAAAAAATCCTATAAACTAATCATTTCTCCACACTTTGATTTGTGATTTATTTTTTAACATGTAAATCTTTGAACTTTAAATATGTCAAAATCACACTTTGATTTGTGATTTATGCTTAATTAAAATCAAAATAATATTTAGGTGATTGTTTAATTATATATAACTAGCTATTAACTCCGTATTACATACGAGAATTGAATTTTTTTTTAAATTTTAATTATATAAATTTCAAGTAAGGTTGTTCAAATAATTTTTTAATAATTTTATTTTCTTGTACTTAATCTACTTTATTAAAAAGAGTGATATGCAAATATTTATGTTTGTTTAACAAACTATATTATATTTTTATAATATTTTTATTAAAGTGGTATTTTTTAAAATCATTTGTCATTGTAATCGTCTTATTTTATAATTGAAATTTTTATACAAATTTTATGATTAAATTTATGTAATTTAGAATAAAAATATAATATTATATATGTTGAGAATTAAAATATAATTTTTCTTGTACCATTTAATAATCAAATTTTGGCTCTTCTCCATAATGTATTTCCATCAAATTTTCTCAATGCATCATATAATTTGAATATAAATTATTTTATATAATTGTAACCATACTAATGAATAGAACATGAGAAAAAATAAGATGGTGTGTCAAGTTTCACACAATTTGACTATATAAAATACATGATTTCAACAATTCAAAAACAATTAAATCTAAACCATTAAAATTATGTTAAATTCTCACTATTAATATGAATATGTTTTATATTGTCAATTTTGAATTATAAGATTTCAAAATTTTATTTTGTGTGAAATGAAATGTATCTCTAATTTTAAAATTGAGAAAATAATAGATAATTTTATAATACAACTCGTAGAACAGAAGAAATCCTATAAATTGAACTATAAGATTCATGGTTCGCTTGATCTCATGGTTATTAATATTTAATATTAATTAATTTATTAAATTGTATAAAAAATCTAAACCTATGTTAAATTTTGGTGAAATAATGTTTTAAGTTGAATTTATGATTAGATAAAATGACAAGTAAAATTAATTTTACACTTTGTAAATATTAAATATGAACCATAGTTATGTAGAGTTTCGGTACGTATGCAGAAAATATTTTATATCATAAATAAGTTGATGCTAATATTTAGATAAAATAAAAAATTTAGAGTGCTAATTGACATCTTTTATAAGTTAGGATGTAAATTAAAGTAATAAAATAAAATTTCAGATAAAAATAGCAATATAGTCTCAAATAATGCATATGCAGTTAATTCTCATTTTTTTCTCACTTGACCCTCATTTTTTTCTCACTTGACCCTTTATGTATATGTGTGTGAGTGTGTATATATATATATATATATATATATATATGTAGATTTTACTTTTTGTTGTTATGAATACTATACAAAACATATTCTAATGATACGAAAAAAAATAACGTTAGAAAAATAATGGAATATGTAATTTATATGAGTTCTTATTATGTCTAATCATAGATTTTATAACCAAGGAAATCGAATATATTTTGAAGATACATTTTTCTTTTATATAATTATATAAACAATTTTATAGACCCCTAAACTTGATATCGTTACTATCTTTACACATACTTTCATTATTTTAACCAACGCATGGTTTTTTCTTAATTAGATTTTTGTAGAACATGTATTATGTTTGAAGGGCGCTAAGGGATTGGTGCTGATAAATCTACGATTAAAATTTTAATGATAAAAAATTTGTTATATTTATTTGTGTAATTTATTAATATTCATAATATTTCTCTTGAAATTATGTTTAATACAATTGAATAATTAGGTCCGATTAAAATATCTGTATAGTTCTGAGTCTGAATTTTATGCCGTGCAATTTCCACCACACCAATATGTTTATATAACAAGCTAGTACCCATGATTATTTGATTTGCTGCAAAGGGATATTGCACGTACTAGCTACATAGGAAACGGAAATGTTGGATCCATTCTAATGCAATATTGGCAGATTTTTCATAGATTTTTAATATTGTATATTTGTAGGAATATTGGTGTGTTTTATTATTTTAGAATATATTTTAAATAGTTTTTCACGATTCTAATGTTTGAGTTGGTGCTATGTAGTTTTATTTAATTTTAGAAGATTGAAGGGGTTTGAATTGCTTTTATTTTTCTTTGAGTTGAGTTCTAATCTACGATTGAAACTTTATTATTTCAAAAATAAAACATATTTACGACATTCGTATTGTAGAATATTTTTTTAAACTTGATTTGTACTCCTTGAATAAAAGTTTTCATAAAACAATAAATATATTAATTTAAAATTTGTGTATACAGTTTTATTATGAACCGAGAAAACGTACATCAAAAATTTTGACATGAAAGTTTACTAAATCCTGTTAAAAAAAAATAACTTTACGACGTTGAGAACTCAAATTTATTAAATGTCACTGATAGTAGTTGTCTCACATCTCTATTGTATGAGACATCAACATATAATTAATTGAAACTAGCGATGAAGTCCGTAGTTAGGACGCCCGATTCTAATTTATTTTTAAAATTTTATATTTATCTTAATTTGTTTCTTATCTATTTATATACAGTTGTATTATAATTTAATATGTAACTTATTTATTTGATGTATTTTAATATATATTTAATATTTAAATTATTTGTAATTTGATTTAAATATAAGCAAAAGTTGTTAGTACATATATTACATTTTATTATTTTTGTAAGTATGAATTTTTGTTTTAATTTTGTCACAATTTAGGTACGATTAATTTAAAGTTAGGCTTGGTATATAATGTCTATTTAGTTTTAAGAGAGATATTATACTTTGGATCATCACTTATTTTACAAATAAATATAATAACTATAAATTGAAAGGAAAAGGGTTTCTATATATGATTTAGCATGCAAAAGAAAGTTATATACGAGTGATTTATAACGACGTAAGATATATACGTATGTATATGTGTGTATGTACGTTAATAGTTTTTCTCAAGAGATAGGTAAAAAAAAATTCTTATGAATAATTAGTTTTGGCAGTTAGCCAGTCACTCTGCTCATTCACTCAATAACATTACCATAATTTAACTTCTATTCTTTTCATACTTTTATTTATCTTTATTATTACCTTCCCTCTCCCTTTATTGGTTCTTTCTTCTTTCGTTTTTCCTTCCTTAAATTTATTTTAATTTAGTTATTTTAATTTTTACTATTATTTTAATCTTATAATTTATGACAAAAATATTTCATCACAAAACAATTTACATTCTAAAGTACTTTTATAGATTAAATTAATTTTTAAATTCAATATACCATAAAAAAAAAATTAAGTCAAACTGTTTTTAGTAATTTCGAAACATGATAAGTGATTTTTTCTTAAATTACTAATAATTATTTAAAATTATAACTCACAGATGATGGAAGGCATTTTACTATAATTATGTTGGGTAAAATAGAGAGCATAATGGAGTTCTATTATTATTATTGTTATTGTTATTGGTTCAATGACGTGGCTTGTTCAAATTCATGTAGTATGACTATTGCAACCCTTTTTTTTATCCACTATATTCTTATTTTTATCTTTAAGTTATGTACAGTTTAAGATCTGGTTTCATGGCCTCTGTACAAAGGATTTTTCGTTAAATAGATCTTTAAATGATTATTTGAGTTTCTTCTCATTTTTATTTTAAACAGAGTTAGTTTAGATATTATTTGTAGATTCAAAGATCGATTAGAAATGAAGGATTCCAAGGTTTACAATGTCTTGTTTTTTCTTTAGTAGAAATTTTTTTAAAATTATGTAATACATCTCATTTCTTTATAAACGAAGATATAATTTGTGTTCTAAATTAAAGCCTTCTCCATTCCTGCAAAATAAAGTTTCTAACGATTTTCAATTTTCACATTTGGGGTTTATCTTTTCTAGGCTTAAACTATTCTTGCACGATGTAAAGTTATCATAACTGGATCAGACCGGTCGGTTGAACCAATCAGATCATAAATAGTTATTTAAATCAGTACGGTTCACGAAAAATATCGGATAAACAAAAATATCAGAGCGAATAGAAAGAAACGGATGATTTTTTGATAAATAGGTGAACCGGGTGGTTTTTTTAAAAAATCGGACTAATTTTTTAGATGACAAAATGTTTTTTCTTAGTTTAATTTATATCTTTTAGTATATATCGAAATTAAACGTGTACTTCACTTATTAACATTACTATACTATAAATTCGTTAGAAATAAAATTTAACATTTAAAACATAAATTTTTTTTTGAAATAAGCAAATAATAATAATCAAAATTATTTTTTTATCTCGTTAAATATTGCACAGTTTGTAATATTTTATTTTCTATGGTCAATGATTAGTAAATAGGCTCATTTATATATTTAAAATATAGTAATACTATAATTTTAAGCATATACAATTATATATATATATATATATAATAAGGCTCAAACGATTCAATCACCAGCTTAATCGGTTGAACCACTAAACCATTAAATCAATCTCTCGACCCAGTCGAGGTGGGATGTGGTTCTAATAACTATGACAAGATGTTGGGTATTTTCTTATAGATATGTTGGAATGTTTAGTATGATCAATTGGAACATCAATATTATGATTATATATTTATGTATCTTTGAAGGCAATAACAGATTTTTCCCTCATTCGTTAGGAGATATATATACATGTATATTTTTAGCTTAATTGTTAATGCGCATTCATGAAAAAATACCTTGGAAAATGAGCAATCTAGGAGTATGTATATTCTTTGTGTTAATAGTAATTCTAGGAATATTATTTTTAGAATACATCATTTCTTGGTTGTTGCATATAATAATATCAAGGATTTATTCTATTTTATTTTCCATATTTTTCCACCTATAAAATAAGTTTCTTTTCGTTTTACCGTCCTGCTCGTTGTCTGTAATTTTCATATTCTCATCTCTATAACTACAAATTTTTCTTGAGAAGATTTCTACAGTATATCTTCTTTGCTTTGGTGAAGATTATAGAAATCATATAATTGTTTGTCTTATAATCAAAATATATATGACTCCATATTTACCACAACTGAAGAAAGTTATCGGTTTATTCGAAATGAAATATTTATGGAGGTGGTCAGTGGAAACACCTACAGATAAAAAGTATTTCTGTTTGAAATGAAAATAAAATGCAAGTAATAGATTCGATACCCTATCATTTTGAGTTGTTCTTTACGGGGCTCTTGTTCTGCCATTTCTTACAATTTTTCTTCAATTGTCTCTTTGCTTTCGTTCGCGATACAATATTAATATTTATTTCCATACTGAACGTGTGCATTGATATCTTCAAGCTAAAATCACAAATCTAATTGCTTTCAGAAACGGATGAAGAATCATTAAAATAAAGAACTCATAGGAATTAAAGTATTATCAAATGTGGTGTGAAAGTTATTTTTATAACGCACATGATTTACGATTTTCAATTTTTCTTTAATATATCATTAAATTGAAATAACTCAAAAAATGAATATATAACACTATATAAACATCAAAAGAATTTAGTAAACACAAAGTTCTCATACCTTGGGGGTGGGGGGAAGCCGTTGGAAATAAGACATCGATAAAAATACTAAATAGCGAACAAATAGATAATTACTATTATTATAATAAAAAAAAACATAACGTGGCTCACCTCAAATCTAGGTTATATCTAATCTGTTTAAATATTATTACTATTGATCCAATTTTTTCACAAGATACAATTATGGTCAAATATCGCACACTTCGTTAATCTAATTTCTAAACTCTTAATAGTAACATAATATCTTCATCTCTTTGTAAAAAACTCTAACAAAAAACTAAATTTATGATTATTCCAAAAAAACAATAAACCATTGTATTTATATACCTCAATGTAATGTTAAAAACCCCAAAAGAATTGAAAATAAAACCAAATCCAAATACTAGATGAAAACTTATTCTAAACCGGAATAGAAAATAAAAAAACATATTCTTAATTGGAAAAAAGATAATGTTGAAGTATAAGTCAACTCTAACACTCTCACTTGGTAATCAACATTATTACCATCATCCTGTTGAATTGGCTATTTTTTATCTGAATCATTATCAACAACTTCTGATGTACTATATGTATTTTTATCTTCCATATCCCTTGTTGAGTTCACATAAAACTCAACATGACTATTTTCCTCAGGTGAAACTTAAGTGACAACAACAACATTTGGTGTTTCTCTAACACCACATTTTTGTTGTAAACAATAGTCCGGATATCTGAATTTCACAATTTGTACCCCCCTTGACTCAATCTTTCTAGTCAACAAACTTGCACTTTTCAAATTTGTAGTCAAAATTTGACGTTTTCTCCTTAGGCACGTGCACATAAGCATCACAACTAAACACGCGAACATGACTTATACTTGACTTCTTCCTAAATATTACCTCACGTGGTGTTTGATCCTTTACCGATGAAGTAGGAGTTTTATTCTTTAAGTAACATGTAGCAACTGTTTCTGTCCAGAACTCAGGCTCAAAGTCTGCCCAACTCCGCATACATTTAGATTTCTCCACGAGAGTATGATTCAGTTGGCGTATACCATATGGTATTCTGCCATGCAATGCCTACTTCTACACAATACTTGTCCACTGATTATACTCAAAGCCATTGTCAATCCAAAGTATTTTGATCCTATCGAGCTGATTTTCAACTAATGTCTTGAACTCCTTGAATTTTTCAAGCACATCTTATTTTCTTTTCAAAAAATAAATCTAAGCATGCCGTGAGTAGTCATCTATATAGGAAATGAAATACATTGATCCTTAACGTGATTCATCATTCTAATTTGATATACAATTAAAATGATAATTAGGAAATAAAACATTCCTAATAGAATTCTAATTGTTTCTTGACTTCCAACTTTTCATTCTTGATAAAACTCTGACTTGTATAAAGAATTTGATTATTCATAGAAAAGTAGATCAACTGCTATCTTTAAAAGATTGTAAGACTCGTTTCTGAATCTTTGTTACTATATGTAGACTCAGCTTCCAAATCATCATTGAACTCCATCTCAAAATTATTTGTTGACTTGGCAGTTTTTAGCTTGGTCAACATTTGATTATTTTATGTTTCCATGATTACTTGTTGATCTCTTAATTACCTGTTGTTTTTTCTTAATCAGTAGGTAAATGGCAGTCTTCTGATCAACAGCTAATTCTCCATCAGCTGATTTTTTATGTGTTGTTCTTCAATCAGCTGGTAATCTTGAGTTCTAGATTTGCTTCTAACTCTTGAATCTTAACTTCTTTTCCTTTACTTCCCAAAATTACAAATGTTTTCAACTGTACTAAATTATACAATTGTTTCTAAATTACTATATGATTTTTATATGTATTCATCAGTTGTTTCTATACAATCAGCTAGTAGACTCAGCTTCCAAATCATATGTAGACTCAGCTTCCAAATCATTTGTTACTATATGTAGACTCAGCTTCCAAATCATCATTGAACTCCATCTCAAAATTATTTGTTGACTTGGCAGTTTTTAGCTTGGTCAACATTTGATTACTTTATGTTTCCATGATTACTTGTTGATCTCTTAATTACCTGTTGTTTTTTCTTAATCAGTAGGTAAATGGCAGTCTTCTGATCAACAGCTAATTCTCCATCAGCTGATAATTTTATGTGTTGTTCTTCAATCAGCTGGTAATCTTGAGTTCTAGATTTGCTTCTAACTCTTGAATCTTAACTTCTTTTCCTTTACTTCCCAAAATTACAAATGTTTTCACCTGACTAAATTATACAATTGTTTCTAAATTACTATATAATTTTTATATGTATTCATCAGTTGTTTCTATACAATCAGCTAGTAGTTTACAAAATATAAAAATTCTAAGTATTTATATACATCATCAATTCTACACGTATGATTCCTAACAACTTCCAACATCGTATCTTTGATCGATCAGTGCTTTGGATCTCTCACGTGATCTATATCTATTGTTTAACCGCTTACTTCTGTCTTAGTTTTTGCCTCTCATAATCAAAGTCTCTTTGCTGGAACTCTTCATACCCTAACTTCTAATTTCCTTAGATAATAAGGCCACAACAACACTCTCAAATGAGATATCTGTATTCTCAGTACCAATCACAATAATGAGATTGTCCCACGAATCCGGCAGTGAACAAAGTAAGATCATGACTTTGTCATCATCCTTCATATAACAATTAATTGAAGCCAATTGATTTACCAATGTATTGAATTTTCGAAGATGAGTTGAGAACAATCCATCATTCTCCATCTACAACTTGTACAATTTTTTCTTAGAAATAGTTTGTTGTCAAGAGATTCACTTTGGTACAAGTTCTCCAATTTAATCCATAGGTCCTTTGCAAATTTTTCACCGTCAATGTTCTCGAAAACAGTATTAACAAGACACAACTTAATCAATCATTAAGCATTACAATCTAGTTTCTCCTGCTCAATAATTTTATCATTTGACGTCGTATCAACATTGGAGGAAGAACTACCATTCTTCTTCTCCTACTCCTGCGCAGTAAATACCGGTTTCAGATCTTCAATCACAGACCAAAGTTCACGATCCATAAGTAGATCCTCCATTTTAAGTTTCCACAACTCAAAACTCTTTTTATTGAATTTCTCAATCTCAATTCTATATGTATTTGTCTACATCTTAAACCAGAATCATTTCCAAAAACTCTGTGTATAAACCAAGCTCTGATACCAGATGTTGGAAATAAAACATTAACAAATACCAAACCGTAAGTAAAAAGATAGTTTAATCACAAAAAAAAAAAAACAAAGATTTACCATGGTTCACTCAAATCTGTATTACGTCCAACTTGTCTGAATATTATTACTATTGATTCAAGTTTTCCATAATATATAATTATGGTGAAATATCTCACGCTCCACTAATCTACCTTGCAAACTCGCAATAGTTACATAATATTCTCACATTCTTGTAAGAGACTCTCACAAAAAACTAAATTTATAATTATTTCATTAACACAATAAGCGTTTGTATTTATAAACCCCAACGTAATGTTAGAAACCCAAAAAAAATTGAAAATAAAATCAAATTCAAATTCTAAATAAAAACATATTCTAAATAGAAATAGAAAATAAAATGCATCCTAAAGAAAATAGAAAAATTTATTTTTAATTGAAAAAAAATAATATCGAAGTATGAATCAACTCCAATAATTATTTTAAAACTTTCAACCGACAAGAGATATAGAGTTATTGAGAGATTGAAATTGAATTGCCTGGTGGGGGCTCCATTCACTTCATCCCAAACATCAAGTTTTGTTGCTTCTATCGTGATAATGTAATGGGTGTAGTGGAAGAAATCGCGAACAGAAACTCTGCATAAGAAAGTACGTATTAACCAAGTGAATGATAAAACAAATTACACCTTAAGCAAGTGGAGTATAACCCCTAAAATTTAACAACAATATGACTCCCGATCAATCAAAAACAAAATACAATCAGGCTCTAAGAACAACAAACTTTTCTACCTTTTCATCACCTCGTATTTCGTGTGATTTTGAATAAATTAAACTATATTAACGGAAGAAATATTAAAAAAATACGACAATTCTCTAATTTTCATGTGTTTTAGTAATGCATGACCAATTTTATAATCATATAATGTATAAATATATCTGACAATTTTTATTTTCATAATTTATATGCTTATAACAATGATGTTAAACATCATAAAAAGTTGTGAAAATTGACTCAATCTCGTATCTTATCATTAATTGAACATTTATTATAAATTTTATGAAAATATAGAATGTATTATTTTTACATGTAATTTTCAATTAAATATACAATATTAATAACTGTCAAAAACTTAAATGCAATTTTTTTTGTTGAACGGAGAAATGTAATGTAACTTGAGAATATATTCATGCACAAAATTTTGTTACAAATACATTAAATAAATTCAAATATACCATAAACATAGTTTTTAAAAAAAGAAGAAAAGGAAGGATTCGAGAATGATACTCATGGCTAGTGGACTATGAGTGCTCCAAAGTGTTATCTTGTTGCTATTATAATGGTCCGCTCAAAACCCAAGGCCCTTTTTTTTAACACACCAATTCTCTCTCCGTACCAATATGCTGATAATAGACAACAAAACAAGTTTCCCTTTCAACATTTCTTGGCTGCTCCATTAAAGCATCTCTTTCTTCAAACATACATATTCTCTGATTACATACAACTACTCCGTATATATATAATGGATATTATACATACATTTATACATAATATAACTTCGTTCTTTCTGATTGCTGTTCTGAAGATTTAGTAGTGTCAGTTTTCAATATCAACAAGAAAAACCCACTTGTAGTTTGATCACTAAAATAGTTTCAAGAAAGAAAAAAAATCCCCCGATAAACCCTGTGTCTTCCCCCCACATTTTCCGGACAAATTGGGTTTTTCTTCACGGAGGTGGACTTGTAAAACCTCATGGATTCTCAGGTTTTGGTTGCTCTGGCTCTGTCCCTTTTGGGTGGTATGAGCACATCTCTGGGTGAGTAATTTTATAATTTTTTTTTGTTATTAGTATTATTTGTAATTGAATACTTTGTTTCTTGTTTCAAGTAAGCAATTATCAGTATCAGTCTTTTCATATTTGGTAATTTTATAAGTATGTATCTGGAGAATCTTGTTAATGACCATTTGTTCGAAATTCTCTCGTGGGTTCTTGTCAAATTTAGTACATGTATAGTTTCTGGAGAATCTGATTCTTGACGATTTTATAAGGATTGTATAGCTTCTTCGTTTTACTTGTAGTGGACAATGTGAGGGTCACAAAGTTGGAGAAATTTTGAATGTGTTCAACTGTGTAAGCAACAAGTAAAATAGATTATGTAAAGGAGCAATGTCTAGTGTCTGAAATATGACTTCTCGCTTCCCATCCTCACTCCCTCCTCATGCTAAAAACAATCCCTCCAGAATCAAAATAAAACAAATAAAAATATATATAATCATGACTAATTGGAAAGCCTATTTTTCGAGTGAGTAACAAAAGAAGGTTAATTATAGATGATATGCTCACTAATGGAGTCCTAAGTTTTTGTCTTGAAGAAATGAAAAAAGGATTCCACGAGCTTTTCATGTACAGATTATATAGCTCAAGTATATTCCGATTACCAAAAGATATTAATATATGAGAAAAGGATTCCACGAGCTTTTTGTAATCATCTTATGTAGTTCTGCAAGGTCCTCCCTCATATGAGAATTGGATATCCCAATTTTGTGTTTGAGCAGCATAGTTCTCAAGGTGTTAAGGTAGTGGTCCAGTGATCGGATATCTAGTCACCTGCCTAGGCAATAAGACGCTGACCTGGGTACCCATAAGATGATAAGCCGCTTCTTAGTGGCTTACAACCTGGAAAGAGGAAACCTAGGTGGCGCCTATGCGACACCTAGGGTGAGGTGGGCTTAACATCCTTCAAATGTAAATTACTTCTGTAAGTTGAGATTTTTAACTACCAGGGAAAGTGGGCCTTAAACCTTTTTGCTACTATAACGCTGATATCCCAAGGTTAAAGCAGTCAGGAAGCTGTAGTTTATGCTTCTATTTCTCTTCTATTCCCCCCTCGCTTGAGTAGTACATGCATAGCTGCTAACAGTTGGTACTTGATTTCTCTCTCCCTCCATTTGGGATCACGGAAATATCATTCACGTTTTTAGTTGGGGTAGTAGCTAGTTTTCTATAATCTTACAGATTTGGTTCATAATATGATTGGTGTCTGAAATTATTTTTACCTTGTTATCTATGGAGGCAGATATATACACTTGTGTGTGTGTACTCTTGGGATTGTATGGTTTTGAATCTTGATTTTTGTATTTACTAGCTAGTCATCTCTAGTTGAATACATAAAATATTTTGCAGAGTTGTTCTAACTGATTACAATGCTTGAATATTGAACAGGTGCACTATTTGTAGTTCTGAACAAGACTCCAAATTTAAAGATGCTTGGGCTCCTACAGGTGGTTTATTGACTTATTCTTATTATTCTGTATTATTAATATTTAGTATTATATTTATGTTTTTCATTTTTCCTGCTACCCATTCAGCTAGTCAATCATGTGGAGATCAACTTACATGTGAATAAAAACAAATTTTGTATCACAGAATGTGCAATGTGCTGTACTGTAGCAATACAAACATTAATATTCTGTAATTAAAAGGAGGAATCTTGGACATGACATAACCTTCAAATTTCTCATATGCAGGGTTTCGCTGCTGGTCTCATGCTGAGCATATCTTTTTTAGATTTGGCTCATAATGCTATTAACTCCATTGGCTTCTTGAAGGGGAATCTGTGGGTTAGAATCTACTTCACAATCGTATTCAATCAGAGTTCGTCTTTCTTCAACCAGAGGTGGTATTATTATGACATTAATCTGTGAATTGTATGCTTACAGTTCTTTGGAGGCGTTATTTTCTTTGCTATCATTGCCAATTTCATCCCGGAACCTACTCTTTCTCCTGCAACTGATGCCAAAAGTAAAAAGGTCAATAAGACATTTCATCTTACGAGAATAAGCTAGATATCTATATGTATGTATATTTTATATGAAGTTCCTGTTTATCTGTGAGTTCTTCACTGTGACATGGTTCTTGCACTCTTGTGTTGAGAAATGATTGAAGACAATTAGTTTTGAGAACAGAAAAACGAGAATGGAGGGAGCAAGGACATCATGAAAAAGCACCGTCGCCAAGTTTTATTTAGTGGAATCATAACTGCAATAGGTCAGTATCACTTGTTGTTTCATTTCCTGGATCAGTTTCATTGATTCCTTTCAGGTGTATATTTTCTCAAATCTTTGGTGATGATAGATATTCTTGCTGGCCATATTTCCTATATTTGACTGTTCAAGGAAATTGGACAGATAGCCTGGAGCTAGGTTACCCCCATATAATATCAGGGATGTAGGAGACCCTGTATACGAATGTCTAATTATTTCTTCTGTGCTTTGTTATATTTCCTAAATCATACCTATTGGATGAACAACCAGAACTAGGTTATTTAATTTCATCATGTTTCACTAGATATATAGAGTAACTGAACATAAGTGATTGTTTGCTGGGCTAGGTTACTTTTTTCCTCCATCCTTTCTATGTTCATTTGGTACTAGTAGGAAGTCTGTGTGAAGCACAGATACAAACTAGGTTAATTTATATAATTTTTGATATTTTAAACTAATCGATAATGAATTGTCTTTAATTGATTATAAAGTATTAAATGTATTTTAGTTACTATTCTGTCCTTATGGTGTGTTTGTAGATTAGTATGATTATTTATTTTCTATACGGAGTGTTTAATAATCGTTGGGTATTTAAGATTGGTAGTTTAATCAGAATATCTGGGATGGAAAGTAATATAATTTGAATCTTATACGGAGACAATGAATTTTTGTTATGTTGACAAATGGAATTCTAAGTAGATATTTGATATAATTAGGATTTAGTAAGATCACAAGTTCTTGTTGGAGTTTTTAGCTAATACGTGAGCACCAAATGTTTGGAATGTGCATATCAAATGTCAAATAGTATGTATTTAAACCCTATGGTCTTTCTAGATATGCCAATGGCACCCCTGATGCCTTATGAAGGGACTGACACTTGTAAATATTATTTGTGCTTCAGCTCAACCTATTTTGCTCCTAGTGTTTGTACAACTCACCTTTGCTTTAGACAAGCGTCTTCATGGTTTAGGTTTTTGTTGTGATGATAATAAGTAATCACACTAATCATGACCGAAAGTTGAGATAGTTAGGCTGCAGAGGTCCGTTTGTTTGTATTTTAGTGTTAAAATTGAGATAGGATTGACGTGAAATAGTCAGTTGCTCCATTATGTATCTTTCATCTCTATCTAATCATCTCACAAGATATACATAATTTTAGATCAAATCTGCATGCTAGACTGAGCTCTTTCACTAGCCCTTTTGAATGTTTAGTGCATAAGGGGTACCAAAAGATACTAAACGTACTTCTTAATATGTTATGTAACATTAATGCATATGTAGTTGTGTTTATCTGGTTTTAGAATACTAATTTCCTACAACTTGCAGGAATAAGCTTGCATAACTTCCCAGAGGGAATGGCTGTTTTCCTTGGTTCGATCAAGGTATCTTAAATCTTTTAAAATTTTGGTTGTTATGATTTAATTGTGTGAGAACAATGTTTAACTTGTAAAATTATTTTATGGATGATCGCACCTTTAGATGAACTAGACTTTGAGATACCTGCTTGATCTGCTACGCATCTTACACTATATTCTTACCTCAAATGAGATATTGAAGCTTTGAGCACATTTGCAGCATATAATACTCAAGGCAGATGACCTTTTTTTTTGGGTGTGTGTGTGGATGGTACTTCCAATATATTTTCATAGTTGGAGAGTCCCAAGGGAAGTCTCTACCTCCCCTAGCCAAGTAGCTTGGATGTGAGACTTAATGTGGTGGCCCTTAAATGTCCAACTCTTATGTATTCTGGACTGAATTTATTATGGGCAAATATTTGTTGACTTAAAGGACATTTATATTTGAAGAACCAAACTGACTGAACTGCATATATTCTTGCAATATGTTGGGTTCACCAACCGTCTATCCCAACTAGTTTGAGATAAAAATATTTGTTGATGCTGATGTTGCTAGTGGCCAATAGGGAATGCTCTTTGTATTAGGAACTTGTTTTACCTGTTTTTTTGTTGATAAAATACACAATTTTATGGTACTACAGTCTGGATCTTAGACATTAAGCCATTTATGTGGGGTAATTCTAAATTGAATGTGAATGAGTGAGGAGGGAGGGAGATAATATTGTGCTGTGGAACTTCTTGATCATGTATTATTCCTTAAGAGCCTCATTTGAAATTACATGTGTTAATGTTAATAGGAGCTTTTAGAGGCTAGCTTTTCTTGGGGGCTTCATTAATGCTAGTTTTATTTCTTGGAGGATTGCTTGGACTGCTAATTTGTAATTTGTCTTTCTAGTTATGTATTACCCGGAAAAAATAACTATAAAAGCCATGTCTTAGTGGTTGAAATGTAAGGTTCATTAAAAACATTTCTCTGATGTCTGTTCCCTGTTATTTTCACAGGGTCTTCGGGTCGGATTGAATTTGGCATTGGCCATTGCGTTGCATAACATCCCAGAGGTATTTTATGCAAATAGTGAGAAAATGCATCATAAGCTAGTGTAATCAAATTTCATGTATTTTCTGGAAAATAAGTAAAGACGTTAGATATAAAAGCTTCTTTAGCAATCTCTTATTCCTTGTTAGACAGACTATTATCCTCATGGACTTCTGGATATCAATTTTTTTATGTAAACTAAGCAGTGAATGTACCTTGTTTTCCCCTTTACCTCCTTCACGTTTTATTCTAAAACTTTTACAGGGTGTTGCTGTTGCACTTCCTGTCTATTTTGCAACACAGAGGTAAGTGTTGCAGATTGTCAGAAGTTAAGAAGTATTATACATATTGATATGCTACTCCTGTGTAGATTTAAGTTGAGTGAATCAAATAGTGCCACTACTCCTTGGGCTAGGGTGCTAGACTACCATTTAGATCTTTATGCATTTTCCTGTAGTCACCTGTACAGCACATCACTTCAGGGTACGTATCTTAGGGAATTTTATAATTAAGATATGAATTATTCTAGCGAATGAGTGTGTGTGCACCCCCTCCTCGTGTCTTCACAAGCTTATATCTGTTTCCAATGGGGAATTTGGCACAATAGCCTTCAAATTTATAATGTTCTTTTGAAGTGTTTTTGTTTTGAAGCCCCGTTGTAATGAATTTTAGTACAGCTAAGAAGAGGGAAACAGAGCCTAAATACCTCAAGTCACTATCTTTTTCCTTTCCCCATTATAACTGAGTGTGATATGTATGCAATGACAACCTTCTATCAAATTGGCAGAAGTCCGCTGAAACTATCAAATAGTTTATACTCTCTCAATTCAACCAGAAAATTATCTATTTCTTTTAATCGGTTCCCAAATTAGGAGAGAGCGACATAATTGATCAATCAAAAACCTACCGCAAGTGTACGGGTCAAGTACTATAGGTCAAAGTGAGCAAGGTATCGTTCCCACGAGGAAAGGTATTCAAGTACCAAATTAAGAAACTCCTAATATTATCTAGACAATCTAATAATGGTTGTTTTAAGGTGACTTAATATAAAAATTATTATTAAAACTGAGCAAACACGAGAAATTGATAACAAGAAAATATATGGGTAAAGATTTTAGGACTAGGACTTCGCCAATTGACTTACTCCAATGGAAATAGACTAATCTCAAGTTTGAGAATCAACTAATTACAATGGTCGAATTTCCGAATTTATATAATTTCCTCTCTCAAGGTAAACTACGCATGTCTATAAAAACCTTATGTCTACTTTCGTGATCACAACAGTTGATATAAATTCATTAAAAACAGTGAAATTCGCAATTACATAAAATCACTTCAAGTGTATAACTATATCTAAAATTATACTACAAGAAGTTTGATAATCCTACGAACTAGTATTGAACTACTACTTTCGCTCCATCATTCAATACCTTGAATATGTAACTACTTGGCCAGAATAATCACAAGAATAATAACAAGACTATCAAATTGTAACTAGATAAACTCAAATCATTCAATCAATTTACTCCATTGAAATTAAATCAAAAAAACTACATCTTTGTCCTAGAATAAGAGAAATTAGCTAGACATGATATTGAAAACAACCTCAAAATTAATTGTATAAAATCTGAAAATCATCATCTTAATAAAAATAACAACTTAAAGATTAATAGCAAAAGATTGAACTAGAAGAACCAAATTGGGTGAGCTATAGTTTTCTGCAGTCCATCTTCAAGCTCTTCTTCTTCGTCTTGATCGATTTCTCTGCCTCTGTTCTTCCTTCTCTCTCTCTGCACCCCCTCTCTTTCTGTTTCTGCCTTCTATGGCTGCGTTGTTTCTCTCCTTGCTGCGTTTCTCCTTCTGGTGTGGCTGCTGCGGGTGTGGCTGCTCGTTTTTTCCCTTTTTATTTCTAGGTCTAGCAGCCTCCCACGAAAAACCCAAGTGGACTGCCCCTTTTTTTAGCTGGACTTGCATTATTTTATCTGGTGCAGCACATGGGCCAAGCCCAATGATTTATACTTGACAATTACATGCTGTTTCAACACTTTAATAAGATCAGATTACAGCTGTAGTTTTGTCGTCCAATTTCAGCATAATAAATGGCTGAATCGTAGCTTGGTGTCTGAATAAAAGTTGTAACCCTTCGTTCAAACTTTCCAACGCCTATTTAACCACAACAAATGGAGCTCTAGAGAGAAAGTTATGGGCAAAATACTAAACCCTGTCCAAATCCAGCGGGTTTGGTCTTTTATATCCAAAAATTATGATTTTGCTCTGTCTTTTCCTTTATATGGGCATAACCCATAAAACCTACAATAATAAGACAAAAAATGTGTTTAACCCATAAAAAATATTGACAAAATATTAATAATCAGAGGGTATAAAATATATAAAAATAACACTTATCAGTAATTGACTGCATTGATCTTGGTAGCTAGCCACCCACAGAATTAGGGTTACATTTTCAGTTTCATGCTACAAAAAGTAGCAAGTTCCCGATATGTAATTACTGGTTTTATCTAGACTGAGCAATGTCGCAACTACTCTAATCTTATCTAAGAGGGATATATATGTATATGTATATATGTATGAAAACATAATTGTCTTTGACAGTTTTGAAAGTGTATCTGTAATTTTTGAACGAAAGGTAGATATCATAAATATTGTTTTGCAGGCTTATTGGTGAATGGAAGGTCATTATGATAAATTGTGTTTTCCTGGATTATCATTGATTGTAAACACTTCCCTGATAATGTTTAGTATACATGATTGTTAATAGTTATGTTTTGTTGTGCTTTAGCAAATGGCAAGCATTCAAACTAGCAACAATATCTGGCCTTGCTGAGCCTCTCGGTGTAATTATTGTAGGTGTGTGCCCTCTTTTCATTATTGTACAGAAATGGGATGCTTAAGACTATATTTGGAAATGGAAATATTTTTTTAGTAGAGTTGTCTAAAAAGAAAAGAAAAGGTAAAGTAGATGCTACAGAAAGGAGATCACTTATGGGTGACTTGCTTTGACATCATAATTTTTATGTTTCTGAACGTTATTAATCTCCCATTCCTTTTGACAAACTGTAGCTTATCTCTTCCCAAGTAGCTTAAGCCCGGAAATTCTTGAGGGCTTGTTGGGATCAGGTTCTTATACTGTTGCTGTGGCTTTTTACACAATTTGGGATTGAAACAAATTTTAATATTTAATCATTTAATGTCAAAAAGTTCTCTTTGGTGGATTTGTTGCTCATCAGTTGGTGGAGTGATGGCGTTTCTAACATTGCATGAAATGCTACCATTGGCGTTTGATTATGCTGGGCAGAAGCAAGCTGTAAAGGCTGTGTTCTTTGGAATGGCTTTCATGTCTGCTAGGTAATTTAACTCCCTAATAAACATAAAAGGACTTAATGATAGAGAAAACCATTCAACTTTCCTTTGTTTTCTATGAAACCTATGAACTTTCTGTTCATTTTTAATTGTGATATTGAAAGATTGCCTATCAAAGCTATTGAAACAACCAAATATCAAAATATAGTTAGCAATTGATGGGCAGGCATGCCAACATCTGAAATATAACTGAATTTGATGTGGCAGTGGTGGTGGCATCATAGGTTTTTTATTTTCATTTTGTTCTATCATCTTTTGTATCATGTATCATAATTTACTAATTTTATAATGTGTTTAGAATAATGCAATGAATCGATCTGATAATTCAATTACCATCATCATTAATGCCTTTATTTTAATCTTCAAATAAATGAGAATTTTTTTTTTTTAATCGGCGAAACTATTTTTAGAACTATCCCAATTTTCACTTTGACAAGGTTCGATCTCTTAACCTCAAGGTCACGGAAAGATAGTTCTAATCACTTGAATTAATCACAACCTCGTAATAAATAAATAAATGAGAAATATTACTCATCTAATATAATATAATTAACCATTTCATTCAAATCAGAGATCAACTTCAAATTATAAGAATGAATTTAACAGTATCATTTCATAATGACCACTCAAAGATATGAATTTTGTCTGCCATTTATTTCCCATCATATCACGCTTCCAGAAGATAATTTGAATCGGATTTGGAGAATCGGTCGTTATGTATACAAACACTCACTACTAACAGTGTGATTGGATTTGCAAGAAAGTTGGGGGGGTGGGGGGTAAATTTTTCTAGTTATATCATGTATACGACATCTTGTATCCAAGATATTGGATGACAATGTTGTGTATTCATGTATTTAGAATTCTGAGCTCGTGTTCATTTTAGTGTCCATCTCAAGTATTTTTCTTCCATGTTTGCAGCTTGTATTTTCTTGAGATCAGCTTGCCTGCTGACTTGAGCTTGTAGATGTTGCTTCAACGTGTTGTACATCCCGGGAACTGCATAGTAGTGAGCTCTCGTCCGACAACTATAATCGTCATTCGGCGGCAGAACTCCTGTCTCTTGCTTGCAGATCCAGAAGTATGCTAACTTGTTCTTCCCTAAAGGCTGGGGAAAGTATAATTCCCTTTGAAATTGTGTTTATCGATTACCATTTCTCCTCCAGAACGAAAACAAGAAGAAAAGGGGGAGGAGAAAGGATGTACATATGTGCAAGTTTTATTAGTTTTTGTGTTTGTTATTGGCATGTTAAATGAGTTAATTTCTCCATGGCTTTCGTTAATCTTACTGTTATTTCAGACTCAAATGGCTGCAAAATATAAAATTACAAAACAGTAATTCATTTGAATGCGTTCAAATTATTTGTAGCCTGTTTGGAAATGTTTTCTGCAGAACATTGTCTTACTACACCGGTAATAGATACTATTTCAAAAAAAAAAAAAGAAGATAAACTAAAATTTATAATTTAATGTGGCACAAAAATCATTCATGTTGTTTCCTTAGAGATTTTTTTTAAAAAAAATGCGTATTAAATCAATGGGAAAATGCCATGCCATTTCCTTACAAGCTCAATCATGAGTTAGTTTTTATAAAATAAATTATCGTTATCATAAGTTCTTTAAATGGTCCAATCATAAATAGTTAAAAGGTGTGAAAAGTTGGTTTTTGATTGGATTTGTGAGAAGGTAAAGAAGTGTGATTGTGTAAAGCAAAAGAGAACTAAAGCATTAATTTCCTCAGTCGTCTAGAAAGAAATGAATAGCAATTCTCTTTTCATTCGGCAAAGAAATTATTTAAACGACTTATTTGTCTTAATTTAAACGGGGTTAATATTACATAAGTCAAAATTATTAGTTTTACATAAATTTTTATTGTTATATACAGAATTTTGTACTTTGTATATAATAAATTTGTCATGATTATATTAAAGATTAAGTATTTTAATAGTATTCTAACTTTTTTTAGGCGAGTTACAAAATCTTATAATTCAAAATCACTATAATAATTAATCATGTAATTAATCTAATTGCAATCCTTATTAATCGTATATGTACTAATTCATGTGTCAAAAATTTTAACCAGCTAATTTTTAAAATTAAAAATAAATCCTAAATAATAGAACAAGCCTTAGATATAAGAGAGATAATAAAAATTAAAAAGACATTGGATGACGTTGAAATTTATTGTAGTTAGACAGGACATTTCACGAGCTTCCCTTCGACTCTCTCTCTCTCTCTCTCTCTCTAAATTTATTCGTATTTCTTTTAACTTTCAACAAAGCTGCCATTATGATCCGGCCCATCATTTCCACACTTTTTATTTATACTCCTGATATTTTACTGTACATATATATAATGTGTCAAAAGTTCTGCATCAGCCATTTTCTGATGACACATTCATGGTGAATTAAAACATAAATATTTTAAATTATGAGTATATTTTAATTTTATTTGGTTATTTGACTTTTTAAAATTATATTTTTATTAATATGAAGATTTTAAACTGAACTGCTTATTCACTCAGATTCAATCGGAAATTGTATCCAATTTAATAGTCAGGGTGAGTGGTAAATTATGATCGGTAGAATAATGAATTTTAATTACAATTCCTTTATTAACAAACATTATACACACACACATATATAATGGATTTGTAGTATATAATATTACAATGATACGATCTATCTATCAACAGAGAGAACTTTGTACGGAGAGGTACATTATTTTCTTTTTGTTAGTATAATATTATGATAAAACAGTAGCTATGTTATTATTCTATTGGTTTTTTTTTTTGCCAGATAAAAAACAGTAAATAATTTTAAATCGCTACCAGAATTTCTCAGTGAAATAACAAGAAAACTTTCCAATGAATACTCATGGATGTAGATAGAAAATGTAAGAAAACTAAACAAGGGAGTACTTGCATATCTTAACTCTCAAAGGTGTGTATATATATATATATGCTAGCTTCATGCATTTACATGCACCACAAATTAAATAAACTTACTTACATGCTTAATGCATGCATTTATATGTTTGAGGATCTAATTGCTCAATCTCAGAAGCAGGTTCTTCATCATCATCATCTTCATGTTGTTGAAAACAATCAATTCCAAAAGCAGAATGCCCATGTCCAAAAGCCTTGACATGATCCTTAAGAGACCTCTTGTGCTTAAAATCAGAACCACAAGTGCAATACCAGAGCTTGCCACAATTCTTCTCATGAGTTCTCCAATCACCCCTCACCGCGAACGCCTTGTCGCATTTCCTGCACATGAAAGGCTTGATTCCATGCTTTCTCTTGTAATGTGTTTGCAGGGTTCTGAAATCTTTAAGGGGTTTGGCTCTGGGGTGGTCTATGTTGTTCCTGCATTCTGGTGCACAACAATAGCATGGGAGTCTTAGCATGGCTGTTGGTTGTGTTCCCCTCAAGGATTCTGGCCCTTTCCTATATTGTGATCCATGGCCCCACATATGCATCTACACAAAACTTAATTAATTACTTATGTATAACAATTCTAGCTCAAATAATTTATATTACTGTTTTTTTTGGCTTATTTATTTTTAACATTTTTTACAGTAAACTTGACAGATGGGTAAATAAGTGGATCATAAATGAGTAATGAATAACTATTTACACTTTTTACAATAAACCTGATAAATTAATAAATAAATGGATGGACTTTTTAGATTAAATAAATGAATAAGTAAAAATATTATCTATGAACCCACTGAATAATTCATTTTGTGAGATGTACTTTTTAGATTAATAGGATTAATAATTCAGTATAATACATCTTTAACACTATCTCAATACTAACTCTTCAGGTTTGAACCTCTGATCTAAAGGTCACACGACAATAGTCTTAATAGTTGAGCTAACTTACCACATCAATTGATAGAGTTGTTCTACAAAGTTATGCTATATTGAGTCTCCAGGTTTTAATTAAACATATTTTTATTTACCTCAGTTCTTTTCATTTAAATACAAATTCTTTTGACTATAATTTTAATATGTTGGACTAATTAATATTTTTAACTTTTGGTTGACAATTAATCAACAAAGCAACACTTGGTATAAATCACAAGGCATGCAGTATTTACACCTCAACTAATATATAACGATAAAAATAAATTTCATTTTGTTTATGCAAATTCCCAAGAATAAAAATTATTTAGGGACTACCGAGTTCAGCATGTTGACTAACATGTTACACTGAAAATGTTGCATGCTATGCCTATATATATAGAGCTCAACATCTGATGGATTTGCAAACATCATTAAACATGTCTAGCTAGCTAGGTAACTAGGTTTTGAGTTTAAACTACATAAACTAGAAAAATTATGGTTACATGTAATTGTAAAAAAAAAAGAAAGAAAGAAATTAAATGACTGCCTTCTCAAGAGCTCTTAATCTATATGTGTATATTCTAAACTAGCTAGGTAGGACTTGTAGTATAAAGTGAAAAGAGATAGCATAAATGTGTTAATAATTGAACTCATGGAAATAAAACCAAGTACAATTCATTATACATGGGGAGGTAGAGAAAGTAAAAGTAGCTGCATGTCTTTGTTTTTGTTAGACTAAAGAGATCCAGCAGATGTTAGACTTCATAAACAGATTTCGATCTGCTAGAAAATTAAAAGGTAAAAGTTCTTTCTTGCACCAAAGAATCCAAAGCTACTATGGAGTACTACACCTATATATGATTATATGTATCTACTTAAATAAATAAGTTAATATAATGATAAATTAAGTAATGTCTCAAACTTAAAAATAAGTTATATATTAATTGATTAACTCTCTTTATTTCCCAAAAATAGTTTTAAACCTTGTTAAACTCTTCCCTTAATTTCAATTTTAATATTTCACATATTAAAACAAACCAAATAAAATGTATCTCTATTTTACAAAACAAATCAAGTATTCTTATTATACATATCTGAGCTTGTAATGTATCGACAATTTTCAAACAAGACTATTTTTAGGAACCAACATCAATATGGAATCATTATCCTACTAATTTCCAAGAAAATTAACCAATAGGTTAAAAAAGGAATTAATCTATATTTACACATGAAAATTGGTCCTACTTCTTATGCAATGCTTGTAAATTGTTCATTTACTTGTGTCAGCTCCATATGCAAAAATATAAATTTTTAAAATTTGTACCCTATTTAAAACTTAAGGAAGATAATATTAAATAATTTTTTCCTCTAAATAAGGTCTTCGGTTTTTGTGTAGTTAGACAAGTTAATATCAGAAACTGAATGTTAAATTCAACATAATTAATACAAACAAATTTAATTCAGATGAACTGTACTCTATTTTGAGAATTGAATCTCCTGAATCTTAGTTGGTATAGGGTTATTAATTATAAATACATGTTGTAGAGTAGGAATATATATGAAGTGATATTTCAGTTGCATGAAGATGATGAGGAACTGGGAAAGTTAAATTGTGATTGACACAAGTGCCAATGTTGTAGGAATTGAAGGAGTACAAATTTCAAGGAACAAAAAGCACAATGCTTGTCTTGTTCAATCAATCAATCAAATAGAACACAAAAAAGAATGACATGCTGACCCCATGACCAGCTGATCATTTCACATTTAAATTTGGACCAGGTGGTCATCAAGATTTTATCCAAATCCCCAATAAACCCTCAAATCATGCAAAAAGTTGAAGGACTAGAAGGGTGAATCAGACAACAACATATTCGAACCTAGCTACCTAAAAATCAATCAAGAAATAACGAAAGAAAATTGACTGACTACATGCTTTAAAGCAAGCAAAGAAAAAGGGGAGCCCTAAATGAGTACCATATATCTAATGAATTTCAGCTTTTAGAATAAAAAGGTGAAAGTTGAAACTATATACACAAGAAATTAAAAATATATATACCACTATGTTGAAGAAAATGTATACCCATAAGGATCAATGATATATCTTTCATTAATTTTCTCTTTTCTTTCTCTTGTTTTCTTTTTAGCAAATTAAAAGGGAAAGAAAACACAAAGGAAAAGTACTAGAGAGGAAGGTAGCTCTAGGGATCAAAAAGGGTGTCTTTTAGTAGCTATCTAACTAGTAAATTATTAAATTAAATAGACAAACAAATAATACATACCTGCATGTTGTTGTATCTGTTGAAGGTTTTGAAGCACAGTGGGCATGAAAACTGAGTAGGACCTATGAGAATCTGTGAAGGAGTAGGGATCCAATATTGTCCTTTGTTTAGCCTACTTGTGAGATAATTCACATTAACACTCACAGTTTCTTCATCTTCATCTCCATGTTCTTCTCTTTCTTTATTACAAATATTATTATTATCATAGGTAGATGAAGAATAATTTAAACTTGATGATGAGATCAATAGGTGATCATCAGAATCACAAGAACTAGGGTTTGGAAGCCCTAGATGTAGGGCTACTGTCACTTTACTACTTTGATCATCACAATTATCAAAAGAAGTAGTTGTTTTTGTTGTTGTTGTTGTTGTTGTGGATAAGTTGAAGAAGTTGTCTTGTTTACGATCTCCATTTGTGGGGCTCAAAGTCAGAAGTGGAAGAACTTCTCTTAGAGGAGGAGATGGAGGTGAAGATCTAATGTGTTCATGAGTGAAATTTGAAGTAGGGTTTATGATGATATTGGAAGAGTAGAAGATATTGTTGTTGTAATGGTTATGTGATGGAAGATTGAGTTCATTGGAAGAAGATGTGGAGGAAAAGAAGTAATTGAATGAGTAGGGATCACTCATGGTGAGGAGGGTGATGAAAACTTTCAAGGAATCAAATTATTTTTTAACAAATTTTGATAAAATATTTGTGGATTTGTATTTATACATAGCTATTAATGTATATTATATATATCTATATATATATATACATATATATATATATATACATATATATATATATATATATATAGAGAGAGAGAGAGAGAGAGAGAGAGTGGGAGAGAGAATGAAGAAGATAGATATTTTATTAGAAAGATGGAACAATATATTGATATTGAAGCTAAAAGCTTAAGGAGGATGAAAAAGAATGAAGTGTGAGGAAGAAGGTTGAAGATTTAATTATTAGATGAACAAAATTGAATTAAATGAAGAAAAACTAGCAAGAAAGAATAGTAGTAATTTAATTATTCAAATGTTTGATTGATGATAAAGTAAAGAGTAGGGAAGAAAAAAGGAGAGACAAGATATCACTTGAGAGGTGTGACTAAACATGAGAAGAAAAAAAATATTATGCTAAAGCAAAGTTGAGAGAGAGAGAGAGAGAGAGAAACAAAGATGGATAGGAGATGATGGTGAGATTGAGACATGGACATGTACTTGGGGTCTTCAATGAATAAGCTCCATATTCTGCGCTGTGCCAAAAGTTTTCACTGTAGATAGTACCGTCCTTTAATTTGATAAATAATGACTAGTTTGAATAACATTGACTTTTGGTGTATTTATTTCTATATACCGATTATATATGTATATATATTATTACCAGAAAATACGTATTATATTACACCGCAAGATATTTAACTAATTATGTGCGAATATATACGTGAATTTTTAAAAAATAATATTTTATGTAATTAAAAAAAATTAAAGTATTGTAAATTTGTAAGGATATGTAGTTAATCTTTTTATTCTTTGCTATATAATTCCTCCATTTCAAAATTAAATATACATATCCTTTTTTGATTATTTTAAAATTAGAGATACATTTTCATTTTTGGATTTTTTCCTTTTATGTCATTACACAATTTCATAATTTCAATCAACTTCATTATATCTAACTCTCGTTATTATTGAACAATATGATAATAAGAATATTTTTGAAATATAAATTTAAAAATCATTATTTTAAAAATATATCTTAAATTTTGAAACTGAACGACTATTTCAAACAACTTTTACTTCATTCGGTCTATGTGACCACTTATTATATTTATATTGTATTACACACAGACAGATTTATATTTATAGGGATAATCTATATTAGTGCAATAAGATTACATGTCCTAGCTACATCTTTAATGAATTTTCAATTCATACGGTATAATATTTTTTACTCTTTAAGATTTATGTTCAAATTCCATTCTCGGAAATAATACATGAGCTTCACTAGTATATATCCTCGAAAAAAATTGTGATATGTTGAACAATTCTGTCTAGGGCTGTAAAATTTTGTCACTGAACTTCAATATCAGCACCAAATTGACGAGGATATCAGAATCTTGGTGTAGACATCAACTTGTAAAAATATTTCAAACCTTATTATATCCGAACCAGAGTGTAAACATGTAGTTATCGGCCTTTTTGGGGTTGGGGATGTTGGGTGTGTGGTGGGGGTGGGGGTGGGGGTGGGGGGTGGGGTGGGGAGAGGGGGGCTGTTTAAGTTCATACAAAAAACCGCCTACTGGGTGTTTAAGTTCACACAAAAAACCACCTACAAATTACTTAGTAGATGTACCTAATGTGACTTGATTTCCTTAATTATAACCATACATACATATGAATAAAATATAAAAAAAAAAAAAGTGAGTATACCAATTTTCATACACTTTAACGACATAGCTTCTTTAATTTTAAGAATTGAAAACTATTAAAACAGGCATAATATTTTGGACATACTTGTTTTCCTCCTGGAGTTAATGTCCTAGCGTAGTACTTGGACATGGGAGCCATGGGAATTAATACCCAAAATAAACTTGTAACTAAAAATTTATTTGTCTTGCTAGTGAAAAAACAAAGGCATACAACTAAATGATGCTCGACATGATCTTCAAATTGATGAAATGTTTGTCATATTTATGATTCAAACTTAAATAAATAGAAATTATTAAGAATAACAACATAGTGACAATGACAATAAACAATTGTCGCACCCCAAATGCATCATATTCGAATGCGACAAGTTAAATAAATAATCTGCTAACTGATTATGCGAACAGACCGTAAGTCATCGATCTCTCAGCAGGCATGCTAATAAAAAGTTTGTTAAATTCTTGGATAATTTATAGGCATGTAAGTCTTTAGGTTCACAATTTATTTATGGTTCCTTTTCTTCTTCTTTTTGCATGTGTGTGTATATTTGAGCTTAATTAACAATACTCCATCTAATTTTAAATCATTTAACTACAGACTCTCTCAATGTAAATATGTTACATACGAGCGGATTCCACTGATCAACATATTTTCACTTTCCAAAAAAGAATTTTGGGGAATATATATTTAAATCATATAAAACAATTTAATTTGTAATCACAATGCTATTGCAATCATCTAAAATACTCCGAATTATGCGACAGAATAGTTTTTACATGCAATGTCTTTACTCCTTCGTTAAGGCGGCGTTGACAAGACAAATCGGGAAATTTTGGACAAAACAAAGGTAAATTTTGATAACATTCATGAGATTGACTCGACTCAACTCGTTTAAAATTTGTCAATTCAACTCGTTAAAATAAACAAGTCGATCCTTGATATCAAATTGTGTCCGATTAGTTATACAATTCGAGCCAAGTTTTTGCCTTATTTAATTCAAGTTCGTTCGAAATCGATTCGGCTAATTAAATTCAACTTAACTCTTTTAAATATTACAATTTTACAAAATAATCTATACATCAATTAACCATCAGACCATCATTAATCAAGTCATATATTACAAATAAGTGTAATTTTATTTTAAAATAAAAGCAAACAATAATTATCATAATTGGTTTAAATAAAGATTAGCAAATAAATAACGTATCATAATATATTTTTCTCACTTGTAATTATGAATATGATAAGCTAAATATGAAGTATAATCCAATTAATTAAAAAATGGATACTTTTTAATTAGAAAGTGTTTAAACATAATTATAACTAATAACAAATACGAGGCATATTCCAATTAGGGATATATATTTTTTAAATTAAGAAAGTGTTTAACCATATTTAATTATGCGAAACCAAAAAATAGGTTTATCCTTTTTTTATATATAATAATAATAATATTTAAAAAAATCTTGTGAACATGATCAAGATCAACTTGGCTCAGATCGACTCGAGTAAGCTCGCAAACATGTTGAGCTCATTTATCAACAAGCCGATCTTGAACAACAAATTTCGTTTGTTCAAGTTATTGATCCGACTCGGTTCAAATTTGTTTAAAGTTGAAATCGACTCGAATTCGCAAAAACTCAACTTGTTTGCAGCCCTAATTTTTTTGGTAATGAAAATTTTGATGATTAGGAACCATTGGAAAGACGAAGGCAACCACAGGAAGAAAAAGAAAATAAACTGTGACAGCCACCTAATGCATGATACAAACCATCAAAACTCCTCATGACAATAGATGTCTTACAACATTAATATCATACAAAATCATACAATCAATTCCGATGACCAACACCAAAATGAAATCTCCCTGTTCCTTTGTCATTAAATGCGTATTCGAGCCGCAGCGGACCGAGAGGCGAGTCAACACGAATACCAACCCCATAACCATAACCACTTCCGGGCTTTAGTCTTGCTCCGGCAGGATCCCCTAAAGAAAAGTAACAACCAATCAACTACCTTGACACTCTCCAATCATAAGTACCACTTGCATATCTAGCCACCCTTAAGATAATAATTGGGGGGAGAAAATTCATACCGGGCACAGTTGGACCGGATCCGATATCAGTTCCGTAGTCGGCAAATATAACACCTTCTACAGGCTTAAGCTGCCGAAAGCAATGATAATTGAAAATTAAGATTAAAACGTCATTTTAAACTTAGAAAGAATAAATTCACATAACGTAAAGGAGAGTTCAAATGCAACATATATCCAAATGATATCATATTGTTGTTCCAAATATAAATTTTATTTATAATCCTGTAACTTGTAACCTCCTTCACTTCAACTAGAGGATCATATTTTTCAGATTGTTAAATTATTCAGTATAAACCAAAGTTGAAGACAAGTGGGAAACATTAACTAGTGAATTGAAAGGGGAAACAAAATACTCATCAGAAATAAAACAATCAACTAAGATTAGTAATCAAGTAGTGGTAGACATAAATTACTAAATTAGCCCATCATATTTCTTATTAATTGCTTCAAATTATAACTTCTAATCAATAAGCGTCTCTGTGTGTGTTGTGAGCTTTTCTGTTGTACATCTAAACCAAGTTTATCAATGATAGCCATGTGCAAGTAACATCAAATCTTTAATTATCCTTAAGCATGCTATGGTTTCTAAAATAAAAGTTCAGTCCCATGTTTCTAACTTCAAGATCACCCATTGAAAATTATTGCATTCACAATATTAGGTCCACGTGTATCCAAAATGAGCTATATGCATAAAGCAAAATTGAAAAAGGACTCAATTATTTATGTCAAGAGACTTAATGAGATACACATATTTGGCAAAAGAATTACGCAAGACGCTACTCAGTTACTTCAAGCCCATTAAAAATCGTCAAAAGAAAACTCCTAAATATTTAATTGAATCAAGGAGAGAGATTAAAACCTAATCCATTTTTTCCTATTAAATGTTGCTTTACTAAAGCAGAACACCAGTAACATGTTTTAAACTCAAGCATCATTCAGAAGCATTTTTTCTTGCCGAGCAACTGAATGCCATTCAAAAGATATCTAACAACTGACTTTCATGTTTTTCTCCTTCCCCTATCATATTATTCCCCAAGTTATTCTTTTCTTCCTGGTTTTCCATTTGTAATACTCCCTCCGTCCGGTTTTATTTGTCACTTTTTCTATTTTAATTTGTGCGAAATTTTTTTGTCCATTTTCTATTTTAATACTATATTTAATTATATTCTTCCAATATTACCCTTTTTTAAAGCATTGCATTCAAAGTAGTTGGCTTTGAAAATATAGATATAAGTGAATTGGAAAATGTAGTGCATCATGACTAATAATAATTTAGTAGTAGAATTTGAATTTATTGGTGAATGTAATAATACATTTAAGACATTAAGTTAGTATTGGAAAATGTACAAGTTAAAATAGATAACACTTTTTTCAAAACAATGGATATAAATTAAGATGAGTATTTTAGGAATATATTATTTTTCTTAATAACTGTGTAACGTCAAATGGTGACAAGTAAATCTAGCACTTTTTTCTTCATAGTTATAGATTAAATCTATTAGTTTACTTTTAGGGTATCGAGAGTTTCTCACAATTTACAGTTACTTATATAACATGTTCTAGATATGATAATAAGTCCACAAAGAACTCACATCCCCATCTTTGGGACCTAAATCTCATCCATACCTCACACTGGGTTTGTCCTTTCAAACAGTATAACACAATAACATCAACAGAAGATGATGTGCAGGAAGGTGCAAAGAAAGTCAAAAAATAAAAAATTTCCATCACCTACCAAGGGAAAAGACATTTCTCCAGAGCCAACCACAAAAGAGCGTCCCGATCCAATTGCCCCTTCTTCATAACCTCTCACGCTATTAGTTCCACCAATAGCAAATGCTTCATGGGGAGGAAAATTACCCACCACGTGACCACCAGACAAACTGCAAGGTAAATATATATGCAATTCAGATACCAGTTTTGAGCATGACATGAACAAGAGAAGAGGATAAAAGAGAATGAATCAGAAAAGTTAAAATGGGCATAAGAAAAAAGACATGAGAGAAAGGAGGGAATTCTCGAAAGCTTCTTAAGTTTGAGAAAAGTGGGAACAAAATTGAAAAGAAAAGGAAAAACAACATTGAGATATTTCAAAATTAATCATACTCTATTTTATTTTCATTATTTGGTGATGGCCTGAGGGATACAAAAGGAAATGGAGGCAAAAAGGTTTTATTTAATTATCTTGAATTCGTTTATCTTTTTTCCCATTCCAATCATTGCATTTTTCAAGTTTGAAATAGAAGAAAATTTTGGGAAAATATTGTGCAATCAACCATTAAAGATATACCAAGTACAATCTAAGTAAAGAACTCTGCGTTTCGATTTTAAAATTTTTTTTTATTAAAGAAAGGGAATCACACCTCAATAGAAAGCATGCAGGACCAAATACCAATCCCTTCCTTGCACGACCAGTGACTCTATTGAAAGCTAGCCAGTCCGTCCACACAGGAAGTCCTTGCTCCATGTTTAAAACCAACTGCCATGATGAGAAATGAGAAACCTCATACACACAATAAACAAAATATTTGCTGTAGATTAAAATTTACTGACCATTGAAGACCCAGGATCGCCAGAACCAGTATATACACTCTCAAGTTTAGCAAGCAACATATCATCATGGTTATTACCACTGCAGCATTGTCAAATACGAATGCATCAGACAGCAATACAGCATGATATTATTATCAAGCCAATACACCTGCCTATCCAGCCAATATAAAGCATTCACTCTCAAAAAATTTGTACCTTGCCGTAAGCGGGCTACTGTAGAAATCCCTTATAATAGGATTTCCTTTATCATCACGAGCACCAGCGCGCTGTTATATATAAAGCCCATGAAAATGGGCAATAGTGAGAATACAATACCACAATAAGGCTCAAAACCATATTTTTTAGAACATAACAAGAGGAAAATGTCCGCCCCTACACAAAAGATATACGTACTCAATCCAATATGTAGTTGTCTGTTGATGGATCATTACTCATGCAAAAGCAGAAATTATACTTATTATAAAAAAACAAGTGTCAGGACTCAGGATCAAGGGTTGTCGTCGACCAATTAAGCAGAAAGATGAAATCAAGGTAGAAACTGAAGAAAAATAGAGAAGAGTTGAGGGTGTGTGTTGTGCGTGTGTGTGTGTGAGTGAGTGAGTTGGGGACAGTAGAAACTGGCAGTTGGAATAGAGAATAGAACTGGGGATTGGACAGCTCACCAGATCGTTTCATTATATCAATCAGAGCCCGCTAACTCGCTCACTATTTCTGAGTAGACTCTTAGTGATAAAACTATAGTAGCAATAAATAACGTATGATGCCATGGCCTGGTGCCTTGTCTGACATTGCCATCCCTCAAAACTGTCCATGTCTTGTTATTGCTTGAAATGACCAGGTATTCCCTGCTTCAACGTTTCCTTTCCTTGCTTGAATATTATGGTATAATGGTGCCAAAGTGATTTTCTCCACCATTTGTGTGGCAGCAGGTTGACAGCCTTTTGTTCCAAGAAATGCATAAATAGGTAAGTGCTTTATGATCAGAACATCTTCCTTCCATGTAGTTAGATGACCTTTTGACTGTACTGACATTGATTAACCTCTTGCTTCTTGGACAGCTCTACCGAAGTAAGCTATGGGTCTTCCTTGTATTAGGTAGGAATACTTCTGTTAGGCCATGCCTTCCTGTCATCTATTTGGGCAGAGTTCTGGGGTTTACAAATATTTCTAGTCAGGTCGGATCTAGGCAGTTGGGCCTTTTTACTTGGCTAGACACAGGTTTTATTTATGATGGAGGGCTGTACTTGGGGACAACACTTAGGGTTGAAACTGCAAGTACACCTTGGGGTTTGGGTAACACAAGATTTTGCGTAACATGCTAGCTCAGCATATGGGTTCCACAAACTTCACCATTTTTTGTTCCTCCTTGCTCAACCCAGCCACAAACTACAAAGGAACAATTCCTGAGTGAGTCCTGGAATCTTCTCTAAGAGCCTACCCTAGTACGTAAACTTTTTTTTTCCTCTCCAAAATCATCTTAGCAGGAGCTCACATCCTTTACTTGCCTTAACTCCTCAAACTTGTTCGAACACATTCTCCCAATTATGTAGTCACCGAATCTATTGACGATAGCTGCAGTTAATTGCTCCCAAGAATTTTTTTGCTTCGCTACAATAAAAACTTGTACAATTATGGACCCTATATAGATATATGATGCATCGCGCTAATGACCACTTTCTTCGTCGACTGGACCTAACATATTGCAAAGTAACTTCATATTCATAAACCCAACTCTTAGCATCCTCATTGTTGGCAGTGAAAACTAATTTGAGGTGTTTCAATACTATTATTGGTGTTCAGAGTTCTGACCTATGTTACGTCTAATGTCCCAGAGTATTCCTCATCCCTGGATCAAACCCCTCTCCTTGTGACCTTGTTCACCTCATTTGAGTTACTAAACAATCCTTCTCTTCCTTCTGATGCAGGTTTCTTTTCTTCTCAATAGAACCAAAAAGATTTTCATACTCTACATCACTTGTCATCACTATAAAGTAAACATTTGTTCATCAGTTCAGACATTATTCCCAATGTATGTTGCATGGCTCTTCATTTTGCCCCAAGTGCCCACGCCTGACACCCAATACTGAGATAATGGTGTGGACGCTGGACACTTCAATTTAGGGTAAAACGTTGGCAAATGAGTCGTACACATGTTGGAGTCTTCGAAATACCCGTATCCGACTTGACAGAAGATATCACCATTTACTGGCTAATAGTGTGACAGAAGATGCCCAATAATAGAAATTGAGAAGCTTATCCATTCAATTGCATATCATCAAAGCATTCCTTTCAATTAATAACAAAGAATATTAAGGACGAGAGTTCCAAACTCATTAATAAGGCAGAACCCCACCTCCCTCCCCAAACCCCCCCTAAAAAAAGTCCTGCATGCACACAAGGAATCAAATGTCCATAAGCCCCAAGAATACCCAATACGATAGAACTTCAGACAGCTTACCATTCAATAGCAAATCATTGATGACGTCTCAGTGAGTTGATAACAAAGAATATGGAGGATAAAAATTTAAATCTCATTGATACAATGATACGGCAGAAAAACAGTCACGAGGAATCACGTCCATAAGCCCCTAGAAATAACTAAATTTTGTATCTAGAAGCTTCAGATATCCATAAGCCCCTACAGATAACCAACCTTTGTGTGCAGGACAGAACAAGAGAAAAAGAAAGAGAGATGAGAAGAATAACCCGCAAAAACCCACAAAAGCATACAGTATGTCAGTATTGCCCAATAACAATTCAATAATTCATGTCTGAATGAAAATAAAAGCTAACAGCCATTTAAAAAGTACTCCTGCGACTTAATCGCCAAATAAAATCTCTAAAACATCTCCTACGCTCAACGGCAAATCCCTAAAATATTTCTCGAAGATTATGACTCCTTAAAATAACTCTATTTGACTCCAGAATATTCCAAGATGTATAACTATATCAACAAGGTTATTCTTAAATATAATTGCAAAATAATTCATAATTAATCTTTTGCTCTACATCACCGGCGCTTCACATGAAGAAGAAAGAAAGAAAACAAGGTTGGGAGGGGGGCGGTGGAAGTATAAATTAATAGATACAAAGGTGACCCAACCAATTGAGAAACCACGGAAAAGTTGGCTTTCTAAAAGAAACCCACATCAAATAACCTGCATGATTTTTCAAACCAAAGAAAATGTGAGCAAGCTTTTCAGAAGAAAACCAAAAGAAATTACAAGTTTGATCTTTCACTCGAGCGTGATACATATGCAACAAATTAAGTAAATAAAGACCATATTTGAGATCAGAATGGATTTGCAAGATAATCCCATCACAAGCTTCACCAATTAAGTCATCCAAGCCACCAAAGCACTAATTCAGTTGGGCTCTTCACAGTCAACCTTTTCCCAACTTCATAATTTAGAAATTCTGACGACAAACATTTTAACAGTGTACCATATTCATATCAATTAGGATAAGAATCAATAAAAGGCTCTGATTTTCATCCTATTCATGGCCATATTATTTTCAGTGACACCTCTTTTAATTTGAGGGACCTTAAGTATGATCAGAAAAGCATAAATTCACAAAGTACCTGAAAGATAACTCCGGCAGTTCCACTCCACTTCGGCTGAAACGGACGGCTATATTCAATGCCAGCTGTAACACGGCCGATGGTAAGACTATAACTGTCTGGTTGGTTCCCGTGAACAAGAGTGCCAGGAGTTTTTGAATTCTAGTGAGAAGGAAATTAAGGCAATTAGCATAGATCAGTTTCTCATCTTAATGTAACTGAAGAAAATATAGTTGAAACTTAAACTACCTGAACCATAATTGATCTTGATGTCCTCTTATCATCTCCTTCAATCCAAGGATCTGTGTAGTTTATTCTAAATATTGCATCGACTTGACCCCTCTCCAACGAAAGATTAACCTTTTGATTTCTTCCAAAAAGATTTCTATGATAGATTGCGCAGCTGTATTCAAAAGCTACAAGTGAACAGTATACTCTTGAAAATTAACTAACCTAAATAAATTTGAGTATGTTTATTGTTTTGGAAGGAAGAGGAAGAACAGTCTACCAAGAACAAAACTATATTACATGAACACTCTTCTAAATGGGTGGAGTACCGTTCTGAATACCTGCTACCTGAACAGTGAACACTCGTGTGGGTTATGGCATATCTATTGGACAGAATTTCTTATAGAGGTGAATTAACATGGCTAAACAAGGGTGAAAAAGTTGCCGGCAATACTATTCATTGATGAGGGGGATTTTCCATTCTTTTATTATTTTTATAATCACGACTCTCCATGTTCATGTAGATGTTTGTGGCAGGTGCTGATAAAGAAAAACACAGTTGCACAAGTTGTCAAAAGTATTATCAAGACATCATGTATTGGCATCAATCACAAACATGAAACAACTATCTGCTGTCACCACATCTGAAGACACTGCTTTGAACATATCCAATCCCACGCCCTATACACTTGTCAACTGATGCAGGAGTTGGGAACTGACATGTTCATAAACGTAGATGGTATAATACTAAATTTACCTACAATCCACATCATTCCTTTAAATAAGATATTTGCAAGCTAGACGCATAACAAGACAAATACCACAAGACGCAACATGATTGAGTAGTTCCACCAAAAAAGTTACCAGAAGTTATGACTTATAGTAAATAGATTAGGACAATTTTCACAGATGTTCAATAAATTCATTGTATGGTATTGGGAATAAAATATTTAACATCATAAACTCTTCTCCTATAGCGTAAAATTACCTTCCAATTAGTCCTGCAAGAGGGCCACTTGTAATCCTACAATTGGAATAAATAAAATATCAATATTGTTAAAGACACCAAATAAACAAAAAATAATAAAGAAGTTACGAGACAATAGCAATTATATCAACATGTATTTGGGACCTGTGCCCTCTGCAAAATGACATACCCACTTGAAATTCCACCCCCAGCAGATATGCCCCCACTTACACGCTCTACCACATTCATTGTTAAATCAACTTTGCCAGTATCTGCAGTGTTGCATGTGTGCATATAAAAATATCATTTAGCATAATGCAACTAGCACATACATACAGATCTAGTATCAATTACCTCCAGCAGGCTGTGGAACAATACTGACATCTTCCATTATACCCATTGTTAACACTGTATCTACATCTCTTTTCCCTTGAATCATACTGTAGACCTGGACAAGTATATTCCAGATTTTTTTAATTAAAAAAAAAGGGAATAGTATTGATATGAGAATGAACTTCTGAATAGCATGGGGGAGGGGGGAGGGGGGAGGGGGGAAGCATCCCCAATTTCAGAGGAGAGCAACAAGAATAGAGTAAAAAGATAAATTGATACCAGAATCAAGAGATGAGAATAAATTATGAAATCTCTTTTGGCTATAATCAAATGGATGGTAGAATTAAAATTCATATTACAACAGGTGTAGCTTAACAGCATGTATGGGACTGCTTAAAATTGTGATTACTATTACTGATTATTGCTTTCATTTGTACGTGTTTTATAAAGGCCAATGGTTGATCATGAATTAGCACTTTATATAGCAAAATATAAGAAAATGTCTGGTTTTGAGAAAACTATCATTTACCTTTAGTAAGATTACTAAAATAAATAGTTGTGAATGACAAATAAATGTGAATAGAACATTAATGATGCAATAAATTAGGAAAGGAAATAAAAGTAATAAACTTGGTCTAAAACGATAAAAGTAATAAAAGTAACAATACATTTATCAGATCGTTTCTGACTAAAACAACAAGCATGAGTAAGACTCATCTCATGAGTAGAATAAGACAGTCCTTAAGATTCCACAAGGTGAGTTTCTTTTTAGGTTGTAATCAACAAATTAAGCAATCTTAATATAGAGTCAAATGTACATCACATCACTTAGTTGGACACTCCTCTCAGGAGATACAAATAAGTGGATAAAATACAAAAAAAGACGGCAAGAACTTTTCAAAATCAGCAAACATTCGATTTATTACAAAGATCACTGCCTAGAAACTCACGCACACACTCACGCGCCCATCAACTGCCTTGCAAGATTCTTATTAGCTTGCAAGGTTCGAAACTCAACCTCCTCACTTTTTAAATGAGGTAGTCGATAACCAGTGAGACCAACGGCCAATCGAGACACATTAATATCTATTTCTATGGGGGAATACAAACACACCATTCTCACTTTTACAAATAAAAGAAGTGAGTTTGCCATCATTCTTGGTGCATAAATCTGGTTCCCAAAGTAACAAAGACATACTGCAAGATTCTTAATATACAGTCAAATGTATATCGGATCATTTAGTTGGACACTCCTCTCACAAGATACAAATAAATGGATAAAGTAGATAAAAGAACAGTAAAAACTTTTCAAAATTAGCACATTTTCAATATAGGGCACATGTTAATAATTTATAGGGAGAAAATCGTAGTTGTTAAAGGCGCACTTAGGCTCAAGGCCCATCCTACCTCGCCTCGCATGAGGTCCAGCCCCTTCTATGAGTCTCATGCCTCAGCTTCTAAGGCGCGATGGCACGCCTCATTGAACCAAGGCCCTTCTCTTTACCTTTTACTTTTGAAAGGTTATGTGGCACAATTTTGGTGGTGTACTAGGCCCTAATCTAACTTAGTATTTACTTCTTAGCACTAAGTTAAGCATCAGTATATAATGCTTATTATTTAATTTTGCCTATCTTTTTTCTGAAAGTTGTGCTACCAATTTTTGTTCTGTTCTTGGTGGAGAACCAGGTAGGGTTAGAATTGAGGTTGAAGAATTTGGGAGAAGATTGAGGGAGAGATATTCAAGCACAAAGGATCAATAATAATAATATATTCCATAGATGAATAAAAATAAAGATTACATCCCTTTATATAGTTGACTCAAAACCTAAAACTTAGTGAGCAAGACTGTTGAGCTTAGGCTTAACTCAGATCTCAAAATAAACACAGAAACAGATTCACAAAGCAATGCAACAGCAAATAGAGAATTTGGGTGGGACGTACAGTAGTTTTCATTAATAAATCTGGAAGAACAAGGATAACTCAGAGAGAGAGCATGTCCCCTCTTCTGGATAATTCTTAATACATATTCAGACTTAAAAGAAATAGAAATTACTCTCTACTATTTATATAACCACCAAGACCTGCAATACCCTAATTTTGTACTACCCACTTCCGTCCTTCCTCCATGATCCTGACACTTGCTTCATAACAGACAAAAAAGGCAAACAGACAAATAAACAGATAAACAGAAATTACATTACTATCCCTCTCCATAACTAACTAACTACAGCTGAGTATTATGCAGCCTAACAATGACACTCCTAATTAAATAAGGAAATAGAATCCTAATCATTAATAATGACCTTAACAAATAAAAAAATTCTAGAATGATCTAATATTATCTAGTATTTGGGTTTACTACTATTATATATCCTATTTAGCCAAAAATAATATTGATCCAACCAAGTTGGGCGGTATCTTCAGATTCGTCCAACATCAGTTCTGCTATTGAGTACTAACATCGACACTTATTAATTACTGTTTAAATATGAGTTAATCACCACTTAATAATGAAGTACTACCTAATTTAACGTTAGGTAATTAGTTAATCGTCATTTGTTTTGATACGTTATTGGCTATTAATAGGTACAACTTTTTTACAAATAATTGACTTTTCTTTAAATTAATTGAGCATTAGTAGCCATTAATTCTAAATGATTGCTTGATAGGTGATAAATTTGATTACGATCAAACATTTTATTATCTTCTACATTATTTTATGTGCGCCTCATTTTGATAAAAACGTGCATCTCACGTCATGCCTCCCACCTAAGTGCTAGAGAGACCTTTGTGGGGCGCCTCACACCTTAAATAACTATGGGAGAAATACACACACATTACTCTCACTTTTACAAGATAAAATAAGAAAGTCGGATTGCCATTATTCTTAGTGAATAAATCTGGTTCTCAAATTACCAAGAAGACATACTGCATCAATTTTTTTTCTTTTTTCTTTTTTAAGTTGCAGAGAATGTTAGAAGCATATATGAAAAGCTGTGAATACTTGGCAGAGAAATAATAGTAGAAACTCACTCTATAGGTTATGGAACAAAACATCTCTCAATTATAGGACAACTTAAGTAAAAAATTAAACAAACTAAAGTTTAGCATCTCCCGACACTTTCGAAGGAGCAGAATTCCAATATTTTGAAAGTGTAACAACGCTTAGCCTTTATTTTGTTCCATTTTTTGGTCTCGTTTCTGTGGCTTTATGACTTCCCTGCGCAGTTTGCAATCTTTTGGAGAGTTATTTTAAAAGCATTGTATAAATACTGTAATGTTCTGGGAGACTCACTGTATATCTTACATTTCATTTCCTTATTGCGTTGGGTATCTCCCTTTATTGGCGCACGTGCATCATAATGCTATCGTGTGACATGTAAATGAATTTTCCCCTTTGGCACTATGGTAGAGTGACCAATTACTTATCAAAGAAAAGAATACCTGTCCCTTCTTGGTAGTAAGCTGGCGAAGTATAGTTTCTGGTCTTGTCTTCCCTATAGTAGGCTCACCCCTGAAGATGAAAAGAGAACATAGGTATCATAAATTCTAACCATATACCACCATAGCATTGATAAAATAACAGAATACAAGAACTCAAAGCAAGTTCTTACGTCCTACGACGAAAACGTATGGATATATCGTTAACCTCCGCTTCTGAAACTTGTAATCTAATAATACCCCCTGAAAGAATGTCAACACCTGAAACCTATAAAGAAGATTGAACAAAGTAATCATTACTAGAAAATTGTGACCACAAAACAAGGGCAGCTTCAGAATGATAAAAACAATGTCTGAATGCTGACATGATGAAGAACTAACCAAGCCAAAAAGACCCCGTTCCATATACCAACTATCAATGGAGTTAATAACTTCATCCAAACGCCTAATATTGACTATTTTCCCTGCATAACTTGAGACCAAAACAGAACATAAGTTTCATTTCAGCTGTTTCAGAAAAAACAGTGTCGTGAAAAAATACAAAATATTTAACATTACTAATCTGCAAACAAACTGGGATTGATTTCACAAGAACGTGCCATATCCATCACGAAAAGCATCCTCTACAAACTTCGCTGGTAGAACATTAGCTCCTTCACATACCAAACCTCGGAATTCCTGGTTTGGCTCTACCTTTTACCAAAAGAGACCCAAAATTTAATCTCTGTGATAAGTGTGGAAGACACATAAAATTTACTACATCAGGGCCAAACATCAAATGAAACAAAGTTTGTGCAGGTGTTTAGTGGATATCCACCATGTATCTGTTTCAAGTAAAATAAACTCGGATACTTACCCAAGAGGCAAAGATATAATGTCCCTGAGCCAATTTTGTTTATTTGAATATGGAACTTTACTATGCATGCTCTAGAAGGCTCTTTCTTTCTTTTCTTTCCATTCCTTTTTTTTTTCCCTTTTTTTGACTTAACTAGAAGCCACGTTCTAGAGTATGAAGTTAGCATGTAAGAAAATCAGATATTAGGACAGTTACCAACGTATAGGCCGTGAATTAGAATTTAGAAGTGTCCTACAATTAAATAGCAGAAAGAAACTTACATAAATATACGGCAAATCATGTGCCACTAGTTTTTAGGTAGTGGGCTCCTTAGGCGTTAATAGTTTCTACATGATTAGCCACCTCAGTTTGTGAACAAGTTGGTGTACATAAAACTACTCATATACTACCCCATCTATTTTTAATTGTCATCCTACTGTCCTAGGAATCTTCGCACAAAGAAATAGTATTAATATTAGTATAAAGAATGATAATTAAAAATGAACAAAGGGAGTACCAAATATATCATGCAAATACAAAATGAACACAATAAACATCTAAAACTGGATAAGAGAGTACCAAATGCATCACATAATACAAGATGAAAACAATAAACATCATCAGTATTAGATACAATGCATAAACATCATACCTGAAACACAAGACGGATACCGTCTCTCGTGTCCACGGCAACAGGCATACACGAAGAGAAGTAGCCACTGCCAATAATCCTATGTACATCTTCCTGAACTTCGCGAATGGTAAGTGCAGAATTGGGTCTGCAAGTTTTCAATGCAGTAATAGCCTCATTTTCCAAATCCTTTCTTTCAAGCTCCTCACCATCTTTATTCCTCACCAAAACCTCACTAATTAAAACCCGTTCTTCATCATTCATACTCGCCGTTTGCCCTCCACTTTTTGATTGAGTCATTGCAGTCCCCTCATCGGACCGAGTCAGAGCTAAGGAAGCTGAGCATAATAACCAGGATTTTGAGTCAAATAGATTGGATTTTGTAAGATTTTCGCTAAAATTTATGACATCAATTGGGGGTTTGAGTGAATTAATGAATTGGACAATTGGGAATTTGAGGGAATCAACGAACTGGAGGATTGAGTTACTGGTTTTCGAGATACGCAAGAATGCGAATAAAGGTAAATCTTGATGGTGGTGGTGGTGGTGGTGGTGGTGGTGGTGGCACCGGTGGTCGCGGTGGCGGTGGCGGTGGCGATGAAAATTTGGGATTTTGATGGAAGATGATGTGAATCGAATGCCGTCATTTTGCGGCATTGCTAAAGGATGAGAGATTCTGAGAGTCGATTAACTGAAGAATACGGCAAAAACGAAAGCAATCTTACGTTTTTCGGAATGATTTGATTATGATATTTCTACGGTATTGGGGTTTTTCATGGAGATAAACCCTAGTCACTTGCCACCGATAACAGTGAAAAAACTGAAAAATTGAGAGGGGAGGTCTGCCTGTTTAAGAAAAATAAATTATGGTTAATACGTTAGATGATTTCCTAAATTCAATCACATTTTTTATATTTAAAATCTTTTTAACAAGAAATAGATAAAAATTGAGTGCATCAGTATTTTTAAGTTAATTTAATAATTATAAACAGTATATTCTTAAATTTATAATAGTATCACTATTTACATTTATTAAATTTATAATATTATTTTATCATATTTTATATTATTATATAATCCTATTTTACTTAATATATTTATTATTCGTATTATAATATTATATTGATTTAATATAAAAGGTAATATTTTATTTATATATAAATTCATTAATACCATATATTATAATGATTAATTAATGTATCTACTATTATAATTTGTATCATTATGTTCTATTATAATTATTATTTATAAATGTGAATATATATATATATATATATATATATATATATATATATATTATCTATATATAATGATATTTAAATATTATAGTATATATATATTATACATATAATATATCTTAATGTATAACAACATATTATATGTTAATTAAAGAAATAAGGAATTAACAAATGTAAATAATAAAATTTTAATATATTATTATTTTATAATGATATATTGTATTATTTCACTTTATCATTGAAAAAATTTAAATATATTATATAATTAAAGAGTACTTAGATTTAATTATATTATATAACTATATTACTTTAATTTATCATTAAAAATATTTTATTATATATGTAATCATATTATATCATTAAAAATATATTATATATTTTACATAATTATATTTAAATATATACTGTATGATTATATTATAATTAATTAAAATTATCATGTATTAAATTCATATAAAGTATTATATATTATAATGTACTATATATATGCGTATGTGTGTGTGTGTGTTATAATACATATTATTTGTACAATATCTTCATAATATTGTAATATTATATTAATATTTAATATTTTATAGAAATTATAATATAATCTAAGGTATTGTATTGTATTGTATATCATGATATATTATAGTTTTTTCTAGTTTTTAATATATAAAACATTAGTAAATAATAACATATATCGTAAAATAATGTATAAAATTAATATATAATGTAATATCTCTCTCTCTCTATATGTGTGTGGTAATGTATTGTATTAACATATATATAATATTATAATATAATATTCTAATGAACAAAGATAGGCATTTTGAATCTTCACTTTGCCACTTAAGTTGAATTGCATGTAATATTTTCTCAATAAAAAGTGAAGTTATTGTGTGTTGTCCTACTGAAATCATTATTTTTGTTTTAAATGTTCCAACAACACTATTAGAAGTATTCCTTTTGGGCCGGCCCTTTTGTGATAAATGGAATGATTCCTCTTTTTCTCGAGAATAATTCATTACCTTCGACGTCGAATCTTGGACAAGCTATGACAGCTAAGAACATCATGTTTTCAACAAAATTCTTATATTTATAAATTCCTACGCAATATTGATTTGTCAATTTCAACAGCACATGAAGAGTTGTTTGTTGAGATAAAGGAATGCTCTGAAATTGCTCTCCAATAATTTTTAAACACCCACAATCTTTGATTCAAAAAAAAAAATGCGTCCACAATTTTGAATCATGTTAACTACTATTTCACTTGGATCATCTTTTGAACGCTCACAAATGAAATAAACGATATGTAATGGCACTAAAAATAATAATACGACATTCTTTATTGTATTCTTTTTAAGTTTTTCGTTAAGACTTTTTTATAATAAAACTACTTAAATTTGATGATGTTCATCATTAAATAATATCTCTTGTTGCTCTTTTGTGACATCTTCTTCACCTACAAAATTGTAAAATTAAACTTATTTTAGATCTTATCTATTACACAAATTTAAATTTGCATAGCATTTGAAGGGTAGTGATGTTTATGACCACACTGATTTCAAGAAATTTATAACGCTCAACTAAGAGCAACGTTCAATAAATTATAATATTTATGGCTTTTAACTATCTAGATGAATTTTCTATGTACGATGCACTTGATTTGACTACTAAGCAATTTACATGAATACGGTACGAGCATATTATTTGTGGTGATTTTTCAGTTGTAATAAGTTTAAAATACATTAAGATCTTACAATTACAAATAAAAAAAAATCTTTAAAATATAAAATTATTAAAGGAATTTACTGCAAATGGCCTCGTCAATGTGAAGAATTCTATGGAGCATTTTGAGTTTAGTAACCAAATTAAAAATAAGAGTGAAATTCAGTGACTAATCATTCAATTTCCCTGTTTGTTAAGGGCACTTGCAATAGCACGTGTCTGTAAAATAAGGAATTGACTCTAAAATAAGGAACGGATGAATAATTTTGGACTTGTACTTACTTTTTTAAAATAAAGTCTTCTCTATCCTAAGGACGATAATTCAACAATAATTCCTCATTTTTAGGAAATCACTGTTCATCATCTCTTCCTCAAAAAATTAAACTATTCTTTAGATAACTTTTCTTTACTTCTTAAATATAAATTTAATATATGTAATATATGTACATATTAACACATTATAATATAATAATATAATAGACATGATAATATAATACATTATACATTATCATATATATATGCACACACATGTATAGTATATTATATATTAATATTATTATATTATATTTTATTACATTATTATGTACTTATATATGATATATTACATAATAAAGTATATTATAATATATTATGATATATTATACAAAATACAATACATAATATTATAATTACAAAATAATATTAAATATTAATATAATATTACAATATCATATTTATATATATATTATAATTAACACACACAAGCATATATATATATATATACACACATACATATATACATATACACACACATATAAACGTAACTTTAATTTATTTCAAAACATATATTTAAATATAATATATAAAATATGTATTATAATATTTTATATATATATATATATATATGTATTAAATGTAGTTTTTATAAATGAAAAATAATATAAAGTGAAATAATATTATCTTAACATTAGAAGTTGTATAATTAAGAATCTGATGTAATTGTTAGTAGATATGAAATTTGTGAAATAAAGATCGATAACTTTTGACATTTAAATATGAAATTGATAAAAATTCTAGTGCAAATGTTCTATATGATTGAGTTTAATGGGCAGTAAAAGTATTAACAGGGATAAGTATGAAAAAATTATTTATTATAAGTAATCATTGTTGATATTAATAAATGTATAAATTGGTAAAAAAGCAAGTGTGACGATATACATGATCACAAATTCAAATCGATTATAAATTGTGATACCATTATCAATGTATAGATGATCAATAATAAAAAAAAATTTATTTCTATTCTTATACACCGTGTGCCTAGTAAAAAAATTGAAATACATATCATTTTCCAAACAACAATTATAAGGAAACGGAGAGAGCAATAAGAGAATCGCGGGATTTGTAAAATAAGCCGACCTAGGACGTTAGTAGTAACGTCATCATCTCGATAAGAGGGGGGGAATGATTCCATTCGAAAATTTAAAAATACTTAAAAAAAATAGGACGACTCCAGACTAAACAGAAAAAAGAAAAGTGGTCCAAATTGTTAACAACGACGACTTCTCCTTCGCATGTATTACCATTACCCGCAAAAAGACACATTTTCGCTACGGCATTTCCCATTCCCACTCTGCTAACTCTTTCTGTAAACACCCCCCTCTCTCTCTGTCCACTTTCTCTCTCTACGTACGCATACACACGCGCGCGCCCTAATTTCTCTCTACCTTTTTCCTTTCTCCAGAAATTTTCTCCCAGTCGCTGCCGCATAAACCCTCAATCAAGGTACGTATATATATATATATATATGTTTATACTTTTATTTACGTGTTCCTGTTGAGACTTTATATACGTTAATCAGTTCTGTTTTTAGTCGATTGTGATGGCTTCAGTGTTTCCTCTGTTGTTTGATTTAGTTTTGATAGGTTTCGTTTGTTGTTTGATTAGGCTTTGATCAGTTTATAGAAATTCTTGCAACTGTTAATCTTATTTTGTACTGTAGATAACTTGTTTGATTCATATCCGGTATCAACGTTGATGTAAAGGTTTTTGATCGGTGATTAAGATGCGTTAGCTAAGTTTTGTGAAAATAGTTGCTCATCAGTTTTCGTGCTGTAGCTAATTGCTTTTGGATATTTCTGTGTATGTAATATAATCATCTTGCTCTGACCTCTGAATATATAACTGTCAAATAGTAGATATATTGTACTAGTTACTAAACTTTTGTTCAATTTGTAACTGTTTTCTGACCTCTGAATATATAACTGTCAAATAGTAGAGGATATATTGTTAGTAGTTAAAATTTTTTTGTTCAGTTTGTAACTGTTTTCATTCAAATGTATTTTGTTTCGGTTGTACTTTGTAGGCTAAGCACAAATTTTATATAGTAACAGTTGACTAACTGCAATAGTTACATAACAGTTCTTCTGTGTGTTGATCTTCTTACTTTTCTAGTTCAATAGCTTATCTTTGTTTGTATATGATTTGAGAGATGATTCTTAGTAGCCGGCTGTTGCTAGCAAACTTGCACTAGAATGAGTAATTAAAGATATTCTACTGAAACAATAGTGTAAAATAATGATAATGTAAAACACTTTCTGCTACTCTATTGTTGCGGGGAGTTTCCCAGCAAAAACTGGTTGCTCTGAATCATCTCGCACGCGTGTGTGTGCCCCTTTCTCTATATCTATGGATAGTTATCTGTCAGCTTCCAAAATATGGTCCAATAATTCTTTGTTGTTCTTACTTCTTTGTTTCAAATTGACATCTCTGTGGTTTTATTTTTCTTTATAGTTTTATTTTACCTTTGATATCTTAATGGCGATTAAACCTTCTGAAAGTATGGGTTATGGTACATCTTTTGACATTTGATTCAAATTTTAGTAATTTAATGTAAAATTTTATTCAAGCAGGAAAGGTCTATTTATTAAATTTCAAATTGAATCAAAGTAATAGAAATTACAGATCAGGAGAAGCCTATCAATAATTAACTAACAAATAAAAGCCAACGACTGTGACAAACAAGTTGTAAATTAGGATGTAGTATAGATTGGTAAATGATGAACCTGGCAATTGCGGGATGAGTTTTTTGTTCTTTGGCTTTGCTCAAAATTATATTCTGGAATATATGTAAATATATGGTGCTTTTGAAGTACGGATTTACTTGAAATTGTAGTTGTTAAAAGTTTCTTAGTTCTGCTCTTTATGCTTTTATACCACCCCTTTCGTTCTACAGAACAGCCATTTCGGACTTTCTGTAGTCTATTTACGACAATTTATAATTGTAGGTGATATAAATTAATGTATTTGGTTTTAGTTAATTCAATTGTCAAAATTATAAGCTATTACTTCTTCCATCGTCAATGTGATATAAAACTTTCAAAAAAAATTGTTAATATTCAAAAGGATGGTACAACCATACAAGCCAATTATCTGTTGATCTAAACACAAATTCAACTTCGATTTATTATTGTAATCAATTTGTTTAAGCTCTTTCATTTGCTTTCCTGTATATTGTTTGGGCATTTGATCAGGACTTCAATATTAAATGAGGCCCGTTAAGGATACACTATCTCATTGAGTTTCCAATTCTGATAGAAAAATGTACCTGTTTATTTGAAGGACCCCAATTCGATGGTTTCAATAGATTCCCTACAGTAGTTGGTTTGTGCAGAAGTGCCAGTGTGAGACAATCCACTTTGACTCATTTTTATAGATGGAGTAGATAGCTCTACAATTACAACTTTCATTGTAACATTAATCATGTTAACTGATATATAGTTTCAAATTGGTAGTACTCTTTTGATGGACTTCTGTTGTTGACTTGTTGGTAGTCCTAAAATTAAGGTCAAGAAACAATATAGCACCTGCTCCTCCGATAGCTCTGATAAGACAGATTGCTTATCTTTCCTTTCATCTCGGGAGAAATCTGATTGGCAGGAGCTAATCCAGAACCCTCAGGTAAAATTAGAACAGACCCCACATTTAAAGCTCCCGAAAAACAGAGACTTCTTCTTGCTCTAAAAATGCAAAGACTGAAATTGGTTGGACAGGAAAAGTACATCAATTAAGGGAACTGGTCAGTCGTCCAACGACAAGGAAGATAAGAATAGTAAATCATATTCGATGAAAGAACAAAGAATGAAATAATTGTAATTAATCATTTTGATGCATTGCACTGTTATATTACATCGAGAGCCAATAGATTTGGATTCACAGGTTCCATTGTTCCCATCCCTCTTACTTAATGGTTAGATCTGATTTCTATAATGGAGCTCAGAATGAAATTTGTTTCTGATGGTTGCATAAAAAATATGAGTGATTCTAAATGACTTACAATTTGCTGTTTCAGGAGGAAAATGGACATTAATGGGAAAGATGAGCTGACGTCACCACTATTGCAGCCATCAGATGGCGTTCCAGAAGTGGAAAGAAAAACTAAAACAATTATGTTTAAAGTAAGTGGCATTGAGTGTGCATCTTGTGCGACTTCCATTGAATCTGCACTTGGAAAATTGAATGGTGTGGAGAGTGTTATGGTGTCACCACTTCAAGGCCAGGCTGTAGTTAGATACATGCCAGAACATGTCACTGTAAGTCAGTTGATTCAATTGTAGTGTGATACTTATACTCTCTTCTCTCTCTCTCTCTCTCATTTTCTCTCTCTCACACATATACACACAGAAGCACATGTATGCATGATTTTACATCCCTCGTGTTCATCTAAGAGCAACAATGTGGCATGTCTCTTGCATGTGGCTTAACTGTTGTAGTGCAGTTAGCTTTGTTGAATTCCGAATGACTGCACCTTCATAATCTAGGTCACAATTTTACAAATCTAATAGGAAGAGTGTTTGGGTGTTTGGAATTGATTGCTTCATCTAAAGTGTTAATTGTTTTTTTTTGCATTCTGAACAAGGTAATGAAGCAGTATTAGTGCGTAACGATGTGGAAAAAACAATAACAGATGCTACTATAGAGCTAAAGAATGGTAGTCTATTTTATCTTTTTTAGATTTTTGTTGCTTCCCTTTCTACAAAATTATGATGGCAAGAAGTACATGATTCACTTAAGTTTAGCTCCCATGAGCTTCTATATGTTCATTATACTTGCATATCTTCTACTTGTGAAATTGGGAATCTCTTAATCTTGACCACCTTTTTATCCTTACAAATATTTTGCACTTAAATTCCTATATAGGCAAAAACAATAAAAGAAACCGTCGAAGATGCAGGTTTTCAAGTTAATGAGTTTCCAGATAAAGATGTAGTGGTATGTCGGCTCAGAATTAAAGGTATGGCGTGCACAAGCTGCTCTGAATCTGCTGAGCGTGCCCTTTCAATGGTTGATGGAGTAAAAAAAGCAGTGGTGGGTCTAGCACTTGAAGAAGCAAAAGTAAGTTATGATCCAAATGTTACAAATACTGACCGTATCATTGTAGCAGTAGAAGATGCTGGGTTTGGAGCTGATCTCATAAGCTCTGGGAGTGATGTGACTAAAGTGCATTTAAAATTAGATGGAATCAGTTCCTCAGAAGATTTAACTATTATCCAGTGCTTGCTTGAGTCACAAGAAGGTGTGAATCATATTGAGATGGATTTGGAAGAACATAACGTGACTGTTAGCTACGACCCAGATATTGTTGGTCCAAGGACTCTTATACAGTGCATCAAAGAAGCTGGTCAAGGTAAGAACTTTTATCAGGCAAGCCTGTATACGCCACCCAGACAACGAGAAAGAGAGAAACAACATGAAATCCAGATGTATAGGAACCAGTTTTGGTGGAGCTGCATATTCTCTGTTCCAGTATTAATCTTCTCCATGGTGCTGCCGATGCTTCCTCCCTATGGAAACTGGTTAGATTATAGGGTTCAGAATATGCTTACCCTTGGCATGTTGTTAAGATGGATTTTGTGCAGTCCGGTGCAATTCATCATCGGCCAAAGGTAGATTGGTTTCTTTCTTTGTACATTATTTTTTCACTTGCTGTGTACTTCATTTTCAGTAATGCTGCCATACAGAGACAGTTATTATAACTCCTGATAGCTCCCTGTGTTTAATATCCTTACCAGATTTTATCTAGGATCCTATCGTGCTCTGCGCCGAAAATCTGCTAATATGGATGTTCTGGTTGCATTGGGGACAAATGCTGCGTATTTTTACTCTGTGTATGTGTTGGTAAAAGCATTAACGTCAGAGACATTTGAGGGGAAAGATTTGTTTGAGACTAGTTCCATGCTGATATCTTTTATTCTCCTAGGAAAATATTTGGAGGTTGTGGCTAAAGGAAAGACATCAGATGCTCTGGCAAAGTTGACAGATCTGGCTCCTGATACAGCTTACCTGTTAACGTATGAGATTGATGGAAATGTCATCTCAGAGGAAGAAATCAGCACTCAACTGATACAAAGAGATGACATACTTAAAATTGTTCCAGGAGCAAAAGTTCCTGTTGATGGTGTCATTGTTGATGGCCAGAGTCATGTAAATGAGAGCATGATTACAGGAGAAGCAAGGCCAGTTGCTAAAAGACCTGGTGACAAAGTATAGACACTTGTTCTGTTGACTTATCATGGATAATCTAGAACCATTTGGCACTAAATATTGTGTTTCTCCAAACTCTATGACAGGTTATTGGCGGCACAGTAAATGAAAATGGATGCTTGCTGGTAAAGGCCACCCGTGTTGGCTCTGAAACTGCACTTTCACAAATTGTTCAAATAGTTGAAGCTGCTCAGCTCGCTAGAGCACCTGTACAGAAGCTAGCAGACCAGATTTCAAAATTTTTTGTACCTGCAGTTAGTTCTTTGATCTTCATCCTAGAATTTTTTTTATCCTCCTTTACTTTTTTGTAGTTGGAACTTCAATGCAATGGTGCGGTGATTATTGGGTTTATAGTATCTTTTGCAAGTTTAGTAGTATAATAACAAATATGATGCAGAAGATGAAAACAGACTACTAATTATAAGACATTAATGTGGCACTCAACAGCACCGGGGATTCGACAGGAGATAATATGCTCTTGTTTTTTAGTTTAATTCATTTAAAATTTTGCTGAGGTTCTAATACTTTTTGCGTCTATCTTGACATCTTTTTCTTGAGCTCTTTCATATACTTCAGCCAGCTTAAATTTTTTAGTTCCATTTGTTTGTTCCCTTAAAAAGTTTTTTTTTTTTTTGAGTTAGGGTCATCAAAATAATTTATTTCCTCTTTTCTCAGCCTTTAGATTAGTAAAATAGCATCAATGTTTTCAGTGCGCTGATAATTCCTCAATGTAGAAGCTGTCCAAACCGGAAGACATGCAAATATCTCATTGTTTTCATTTTGAGGGAAAATAGATTCAACTTAATTGGTTTGAATGAAAGCAGTACAAACTGAAACCCCTCGACTGTAGATGCTAAAAAACGTTGCCTAAACTTCCAGAACCAGCACCATGAGATGTGTTGCCATAATATGTGCCTAATTCTTGACTGTTCTACACTTCACCATATAATCTCGATTGTGTATACTTATTAAGGAGGCTAGAAGTAATCGGCTAGAATAATTTTGTTTAGGAAATATATCTACATAAATGTATTGACAGACAAGTATCAGGATAACAAGAAGGTACCTGATTTGAAATGCTGCTGTGATTGCATTGCTCGAATTCTCAACTTCTTTAGTCTTTTAAACTCTTTAACTGTTTTAACTCTTGAGAGATGCTGGTATCTATATGTTTTTTGTATCATGAGTATTTATCTTTTTCGTATAGAAACTTATGATATATTCTTTGGTAGCACAAACCGAAGATTCTTTATTGTGTGCAGGTTGAGAAAACAATACACCTTGTGTGTTATATGATTATAGTTTTTAGTATTATTTTACTTTTAGCATATGAAACTGTCAAGTTGTTCAACAACTATTGTTGGAAATTGATGATCTGTAGGATTTCAGGTTGTTGTAGCAGCATTCATGACATGGCTGGGATGGTTCATTCCTGGAGAAGCTGGGCTTTACCCAAGAAGTTGGATTCCAAATGCCATGGATGCATTTGAACTTGCACTGCAGTTTGGTATTTCAGTCTTGGTGGTTGCATGCCCTTGTGCTCTGGGACTAGCAACTCCGACTGCTGTCATGGTTGCTACAGGAAAGGGTGCTAGTCAAGGTGTACTCATCAAAGGTGGAGATGCACTAGAAAAGGCACACAAGGTACATGCATTCCCTTATGACAGAAGGAACACCTGAACACGCAATATCGCTTGCATGAGTTTGTCCCCGATGTGGGTGGTTATTTTTTCCATCGAGATAATGGTGTGAGATCAGAGAAAGATGAAGATTTTGAATATGAACAAGACTTAATTATGCCTTTTAGCCTTTTACAGTTACCCTTTATTCACTGATACATTTTAACACTTGTGTCATTAAATTCAATATCTTGTATGTTCAGATATATCCTACTAACACTCGAGTACAAGACCACTATACATATGCACATAAATATTGTCTATCAAATTCTTCTTTTTTTCTGATCTGGTCTGAGAATCTCTTGGACTTTAGACTTGTGAGATCACTCGTGACTTTAATACTCCTGATGTGCATAGTTATTTATCTAATTGTTGGGCTAAGTAGGCGCCAAGTTAGAGGTGACTTCCTTAGTGCCTTCCCTATTTTTTAGGTAGCCAAAAAGCGATGAAACTTCTATTTGTCAAGAAGATGAGGTAGCTTAGGAGAAATTTAGCAGGCCTAGGTGGAGCATTCATATATTGTATTTAAGATTTTCATGACGTTAATTTCCTCATAGTTATCAACAATTTAGTTGGCAGTCCTCATCTTGACAACTTTTAGAACAACTTGCTGTCATTCATTGAAACTAAAGTATAAAATATAGAACTAGACAGCCTAGAGGTGGTCTTGCTACCTGCTTTTAGAAAAGCCTAAGTATCGCCTCCAAGGGCCTAGGCGTTCGAAGGTCACTCCGTTGAACTTTATAATTGTCTACTGAGATCAAATGAAGAGATCTTATGTATGTTTGTATGTATTGGCAAGCATTAGTAGCATTGATCTCAACACTCAATTCTACTCAACTCGTATGTCCCACTGAATAGTTAGAGCCTTGGAAGGGAGCAGCATCAAATTGAGTTGCACAAATTACAATTTATTGTTAACTGTTTAACCATGTTTTCCGTACAAGCATCCATTCCATTTTTCTATCAGCCTCTTATTGTGATTGTGAAACACAATTACGATAATGTCCTGTGATTTGTTTTCTCTAAACTTAGTCTACAGTTTCATGAAAGATCTTAATGGATTTATTTGTCAATCTGTAGGTTAAGACAGTTGTCTTTGATAAAACAGGAACATTGACAGCTGGAAAACCAACAGTTGTTAGTGCTGTGCTCTTCTCAAAGTTCTCAATGGAGGAATTCTGCAACATTGCAATCGCTGCAGAGGTTAGTTTCTTTCTGGTGTAATGTTTTATTTCTTTAAAGACAGGTGTTAAGGGTGCCAACCCCACTAGTTTGGGATAAAGGCGATGTTGATGTTGACCGTGAGAATGGCATAGTGGGACCTTATTCAGATTTGTTGCAAAAAGAACAAGGTGTTAAAACTCCGCAAGTGCACAGTGTCAATTTGATTAAGTACAGACTACAGATTAAATCTTACGAGTCTAACTTTTTTTAACAATACTTAGAATGATTTTAGCAGATCTAAAAGACAAGTTTGGATGATAAGATTAGATCATAAGCTAGTGCAACAGTGCCAGAATTAAAAAAAAAAATGAAATGATAAAAAACTAGACAATGTTTTTAAAGAAATTATACATATCCTAATCAACTAAGTAAATATGCATTATAAAAATCCTCTATTCTCTTCTAATAAATCCTATTTAATATATGATTCTGTTTTCCTTTAGTTTTACAATTTTTTTAATATAAATTCAGCTGATTATATATCATTGAAAGTTCACTTATCAACTATAAAACTATAATCTATAAAGTACTTCATCATTAGTAATTTAGTATGAAAAGGCATTAAGAATTGTAAAAGGTATTCCAAAAATGAAATATGAAGGCAAAATCAGTTAATAATTAAATCTTAAAGTACAAATATTTTGAAGAGAGAATATAATGAAGTTTTATCATCATTTTAAACTAAATAATTGGTTACTTATCAAATTAATCATGATGAACCATTCAACGAGTTTGTATTGCTAATTGCAGAAATTCAGCTAGCACCTCTGTTTAAAGTTAAGAGAGTCATAATTGAATTGAAAAGATATACTACTAATTAAACTTCAGCATAAATGCATAATTCAAGGATAAGGAGAGAAGAAAGAAGGACAAACTTATTGATACTCAGTAACTTCTTGTCATAAACATGGTATCATGGATAATAAGACATATAAAGACCGACAAACAGGTGTAACCCTTTCAATTACTACTAGTCTACTACCATCTGAGAAACCAGAAAGTAAAAAGGATGACATCTCCAAACTAACCACAAGTGAACTAGTCCCTTTTGCTCAGCCGTACAAAATTAAGAAGTAAAGGAAAAATACTACCACTCAATAACTGCTCAAGAGACGAAGTATAAAATAATGTGTCCTCATTTATAAGAATTTCTTTCCCTTGTGTATGAACTCCTTGAAGAATTTCGGTGTGCACAATGTTGACTCTTTAAATTTCTATTACTCACCAAGAATTCATATTATGGAAGGAAAATCACTGATTTGTACAAAATAAAATAAAGCACAATAATATAATACTCCGTAGAAAGCAAAAGTAGGCATGAATAAGTGACCCAAATCAAAGAACCTGGAATGTTTAATAATAATGAGTTTGTCAATAATTTGAAGATGCAGAGAAAGCAACTACGTGCAGGTCTTGGATTGTCTGTATTGATTAGGTTATTACTATGCTAAAATACTAAATGATTTTGAATTGGAATTGGCACAATAATCTTTTTGCAGAATTTTCACCAAATAAATAATGAATATTGACCCCATTGGGTGTGTGAAATATTAAGGGCCTTAGGCATATACAAAGTCAGGATCGCAGGTTCCATTCTCAATAATTTGTATTGAGATCACCTATCCGAAATTGGTTTGATTGAACATTAGCTGCTATAAGTTTGTTGATTTCCATAGTTGATATGTTCCAGACTCCTTGTATGCTAGCTGCTACTCCATTTCAGCCCAATATTGTCTCTATTAAAACAATATATGTAGAAGAAAAGAATGAGTTGAAAATCCAATAAGCAAATTAATCATTCACAAAACCAAGTACATTTTTAAACCTAATGATGAAGTTTTGTAGCTGTGTATTTGAAAATTATACATATCATATACCTGCAGTTCAAATTCTTATAATAAGAATATGTATTGCATTTTCAAATATTTGATGAACATGTAAGTTATTCAACCATCACATAGAAATATGTGACAGCCTGACAGGCCTACGGTCACATATGATTCCTAATTTAACTAGAATAGTTGATTTTTTTCCCTCTCTTCTCGTGATACCATGATATCTTACTTCTTAAAATGGTAATGACCTTTTTCATACGTGAGTTAATTTGTTCTGATAACCTCCAATTATTTTATTAACTTCTACCACATCTTAAAGTTTGTTCTAATAACTTCTGATTTTGTTATTAGCTTGATATTATAGTAAGGCAGCTGGCAGCCCCAATTTAGTTGTGTTCTTTTGCCCATGATACGTAACTACATAAGGCCCAAGTATATAATGTAAATAATCATTAACCCATAATAACACAGAATTTCATAATCTAACATTATGAGCATGCAGAGGCTTAATTTTCTTAAATTCTAGGCAAACAGTGAACATCCGATTGCAAAAGCTGTGGTCGAGCATGCTAAGAAATTGTGCCAAAAGTATGGATCGCAAGCTGAACGCATGCCCGAGGTAAAGGACTTTGAGGTGCATCCAGGAGCTGGGGTTGGTGGAAAAGTTGGAGAGAGAGCAGTCTTGGTTGGGAATAAAAGGCTTATGTGGGCTTGTAATGTCCCTGTTGGTCCTGAGATTGAAGCCTACATATCAGATCATGAGCAGTTGGCTCGCACTTGTGTGCTAGTTTCCATTGACGGAAAGGTTGCTGGTGCTTTTGCTGTGACTGATCCAGTGAAGCCAGAGGCTACTCGTGTCATATCTTTCCTTCATTCGATGAACATCTCAAGTATAATGGTGACTGGCGATAATTGGGCAACCGCAACAGCAATTGCAAAGGAGGTTGGAATTCAGAAGGTTTATGCTGAGACAGATCCACTGGGTAAAGCTGATAGGATAAAAGAATTGCAGGTAATCTCACTATTGCATGGTCATCTGATCTGTTATTTTCAAAATTTTCTGCTCGTGTTTGCAAAGTTTCAACTAATTGTAGTTATAAAACCTAGTTCGTATTTTGGTAGTTTTTAGCTTGGAAATGAGTTCTTAGTAACTAGCTGTCTTGTTCATGTACTCTATTGCTTAATAGTTTATATGGGTGATATCCCCGTTTATTATTGTGAATTTAAAGGCTAATTGACATAATTTTCAGTTAATTATAACCGAACCCTTTATTCAGGCGAAAGGTGTGATTGTAGCAATGGTAGGAGATGGAATAAATGACTCACCGGCACTAGTGGCTGCTGATGTTGGCTTGGCAATAGGCGCAGGCACGGATGTAGCTATAGAAGCAGCTGATATAGTGTTAATTAAGAGCAACTTGGAAGATGTAATCACGGCAATAGATCTTTCAAGGAAGACAATATCCCGTATCCGCCTCAACTATGTTTGGGCACTGGGCTACAACGTACTTGGCATGCCGATTGCTGCTGGAATCTTATTCCCTTTCACCGGAATTCGTCTGCCCCCTTGGCTTGCTGGAGCTTGCATGGCTGCTTCTTCCATCAGCGTGGTCTGTTCCTCGCTCTTATTACAGTTCTACAATAAGCCATTGCGTCCTAATGATGTCTGAGGGCCGGTCATTACATTCCACAACAATCTGGTGCATTCACTGACTAATAGCTTAACTTGATTCAACTTGCACCATATAACTAGTGATACAATAAAGTGGAAAATAGCACTTGGATACGACTACAATGACAATTTTTGAGGTTAAATGGAAATTGTTATCTCAGCATGATTGTTAAATACCCTTGGTACTGAAATTTGAATTGCAGAAAACCGAGTATTCGTGAGAAGCACAATTCCTTCTTAATCGTAATTTGCGGTGCACGGCATGTCAACAGGAAAATGTGGCGATGCCCCTTCGATCAATTGATAATATTTTTATTATTCTTCAGTAGTGTTATGCATGTATCTCCTCTATTAGTATTTGTTTGCACACAAAATAATGAAGTCTGTTATAATCTCATTTTATAAGGGCGTGTATTACAGTGGGCCTTTGAATTTATTGAATATGTTGGGAGGGAAATGAGATACAAGTATAAGAGAGTTTTTATTTTGATAAAGAAGTATAAGAGAGTTGATAAAAAGCGATGGTGTAAAAAGCGACGGTGGAAAGAGATGAGGGGAATAGGAGGGAGATATAATGGAGAAAAATGGAATGGTTGTTTCTCATTCTTCTTATAGAATGAAATTTATTGAAATTGGTTATTATAGAGATAATTCATTTCACTCTCCTTTATTACACTTATTTTATCAAATTCATTTCAATTGATCGAAGCATAAAATATTTTGGTGTGCAACTAATAATAGAGGGTATGCACACTCCACTGAAAGTTGTAGATATTAATTTAGGGAAAAAAGACATTTTATTGCACTTCAGTCAAACAAATATTTAACATTTTTACGTTAATATTTTTGATAGTAATTTTAATACTTCTTTAATAATTTTAGTATTTTATATAGTAATTTTAATATTTTAAAAAATAATTTTAGTGTTAAAGTAGAACAAATGAAAATTTCACTTATTAAAATGATATTTTGTATATCAATATATGAAAGTGTCATTGATCCTTATAATTTGGGTACTTGTGCACGTAAATATTAATTTTGTGACTATCTTATCTTTTTCATTTTTTAATAAAATGAGATTCTGTTAAATTTATAACTATAATTTAAGTTCTATGACCTCAAAATTCTAAATAAATCATCTTAAAGTGTAAATAACTACTCTATGAAAAATGGCAAATACTCTTATTTCAAAATTAAAGATACAAATCATAATTAGCTTGTGAATTTCTATTACTTAAATTTAGTATGAATTTATTTAGTTTTTATTATAGATAAAATTATAATTTCGGATACAGTTTTTGTAATTGTGAAATCTTGAAATTGATATTACAAGTTGGATTCTAGAACTTATAAATGACATATAATCAAAACCATATGTATCTCCAATTTAAATAATATTAGGTAAAGTATAAGGTCTCATTCAACTTTTAAACTTTTTTGTCGTAAACCTAATGAAAACGACAATTTAAATTTAGTTACCTTTTCTATTTTAGCTATAATATCAGTTTTGTAAAAAAAAAATAAAAAATAAATAAATATATATATATATATATATATATATATATATATATCACACACACACATATATAGTACTCCGTATCAATTTGATATTTAGAAGTCAAGTATATTAATTTTTAAATCAAATATTTGTATAATTTAACTATTAATATGATCATAAATCTCAAAAACTTTTTATGAAATATTAATATAATCTTTATTTCCCCCTTTTTTGACTCCATAAAATTCAACAAAAATTATAACTTAAAAATTCCCATTTTAGTTTAGTCACCAAGTCCACATATTCAGAGGAAGAGCCATGACATGTTTTAAAAATTGGATATATCATATATGTGGAGCACAAATATGAATTTGACAAATGATGCTCCAATTCTTTAAACAAATGGAAACAGTACTTCGGCCAGCTGATCTCGACTCAATAAGACAAACCCAATGCCCCTTTTTCTTTGTGCTAAAATTTCCAAATCCCTCTTGCGACCAAAGAATTCACAGATGCAGGTTTCATACGGTGAGTTCAATACTTCCCATCGGTCTTCTTTTTGTTGTAATTTGAATCTTTACCCATGAAAAATATTTTATGTGTTCATTTGGATTGACCCAGTATAAAGTTCTTGAAGGCTGCAGTGATCTTTGACTTCAAAGAAAAAATCTTGGAGTTTTGTTAAAATTTTATCTGATTGATTTAGTTTAGTGATATTGATTCGTCTTTAGCTTTGTGGGTTTTTGTCTTTTTTGTATGATTTCGAGTTTTGGGTAGATTCTGAGTTTTTGCGTTTAAGCATCTTTGTGGGATTTAAGAATGAGACAAGGAAAATTGTACTGTATATCTTAGTGGGTTTGTCCTGATTTTGGTAAGAACAGACTAGATTGAATGAAAAAGAATCAGAAAGTAGTTAATTTTGTAGGGTTGGAGCAGTGTTAGGTAATGGATAATTCCAGGGTGGGAGGTAAATTTTTGTCTGGTCCAAGTGGTGGTTTTGTAGACTTTGAGGTGCCAGTTCATAGGCATCAACAGTTGCAGTTGGGCTATTCCTCCAATCCCACTCACCATCACATGCATTCCTCGATGAACATGGCAACAGGCTGTGATGATAGTTGTTCCATGGGGATTACGGAACTTAAAGGTTTGGATAACAGGAGCTTTTCGTTGAGTTTTGGGAAAGGGAAAGCTTGCTCAATCATTAATGATGGGAATCACAGTGAGGAGGATGAGCCAAGTTTTCCGGAGGATGGGAACGGTGAAAATTTAACTAGAGTAAAGAAAGGTAAGAAGGGTTCGTCATGGCAGCGAATGAAATGGACAGATAATATTGTGCGACTGCTGATACAAGTGGTTGCCTGTGTCGGGGACGATGGTATTGAGGAGGGGCTGAAGAGGAGATCTGGCATACTACAAAAGAAGGGTAAATGGAAAACAGTCTCGAAGATTATGATAACTAAAGGTTGTTATGCTTCTCCTCAACAGTGTGAAGATAAGTTTAATGATCTAAACAAGAGATACAAGAGATTAAATGATATTCTAGGGAGGGGAACTTCTTGTAGGGTGGTAGAGAACCCTGCTCTTATGGACTCTATGCCCCAATTATCGGCTAAGATGAAGGATGATGTGAAGAAAATATTAAGCTCAAAACATTTGTTTTATAAGGAAATGTGTGCGTACCATAATGGACAACGGATACCCAATTGCACTGATTTTGATTTGCAAGTTCACTCTTTACCTACTGCGCAGTGCTCAAAGGAGAACAATGCATCTGAGGCAGAAGAGGTGGAAGAAAGTGACGACAGTGATGATGACGACTCTGATAGTGAAGGTGATAATCACGGTGATCAAAATGTTGACATGGCTGGGGAGTATAATGAAAGAAAGGATGCACATCAGCTAGATGGTTTTCAAGCTGAGGTGGCTGAACTTTTTCAGGATTCAACAAAGTCTAATTGGGAAAAGAAGGAATGGATTAAAAAACGGATGATAGAAGTACAAGACCAGAGAGTAGGTATCCAGTTTGAAGCTTTTGAATTGGAGAAACGGCGCTTTAAGTGGCTAAGGTTTTGCAGTGAAAAAGACAGGGAGCTAGAGATGTCAAGGTTAGAAAATGAGAGGTTGATATTAGAGAATGAGCGAATGATGTTGCAACTGAGACACAAAGACTTGGAGATGGATGCGGAGAATCCAGGAGCTTCTTTTAATCTTACTCCTGTCGGCATCAACAGACCTCAAGGAAAAGATCAGATTGATTTTTGCAGACATGAGTAGCTCCTGCGCGAGAGCTTGGATTTGATCCAGGTATCATCTAAGTCACCTTACAATTTCTACTCAAAAACCGTGTAGAGCCTTGAGCACAGGAAGTTCCCGTCATCTATGATTGTACTGAGTGCATTATGTTCCTGAAACTGTGCGTCGTCTCTGTAATCTAATTTATTCACATTTTGTGATCTATGATTTGAACTTGTTCTATATTTTTGTGTTTATCTCCCTGAGTTTGAGAAATTTGGTGTTAGTTTCGACTGTAAATGTTGCCCGGTGAATCTTTAACGGGCACACTTACTTTCCATATGATTTCCACTTCAGCCTTCAAGTATTATTGGAGATTGAAGTGTATGTACCTACAGCCTAGCATATACACCCTGTACTATATATATCCACATTGGTTTTCTCATCTCTTCACGTACTTAGATTTCATATATGAGCTGACTTGATTAAAGATTTAGAGAATTCATTCAATTCAAGATGTTTAGGTTTTTTCCGTTTACTGTGTGTTCTTTATATATACATTAAACATAGTCTTCCAGAATACGTATCAAATTTGTTGTCATTGGATTATTTGGATTATTTCTTCACTACCTTCGTTGAGAGGGCCCTCTGAGACTGCCCTGTTCTCAAACTAATGTTCAAGAAATGATAATCCACTGTGATTCTTTTCTCTGTCATTATTTCCCTCTTTATCTTTATTTTAATGTTAGCGACATAAAGTCAGGTTCTCTAAGATCATATTTAACGATAGTTCGCTTGAAAACGATGAGTCAATGATGCTTAATTAGGGCAATTTCTCTTGCATATATGCTTTCATCTCATTTTATATGTTTGTATGTTGGAAAATTTATTTAGTCGACTACAGAGTTTGCAGTTTTATCCTTTTTGTTTCGTCTGCCACTAAAAACATTCTGTATAATAGTTAAGTGTGATAACTCAACGATCTTCATTATGCTAGCGGTAATTGTTAGGAAAATATTGGTGTGTTTGAGTATACATGGAGAAACTTCATACCACCTAAAACCATTTGGTTGTGGTATCTCTAGGGTTTTTAAATGTTCTAGTGAAATATCTGATCTTTGACGCATCAGATATATATCACTAAAACATGAACAAAAATGTCGCCAGTGGCATTGCAGTGAAAAAACATGTAATGGCCTTGTTTTCACTTTAACTACCACTACATTTTTTCTCTGGGAGTGTGATGATGCAGGGATTGAAGAAAGCATAGAGGTGGAATATAAGTATCCTATTACAATGGCTACGACGAACACGGTCGGATTTGGCAAGCGATGGGCGCAGATGGATTTGGTAAGCTTGAACAGGTATGAAAAATATGTTGGTGAAATAAACAACGTTAAAAAATAATAACCGAATCGGGATGCTATCGTTGCAGAAATAAAATGCAAGATAATTCAAACAACACACAAGCACACAAGACACAAAAAAATTAATGTGGAAACTCAAAACCGGGAAAAATTAGGGACTCAAGAAGTTTCACTATATGAAGATAAATTACACATACAAGTTCTCAGTCTCACAATCTTTCACAATCTTTCTAATCGTTCTCTAGAGAAATTCAATGATTTTGAATACATTATCTCTCTTCTTTTTAACCAAATAAATTGGTGAAGGTCAATTCATACAAGGTATAAGTTGATCCAAACTAGGAAATGAACTATTCTCAATCTCACAATCTTTCTAATTGGTCTCTAGAGAAATTCAACAATCTTTAATACATTATCTCTCTTCTTTTTAACCAAATAAACCGGTGAAGGTCAAACAAGTTATAAGTTGATCCAAACTAGGAAATGAACTATGTAACTTAACAACCAAGTCGAAACACCGATGCACGGCTAGGCCATGTACTATCTATGCGATTTAATCTTGCGAACAAACTTTGATCTGAGCTTCAAGAAATTTTAAACAAGGAATTTGAGACAATTCCTATCATACAAAGTATCCATGCTCATTTATCATTTTCAAGTTTCATTCTTTATTTTGCCAAAAAAGGAAAAAAGTTCATAGTAAAGATTTTTCTTGTAAACTACCGGGACTTCACAGCTTTTCCTCCTGAAATAACTCAAGCTTTTCAGGCATGAGCTTAATTGGAGTGAAAAAAAACTCAACAAACAAGTCAATTGCTGCTGCTGCTTGTTTTATCATACATTCTTCCTTAAAAAAACCAGTTTCACTCTCTTATTCCAAGGTTAAACCCTTGTATAAACATTTTCTTTTACCCACTGTTCTTTTGGGTACCTAAAAAAGCCATTTAATTTCCAATCCATCATTTGTGACTCCTAAAAAAGCAATTGTTGTAATTTGCATTACTTAAATAAAAACTCTCTTTATTCGGACTTTTGTCATTGAAATGACCCATTTACCCCCTTTGGAAATGCATACATGGTCAAGAATCGAAAAAAATAAAAAGGAATTGTCACTTTTGATAAATAAAAAATTATTCTGAAATTGGGTGACATTTTGGAATTATGCTTAAAATAATAAATGAGGGCCTTAAGCCATTGCTTGTGTGACAGAAATCAATTGTGATTCTTTGTGGTTATTGACGCCAAGGGACTCACTCTTAAACAAATGAAACAAGGAACCGATGAGAAGCAAGCAAAAGCCAAATAAATAAAAAGTAACAATTGATAAATAACTTGTAAGAAAAGTATAATTATTCTTACCAGATATGTTTCCCAGTAAAATTGTACCACTCTATTATCTATTATACACTGTGCATGATAAATTTCATAGGCTAGTTATAACTCATTCATTCCACATCTATATTCAACCACCATTGAAAGGATAAATCACATAGAAATAGAAAAATAACATAAATTCAGAATCAAAAAATTCCTAAAACAACTTAATGAACCATCCCCCTCTCTCCTCTCTCCTCTCTCCTCCCCCCCCCCCCCCCCCCACCCACGCCCCCCACCCAAAAAAAAAAAGGAAAAAGGAAAAAAAAGTGAAGGGTATAGATGGTGAAGGGAGATCATAATAATCGTAGTAGTAATAATAAGGGATGAGCATGCTACTACCATGTGGTCCAAGCAAAAGGATTGAGGATTGAAATACATATAATTATGCGCGATTCGTACTTCAATTGCACGCCACCTTTTTTTTTGTTGTCCTAATTCCTAATTCCCTCCTTCCTCACTTCTCTCCTCTCTTGTATCATTCCTCCTTCATCCACTGTCTTCTCCCTAGGCACATGCCAAAAAAAGAAAAAAAAAAATGATATCTTGGGAGTGGAGTGGGGTGGGGGTTGAGGATGAATTATGTTATTGTTTGTTTCGGTTTAAATTTTGAAGATTTTATATTCTGATAATATAAATTATACTATTAAAATTTATAATTATTAAAATTTAAATGAAAACAATTAGAATTCGAAGCTTTTGACGATTAGAGGAATTTCACACTTGAGAGAGGTTGAAGGTCAAATTTTATGACTTCTAGATTCCTTTTTTTCAGTTAGGATTGTACTTCATTGAACATCAAATTTACTGTCCTTTTGTTCTTGTTTCTATTTTATATGGTTGGAAGTTGTAAAATACTAGACAGTCCTTAGATCTATTGCGGTTCAAATACAATCCACGTCAATTTTAGATAGTTTACCAGTAATTCTCTTATAATCACTTTGCTGTTTATTACAAAATTGATCTCAAAATACTTATGATGTAATCAATTTGCATAATTAAGCTTAATCATGTCATATAAGGATAAGGGGATGTTTGGGAATGACTTGTAATAAGTAATTCTATTAAAATTTGTATTTGGTAAGAACTTAATTATTTTGTTTATAAGGAGAAAAATAAGCAAGTAAAACTTATTTATTATTTTCTTGCTTATAAATAGAGTTGATCAAATGTAATTATAGATTTATCCATTTTCTTTTAACTTACAAGTCTTTAGTAAATACAAGTCACATGGTACAAGGTCGATTGCCAACAATAAAAACAACTTCTAATTTGGTAAAATCAGCTGGCTTTGGTGAGCTTGTCTCACCCATATATTTGCAATTAATAAATAGTCACTTTGGTAAATCTCCTTGTTTATTCTATTCATTCCTAATCTAACATACCTAATCATTTGTCCTTATCCCGTTTAGATGCATCACAATCAACCTTTTTTTTTTTTTTTTAATTTGGTAAAGTTAATGTAAAGTTTAATACAGATAAACTATAGCATTTTTTTTCAGATAAAAAAAAGTTGATTGATCCTCTATCTTTTTCATTTTTATTTATATATTTTCATCATGTGGTATGTTGTTGATATCGGTATCAAACTTTGAAAAGATTTTTTACTCCTGTTTGCAACACACTTATTTATTTTTAGGATTCATTTAGTGTTAATATTAAAAAAGTTCTTCATCTTAAGATTAAATCTTTGTTTTTTTTGGATATGATTTGAAACTTAATCTATCATTTTGATATGATAAAATCGGACTTAATAATAAATTTTGACTTCTTAAAATCAAAATACAAATATTTTATAATATTTCATTAAATTTGAAATTGTAAAAAGTGTTCATTTAATAGTGTCAATTATGTACATTTTTCGATTATTTTTGAGAAAAGAGATACTAAATTTGCTTTTTCGATGGAACAGAGGATTATATATTTTTCAGGCGTATATTATATATATATATATATATATATATATATATATATATATATATATTATAAATACGATTCTGACGGAGTGATTTGTGGACAAAATTTTCATTAAGTTCCTCGAGAACATAGTTTAGTAGAAGTAGATTATAGTAGTTGATCTGATTGGTAAAACAAGCTTTTGATTTCAATATTCATTAACTGATAATTCCGGTTTCCGGTTAACAAAACAACGACAACAGCCAATCACCCGACCCGACCCCGTGACTACAGCTAGCTGAACCGTGATTCACAGCTCGACACGTGTCATCATCACATCTCCACTCCGTGACTTGATTGGGCAGTGATTTTAATCAAACGACTGTGGCGTCATTAAAGCGAAACCCTTACGGTGTACCCGCGACGCACCCGATCTCTTCCCCTCTAACGGAGTTCGCGTGTCCCTTTGTGTTGTCTGCATAAAGGCGCCACACACTCTATATATGTGAGTGTGGAGAGAGAGAGAGAGAGAAAGCAAGAGAGAGAAAATGAAGAAGAACATGGAAATATAAAGAGATGCTTTGCTTCGGATGGAAAATAATAATCGATGAATTTACAATGTCGGTTCAATGATCTCCATTGATAGAATCGATACATTTCGGTTGTTTCTCAATTCATCTCTGTGAGTATGACGAAACTTTAATTGTTCTTGTTTTTTAGTATGATCGAATCACTTGATTTCAATTTTCTTTAATTTTACATTTTGTTTTGTTTTTGGTTGATAATTATGGCGTGATTCTTGTTTTATAGATCGTAATGTGTTGTGTTTGTTGTTTTGATTGTTTGATTTTGTATTATACATTAGTTATGCAGTTTGTTTATCTTGTCGATGTTAATTGCCATTGAGTGTTCAAATTAGAGTAATTCTGGCAAAAATAGGGAAGAATTAGGCTGTGAAAGATATTATATCTTAGCAATTTGCTTGTTTTTGTTCAATAATTTGGGTTTTGTTTTGACTGATTTGGATTATTTATTCTGAAATGTTATCTTAACGATAAAAATTGGTTTTGGCATTGTAGGATGTTGTGAAATTCTAAATGATTGACAAACTTTGTACCTCAAAGTTGTGGTTCAACTGATATTGGGGTCTCAATTGGTGAGGGTATTGATTCTCATAGATTATGCTTGAAAAGCTCTTTTAGCTGATTGATAAGTGAGATTGCAATATGGATTGGAACCCACAAATGGAAGTTCATTATATAAACACGGGTGTGCCTTATAGTTCAACAGGAAGTTTTATGGATTTCTTTGAAGGTCTTACATATGAGAATGTTAACTCCATATTCGTTGACATGCCTTACACGCAGGTACATTATATCTCATGATCTATTCTTTTTGAGTTTTGCTCCTATTTAGGTTGTTGGAATGATCAAATCCATAGTTATGCAATTCTATCTTGGACTTGGCCTGGCTTAAAAATGTGTTTTTTTTGTCATTATATTAGTTGCGTATGTGAAGCCTTTGTTTCTATTTAGTTGTAGTCCACAACAGTCTCTTGCATTAATTTTTGGTTTATGCAAGATCTTGTTCTTGAAATTCAATAATGTAGCATTATCAAATTCCGTTTACAAAATGACGGGTCTCAATCCCTCTTTAATTTTGCAGGAGAATTCATATCCTTCCGTACATTCCAGTGCATACAAATTTGGGTTCTCTGAACCTGGGAGCTTATCATATTATGATTATGGTCATGCTTATGCTGTCAGGGACCACACGTCGGGGATTGATGAATACAGTAGTCATATGGAGAATTCTAGGACAATTTCTGATGATAGGAATGTAGCAATGCATACACAAGGAGAACGAAATTCGAACTCCACTACACATGTGAATCCTGTAGAGTGTAAGTTTAACATTTCACTGTTGAAAATAAATTTTGATCATGGATTCATTGGGTACAAATTCGTTGGCATGAAGTTGCCATTTTTAGTGCTTTTTGCAGTTTGATTCATTTATAACCCTAACATCTAGAAACTTACTAGAAGCATATTATATTCCTGTTATGCAGTTTATTTTACATGTTTATGCTATGATTTATTATGGACACAGGGAAGAGAATAAGCTAGGCTGGTATATCTATTATGGAAAGAGAACGAAAATAGTAGTATGAATACATGTCCAGTTGGTGCATATGTGTGTTTCTGTGTACATATATATTTTGATGAGTGGAATAAACAAGAATTTGATTGCATGTTATCTTTTCATGACATTTTAAACCAATAGTAAAGAATTTAATCATCTAAACAACTCTGTATATACAAAAAAGTTCTACTATATTGCATAAAATTGTCATGCAGCCAGATATGGAATTTGAGCTACGCATATCTTACTAACAACTTGACCAAAATGTGTGTTTATGTCTATATATGTATTTGTTACTCCCTCCGTTCCACAAAAAGAGTTTTATTTGTATATTTTTTTCATTCGTGATATAAATTTTAAATTTTGTCATTACAAATTTACAATTTTCTTATTACTTTACATTATTTTTTTTTCATAGATGTAAATATCTTTTAAATATTATATTTATTGGTCATAACATTTATTCCTACTGAACATTTATTCAGTGATATCATACCCCCAATCTATGTTACATGGACTCGGATGAAGTGTCTGATCAGATACGGGTATTTTGAAGAATCCGACAAGGTTACTCAGTTTTATCACATTTTTATCCTAAAATGGAATGTCCCACCCTCACCTCCTTGTCGGAGAGTCGAGTGCCCGACACGTGTATTTCAGGCAAAACCAAGAGTCCATGTAACATAGCCCCCAACTAAACATCTGATAATATGCATTTAGTAGTTGAGTTGAAACTTAAATATAGATAAGTCTACTTTACTTTACTGCTATCAACATCCTTGGAAAGATTTCACTAATAATGTATGGATGAATGTATTCAGTGATCAAAGGTTTGATGGGATCCCTGTTTTACTAGCTCATTGCTTTGGTTGACACTCAGCAACCTTGAATGTAGTTCATTCTATGTCTTAATGATTTCTGAAGAAGAATATTTTAAATGATAAGATTTTAGACTGCACAATATTATTGCCAACAGACTTTTGTATAGAGGAAAATAGGTTTTTCAATGTTGAACGAACATAAGTATGGGCAATGGAGAGATTCTTCTATTATTTATATATCTGTATTTGTATATTTGTGTCATCCAGCTGCTTTCTGTAGTTATTATATTGTTTAACTTTCCAGAAGTGGTCTGAAGATTTTAAAAATGTAATCCTTTATTAAGTTAATTCATACTTTTTATAGGTCCACGGGCTCATCATAATACTCATGATTATCAGGTGTGCTAAAGATTTCTTTTTCTTGTTTCTTATATTTTCATAATTAAACTTTTGAAACTATTTGGCTTATCCAAAAAAAATAAAAAAATTACTCAGTATTGTCATGCTATTGGTGATGTGATTTTAAGAAGATCAAGACATTACCTTTGTAAAACAATTTTATGCAGGTTATTTGGCAAGACAACGTGGACCCTGACAACATGACTTATGAGGTTTGGTTCATACTATCTCTGTTCAAACTAACTGTTCACTATTTTTGTTTTTTGTTTTTTGAACAAGTCACTTTTTCAGTTGCACTCTGTTTTCAAGCTTTATTGAACTAGTTACAATGTTTAATCCCATAAGAGATTTAATGGGAGTAAAAATTCTTTTATAGATTTTATTCAACTGATTTATGTCTTTAAGATAAGGGTCAACTAATCTAAAACCAGGTAACCTAGGAATCTTATGCATGAAAAAAATGATCAATTCAGTTTCTGCTGTGACAGTTTGACTCTTTAACATTAACCCTGGGCCTGGGTATGGTAACTAAGGGCAATAAATTTATTTACGGTCTAGAAATATGGAGTGAGGTGTAACAATCATATTTTTCTGTTTGCCTTGAATAAAACAATTTGCAAAAGCCGACCATCATCTGAGCAAGTTTCTTGCTATGGTATGAAATGTTGTAGTTGCTGGCAAGTGGCAACATGTATTATTGTATTCTTTATAAAACAATCGATGTTTAAATCTTAGGACATATACATTCTATCAGAGTATAGGTGGCTACTGAAAATAATGTTCTCTTTAAAGGTCTTCCATTGAATGGAAAAATGTGATGTTTATTGTCGGATTTTCATGAAGTTGGTTAATTTGAAGAAAAATCTCATGTCTTATATTTTTTTTGAATTTTCAACGAGGCCCGGGACGGTGAATAATCAACACCAAGTTGCATTTCTGCATTAGAATCTTATGCCGGTGATGAAAATTTATATGCAGGAACTACTTGAATTAGGTGAGGCAGTTGGTACTCAAAGTCGAGGTCTTTCCCAAGAACATATTTCCTTGCTTCCAATCTCAAAGTTCAAGTGTGGATTTTTCAGAAGAAAGAAACATAAAGATGAGAGGTAAGTTTCAGAGATTTACACATCACTTTTTGTGCTTCTTCTCTTGCACCCTTCCTTTAGTTTTGTGTAACTTCCTAGTGATATTTCCTTTCAAAGATTGATATTTCCTAGCAAAGTTATTTCACTGGATTTTACTTGTCGTCAGTTTCCTCAGTATGTGGACTTGTTGGCATATATAGGAACGTATCATGCAGATCTAGGTTTATCAAGTAAATAATTTTACCTACTTAAGTTATTGGCCTTGAAAGATATGCCTTTCGCATCTTTGCTCCCCTGGTCCTTTCCTTGGGCTATATTTCACTAAAATTTATATAAATTTAATGATAATTACACGGCATTATGTATTTAGGGGAGTAAACGAGTTGGATTGGATCGAACACTAGCATGCTAGATTTCACTTTAATTAATTTTTGATACTTGAATACTTGACTACTTGACATAATATGTTTGTAGTGCTTAGACTCTAATCGAATCCGAGATATTCGGGAGTGCGCTCAAACATTTTCTCAAAAACTAGATTATATTAGTAATTTAGTAGAAACTTTCATTTTATTTTAGACCATCTTTCATATGTTATAATGAATTTTATTTACAACCTATGATCATAGAGTCTTTGTTTTGCCTTTAAGTCCTCGTGTTGGACACTCGACACTCAGATAAGAATATTATCGACAAGATGTAGGATGTGTGATACTCCATTTTAGTGTAAGAATACGATAAAATTAGGGAGATGCGGATTCTTCAAACTACCTGTATCCAACTAGACACTCCATCTAATTCTGTGTAACTTGTATTAATTTTTATGGTTACTAACAGTTTTGTTATTTAAAAATGATCATCCAGTTTCATTTTAGTTTTTTTTTTCAACTTCTTTTTCTTGAAGATCGTTGTTACTAAAATGAAGTTTTTAACTTTTTAGGGAAAAATACATGTCATGACTCTGATGTCCTGGTTGTTGCTAATCTATTTCTTCTCTCTTGTGAACAGGTGTGTGATTTGCCAGATGGAGTATAAACGTGGTGATCGACGGATCACTCTTCCGTGCAAACACATTTATCATGCTGGTTGTGGCAGCAAATGGCTTAGCATCAATAAGGTAAAGTCATGGACAACTCTAAAATGTTAATTTTCAGATGCATATTACAGAGGAAGTTAATCAGGTTCTGAATTATGTCTCAATCTCATTATCAGGCTTGCCCCATTTGTTACAAGGAGGTGTTTGCTCATGCATCTAAACAGTAAGATAATTTATTTACGGAGAATATGGCTTTACTCATTCTCTTTTAGAGTGTTCATTTAATTTTTATTGCTTTCAATACAGAATGCTTCTTTTAGTTTTACGTGTTATTGTATTAGTTTTAACTTTGATTTAGTTTCTGTAATAAATACACTGCGGATTTCACACAATATGATTTTTTTCACAAATTTCCACTTGATAATATTTTCTTCCATTATACAGAGTATATTTAATTATTTGCCCAGGATTTTGCTTTAAGTTTGAGGGGTCAAATTAATCCTCTAGCTCGGGTGGCATTTAACTTTTCTTCCAAGCGTCCCAAATTGAAAGTGTTGCTTGAAAACTTTAATTAGATTATTTCGGCCAAAATTTTGTAACAGTGAGGTTATGCCTTATAAATGTATTTCTGTAGATATAATAATTTATAAATAATAACTTATAATTTACAAAGTGTATTGAGAATATAAAAAAACGAATAATGTAGATAACTTACAATTATAACTTATAAAAAATAAAATATACTTACATGGAAAAATTGAAAAAAAGGGATGCTGCTAAGAAAGTTTGCACTTAGAGATGGACGGGTTTGGCCAACTTTAATTTAGATAGATGATAAGAAAACGGAATTGGGCATATACAGTATATAATTAGGTCGAGTTGTTTCAATTGGTATATACAGTATACAAATAAATTTTCCATGTCTTTATTAAGAAGAGCGTTGTATATTGGGATATTGCATCCTGAATTTATCATACTACCTTGTTCAACGATGACAGCACCCATCTATCTATTCAACCCTTTTATGTCAATTTACTTTCAATACAATAATATGTAGAAATGAGTTGGTTTTAAATAATTTTTACCTGATAACCAATATTCGATAAACCATACAAATAAGATTTGAGCAACTCATTACTCGGCATCTACTATACTCAACTCATTTGTACCCTTAATAGAGTTGGCTCATAAGGCATGAAATAATTATTGAAAAGGATAAGAAAAAAAAGGTCTAGGGAAACTCCATGGTTCGTGCTCAATATATCAGTGGCAAGTCATATATATGACCAAAAATATATTATATTAAAAACTATTATATATTTGAAAAATAGATAAAGTATGTTCATATATTAAAACCTATTGAAGTGTTTGCTGGTGTTCCGTTTTTTCTACTAAAAGATTTTAATTAAAAATAGCAATATTAGGATGCAGCTTTATTTATCGTAGCTATTATATTAGGTAATATGGGTGATTTGTTGGAAAATGGATGCCGATAATTGAGTCCGCTAAACTTGATAAATGTACTCTTCTTTTTTACTTGGATTTCAAAAAATCAAAAAGAAAAAGGAAAAAATTGATAAATTTGTATGGTAACAATCAAAATATTGTAAAATGCTTTACAGAATTAGCAGAAGGAGAAGCTCAAATTATGGCAAATTGGGGGTTAGCGTCTTCAGATTCTACCAAAGAGCCTTTGCTGTACTTCATGCATTAATCTGGGACAATACACGCGACTGCAATCGAATCAATCAATACTCTGACTAATTCAGCTACCCTTTGCAATTTATTCTATTTAAGTTAGATCCCCCTCTTGATTTTAATAGTAGTATTGCATTTCACTTCTTGTGTGTGCATGTGTGATAGATCATACTTTAGTATATATGGTGTTATACTGTGTCCTCTCTTTTTCTTTTTCTTTTTTTCTTTTTTTTGGGTGGGGGTGGGGTGGAGGGGAGTGCAAGGTGATGTTATAACACCTTGGCTCTGTCTAGTATTAACACTATTGGCTCTGTCTTTAATCTACTGTTTCTGCTTTCTATAGTTCCGAGAAGCGTTGTGTTAATTATCCACGGCAGCAGAAGTGAAACTCAAAGGTAATATATTTAATCATTAAGTTAATAATAATTATAATATTCTCATTATTAAAAGAAAGGGGCTTTTCCAAGATATAAAATCATAATTGACCTTTTAAATACAATTTGACTACTTTCAAATTAGAGTAAAAAAAAAACCAATTTGCCTCATTTTTAAATTCAATTTTTAGAAGATTCACAATTTCGAGCTAGATGAGTGTTTTGTAGAATTTGTAATTGCGGTGATCAACTTTTATTAGTTTAATCAACTTATACAAACTTTTATTAGTTTAATCAACTTATACAAATTTTCATTTTTCAAAATGAGTCAATTTGATTTTGAAAAGTATAAAATAATGGCTTAGAGGGAGTATTAGAATATATATGGTTAGATTAAATTTAACAAAATGGGAATCCACATAATATATACTCGACAAATCATTTGACCGTTTACAGATTCTATTGAAGGTAAGTTGAAATTTGTAGTCCCACATATCGATAATTAAAGTACCCAAAAAAGAAAAATTTAATAACATTGAGAGAAACTAAATAGAAATTCACTTTGAACTCATAAGTGTTACATTTTATTATTCATTTCCATAATATATAAACTATAGATGGCCATGCATTTCCATTTATTGTGTCTCATATATATATATTGCACAAGTACATAAAAACATAACTACACAACTACACAAGTAACACGAGAACATTTATTGGCTAGCTAATTAAGCACATCCCTTAAGAGTAATAGCAGCATGCATGTAGTACTTGAAGAGGTTGCACGGTAAATTTTCTAGTAATGTGGTGGTGGTGGTGATGTGTAGAGGTAGGGCGATGACTTTGATGGTGGTGGTGAATTTTTATAGGTGTATGGTGATGGAGAAATTGTTGGAGACGGCGAAGGAGAAGGCGGTGTTTTGTGGATGTAGGGCGCCGGAGAAGGTGATGGAGAAGATTTTGGTGGAGAACTGTAGCTGTAGGGCGATGGAGAAGGCGACAGTGGACAATGGCACACACAATGTGACGATGGAGAAGGCGATGGCGATGATGGTGAATGGACATAAGGTGATGGAGAAGGCGACGGAGATGTTGACGGTGGAGAATTATAGACGTATGGCGCTGGGGAAGGCGAAGGGGAAGGGGATGGTGACGGTGGTAGTGGATGGATGTAGGATGACGGCGGCGGCGGTGATTTATAAATATAATGAGGTTTATGCCCATGTGGATATGCAGTTGCATTATTGTTAGTAGTAGCTAAGCCAAATATTGTTACAAGTGCAAAATTTAGTAGTAGCCGAGACCTAAAAGTGGCCATTTTAGTTTTTGACAACTCAAATTAGGAAGCTAGAGAGACTTCAAAAAAAAAATTTACATAGGTTTAGTGATGGGAGTTTAATCCTTTATATAATAATCCATCACCTCAATCATTGAGCCATATCTTTTGTAGAAATATTTTACTTGTTATTTTATTAAAGCTATCAATCTCAAAGGATATTCTTAATTTTTAATTAACCAAGATTTTACGTACTTATGTCCATGAAAAAAAAAATTAATTATGAACAATGTTATTGACCTTGTAACAAATTTTAATAAATAAATCTTAAGCACGTGTAATCATTGTGATTTCAATTTTAGTACGGCCATAATCTGGATCCGAGGTAGCATGATTAATTTCATTTAATTTAATTGAGAAATTTAAAATTTGTGGTATTAGATATTGACGGCAAAAGAAAACTTAAGCAAGAGAAATTTCTTAGCAGACCAATTGCGAAATTGATGCATAAAAATGTTAATGTTTTGCAGGTTTTTATTGTGTTATTTAAGTGATGAGTGTGTCAAAATGTTATTGAGAAGTTAATAATCGAGCTCGAGCCTTTAAGATTTCTACTATATTCCAGTTGAAATTGAGTAGTTATTCACGAATTATTGGTTTGTCGAATTTTGTTTACGAGTAATTTATAAATATTTTAAATATTTGAACATACTTAAGTTTTAATTTTTACGATAAAGGATGGTAATAGTGCAGATTGGTTTCAATTTTTGTATGAATCAATTATATATCATTCAAAAAAAAATTTATACCAAAATTGCACATTACCGGTACTGATTCAAAATATCTATGATTAAAACTGAATCGACCGGTGTAATGGTTCAAACCACACCACACCACACCAATAATAATAAAAAATTAAAAATTTCTTAAACAACTTTTTTTTTTTGTTAATATTATTAAGAAATTTTAACTTCTATTACAATGGGTGAAGAGGAGGGAGGGTGTGTTTGAACCTTAGTCTATTGCCAAGGTTTGACGAGCAAATGCTCCAGCTCAACTTTAAACAACTTTGATTATAAATAAAAGTACCGACATATGAGCTCATTAGTTTTGGTGTAAGTTCTAGCAAAATGTATAAATTATAACATCTTATAATTAATTAGCTTTTGAACATTTGCTAAATTGTTAGAACATAATTTCTTTATCTTCAATTTTGAACTGCTGCCCTCTATATTTTTGTATCATATTTATTTGGTTATAAAGTGGGAAAATTTTAAGTTAAGAACTTCTCAAGTCAATATGTCAAAAGTTTCAAAATAAATTTATTGTGATATTTAATTAGTCCTTGTCTTGGAGTTTAGCTTTAGAAAGAAAAGGAGAAAAAAAAATTAAGAGGGTGCCTTTGAGTTTTTTTAGAGAGAAATGAAAAAAAAAAATCGATTATTAGACTGTCTTTGAGTTTTTTGATGAAAGAAAGGAAATGATTCGAAGAGAGTTTATATTTTTCTCTTTTTTTGCTACAAAGGTTGAGTATATCATTGGTTTCTTTGAAAATTTGCAATAATACTTATAGATTATCTACTAAAAAGGACGACTAGCAAGAAAAAAAGAATTTCTCATAATTTTCTATTATTTTATTTTCTCATCTTTTATTTCTCTTTGTTTAAAACTCCCAAGTGCCATCTTATATATTATTTACAGATCAAAAATTAAAATAAAATAGATGAATAAAATTCCAACTCTAAATATTTACTTCATGTGGTATCTAAATATTTCAACATTTATTTTAAGATAAAGAATATTAGTAGGAGCAACTAACACGTTACACATCAACTAAGTATCTAATAATTTTCTTGGGAGTTTTTGTACAAATTAGAGATTAGGATATGAGGAAAAAGAAAAAAAAAGTGTTTTATATAATTTCATCAAAATAAACAAGGAAAACGTGACTTTTCTGTGTATCTTTATTGAAAATCTCAACTACAATTAAAAACAAAACTTAATTATAATTGTTCCTGTTCTCCCTTTCTGCCATCTGTCCTAGAAGAAACACCTAGAAACAGCCAAATTTTATTTCCCTCGTGAAAAACTTCTAGACAATTTATTATTCATTTGTGTGCTAATTTACTTTGCTTTCCTTTTTAAGGCCGTTGATATTGATAAATGATAACTTAAGGCTAATTGATTATGGTAGAGTAAATTTGTTGATGTCAAAGCTTATTATGTGCGTTTGCATTGATAATTTACCTTCTGCTTTTTCAGTTACTTATAATGTTCTGATCATTTCCTAAACTAAAAGTACACGGTCTCTTCTCTATAAAGTTTAAAGATTTTTTTAGAACTTTTTAATAATCAATTTAGCTTATTCACAAGTGAAACCTAATACTGCGAGTACTACTTAAGAGTTAAGGTTATCAAAATTCTCATCAGTATAATTATGAAACTTAGTTGTGAAATTTTTATCATTAGTTTTAAATTAAAAATTGTTGGAAATTAAATTTGAACAGTCAAATATATTGGGTACTAATTTCAAGAACCCCATTCTAAGCATAGATTCTTTTGGAGTTCATACTATGAACATGATATATCAAGTCTAGTATTTGATGGTAATAACTGAATAAATACTTGGCAAATACACAAAAGTTTCAACTAGGAACGTTGGAGAAAAAGAAAATACTGTACTTTTTTTCATTATTATTAGTGTTTTGGGCCTATAAAAAATAAGAACAAAAGTTACTTTGAGCTAGTCTCCAAAAAGTTTTCTTATAAAAGAAAAAGTACCTTGACAATTGAGTTATAATATAATTCTAAAACTGGACCACAAATTTCAGATCAAAATTTTGAGATTGATAAACAATAGAATAAAAAATGTCTAAAACGACAACCTAAAAGTCAATATTTGTGAACGTTAGCAGAAATCTCTCAGCCATCTGAGCTGCAGAATGAGAAGTTGCATGTATCTCTGTTGCTCTTACTACCACTTATCTCACAAGTATTTGGCCAACCAAGGTACTTCCTGATTGTCTCTCAGTGCAAAGGACACATCATCACTGCAACAAATCAACCTAAACAACATTAAAACCAACTCTTCTGATAATAACAATCATAACAGATTTAGATATATGGGGTTTCCATTTATAACTTCGCTTTGTATTTTAAGTGATCATTATTGGTATTATTATCACTATTCTAAAAGTCCACTAATCCAATTAGTCCCTCGCTAGGCGCCAGGTGGTTCCTATTGCCTAGCGCCTAAAACCGCCTAATTCTAACTGATCCCGTATAATATCAATCTAGATGTTAGGCCCTCCCTTTACCGCCTATATTGCCTAACGTCTTTTATAACATTGATTATTATTAATACTTTGAATTTTCAGCAAATTACCACCATTGATAACAAACAAGAAGCCAAAACTATTGTGGTTTTTGCAGTTTAATAAAATTAATGCAAACTGTAATCTTAGGAGTATTTTGGCTTTTCCATATTCATATTGACCACATTTCCCTATAGCCTAACTTTGATCAAGTGGTGGGGAGAGGATCATATTATTACCATTTACAAATGGCAATTACAATCTCATACTCCTGGTTGACATCCATGGAGTTCAAAATGTCTACAGAAACAGATACAGATGCGCCTGTGAGATGCTAAGAGTACATATAATCGTTGTTCTATGTATGAGCAGCCAGGACGAACTCTCTCACCCCTATTGCCCCTTGGTCTTGAGATAGATAACATGAAATGATAATGCTAGATTTGAACCTATTTGAAGTTCTAAAATGTTATCAGTGGAGATCTTATTTGTGGCTCTTTTCATGCTCTTAGTGTTAAAGGGTCATTGTTACTCCCTCAAGAATCAAAGCTACCCGATATCTTCTTCTAGTATCCTTGTGGTTTACTAGCTTTTCGGGAATTACATGGGCATTATAGTTCCACATAAATCCTTCAAAATACAAAAAATGACCTACACGTGAAAGGCAGAGTAAAAGCATGTACAAGTGTCTTCCAACTTTGATCTTGAAACATTAACAATAGGTTTGGATAGATGGTTTGAACTCATAATGTGCTAGAGATGAACTATTTCAAATATTCCAGGTGCAAAGAGACTTGAAAGAGGCCAAATTTTTTATTTCCATAGTACAAAGTTACTTGAAAGAAGCCAACAATTAATTAAAGACTTCAAGTTTTGATGCGAAAGGGTAGAAGTGAAATACCACAAAGGAGTAGAGCCTTCCTAGCTTTTCTTTCTTTTTAATTTTTTCCCCTATGTATCATTCTCAAAATGTCCTTTCTTTAGTCATTTATCTAGCTAAAATATATGTAGGAATGTAAGCTTTAATGTGGTTTTAATTTTTTTCTAAAACTTTTTGCTTATTTTATCCTTTTTATCCTTTTCAATCTGTATCTGCTCCTTTGTAAAATTTTTGTGCTTTTAAATTTCTTAGAATTATACAAGTACTGACCTTGGAAAGTTGAGCTGCAATTTTTGCAATCTGTGCCTCGCTCCTGCTTCACACAAAACGATTCTGCATTCGCCAAGCTTACAGCTGCCCAGGAGGAAAAAAATGATTCAAGTAAAAGAATATTTTTACATATTTCCATTTTAAATTATTATGGCAAAGGTCAGGCAACTGTTATGATTAAAGATTTCTGACCTTCAAAGCAACAATAGCTACATGAGTGAGACTTACCCAACTTTCAGAAGTGTGTCCCAACCAGGAAATGCTTCTCCATTGCTTGTACAGAAACAAGAAACTGTAACTGCTAACTGCATCGAGGAAAAGTATACTTCAGAGAAAATAGTCATGCAAGATCAGTGAACAGCATTGCAAGCCAAATTTGGACCCAGTTTTAACCTTGGTGACACATCAGCAGTGATTAATAAACTAATAAGTAACTCTGATGTGTTTCCAACATTGCCTGTGAATGGAACATGCAAGAATCAAATAATTGAAGCTTGCTGCATCGCATAATGTTAGTTGTGGCTACTTAGTCAAAAAGAAAATTATCCCTATTATTTAGGGAGTCAACAAGCAAAGCTTACTAAGTCTTTTAGTTTAAATTAAATATCTCCCAATTTGTTACAGATAGTGAACTTAAAATAGGATGCGTGGTTTTATGGGATGGAGAGGTTGTTGGAATACACCTCTATATAGTTGGGTTATTCCCAAACAGAAAAGATATGCAGAATAGTTGTACGATCAATTACTTCGGAGTCCCAAAAACCTTCCCAATATTTTTTTCGATCCATTTCTATCATTGGTATCAGATCTAGAGCAAAATTATTAGTTGTTTTTTTTGTCTTCAAATTGTTGATCGTCGTATTGGTTTTTCCAAGATTCAATCACCGTCGTTATTTCCTTCAACCAGTATAAAAAATGGCAAGTAAATTGGTTGCATCAGAACTGGCAAAAGTTGAAACACTCAATGGAGATAATTATGATATATGGAGCCAAAAAAATGCGGAATGGACTCATCCATGACAACTTGGAGTTTCCAATTGATGGCTCTGCTCCTGTTCTTGGTAATACACCAACGGATGCTCAGAAAAAAGAACATGAACAATGGAAAATTTGTGACAAGAAGTCAAAGAGCCTTATGTTGATGTTTATGGATGACAACTTAAACAAATTGTTAGAGGTCTACGAGACTGCGAAGGAACTTTGGGATGCAATCAAAGAAAAGTATGATATGACCTCGAAGGTAAACATACAGTCATTGCACAGGTACAAAACTTGAAAGATGAAGGCAAACGAGAATGTTGTCAACCACTGCACAAGACGATAGTGATGGCCAAGGATTTGGTGGCCGTGGGCAATGAGATCTCCCAAAACATGTGGATTGCCGCTATTTTGAATAGTTTTACAAAATCACTTGATGGTACTGCAACTACATTAAGGATGACTAGAGTTATAAAGAAGGTTGAACACCTTCCCACTCAACTTGCAGTAGAACAAGACATTTCCAATAGTCGAAAGGAACCTGAATTGAATTTGGTTCACGAAGAAGCGCAAAATGTTGCTCAAGCTATTTTCAAGAACAAAAAACAAAATCATCACAAGTTTGGTCCCAAGGGAAAATCATTCAAACCACATCAACACAACAAGAAAGTCCCCCAAGGTGCATGCTACACTTGTGGGAGGTTTGGTCACTTTAAAGCAAATTGTCCTCAGAAAGGACAAGGAAATAAGGGTGATTCAAGACGCCCAGAAAAAGGTGGACCAAACAAGAAAATGTCGTAGTTAATGAACCTACAAACATTATTGGTAATAAAAGATCGAGAGCACCACCAATATGGATGGATGCTTATTATTTATATAATTGTGAACCACCATGTTATTTAGGGATGACAATTTCACTTGAACTGTTAATACTCCGTCCAATTTCGACCCTAATAGAACTTAATTATTTAATCCCTGTAGGGTTAGGGTAGGGTATGAGATTTACCATCTCAACCCATTTAAATCCGACTCTGACCCGTTTATATATAAAACATATTTTATAATGAATTTAGAAGATTTTGTAAGAGAATAATATAAATAAATAAAAAACAAAGGGAAAAAATAAATTAATTAAATTAAAAAAAAATAATTTTGGGTAACGGAGCGGGAGCAAGACGGATTTGGTAAAAGCATTAACGAGACGGGGCAAATTTGAGAGACTACGTAAGTTTAACAGGTAAAGTTTGGGAACAACTCCCCCGTCCCATACCCCTCCCGTTGTCATGCCTAATGTTATTTAATTGATATGGAGATAGATCCTACCTCATTTGAAGAAACGAGGAAATCGCAAGAATCAAGTTTATGATTAAATGCTATAAAAGATGAACTTGATTCAATTGAAAAGAGTAAGGTATGGGAATTATGTGATTTGCCTAAAAACAGAAAAAGCATTTTTTCAAAATGGATTTTGAAATGGAAATATCTTGCAGATGGACTCTTGATAAGTTTAAGGCACGCTTGGTTGCAAAAGGTTTTACACAAAAACCTGGTATCAATTATCAAGAGGCTTATTCGTCCGTTGCAAAATTTACATCCTTCAGAATTATATTAGCTATTGTGACTAATTTAGACTTAGAACTTTTTCAAATGGATGTTAAAACAACTTTTCTCAATGGAGAATTGAGAGAAGACATATACATGGAGCAACTTGAGGGATTTAATGTATGTTATGTTATGTACACGACCGGACTTGGCATATCCTGTACGTCTAGTTAGTAGATTTCAAAATAATCCTAGTCCAGCACATTGCACATTGGGAAGCCGTTAAAAGGATTATGAAATACTTAAAAGGCACCTTGCACCACAAGTTGGTTTATCAAACGGACACACTTGATATTTTTGGATTTTGGTTATTCCGATGCTAATTTCGGAGGTGATAAAGATGAAGGAAAGTCGACTTCAGGCTACCTATTTATTTTTGGTGGAACTGTTGTACGATAGAGTAGTAAGAAACAAGGTTGTGGTGCAAGATATACACAAGAAGCTGAGTATATAGCCTATGGTATGGCTGCTACTCATGCGGTCTGGATAAGACGTTTCTTATTAGATTTTAATATCAATTTAATTAAAGGGCCCATTCAGATTTATTGTGATAATCAAGCAGCTATTAATTTAATCTATAGTGGTGCAAATCGTTCAAAAGGACAACACATAAAATTACAATATCATTATATTCATGATATTGTAGTAGAAAATGGAGAAGTGAAACTAACTTTCATTCCCACTAATATGCTTGCAGATCCATTGATCAAAAGTATTCCAGCTGAATTATTTATCAAACATGTTGGTTTGATGGGATTAAGAAATATATAGAATTACATCTCATGAATAGTGGGAGTAAAGAATAAGATGTTTGATTAAGCAGCCAAGAGGGAGATGTTAGTTGTGGCTACTTAGTCAAAAGGAAAATTATCCCTATTATTTAGGGAGTCAACAAACAAAGCTTACTGAGTTTTTTAGTTTAAATTAAATATCTCCCAATTTGTTACAGATAGTGAACTTAAAAAATAGGAGGCGTGGGTTTATGGGACGGAGAGGTTGGAATACGCCTCAATATGTTGGGTTATTCCCAACACGCAGAATAATTGTACAATCAATTACCTCGGAGTCCCAAAAACCTTCCCAATATTTTTTCCGATCCATTTCTCTCAAATATGTGACATGTGTTTAGCATAACATGAGTTCAGATCTCTTGAAGGTTAAGTAATAAAAACGTTATATTTTCCGATACATCATTATGGACTGGATTATTATTTCTGGTGGACATCCTTAATTCTTTCATTTGTTAAACCTATTCGTTCCATATCCAAAACCAAAATGAACCCTGCCTGTCCCTACTCTATTATGTACTGTATATAGGAACAGAGGCTTCTCACAGAGATTGATTGAAAAACCGACTGCTTGATAATTCCCCACTGAGTGTTTGAGCTTCAAACTAGATGTGTTAAAGAAGCCCTAATGTATAGCAAGTGTAGTGAAACTTTCAATGAAACCATAAAAAGTACCGATACTGTTATGTTATATGAATGCAGCTTTCAGTACAGATGGTGTATAACATTTTGAGATTTAATATAAATAAAATAAAAAAGTGAATAGCAAGTAAACATGAAAACACTGGATAAGGCTTTGTAAATTAACCTGTTCAAAGGTAGTTTCACTCATTCCTGTTTTATGGAACTCGTGCACCATTGCTGCCAAGAAGATTTTACTCAGTTTGGGACAACTTCTCATCACCTGGAGGAAAGAAAATATTCATTGAGAAGATTTATACCATAACATCTTGGTTTCTGCAAAGTTCAATTGAACTCTAGTTTTATTGTATCTTTAAAAATTAAAAAGTGATATAGCACAAAAAAACTCAAGGAATAATAGTAACTGTTGTTTGAATGATGGACATCATCCCTTGGGTAGAATTTAGTGTTAGTTGTTTTTAGTCTGAGCATATATTAAGACATCTTGATTCTTGATATTCTGTTTACTAATAAAAAATGAATTTTTTAATCAAGAATCAGTTACAACATAATAAATTAGCATTTGATTCTATCTTAGGCATAGAAAAATTAGTAATGGTTGAAATTATAAATTCTTAACAGGTAAATAAAGAATATAAAATAAATAAATAGCTGAATAAATTAGTCTTAGAATCACCTGAATATGAGGAGCCTGAAACATTTCCTTGATGGCTGCTTCCACCTCTGCCATGCCAACTAGAACATTTCCTAGAAGATATCGATATGTAGAAGTATTAGGATGGAAAGTCTGTTTCTTGATAATATGAATTAATAGCTACCCAATTTTTGATGAAGTGAACTTTTTGTAGTTATACTCCAGATTCAGCAAGTTGGGGTCTGCTACAAGAACCTTTTGCGCTCTCTCCACGTTACATCTCTTTTGACACATTGTGAGCAAATGTTTTTCCAACTATTTATCCAAGTTCCAACATTTTCTCTTTTTTGTTTTGTTGAGTTTAAACAATTAGACTATATTAGAAAGGTATCTAACGACATAGTAGACAAGTATAAGAGTTTAGATAGATATCTAGTATTTTATTCTTACCATGTTTACGTTCACTACTTTTATACAAGATGCAATATTTTATTCTTTATATGGAACTATAAACTATTATTGATTTTAAGCCTGCATGCTTTAAGATTATCCCCAGTTATCCTCTTCTGATTCTTTTTACCTCTACATCAATTATGTCATATCTTATCATAAAAGTTCAAAAAGATATTCCTTCTAGAGAAGGAAAACAAAATGAACAGCGATATTCATTACATTGGACAATTTTCAGTCAGTAAGGTCTGCACATCTATAATCATGACTCTTGGTCAGTGGTGGGTATAGCTTTATCTTAGGCCAACTCTTTATAGATACAATAAACATCTTATTCGTGCCATTTCATTAGGTTACAAATCAAGGAATGTGGTGCAAGGGGCTTCTTTACAATTTTTTTTTCTAAAAGAAAAGGAAGACCAAAAAGAGAAACACCAAAAATCAACAGAGAATGTAAAGGAAATCATAATAGCATCAGTTATTAGTCATTTAAAATGTAAGCAAGGCATCTAAATATAGCATATATAATACTGTTTCTAAGATACGAATGTCAGCCTTCAACACATCTACTTGGCAAAATTGAGGTCTTACCATAAAGTTAAAACCTCAATCGTTAAAACAGAAAATTTTCTAGTTTCATTTACCTCTAGCCTGAATATTAGGTGAAGACGATTTCTTGGTACGGTAATCGGCAAATTCTGCTGCACGCCTACAAATCTCTAGGGCCCGACGTGCATCTCCTGAAACAGCTGCCACCTGAATGGTATACAAAACTATCAGATTACAATGATGGACAGCTCTAGTGACTGTTTTTGTGTATACTGAGCTGCTCTTGCCATGGTGGTAACGCAAAAAGGAATAATACAAGGGGACTTATTGATGACAGGTGCAGCTCAATGATAGACCTTTCTAGAAGCAAACTCTATAGCTTGTTTCTCAAATGCATCAATTCCTTTAAGGCGACTTGAAATGATCTCTTGAAGCTGCTGATAGTTATAGGGACCAAAGCATAGCCTTTGTATGCCCATTCTGCTAGATATGCGAGGAAGCAATTTCTCTGGAAGATCCATGGTATTTGCAATCCCTGTGATGTTATTTGTCACACAGATATTGTTTATACACATGCTCGTTGGGTTTCTTGTATTCAAATAAATCTCATGAATAAGATCCTACCTATTACAATCAGCTTCGAATGTGGTTTAGTGGGCCAATCCAGAATGTTGTATAGAACCTGAGAATTAAAGATTGAATGAATGCTTATATGTCATAAAGCCTTCTTTAAAAAAGAATAATTATGAGTAACAGAACAAGTTTGACTAACAGATTGGTTTCTGGTCACCAGAAGATCAAGCTCATCGATGAGTAGAATACAAGGGCGATCATCACCACCTTTTGTTCCATTTGAAAATCGTTCATTAAGACAGTGTAGTGCCTTTTTCCAGTTTACCCTATGGCCAGTTAATGCTTCATAAATTACCTGAAAAGAGTTACAGTAATAACATAATTTGACAAGATCTCTTTATATTTATTTGATTTCATAGTTTGGGAAAGACAGTTACCCTATAAATATTCTCAGGTGATGCCAATTTCAGACCATTAATTTCCACAAAGCAGTAAGGGTTAATACTTCCTGCATCAACTTCAGACTTTAGATTCCTCATCACTGCTAGTACACTCATTGTCTGCAGTTTGACATATAGAAAGAAGAAATAAGAAACATAAAGCATGCTTAGGATATAGTAAGACAAGCTAATTGGAGCCAACACAAAACCATGAAACTCACTGCTAATGGATTATACCTTGCCAGTTCCAGGAACACCGTGAATATAGAGGCAACGTCCTAGACATTGGGGATCACATATGGCACCCTTTATAAACCCATTTATCTCTTCCATTTCTCTGCATAGAAGAGCATGCATTCATTAGATTTAATTCTAAATAAACTTGAATTATAACATTTTAAAGCACACGTACTTAGTTCTACAAGGCTGAGACTTGGGCAGAGTTGCCAACAGAAGTGTTGCTTTTGCCTTTTCAAGTTCTGTCTGCTTGTGACATCTCACATGTTCTGGGATTTTTTTAATCCCTATCCTTTGAAGTCCAAAAATTCGCCCTTTATGTGAGTTCTAAATTAGTAAGATAAATAGTCAGTTTGTTTATTCAGGAAGACACCAAGATAAAATACTAAAGAAATTGCACATACTGCAGCCAAATGAACTGTAGATTGTCCCATCAATAATTTACTTCTGTTTTCCTCTTCATAATCTAAGTCTTCCTCTGTATCCGGTTCTGACTCATTGCTAAGATTCCAATCTGCATCCTTGTCAGCTTCTTCACTACCCTACCAATATAGAATGTTGATAAATTCATAATAAGATGGACAAGAGAACAGGCTGAAGCTATTATTTGTGTGTCGAGTGCTTACCTCTTCAGCATCATCAATTTCTGCAACACGCTTGAAACTATGCCAACGCATGTCATATTCATATTCACATAGAAAAACATCATCCCCTTCATTGTTGGCATTGGAAAATTCTTTGGGGCTCATAACATAGCAATGCCTGAGGATGGATTCCATCTACAAACAATGTAGCAAACAACTTAAAAAAACATGATGAGTTAGTTAAGAGGTGTCACCTCTAGTAAGCTTTTATCGCGTATTAGCAAAAAACGTAAATAACAAAAAACAATAGATAATACAGTTCTACCACGAGTAATAAATAGCAGACATAAAGAGGTAAGTTACAACTTTCTATAATACTGACGGCTAGCCAATAAACTCACAGCTCAAACTTTAATTATATAAGTTCCTAAACATGGAGGGGGGAGTGGAAAGTCATTGAAAGTACAAGTAACCCCTGTAACAAAGTTAAAACATGAAGCACGAAAAATGAAATATATAAATCCAATTCAACAAAATCATTATAAGCAAATTCAGGCCAGAATGCCTAATCTTGCTCAAGTGGCCCCTTCTGCTTTTCACTCTAAATTCTAGCATTCATTGTACATACCTACCTTCTGGAAAATCTCTACCTAGGATCTAAGTTAGTGCCTTAATGTTTATGTTTGTGTGTGTGTTGGGGGTGGGTGGGTGGGGGAGCTGTTGTTCAATGCTGGATATCCAGTTGCTGGTTTTTTCATTTGCTCCTACTTTTAGTTTCATCCCTTCACAACCCCAAATCAAACCTTACAAACCCTTGGGTTTCTATCAGGACATTGCTAAATATCACATACACCAAATATACAAGTGAAATAAGGGACAGGTCTATGCAGATTGGAGCTAATTCATTTGCAAAATTTCAACATTAGACAATAACCATTACCAGATCAGGACAGAATGCATTATATAAATGTAAAACATCAATATATATCAATCAAGGACCTGCAAAACTTTATATCACCTCATTATCAGCAAAATCATTTGCTCTATAGAGCTCCCTTTTTAAATTATGAGGCTGTCTTCCAGCAGCAGTTTCTTCAGGAATTATATACCAACGTCCGCGAAACCAGAAGGTACCATCCACCTCTTTCCACATACTGAAATTCCATTAAATTACAATCCCAAGATTAAAATTTCAATTTCCAAAATCACATCATTATATGAATTACACATTCTGAACACAAACTTTATCTTAATTGACTGAATTTACCTGACAATACGAACCGCCCATAAATCACTTGAAAGAAGTTTCTCCTTGGCAGTCCTAACCAATTTCTTTCCCTTTGGAGGCACTGGCAATTCAACCTTCTTCCCTAATTTTTTCGCCTCGCAAAAGTTACAAATCCAATCCCCATCAGGTACAGTCTTAAGGGGTGGCTTCAAACATTTCAAATGAAACCCACCTAAACAATAATCACATTCAATCATCACTGCCTTCCCAGCCTTGAAACACACCCTGCATTCCTCCACTTCAGGATCTTCATTATCTGAGCTAGCATCTTCTCTTCTCTTCACATAAACATCATCCCCAACTGAAAATTCACCTCCATCATATGACACTTTCTTGTAATAGACCCTCCTCTTGGGCACCGCACCATTTCTCGAATCCCCAGATTTTGCTTTACCCGCTTTCTTTTCACTTGGGTTCTTCCTCTTCTTCGCCTCGAACCGATCCGGTGATACCGGAGATAACAAAGAGCCAATTTCATCGACACCCAGCTTAGAATTCGGTACATTTTGGGTAGAAACGGGGTTTTGATTGATTGGTTTTGTTGGGGTTTTCTGAATGGGGTTTTGGGGTTTCGTGGGGGTTTTTTGATTTGGGTAGGACAATGAGCGGCGAGAGGAGCTGGAGGAAGAAGGTGGTGGAGGCGGCGGAAGTGATGGTTGTGGGGAGGAAATGAGACGGGAGGAGCGGCGGGGATGAGGGGGTAAAGTCTGTGGGGTTGGTGGGATTGGGAAATTTGAGGGAGAATGTGAAGAGTGTGAGGAGGGCTTAAGCTTTTTTTGTGGGGATTCTTTGGATTTCTTAGGGGTTTCGGCCATGAATGATTGATGGGGAGGTGGCTGTACACAGCGAAGGGCAAAAAAACTAAAATATAAGAGAGAGAGAGAGAGAGACGGGGGTCGGGGCTTGTGGAGGCAGAAATGAAGGGTTTAAGACATGGAGAGAAATGGCGGGAAGATTGTGTACTGTTTGGCGCCGTTTTTGAAAAAGGTTGACCTTTTAGTCCGAGATTAGAGAAGCTGGCCAAGTTTGATTTAAATTATTTAAATTATGATCAATTTATTTTATGATAATTTCAACAATCATTTGATCGATTATAATATAATTATCGTATAATTTTGAACATATTGTAGTAGCTATGTGATTGTTAGATTAATATAATTATTTGATTATGATTACTTAATTTAATATATGATATTACTATATTAATTTGTTAGGTTTCACGCTCCCTGAAATCACTACAAAACAAAATGCTCATTGCAACGGCCAAATCCATCGCAATTATGATTACTAATACATACTTGTGCTCGAGAAGTTGCGAAATGAGGGAGAAATTGTGGGAATTTGGGAAATAATAATACATACCTGTGATAGAAGAATTGTCGATGTAAAGTGGTAAAATTAGATGACGGTGGTGGTATCGGCCAACGTAACGACATTGGTGGTCGCATTGTGGGAGGAAAACGAGTAGGTAATTGACACGTAGGTATTTGCGACGCGTTAGAGGAAAATGAATTTTTTATATTTATTATTAACTTTCCCCCCCCGCAAAAAATTTAAAATACTTATTTAATAAAATTCTAATTTTTATAAATGGGCGTAATATTAATATCGATGACTCACGTCGTCGCAATTGATGATATAATATTTAATTATTGAAAAGGAAATTGCTATACCAACAAATCGCGAGAGTTTTGCCCTTAAAGTCGATGATAACTTTTCGCTCTAATTTTATGCTGGTGGCGATAATGAATGGTTCTAGTGCCTATGGCTTTTAAAGTCGACGATCAGCCATTGATATTTGCGTCGAATATATATATATATAGATGGGTGAGAGCCATCGTATACTTGTTATCGATCTTAGAGCTTATTCTTGTAGTGAATATACTTATTATTAACCTGGTTAGTTAATTGCATGATAAAATAGATCAAGTAATTGATCGAGAAATGATGATGTGCAAAAACTATAATGTAATATAATCCTTGTTGCATGAATGTAAAAGGACTTAAATAAAATTCAATTTGTTAGGTGGATTAAGTAGATAGGCTAACTAGTTGAACACTGTTTGTTAGGAGAATTCTATGAATTAGTTTGAATCGGATTTGTTAGGTGAATTCAGCAGTAAATTAGGTTCAAGAGGCGAAAAAAGGAACTTTCAAGGCATTTTGAAGAAATCATCGATCTCTTGAAGTTCAGTTGAATATGGTCATAAGCGTCAGTTCAAGACATGGACTCAACATAATGAAGATATAACAGAACTTTAAGATATAATCTGACGAAGATATATATACTCAATTGAGTAAGGAAAACGCAATTATTGATTTGAGTCACTCTGCTGATCTAAGGACATGAGCGAAGACCAGAATAAATTTGTTTAAAGGTCCTTACAAATTAGCCAACTGATTCATCACTATCTGCTAAATCTAGACCCTTTAATAGTCTATGTTCAATGTCTGAGAATACCACTTACAGTAGAATGTTCAAAAGAAATTTTCTAGCAGAAAGCTACTCTCATGGAATATTATGCTTGCGCCAGTGAATGTATGGCCAACGAAATAGGAGATTTAGTTCGATCTCAAAAAGAATAGCTTGTTGACCAAGTAATAGGATCAAAAGAAGACCTCAAGACTTTAGATAAAGTTGAGTTCTCACTATCAAAGAAAGATCTCTATGTATTTAAGGAAATCTTGAAACTTGTTTTCAAGTGATCACAATTGTGTTAATTTCATGAAAAAAACTCATGAACCAGTGATAAATCATTCAGACATTTTTAGAAATTAGTTTATCTGTGTAATTAATTTTTAAATGTCCATTACATCTACCTGATGGGTTTCATCACTCAGCAGATGAGCTGAAAACACGTTCATTTAACAAGAAAACTTGAATAAAAAAGACATCGTATAGAGTTTGAACGAAGTTGATGCATTGATACAAGAAACATACAAGTTAATGAAGGAGTCCGAGATAATTTAGAAGGGAGTTGAATAGATTATCTTGACGGATTTTCAGGAGTTGTAAAATTAATTCTTTTAACTTTTTACATAAGGTGTTAAATTAATAAATTACCTTTTCATACTTAACTTTAAAATAACCTTTTATTGTAAAATTTATGCTATATTACTCAACAGTGAGGACTTAGAGATGGTAGTACTAAAACTACAAAATCTAAACTTGCTTTGGAACAAGATTATTGGAATAAGTAGTATCACTTACGGATATAAAACTTTTCCTTGTGTAAACTTAATACCAGTAGATATTTTACTACAGAGATTTTAAATATGTTGGATAACTAAATACAATTTTAATCGGATATCGTACTCATATAAAATAGCAACTTAGTTTATGTATACTTTTTATTTCTCAAAAAATAGTTTGGAGGACCAATAATCACTAAATATCTATGTGTGCAAAGCTCATGTAGTAATCGGACAAACGTTCCATTGTCAAAAAACAACGTCAAAAATGGCACACATGTATTTAACGAATCTTGAGCTCTTGGGGTATATCAAAACTGAGAAGAGATATATTGTATTAGTTAAACCGTATTAAATTTATCGAGTTGTTAAGAATATTGAGATGAAAAGAAAATACGATAAGTTAAATTTAAATACAACCCAAATCTAAACAGAAGGAAAGCTTTTTCGGGAAAAAAAATCAAATCCGAAAAGAGATAGATGGTTGGACAATAATATAAATTACATACGAATAAATAAATATGACAATAAAGTAAATCTTGCGTAAAAATAAATGAATAACGACAAAAAATGAAGATAAAAATGAGCTTAGAAGTCGTGGACAGAGCTTTGAAGGTTTAGAAGCAGTTTGAAAAGTTTGAAGACAAAGTCTTGTAAGTATGTATATATAAATATGTGTGTGTAAGATTTGTATATATATATATGTCCAAAATCTATATATATAGATTGAGAGAGAGAGACAGATGGAGATTTCGAGAGTGGTTTGATTACATCTGGGAATGAGATGTAAATGGTGAGGAGATGAATTTTGGTCGGATGTGTATATATATTTGTATAGTACTAGATGAATAGTGGGTGCCCAACACGAGTTTTGTGGTTGTTTGATGATATGAGTTGTTATTGGTTTAATTTTTTTTTGTTTTCATTTCAATAGTCAATGTTACTTACTATAATTTATAAGAATCGTGATTGTCTAAATTTAATACTCATTTTTCAGCATGTGCTTTTTTGTGAATTGGTAAACTATTATATTTGAAATGTTTGTTATGAGTTTTATTTCTATATTGTTTGTTATATTTTTTCTTCAAATTCATTTTGGACGAATGTGATATTGAACATGTATTAAACTAAGTTCAATTATCTAATTGGATTTTTGAATGGGTTTTTTTATTTGGTGATTTATGTAATGAGTTCAATTATCTAAATGAGGTCTATCAAACCTCGTTAATTTTTGAATGTGTTTTTTTAATAATATAAATTATTTATATCAATCTAAAAGAAAGGTAACTAATACTCTCTCCGTTTCAAAAAAAATAGTTTAATTTGAAAAAAAAATGTTTTAAAAAAGAGTTACATTTGAAATTTTTCTTTGTTATTTTGTTATAAATAAAAAAAAAACTTTCAATTACAAACTTATAGATATCATCATAACTTACAGATTTATAACAAATTTCATGAAAATCCCTTATTATTTGTGCATTTAATTATTAGCCAAAAATATAAAATTAATAGTCGTTAAAAATCTAAATATTACTTTTTTTGTGGAAGAGATTGAGTACTAAAAAGCTTAACATATTAACATCATCCTCCAAGACCTTCGGACTAAGAGCGGTTTGGGAATCACTAATTTATAAGTAAAATTATAACTTAAAAAATAAGTGATTTTATATTTTTACTTATGCGGAAAAATATTTGACATAAATTTTGTTTAATAAATTAAAATTTTGGTCCAACATAGTAATAGCAAATCAACTGATAAGTTGAAAAACTAAAAGCAACAAATTGTTACTTGATTTTTCAACTTATATTTTAACTAATAAGTTTGGTTATAATTTATTCCCAAAAATCTTTTCTAAAAATATATAAAATAAGTCGGTCAAACCAATTTATAAGCAATTTCCAAACACACTCTACGTAAATAGCATCATGCACTTTAAGGGACCATTTGTTTTTGCTTAATTATATACCGAAACATGCCCCACAGTAAACAAAGTAAATTCACCGGTTCGATCAAAAAAAATTCTTGTTGACCGAATAAACTTGGTATATATTGGACTCTAAAAGAGAGAAAACAATATTAATTTTTTTTTATTGAAATTTAATATTTCATTGAATAAGTGGAATTACATACAAAGAAAGAGTCCTTGGGAACAAATTTATATAAGAATGGTACAAGCGACTTCGCAAAACGAGAAATAGAAAATTCATCCCATTTGATAAAAAAAAATAGTTCTATAAAACAAAAAGTGAAATCACAAGATGAAAAGCAAATGACATCTGAACTTAATTACTAAACATTATATAGTGCATGTAATTTGAATTAATGAAACAACGATTGATCAAGATTTCTTGAGGCCCAACATAATGAGAAGAATACCAATATAATCATATATATAAGCTGACCTAAAGAGATGTAACTTATGATCATTCCATGGAGGATACCTAAACCAAAAATCTGTTAGAAAACTTCTCCTCACCACAGGCTTCTCGTGAGTGAATGTATCAAATGAGAATTTTCCATGATACTTTCCGAAACCGCTTTGTCCGACGCCTCCGAATGGAACCGTGTCCGCTGCATACTGCACACGCGCATACGCACGCACAAATGTAAAGAACTATTTAGAGAAAGTTTTTGAAAGGCAAAACAATCCAACTTGATTGTATATGGATGAGTAATTACTTGAACTATAGTGTCATTGAATACTAGGCTTCCTGATGATGTCTCTGAAATAAGCAAATTCTTGAAATGTTCATTTTTTGTGAACGCATATATTGTGAGTGAATTAGGTCTTGACTTGATAAACTCAATGCTGTCTTCCAATTTCTCCAACTGTATACAAAATTAGTGACATTACAAAACAATACCCTGTATTTCATTTTATGATAGTATAAGAATATTATATCAATTCACCATCTTAATGTTAGAATGAGCACAGTTTATAGGGAAATTTAAATATAAAAAAAAGGTGATAATTACAGGATTTTTCTTACCGTAATTATAGGAAGCAATGGACCAAAAATCTCTTCAGTCATGATCGCAGATGTCAGTGGGGGATCTACCAAGACTGTTGGCTCAATGCATCTGCATTAATTTTAGTATTATCAGCTAGATATTATATATTCAAAATAATTATTAGGCATGTAAATTGGTTTGGACTAGCCGAATTTAGTTATGTCCTAAACTCAGTTTAAATAAAATTTATAAGTTTAGTTGAGTTCGACTTTTTGCGAGCTTGATTATGATATTTAAGCTCAAACTCGGTTCGTATACGCTTACGAATTTTGGACTTTTTTTTCTAGCTAGTATGAATAACATGTGCCAAAACTAGAAAATTGTAAATAAACTATAAAATTAAATATTCAAGAACCTAAAAATTATATCAATGGGTCCTTGTTTTATTAAGAACAATAAATTTAAAATTAATATGAACTAATTTGATTGCCTGAGAGAAATTCAAATACAATAGTCCGAACTTTAAATTTGAAATATGAGAAAACAAATCGTCTCTTGATACCACGTAGATTCAAAATATAGAAATGAAAAAGATAAATATAATTGTAATTCAAAATGAAATAGAATATATACAATTATACAATTAACTATATACCAATTTTAAATATATTTCTTAATTTTATATATATATATATATATATATATATATATATATATTTATATTTATATTGTAAGAAACATAAAAGTATCGGTGCAGTTAATACGGAATATGCATCACTGGCGCACATGTCTAGAAATTTTCGAACCAAAACTGTACTGAAATAAATGCAATTTTAGTTTAAAATCAACCGTTCATCAGTTTAACTAGTTTTGATACGATTATGATTTAAATTGTTATTGAAGATCAGTGTTATTATTAATTATTAATACATTGTTCGTCCTAGAGTCCACTTTCTTTTTGTAGCATGAAAACAAGAGGGAATTTATTGTTTTTCAAAAAGTGAAAGATTTTATTGCTATAAAAAAAACAAAGAAACTATTCAAATTTATAAGTTTGGATTTGAAATTATAGCCATCAAAACAAACTAAAACAACATCAATGTCAAACTAAATTCTTGAACAACAATAAAGTTACATGAAACATATAACATAACATGTATACTTTGAATCATAAGTAAAAATTATTGCCCACATTTTTTTACTCATATAAAAAATGTATAAACTTCGCTTAAATAATAACTGTTTTATCTCATATATAAATAAATATATATATATATATATGTGTGTGTGTGTGTGTGTGTGTGTGTGTGTGTGGAAATTGTAATATTACAAATACTACAGTTTTATGCAATTATTTTGAAGAATTAAATTGACATGAAAATTATATATGCTGAACAATAATTGATTTACTTACAAATTATTTTCGTCAGACAGGCCACCATACTTGATTGTAGCTTTAACCAGAGGTTCACTCAATAGGTTCTTCAATCTTAAAAAATGATGTTTGTTTATTATCCTCGTAATATTTTCACATGCTTTTAGATTTTCTCCGAATATTTCCTTGATCCCTTTTTGCAGCATCGATAACTGGAACATATAAATAAAAAGAAAAATACATTACCTTTTAAATATTTTTATTATATTTTGTATAAAATGAAATTGAAATAATATAACATTTATAATTGTTTGTACCAAAGTGGAAGAGAATCTCTTTTCTACAAGGATATAATCGATCCCTATGCAAGCTTGGCCACCACAAATTCCAAATTTACCAGCAAGAATTCGCTTAATTGTGCACTAAAAATAATTAATAAGATGAAAATCAATTATTAATATTTATCAAGAAGAAGATAACATTCATACAAACAAAATCCTGGACTTAATTATTGATCGAAAAACCGTTCAACTTTCATATTTATAAAAAAATATCTGATGTAAATAATAAAAAAAACTAAATATTTTTAATCTTGTTTTATGTGTTCTTTCACTATATAATTACTTTGTTAAAAAAAATATTACGGCCTAAATTTAAAAAAGAAAAGTAACAATTCTAAAAATGTCAAATAAAAGAATAATTACCTCTTTATCCCAAGAACTATATATCGATTCCATATCAACCACCGCAGGGCATTTACCACCCAACTCTAAGGTGACAGGGGTTAGATGATTTGCAGCTGCTATCATTATTTGTCGCCCCACATGTGAACTACCTAATCATGCAAAAATAACATGTCTTTACTATTAACTAGAAAAAAAAAAGTAATTAGAAAAAGAGAAATGTGTTCAACACAAAATATTTTAAGGAAAAACAACTACTCCTTAATTTAAATTTTTTAATTACATAAGACACCACTTTTAAAAGTTTACATACATTATCATTACTTTATAGTTATATTGTTTCTATACATTCAATAAAATTTAAAAGAAGAAGTTAATTGAGCTGTTACATTTTTTACTTCGTCATTTGTTCTATTTATTCTTAATTCAACAAATGTCATATTATTCAATTTTTCTTAGTTAAGAAACTAAACCTGAAAAGATACGTGTCAACCCTAAAAAAAGTAGAATAAATAATGAGTAGATAACGAAACAGTTCATCTCATTCTGATCTGAAACCTCCATATCTTTTTTATAAAAAGGTATGTGGTTGTGACACTCACATTTTGATATACAATAATATTATTATACACGTAAAAAAAGAAATAAAACAACTAAACATAAAAAATATCAATTGAAATAGCAGAATCAAATAGTTTAAACGACCTGTAAAGAATATCTTATCCCATTTATGTTGGAGAAGTTGTTGGCCAAGAGAAACTCCACCTTGCATAACTTTGATAGCTTTGTTGTCAAGATAAGTGTTTATAGCATTTGCTATAACCAAGGAACATGAAGGAGCTAACTCCGACGGCTTTAAAACTACTACATTACCGGCGGCTATTGCTCCGATCAGTGGCTCGAATGACAATCCTACAACAAATTAATAACAAAAATATAATGGTGCTTCATTTGATCTATATATTTAAAAGCCCGAGATATAAACAATTGTTTTCATTAGCGGTCACATAATTTAACTTTATATAGGTAAGTGGAAAGAGAAAATGAGTCTCATAATAAATATAAATATGTGACTGTTAGACGAAAACAATCACTTATTTTCCATTTTCTCATATATTTATTAAATTTTTTTTTTTTTTTTTGGTCTGTTTACTATGTACTATGTTTATAATAATTTGGTATTAGAAATAACAATATCACTTAAATCTACAATAAAATATTATTATACTATCTAATATTTATATCAATTAAATTAAATGTGAATATATCAATATTCGAGTATACAACGTTGCTTAGCTTAAAGAAAATGAAAAATGACTTTTTTTTCAGAATAAAAATAAAAATATTCCTCAAACTGCTAATGTTAAAATGCCAAGTGAAATTCAAATTATGTAAATATATGATATCTATAAAATTATGCAAATAAAAAATGATCCTTTTGTCTACCATATATAGTGATATAAATTTGAGAAGGCGGAACATAGTTTGCAGTTTTTTTAAAAAATTTTAAAATTAAGCTAGCTGTAGTAAATTCTTGTATGTTTTGTAATTATTTTGAAAAATCCAGCCTGCATCTCGTAATTTTCATATTTTTTTTTAATTTTTTATGATGTAAATCATAGTTTTTATTATCATGTAACTTGATCATATTTTTGAGAATAAATTTTTTCATAATTTTATATAATTATAGAAACTATTCTATACATATACATCATCAAATGATACAAAATTTACAAACTTTTATGTTATGAATAATTTATACATTCATACAGTGAAACCTTTTTAAAATGTTTACTACACCGCAATTTTAAAAAAATAAATTGTAACATATTAAAATATATAGGAATTTAGAATTTTTTTTAGACCTTTATGACGTGTAACATAGTTTTCATATATAGTCACGTAATTTGATCATATTTTCGAGAGTAATTTTTTAAATTATTTTATGTAGTTATTTAGAAAATATTCTACGCATAAGTATCACCAAGTGATAAAATATTTACAAACTTTTATATTTTTATATATTTTATACATTTATATAGTAAAACCTTTTTATAATGTCAGCTACACCATGATTTTAAAAAAAAGGAAATTTTAACCTATTTTCCATTTCAAACATTAATGATGAGATGAGTAATTACCAAAGGGAAAATTCCAGGAGGAGAAAATGAGAACAAGTCCAAGAGGTTGTGGAACCGACTCTGCTGTTGTGGGGATTGCAATAATTGGCAGTTTAATCTGTAATTAATAAAAATATCAACTACTATTAAATTTTAATGTTTCTTAGTACTCCTTCGTTTCTCTAGCAAAAAAAAAAATAGTACTCCTTCGTTCCAAAAAAAAAAATATTTACAGACAAATATTAATATTATATGTTTGATTGACAATTATATATTTAAATTATAAATTTATTTCATAAAATTTATTATAAATGTTCAATTAATGATAAGATGATTGTAATAATAAATTTTATTAAATATGGTATTGTAAGAAAAAATTTATACAAATATAATTCTTTTTTAGAATAATTTTATTTTTAAATTTTTTTTTGTATGGATGGAGTATAATAATTATAACTATACATCACTCTTCTTATATTGTAACATCCGTTCATAGAGTTTAAGGCACATCATAGTTATACCTAAATATTTATATTTTTTTATAGAATTTTTAACATATTTAAATAAAAATTCCTCAGTTGAGACTTTTGAAATAATTATTTAAAAATTTATTTAGAAATTTCTAAAATTAATTTCACACATTCTGAAAATAAAATAATAGTTTTTTTTTTGTGAGAAAGTAAATAGTATTCTACACTATCAAAAATTTAAATAAATATTGCAACAACCTTTAATATATTATGGATTATCTCCCTCTAGTTTATATATAGTAAATGTAATAATGTAACGTTATGCAATTTATCTGACCATATATATGAAATAAATAATATATGTACCAACAGAATTTAAAGACAAAGAAAAGGAGTACCTTTTTATGTGACATCCAACTCTTTAAGCCATCGAGTGCATAATGAACAGATTTTGTTAGTGTTCCGATCTGCATAATAATAAATAATATAACAAGGTTAAGAAGAATTGTCATTTTTTTGTCATTTCATTAAAGCTTTAAAATTTCCAATTATTCGTAATAAAAAGATAATAAACTGCGGTGAAAAAGATATGTAAATTACTCTCTCTCTCTCTCTCTCTCTCTCTCTCTCTCTCTCTCTCTCTCTCTCTATATATATATATATATATATATATATATTCAAATTGAGCAACTAAATACTACTTCATCGGTGTCTTTTGGGGGTTGGAATTTGATTAAGTTGGATATTTGTGAATTGACGTTAGTTTTTAGTTGGATTTGAAATTTTCTGTCTCATCTTATATTTTTGTTTTTTTTCCCGTAGTTGTCATGTTGTTTTTAAAATTTTAAATAAAGATATGAAAAATTACCCATCAATTGTAGAGAATAGTAGAACGTAAGATAAGATGCAAAGATTTGGACTCCCTTAGCTAATTGGGTGTTCCGACTGTTTGGCTTTTGTCTTTCCAACTCATTTGGATTGGAAATGACTATATATAACTCTAATTTTGGTTTTAAGATGAACGTGCACAGTATAGTTAAATTTATGATCAACAACTTAATAAAAATATTTTATTTAAGAAAGATTCAATTATAATTGCTTAATTATGTTAATTTAATCATCGATTGATTATGTTATATAATTATTCTATATATAATTTAATTGATAACAATTAGGTGATTGTTTGATTATGTTATATTTAATTATTATTTGATTATAATTGTTTAGTTTAGTAGTTATTGTATAGTTAAGTAAACATGATTTTGATTGAAGTTTGGATAAGATTTATTTTGATAAAAGATAATATAAATAAAAATATATATCCAAATCATATTTGGAATTTTTTTTTGATAAAAGATGATATAATTATGTCAATATAATAATTTGTACCAAGTTAATTGAGTTGAGATATTACTTGAGTGGAATACCTAATTAATTTCAGTTATCGAGTTATAGAGTTTTCAGTTATCCAAAAAGAAAAGGGGAATCATAAGAGGTTTAAGAAATTCAAATTAATCCACCAAATAAATTAGAGAGAAGAACACAAATTGATTGGATACTACTGGAGTATGATACATAGAAGTATTTCGGAATATTTTAAAAAAAAGCAATTAATTTTAGAAATCCGAACTGGAATTGCCCACCAGATGAATAGGATGCCTCATTCCCACTAGATGAATGGGATACCTCATGCCTTATTTTTCAATGCCTTTAAAAGTTCCTCACAAAATGAAACAACTTATCTGAAAGATTTCTCACAAAATTACACACACACACACACACACATACCTCATCTCTATAGGATTCACAATAATGCTTGCCCAAATCTTGTTTAAGAGCCATGAAAATGTCATCTTCTCTCTCTTTGAGGAGAGAGAGTATGGCTTTTAACTGAGACCTCCTCCAAGATTCATCTTTTGTCTTGCCAGAATTGAAAGTCTCTCTCAATTCTTCTAAATCTTCTTTGATATTAATCAACTCCTTTGTAGTAATAGCTTCTTCCATTTAAGTTTTGTTTACAAGCTTGGAGATTGTATAGCAATTTAGGAATAGATATATCTATGTGGACTATAGAAACCGGCCATCAAGATTAATTATTTATATTGGATGAATGAAGCTATATGGATATTTTTTTTATTATATTCTTAATTATTAGAATTCAATTTATGATATATGCTATATAGATGATCTAGCTTAAAATTAAAAAGCTTGTATTCACACACACACGCACATATATATATATATATATATATATATATATATATATATATATATATATATATATATATATACATACATACATATATATATATATATAAGTAGGATATAGAGTTAAATTTATCATCAAAGAAGACGTTTGAACTTTTTGTGTGGGAATTAATACTTAAATATATATCAAGTTTAATCATAAATTTTTAGTAAAAGGTCAAATATATCTTCCTTTTTTTAACATTTTGCTCAAAAACACATATATATCTGCGATATCTACACACGCACACGCGCTATATATATATATATATATATTTTTTTTTTTTTTTTAATATGTTGCAGCTGCGCTAAAATATTAAAAGCTGGTATGTTGATAGACAACAAAGTACACAATCTTAAAATTTTTGGTATTAAAAAGTGATAAAGATCATAATTAACCTATATATAATAAAGAATGTAAAAGAATAAGTAAACAAATCACCGACACCGAACAGCCCCGCCAACCACTATCACTCGTTGTCGCCCCCCACTGTTCACCACCCTACCTCGTACTCTACTCCATTTATAATAAGGGAGGTGTCGAACTAAACACAAAATTTTGTATGCTTTGTTTCATTCTTAAAAATTAAACCATAGAGAGGACATTTAGGGAGTACTTAAGAATCAGAGGCACAATATTAAGAATTTTTTGCAAGGATTAATGTATATATTACAACCTTGTAAAAAATAATATATTTTCTTTTATAAAAAGTCCATTGATTTTAAAAAAGAAAAACTCATAACAACATTTTTACAAAAAAGCTGTACTTATTGTACGTAGGAATTTCTCTCCTAATCTTTTTCTCTCTCTCTCTCCGGTTCAAAACTTGAGCCTCTCTCCGTAGAGATAATAGATCTGGGACAGTTTTTTTCGTTAATTGAGAAAACAGTCTTCTTCTTTTCATTTGTTTTTATGCAATTGTTTCAAATAAAGTTATGTTTGGGATTTTATTTTTTTCTATTTGAAATTATTTTCTCCAAGTTTAGATAATTTATTTTTGCAAGATTTTTTTTTAATTTGAATTTATCTATCATTGCGAGATAATATTATTGTGTGAAAATTAATAAGGACTCATAATACGAAACTTAGTTTGTTGAGATCTTCTTAGATTGGACGTTTGAATGATCAATTGTACCTACAGCCTTCTGCAAATTATTCTCAGTGGTTAATCAAAATATACTTGTTCTACAAATAGTTTTACGGTAGAACATATATGTTAGTAGTTGATGATTCAGTATTGTTTTGTTCATATTTTTTTGTGCTTATTTTAATCGGATTTGTTATACTAATTCAAATTTTTCAATGAATGAAATCTATAAAAAAATTAAAAAGTTCATTAATTTCATATAGTTATAATAACAATATTATGTCTTATAATTTCTTTTTCCCAAAATCACCCTCAACGATAGATAATTTATCAATTCATATTAAAATTCATTGCAATAAAATAGAGTAAAAATGTGAACTAATGTGCCCAACCATATATACACACGACGTGCCAATGCAATATCAATATATATATATTATTGGAGTATTCTTAATTAGTCGATAATCTCATATATGTGATGATTAATGATGTACTTTAGATAGATTGATGAGATACCTTAAAAATACTTCATAGTATTCTTTGTTTTATAATGGTTATTTTCTTACTTTGAAATCTTTTTCGGACGCTTCTTGGTGTCCTGATAAGGGAGATGTTAGATCTACCGGTAGATTTGTGTTACCCTAAGTGGTGCAACAATTACTTGTATTGAGAAACCATTGATTAAGTGGGGATACACCGAGTGCAAAAAGATTGAGAAACCTTTTGATTATAACAAGGGGTTAATGTCTAATGAGAATAAAAAAAATGTGCCTTTAAAAAAATCGTTTGAGTAAAGAAGGGTAAAAACCTCAAAAGAAGCATATGGTAGATTAAAAATCAAAAAGAAAAAAGGAAAAAAATTACAAGATTGACAAGATCTTCAATTTGTCAATGTAGTAACTTGATTGGAGGTATTAAAAAAAATGAGAATTGAGAAATTGTTAAATATTATGACTCAAATATCATATTAGTGTATGTATGTATGCAATGTGCCAATACAACTTGTGCAAACAATTATATTCGATAAATAAAAATTTAAAACGAATTAAAAATAATATTTTCTAGTAGATTACAACAATTAAATTTTTTGTTCAAATATATCGACATCGGAACTAAATTTTGTACTGTGCGTATTTACTAGAGAATCAAACATAAAAGGTGAGAGGAATAAATTTTATCTTCATTATTAAAGTGAGATTTTTTTCTTTTTTATTAAGTATTTCTCTCCATTTAACGTAGAATTAGTCTATTTTGTAATCCATTTATAAAAGGAAAAAAAAAAGCGCCAGAACTGAAAACCAATACAGCCACCAGACATTGTCAACTAAATTCTACCTAAAGTTGTAGCTTCAGATAAAATATAAAATATCTGAAAAAGAAAAGCAGATAAATATATCTTAATTTTTTTAATCAAATGATAGCATGCTAAACTATAAATTAATATCAAATTAGTTAGATTTTTATTATATAATTATTATAATCTTATAATTTATAATAAGAATTTTGATTGCATTAGTTTTTCAAATTTAATATGTCATTATTTAACTTAAAAAATCAAAATATATATCTAATTTTAAACAGAGAAACTAATAGTTACTATCTTTGACATTTGATATAACTTTAGCAAACACTTCATACTAGTTTCACAATCTGTACATGATATAAATAAGCTTTAAATCATTTATAAGATTATAATTACCTTGATTACAATGGATTTGATTAAAACGTAGTACTAAAATAAATTTAATTATTTGTTATGATAAATCGTAATCTATTTATAATTATTTTAATCAGACATATTTGATTAATAATTAATTTAATGATAATTATTTAATCTAGTCAATTCAGTCCATGAATCTCTATTGTAAATTAATAATCACTCCAATTCTTAGTGATGAGATGATTATAATTTTTCCATTTAAATTTAGTTTATCGAAATATTAATGGAGAGAAATAAGGGGTTGGAGGGAGAGAAATTTAGGAATGCAAAAAGGCTGCGGAGAGAAATTCAGGAACATGCAAAAAATCCGTGAGGCAATTATATATTATCTTTCATACCTTTTTCATCTGCCAGTTTTATTACCTTCGCATACAGTAATCTTTTTGTTGTCTACAACTGATCCAGTAGTAAGTATAAATTTATTTATACAGTTTATAATTATTTTTATAAATAACGATGAATTTTGACATTCTATTAATGCGATCTATTAAGAATTGTTATTTTTTAAATTAACATTTTAAATTTGTTAAAATAATCTACAAACGTTTTGTGAGAATAAACGTAAATTTGACTATTTACATAGATAAGTCTATTATAAACATAGATACATACATACATACATATATATATATATATATATATATATATATATATTAGAAATATATCAAGTTTAGTTTAAATTTTTAGTAAAATTTGAAAATAAAATTCAATAACTCCTAGTTTATGTCATTTCAATTAATGACTAACGAATTTAACCATTGTATGTTTGTATGCCTTAAATTCTTCTCTTTATTTATAATAAGGTTTCAATATATATACTCCGAAAAAAAGTTTTAATGGCTCTTTTAAAAAAAGGTTATTAGAATGTCAACTTCTGTTGACAACTAATGCTCTTCAATTTATGCAGTTCAAATTTTTTGTCCTATTTTGTGTTCTATTTTATATTTCACCCATTTCTACAAGGATCAATGATATTTTATTATATATTAACATATAAAATACCACTTTAATAATTGAAATTTACATTGATTCTTTTAGTACGAAAATGATTATCAATGGTACTAAAATTATTATGAAATTACTAAAATTACAATAAAAAAATATTAAAATTACTATCAAAAATATTAAAATTAATATTGAAAATATTAATATGAAATCGTAAAATACTTATTTAATTAGAGTTAACAAATTTCTCTAAAGAAATACTAAATTGTCTTTTTCTCTTTCTATATAATTGATACACACATACATATACCGTACATACATACATACATATAAAATATACACATGTGTGTGTGTATATGAGCAGTACACACACCTTATATTACTTTTTACAATTAAGGATATGAAACATTCATATTCTTGAAGAAATGAGACGCAAAATGATATACAGAGCGGATAGAGAATTTCAAATTCAATTTTTCTGATTTTTTTAATGCATATTTTTTTTCCTGCGTGCTAAGCACATGTTCTATATTTTATAGTCACAAATTTGTATTAAATAATTTTTAAAATTAAAATATATTGATAATCGTTTATTTGTGTAAGTATTAATTTTCGTTATTTGTTACTAATTTTGAATATTGATTTAGATTAGTATTTTTCTTATCAATCAATGATTATTCTTCTCTTTTTAAAAAATTCGGATATTCACTTTTTTTAAATCTTTGTTGACAGTAATAATGTTTAGTTTGTTAAATTAGTTAGTTTTTGTTTCAATATTTTTTCAGTTTCTTTGTAAGTATTTTTTGGATTATTTTAACGTGGGAATAAATATATAAAAATACCTTCAACTATGAGTTAATTCCACTTTAGGAACTCTTCATATGATTTTTGCAATTAAGATATTCAACTATGAATTAATTACACTTTTAGGAACCATTATTTTAGTTTTTGTAATTAAGAGATTCAACTATAAGTTAATTTTTACTTTAGGGATCATTTTTTTAATTTTTATGATTACCAGTTTAATATGATCTAAAATTTGATGAATCAAAAACACTTTTTAATAAGAAAATAGCATTTTTTTAATTACTCAATTTTTAATGAATATATCCATATATTTTTATTATTTGTTAACAACATGTCAATCAAAGTCATTATTAAATAAAAAATATCATTAAAATTGAGTAATAGAAAGAAAATAATAAAAAAGACTCAGTTTAAAGAAAATAATTAAAAAAATGACTCAATTTTCTTTAAATTGAGATATTTTTTTACTATTTTTCTTTCAATTACTCAATTTTAATGATATTTTTTATATTTAAGAATAACTTTAATTGACATGTCTTCATTACACATCAACAAATAATAAAATACGTACATATGTCTAATAAAAAAATGAGTAATTGAAAGAAAATAATAAATAATTTTATTTTTTTTCATTAAGAATACCTTTAACACATCAAGTTTTACATCATACATAAAAAAACATAATATGTTAAATCACTTAATTGTAAAAAAATAAAAGAATGGTCCCTAAAATGTAAATTAACCTCTAGTTGAATTCATTAATTGTAAAAATCGAAAGAATGTTGTGTAGAGTGGAAACTAATACATAGTTGAGGGCATTTTTTAATTTATGATTGTCCCTTTTAACGTGTGACGTTTAATGAGTTTTTTAATGTAGTTTTTCTTGATTATATTATATTTTTAGCACATATTGTAATTAAAATTATTTATAGTAAAAGGTTAAAATTTTATCAATTATAAATTAATTAATTTTATCACATAAGAATTATAGCTGATTATAAATTAAATTATAATTTGAGAAAATATAAATGATATTTAACCAAATTAAATTAAATTAAAAAGTTTTTGAGAATAAGATCTTAATTTGCCTTTTTATATACAAAGAAAGATAATATCTCATTACTTTATACTTCTCTTTAATTTTTAATTTATTCTAAGAAAAAATAATTAAATAATTTTATACTATCATTACTTATAAAATAAAACAAAAGAATAATATTGTTTCGTAAGAAAGTAAAGATTACGTAAATATTACTCAATTCTTTTCAAAAATGCGTTACGTTTGAAGTGAAATTTGTTTTGAAAAATAAAATAAATTATACTGTATTTTTTTTATTATGATGCTATAATGTTTTAAATTGTTACTACCGTTTTCTTGTTTTATCATTAAGCGAATATTCTTAACAAATTTTATAAATTTTTTTATAATATATAATTTTCAATCGAACATATAACATTAATATTCATAAAAAATTTGAATAAATTTATTTTTGTTGGATAAAGACAGTAATAAAAGAGCCCCCCAATCGTCGGCTGTATACATTAATATATCGCCAATAAATACTGACTGCATGCACGTGATTTTTGCAAAAAAATATGTACCTACTACTCTCTCAGTTTTTATTTAATAAACTTTCTATAGTTTGGTTTTCCTTTTTTACTTGTTATTCTCACATTTTAAGACAAAAATAAATTTATTTTTTCTTTATTATACTTTGCATATTTCAAGTAAATATAAGTATTTAATTTTTCATATATATTGAATAGGAGGCAATTATGATATAACATAACAAAAGTTAATGTTATTATATTTATTAATAATTGATATTGGTTTGTGTGACTCTATCATTGGAGCTAAAAACTCAATTAATAAGAAAATGAAAGGATTATCATTTAAGATTTAAAAAAGAATCAAAAAGTGTCGGCGCGGAAAATTTCGTTGGTTGACAAAAATAGTTTTGGTTTACTATTCCATTTTAAATAAAGTCTTTGTTTCAGTAGGGCTGACCAAAATATTTTCTTTATATTTTTAGTTGAGGATATAATTTAAAATCATTTACGGTACATATTACACACATTATTATTTTTGAATTATTAAAATTTGAACCATCTTAATTACTCCCTTTATCTCATCAAATAACTTATTGTTTAACTATACACATATCAATATTATTAATTGTTATGTACTTTATAAGAAAAATAAATAACTTATATAATGAGATAAAAAAAATCTCTAAAATAACTGATTTGATCGGATAGAAGGAATAATAAATAATATTGAGAACAATAATTATATGTATGAATTTCTATAATGCTTAGAATGCAATTGTATAATTGTTAATTATATGCAAATTTATCAACAAATTAAATAAAATAATAATTTTATACAATTGTATAAACAATTGCTATTATAATTTATAAGTCTATAGATAGAATTTGCTTTAGAAATTTTTCATCAGTGGTTGTGAATGACTTATTTTTTCAATCTTTTCGATCTTGGTTCCATAGGAACAAATAGATATCGTTAAAAAAATTGTATAAAATATTATTTATCTGTAAAATAGAAAATTCTTTAAATAGATTTATGCCGTGAAATTTGTTACTTTGGAGAAAATCATTCTTATAAGAATATAGAACCAACTCATGAAATTTTATTAGTAATAGTGTTTTTTACAATTCAAAAATTGATATAATGAAATTACTTAAAAATTTATTTATATTTTTCCAATGTAACACGTTTTGTCTTTTTTTTTTGTGCGCTCTCTCAATGATAATCTCGAGTCTCTCACTGATTTTAGACATGTAATTATTAAAATTCTTAAAAATAAGATAGTGAAATATCATAGTGATATCAATGAATGCACTATACCAACACCCAAATTAGAGGGTGGAGGAATAAATGTATAATAAATTAAAGTTGCAAGAAAATGGACCCGGCTGAAGTTGCGACTGTGCGCCTCACGAATAAATGTATAATAAATTAAAGTTGCAAGAAAATGGACCCGGCTGAAGTTGCGACTGTGCGCCTTGTGGGGTGCTGCTAATGAATTTAATACCACGTACGAATGGAATGGAAAGTAATATATATATATATATATATATATATATATATATATATATATATATATATATATATATATATTACTTTGAGTTATAATAAAATAGTATGATTATAATATATTGCACTTGTTACTTTTAAGCATAAAACTGGTGGAAGGGGAAAAATACACACTTGGCCCCTTCCGCCAGTAAGACTAGTGGAATGAGGAAAAAAAAAATTTTAAGGGCCAAATTTTTATTTTTTTTTATTTTTTTTTACTTTCCGCCAGTCTCGAGATTGGCGGAAGGGATTTTTTTATTTTTTATTTAAGTTTGATCTCCAACATTGGATTATTCGATTGACGGTGATAAATATGTTAACTACAAAAAACTTTACAGCTAACGTTAGCTACGAATCGGTTCTATATATATATATATATATAATACTAATAATATTAGCTTTAGTAATCCCTATTATATATAATATTATATGAGTATTAGTATTTAAATATAATTACTGATAACTATAACTAGTAATTATAATTACTAAATGCTAAAAAATTAATATCGATTGACTAAATTAATATTATTAGTATTAATTGAGTAAAAATATTACTGATATATTCAGTAAACTTATTATATCACACCATAATCTTGCACATTAAATTTTTTGTAAAATATAAGTGGTAGATAATTTAGAATTAACATTCATGTATAGTCAATTATAAGATATTTTAACGTTTAAAATATATTTTTGCCATTGATTACCATTCATTGAGTTTTTAAAACATTTAAAATTATATAAAATCAAAGTGCGATTAGCCCAATTAGGTGGCCGCATACGCATCCACATGTTGAAGGTACGGACGACAAACTATCCGTCTGTTAAAAAGACGGATACCCCCTTTTGTCCTTTTATACTACAGCATAGTACATGATATAAAAATAATATAAAAACTTGCACACAATTTTATAATTAAATTTATATGAATGAAATAATAATTAATAAAATATACAACAAATTATTATAATTTGTATATTATAATAGTACTAAGTAATATATAAAAATAATTATATAATATATAAACCATAATATAAAATGCTAATATAAAAATAATAATATAATAATATAATGAAAATATATTAATTTTTATAATTTGTATATTATAATAGTTAATATATGCTACTATAATAAAATATAATATAATATAATATAATAATGAAAATATGCTAGTTAATATAATGTAATAGTTAAATAATAATATAAAAAAATATGCTAATTAATATAAAAAAATAATATGTTAACATTAAAATAAAAATACGTTTATATATTAATATGCTAGTTATATGCTAATGAATATATTAGTATGTAGTATAACATTGCAGTAAATTAGTATAATATGTCAGGGGGATTCCCTTGGTTAGGACTGAAGGCCATCCGTCTCTTTAACAAGCGGATGATGGCACATCCACTTGTTAAATAGGTGGATGGTGTTTATTATAAAAATAGTATATTTTTAATTAATATTTTTTATGTATAAATACTTATTTTAATACTAACAATTATTTTTAGGTAAAATTATTCTGATTATTTTTTATTATATTAATTTTAAAAATTATTAACGTTATTAATATTTTTTAAAATATTAAAAATTATTTCTAAAATAATTTATAAAGTTTTTTATTGAATTTTTTAAAATATTTTAAAAAATATATTAATAATTTTTTGAACATTACTTATAATTTTTATTTGATATTTAATGTTATCTACTTAGTAATCTAATTTTTAGTAATATTATTTGAATAATAATATTTTTTTTATTAGTATTTAATATTTATTTTCATTTTTTTAATTTGAGGGTTTTTTTAGCAATTGCATAAAAACCATCCGCCCGATGGACTAAGTCAATTATTTCTCTCTCTCCACATCCACTTGTACAACAAAAGAATGTAGGAAGAGCTTACTCTAATCACAATCATTTATATTTAAATTCAACGGTTTTAAAAGAGTTAGTCAAAATTAATATTAACTAACTTTAGCTATTGATCACCCTTATATATATATATATATATATATATATGTGGAGATGATCAATATATAGGTTCTAAAAAATATATATATTTTTCTAGCTCAATTTTCATTGTTCAAGTTTAAAAAAAGCAGTAAGAGATTTTGAAACTTTTACATTAGCTACAAATTGTAGCAGTTGTAAATTCTCAATTTCTTTTTGTTTAACAAAACTTGTGGCAAACTTAAAAAAATTGGGATGCAATTTCATCTTCTGAATTCTTGATTAAATACATAGAGTTATAATTAAAGATATATATGATTGAAAGTTTAACATAATGTCAATAGCTATGAAGTTAAAACAATTAATATATTTCATGACTTCATCCGCTACAAATTGTATACGATAAAGTTTTCAATATTTTTGACGTCCGCCACATAAAAAAAATTGTGGGAAAAAAAGTTAAAAATTTATGTTTAAAATTTATTATGAAGAAAGATATACGTTTTTTATAATTTTAATACAATAATGACGAATCAAGCATTTTGGATATGAAAGACTTTTATCTTAATTTTTTTTCATTCACCACAAATTTTTAAATGTGACAAATTCAAAAAAGTTAGAAATTTACGTCCGCTACAATTTGTGTGAACATAAAATTTTTAAAATCTATTTTATCGTACTTTCTATTCTCAATCGATAAAAATTTAATTAAAAAAAAATTAATTTTTCAACTCTAACCATAAAATCATCTCCCACATATGTGGGCATAAATTCTGTTAAATGTTTCAACTACCCCAACTACTCGTTTAATATCGTATCGACTCATTTCAACTTCATTGCAGTTGACATGTTATTTTATTAATAAAGGAACATCCACGACCTCAATGAAAATGCACATGTTATGTATGCATACATTTATGGATACATTTACAAACACTAGAAATCCACAATTAATACATATAGAGATGTTTATAGTTTCGACATTAATATTTTTAAATTGGTAATATTATATTTTTACCGTTTATATGTCCAATTAAAGCTGAAAACAAATTCAATTGTTCAACTATTCAGTTCAATTTAATTCGTTCGAAAATTTGGATAAACTCAATTCATTTATGAATTTTGATTCAACTCAACTATTTGAGTAAGGGGCCATTTGTTTAGATCTTAAAGCCTCTTACTGGCATCATATGTTTCGTTAAGAGCACAAATGTGTTTAGTAAAAATTTTGACACCTCTGTCCGTCTCTTTCTGGCCAAGATTCATAGTTAAAGATCAATCATTGAGAGGAAACTCTAAATAAGAATTTGACAAATATACCCATTCTAGTTTATATGTTGGTATATAACACGAGTCTTTTATTTATTTGTATTAGATAATATTAAGAGCGCTATATATATATATATATGTATAAGGTAATATTTTTTCAATTTACTAAATATGAAAGTATAAATCCATTCAAGGATAAAACTGAATAGTATTTGGATTTGAGTCAACTTGAAATTGTAGTGACAATAAAAAAAAAAAAAATTAACCGAATTAATAATTGACTTATCAAAATCGACTATGTACGTAAAATATAAATTTTCAGTTAATATATAATAATAGACATTAGATTTGCATCTTCTTCGTCTATTCTTCCGCTAAACAAGAATAATGGTTTATAAAGTGTTTTCTGCTCGGAAGCCTCGATAGGCAGTGTGGTTTTGTTGTTCTATATGTCGTGCCTGCAAAAAAATTGAGAGGATTTGAATTTAATTAAAATCAATTATTTTGGATTCATGTGACAAATTAAAAAAGTTTATTTAATTTGAGAGGTTGGTATTAAATTAAAAAGGAAATGATGTATCAACTCACCCTTAATTAATTTTGAACTCTTTTGATTTTGATGGTTTTATTGTCTACAAAATAAAAAAATTTAGATTCCGGCGCTTGATTATACAAGGAGAAGTTATTAGGCACTCATCACATTCAAGAAACTCATGATTGTCAATTCTCTCCCTTATTTAATGTTTAAAAGTAATTGCTATTTACAACTAATTAATTACAAGAAAACTAAAAATAAACAACTAAGGACTTTGATAAGTAACTAAAGATTTACATCATTAATGAGAGATATGACTAGTTGGTAGGAAAACATAAAAAGGAAACTATAATATAATATTAAAAAAGAATAGTTACAATTAATGAGGATCTTGCAATTAATGAAGAAAATTATTCCTAGTTAAGAAAACCTTCCTAGTTACATTAATAATTAAAAATATTACAAATTAATTATTTTGTAGATTCTAAATCATTAATGATATATATTTGGATTGAGATTTATTTAAGAAATAAAATTAATTACTAAAAATGCAATAAGATTGAAATTAAATGTTCTAAAATGCCTAAAAATATTGGAAATGCTAGAAAAACGTTTTAAAATTATAAAATGACTTTAAATAATTAAAATTAAATATTTAAAAAATGCTATATTAGCTTAATTAAATACTAAAAAATTATAGAATAAATCTAGTAAATGCCTCAAATGACATAAATACATCTAATAAATATTAGATAACCTAGAAAATTAATAATAACGAAATTAAAATTAGAAAATGGACCCGAATACCTAAGAAAATTACTAAAATATGCTCTTTTGACATAATTTTTGTCCGATTTTATTATAAAATCCTATTGTGTATACTTCATAAATATCGTAACCTACCATATTTTTTTTAAAACATTAAATGACAATAATACATAATAAAGGGGCAACCTAAGGCACATAATAATTTTTTTGTGTGTGTAAACTATACACAACTTTGAGTCATTTATATATAGTGTGGGCTTTCATGGGCTGGATTTTTCCCAAAAAGAAGAGACTAAATCACAAAAAGAAATAAAATCAAAACCTAATTGTTAGAAGTTTTCAAAAGAAAAAAAGATTTTCAAAAATAAAATATAGCTCTTACACCACATGAGATAATCAATAACAAAGTATAAATGTGTTCTATGGCATATTTATTTCAATTTAAATTTAGGGTTTTAGATTTTGACAATGTGTTATACTGTTAGATCTAAACTTTTAAAATTTAAACCGAAACAAACTGTAGACACCCCAAAAATCAAATCCTATAGTTAGAAATAAATCTTATACCCTATAATTGCAACATTTATCATTGTTTAATGTTTTAACAAGAAACAGGTTAGGTCATGAGATTTATGGAATATGTACAATACAGTTTTACATTAAATTTGGATAAAAAAGTTGAACAAAAGGGTATTTTAATAACTTTCTTGTGCAGTCGTGCCTATTTTCTATTTTTAATTTGATCATTTTTAATCTTCTAGTTCATTTCACTATTATTAGATGTATTTATGTCATTTTAGGCATTAGAATTATTATATAATTTTCTAAATAATTTTACCATTTAATTGAAACCGAATGACATTTATAAATATTTTATTTTAATTATTTAAAGTCATTTTATAATTTTAAAACATCTTTTTATCATTTCGAGTATTTTATGTAGTTTAGAACATTAAATTTCAATTTTAAATAATTGTTAAACATATTTTGCATTTATCGCAAAATAAATTTTTTTTTATCAAAAATGTCATTTTCAAGTCTAAAAAGTGTTTGCATCATCTCTAGTATTTCTAGATATTTTTTATTAATTTTATTGCGTTTTCTACTATTTGCAACTAAATATTAAATAAAATTATTGTAGTTATTATTACCTTTATTAAAAAATAAAGTAAAAATAGAAAAATAATAAAAACATAATAATACATACATACATATATATATTGAGAGAGAGAGAGAGAGAGAGAGAGAGTACATAAACTAGGATGCAGGTAGACATGTCAATCAGACGAATATGTGACGGGGTAGCTGTTTTTAAATCCTATCCGTTAAAATTACATAGTCACTAAACCTGTTTTATCCCATTAACGCTTCTATCAAATTCGTTCCGCACCCACCTCGTTATTCAAAATTATTATTTTTTAATAATTTATTTTTTCCTTTGTGTTATTTTGTATTATTTGCTTATAAAATCTTTTAAAATTATTATCAAAAATATATTTTATATATGAACGGATCGGAATCGGAGCTAAATTGAGTGAGATAGTAAATCTCATACTCTACCCTAACCCTATAAGATTCAAATAATTAGGTCCTATTAGGGTTAGAGTTTGGTGAAATATTAGCAGTTAAGTGAAATTATCATCCCTAACTGCAACCTACTTTTCAATTTTAGGTTGTAGTAATTTTTTAAATATTTTTTTATATTTTTGAAAAATCTAATAGTACGAATGAAAACAATATTAAAAAGTAAGAGTATAATGTTTTTTAATAGTTTATATAATGTGCATCATAATTTTTGTAATGATGCAAGTTCAAAAAATTTTCGTGAATAAAATTTTTTATAATTTTATATCATTACAAAACCTACTCTACACATCACCAAAAATTATAAAAACTTGTATATTTTCATGTTTTTAAATGGTCTAATCATTTATATGGTTGAATTTTGTAAAAAGATTTCAAAATATACGGAAAAAACAACTACAACCTATTTTTAAAAAATAGGCTGCAACATATTTTATGTTTTCCATATATATATAATTTACTGTAAATAATATATATGTAATATATAAAAAAAGTTAGCAAGTTATGTAACAAATGTATTTTGGCCTAGTGGATCATGGTGGTTCGCCAGGGCGTGAGCTTGGTGCGAGGTCGCTGGTTTGATCTGCAGGGGCTGCAAAGTTTTTGGGAAAAGAGAAGAGAAGAAAGCGCGTCACGCGTGGAACGCTGTTCAACCCAAAAACAAAGGTGCATAAAGGTCGGTTTCTCCCTAAGATAAATAATCAAATCCAACACTTCGTTTTTAAAACTAACAAAATCAAATTTGATTTTTTTAATTTTCAATTTTATATAGTGATAATTAGGTTTTAATATTAATTGCCATACACTTTTAGCAAATTAATAATGATTATAATTGTAATATAACTAGTATAAAATTTCTATAATTATATTTTAGTTTATACTTAAAACTTTGCAATTTTTATTATAACTAGTATGAATTTATTATTTATATAAAAGAATAAATAATGATAGTAAAAAAATATTATTACAAATTTTTAAACTTAAATTATTAATGATATAACACAAAATAACTATAAAATTATAATACATGTATATGCAAATATATACAATATTACATTTATTAAATTTGAAACGATCGGTTTGGCTAGTTTTGATTTTTTAAAACTTAAAAATCAAAACTGACCAATTTTATATCAGTTTTTTTAATTACAAACCATTATTGTACGATTTTCTTCAATTTTGAGTTTTTTTGGTTTTGTGTGCACCCCTACACAAAACGGTGTCGTTTCGGTCTTGCAGTGAAAAAAAAATAAAAAAATAGGCGGTTCAGTTGGGTAATTCTGAACTGGAACGGGCGACTGCAACATTAAAAAATTGATTTATTTTTTATTTTTTTGACATTCCAATCTTATGTTGGATCAATTTTTGCTTATGTAATAACCCTAGGAGTTCTCTTATAAATACCCATGACTTTTTCAGCTTTAAAAGTACCTCAATTGAGTATTATATTTCTCTTTCTTTAAATAAATAGTCCATCTTTGTAATTCTTTTACACAAAATAATTAGTTTAAATAATTTAGAGATATTATTAATATTTCTAAGTGAAGAGTCAACACTCGATTCGCTTTTAGGCTCCAAAATTGTAAATGAGAACTCCTGTACTCTCTTCCCATTAAATGTACTTTTATGATTCAAATTTATTTATTTCACGTATTTGCATTAATATTGTTATATATGCTTGTTTTCTTCATTAATTTACAATAAATTCATATCGTATTGAAAATTCTTTCTGTTGTTTTATTAAATTCATGCTATCCTGTAGTTGTCTGGTTAAATTTCATGATTTTTAAATTTATATTTTGTCCGTTATTAATTAATTAGTAAACATGAATTTATTTGATAATTGTTGTTGGTTTTCATCTTATTCTTCTCCAAAAATTCTCAAACCTTTCATTTCCCACCGGAAAAATTCATAGATTTCAAATCTAAAATTAAAAAATTATTTGAACACTGCTTCTATAACAATTGTATCTTGTACGGTAATATTAATTGTGTAATAAATCATAAAAATATTCAAAAAATCCAAAATAATTTTCCTTTTCTCTCATATATTAATTGTCCGTAAAAAATATGTGAAAAATATTTTTTTATTTGGAATTTAAATTCTTTTTTATTTGTAGTAAAACCGGCATATTTTTCTTTAAAATTGTTTAAACCAATTCAGAACTTGTTTATAATTATTCAAAACCTTCAAAACCTCATGGAAATATCTGTAGATTTCAAATTGAATTTTTTTTATAATTTTTTGAATTCATTTATTATTCTGTTTATCATTAATAGTATACTTTTTGTAATTTAATAAATACCAAAAAACTTCAAAAAATAAAAATAAGTTTTTTTCTTTATTATTTACTTTTTTAGGACTTAATAAAAATATAAAATTTCTTTTTTGTCTCTGTTTTCACGAATTTTCATAATTAATTGCATATTACTAGTATTGTTTAAGTATTTTTCTAAATAAAAATTCCAAAAAATTGGTTTTCTTATTTAATTTTACTCCTTAATTAAATATTATTAAATATCTTAGTCATTAGTACTTTTTAGATTTTCCAAAATAATAATTTTATAATATATTTTTAATTATTAATTCAATTAGGTAAGTTATTTAACAAGTAATAAATGTGTTTTTTGCAAATTTCTAAATTAGATATTTTGCTAATCAATTTTGGTAGGTTTATAGATGCATCTTTTCTAATTCATCTTCGATAATATTAATTCATATTGATGTAAATAAATATTCACTTCCTTTTCCATTAAATCAAATAAAGATTTAATTATTAATTGCTTTAGATTCTCAGTAATTGTAATCATGCCATCTTTAATATTATATCTAGTTACCTTTTCAATTCTTTGCTTAAATTCTTAATCAAGTCATATCTTTAATTAATGCAATCGATCTTTAGTTTCTTAATGTAATTCTTTAATTATTTATATTTCAAAATTTAATTCATTTTAATCAATTAGATGTAAATATTAAATATTTTAAATATTAATTAAATGAGAGAAAATGTGGCAACCATCTAACCCATGGATGTGAGGGATGCCTAACACCTTCCCATTGCATAATCAAGTCCCAACTTGAAATTTTTCATTTCGTACACAACTGAGTCATTAAAATTAAAGGGGTTCACAATTAAATATAATGAATTGGTACATTCTTATTTTTAAAATCCTACCGGTTGACGATTTTGTAAATAATGAATTATTTTGATTCATCACATAAATTCAGAATATTTAAGAAAATAAATTCAAACCCCATAAAACTTTCCCCGAACGCAAGACAAACAATACCTAAATATAAAACACATTCCAACTAGCTAAAACCTGGGAAACTTATAATGGATGATACAACCTGAGACTCAGATGTATAGATGATATCGGGGACGGAGCTATTGTGTGCTCAGGTGTGACTGGGACGTCTGAATTTTGAAAAGAAATGCTATATAATATGTTGAAATAAAATTTGACTAAGTTATTTGCCTTAAAAATTATTTTTGATATACTTTATAATATTGTAATTCAGATATTAAAAAAGTAAAGAATTTCACTCAATTTTAAATTATAAGATTTCCTAAACCTATTTTGTGTGAAATAAATTGTATCCCTAATTTTAAAAAGAGTGGTACTATGGTCACCAATATGTATACAAATAAATGTGCACAATTTGATGTGACTAAACCTTATAGGTGATTAGTGAAATTTGATGGTCCACCATTAAAATTTTAATGTTGATAATTTGTTACATATTTGTGTATATTTGTTTGTACAAGTTGTTGGTGTCCATAACATTGAGTGTATTTGAGTGGTACTAGGGATACCAATTTGCACACAAACAAATTTGATGTGGTTAACCTCTATAGGTGATTAATGAACTTTGACGGACTCACAATTAAAATTTTAATGGTTGATAACTTATCATATATATTTGTATACATTTATTTGTGTAAGTTGTTTGTATCCATAACATTGAATATTTCATTCTATAATTTTTTAGGAGCATTGGCACCACATGACTTCTTTTCACCATGAATTTTCTTATAATTAGTTAATAATCTTTTCACTTAATGCTAATTCTAATTATATAAATAGGTGTATAATATAATTAAAAATATATGCTTTTACATTTTAGTTAAAATAATTTATGTTACGATAATCACACATTTTATAAAATTAAGTATCTATATTTGCTTTAATATTCAATCCAAGTCTAACCAAATTAGAATCGCAAAAATTCGATGCAAATTGAACATAAACATTATTTTTAAAATTATATTGAAATATGAGTCGAATTTGTGTAAGACTTTTACATTTAAATAAAATTTAAATAGATCATTGTTCACTCGTACTTTATTCATTTGTAATTTTAATTTCGGTCCACCCACAAATTTGATCATGACTTGGTCCCTAAATGATATGTCAAGCATTATACAATCTCCCTTCTATGCAAATTAACGTCGTATTTCCAAAAAAAAAAAAAGTCATATATATAATGCAGTAGCACGTTTATTATATTTTCTAAAAACGATATACCTTAAAATTAGTCAAAAAATATTAGATGTTTTTATAAAATTCCAATTTCTCTCGAGAAAATTAACCATCTCTTCTCTTGCCACTAGAGAAATTCAACTTTCAATGAGTTAGATGATCATCATAAATAAAAATTCTAAGGTTAACAAATATGCAAATTTCTGTGCGCATAAAGTCTTTTGCTACCTGTGGCGAATTTCATATTTGTTCGGTTTTGACAGAAATTAAATAAAGATCTACGTGAAAATGTTTTATTTTTATTTTTGCAAATAGCCATTTCCTCATTGTTTGACTAAAAAGTAAGGGACAAAATAAGAAGAAGATGAAGTGTTTTGACTTTTTTTTGCTGAAACGGAAATGTGTATACACGGTTATATTCCGTCCACCATCACTAACTTGTTTAAGTGTCATCGGATTGTCTTTAAAATCTTTTAAAATATTATTTTTTTTGTTTCACAATAATAGACACTTAATTTCTTTTACATATTTTTATATGACATTTTTTATATGTTAAATTTTGTATTTTAATTAATTTTGTATTTATATTAATCTTTATTTAATATTATTTATTAAATAAAATGTTTAACATATAAAAAATTTTACCTAAAGTTACGTACAAAAAAATTAAATATCAAATATTGTAAAATAAAGAGATTATCTACTAAGGTTCAAACTTTAATCGCTTTACTTGCTTACGTAATAAATAAGTAATCACTAAACAACCCTTTCAATAAAATAACTGAAAAGCTAGAGGTACTTGTTAGTTATACTAAAATGACTGAATAAATTTTATCGCACTAAGTCAGTCGGTCACAGTAATTGTGATGATTACTCTCGTAAATTAAAGAGTCGATTACAATTTATTATTTCCTCCATTCAAAAATTAAAAATATAATTTTTTTTAATTTTAAGATATAATTTTTTTTAGAACTATAAAAAATAATAAAATTTCTTAAATATCATTCCACAATTTTATTATTTTATTTAACTCTACTACATCCATTACTTTATGGTTTCTACTTTAACACTCATTACTACTAAATAACATGATAATTAAAATATATTTAGAATATAAAAATTGTCTTTTAGAATCGCATTCTAGAAGTTTATATTTAATTTTGGAATGAATAGAATATATAATGTATGTATGTATATTTATACTCATACACATACATACATACAAATACATGTATTGTATTTGTGTGTGTGTGTATATATATGGAGGCATATGTGGAGAAATCTCTATTTGGCACATGTATGGCATTTATATTTTTCTACAATAAAATATTGGAAGCTAGGTTGTTATATCTTCAAATACACTTGTACGTGGGAGGAGATAGAGATTATGTGTAGTGGAAGCAAATATCTCATCTCGATCGTATATAGCTTGGTTACAAAACAAACTTTCTAATATTCAGGATCCATATCATACCATAGATAACTAAATATGCAATAAATTAATAATTACCTTGTGAATGAAGAAATATAACAAAAAGACAAAAGATGATACATATATATGCATGGAGTCAAAGACAAGACGACCACCTATCTTTCTCCAAACCGTTAACAACCAACTACCTATCACCTCTCCCCGTTTGTAAGCAAACCCCACACAACCATCTTTTCATCATGATTTTTGTTTCCCATCTCTCTCTCTCTCTCTTCCATCTCATATATACAACCCCATGACATCAAAACAGCTTGGGAGAGAAAAATGGTAAGACCCTAGATTGCATATATATCAATCTAGAGAGATAAAAAATAAAAATAAAAAAGACGTTCGGTGGATTCTGGCAGTTCGACAATGAGAAAGCTGGAGTCATTCGGAAAGAGTAAGAGTAAGAATAAGAACAATGATAATAATAGTAAGGATGGGATTAGTGGTGTTAAGCTTAGGAAAGGGTTGTGGTCACCAGAAGAAGATGAGAAACTGATGAGATATATGGTGAGCAATGGACAAGGGTGTTGGAGTGATGTAGCAAGAAATGCTGGCTTACAAAGGTGTGGGAAGAGTTGTAGACTCAGGTGGATTAACTACTTGAGGCCTGACCTTAAACGAGGTGCCTTTTCACCCCAAGAAGAACAACTCATCATTCATCTCCATTCTCTTCTTGGCAACAGGTAACTAATTATTGCTCTAGCTATTGTCGAACACGTTTATTTCAATTTAAATTTTAGAAATTTTAGATTCAGTCAGTAATTTACACCATTAGAATATTGATGAATCTTTAAAATTTAAACTGAAACAAACACCGAGACAATGCACCTTCAATTTTAGATGTAAATCTAGCATGTATTCTAAAAGTTTACTGTTCACTCCGATCAATCATTTATCTGGGTGGTGGAAGAAGTTTAAGGCCATACGTATTTAATTTTGTGGAAAATCAAAATCTTATTTGAATTCCAGCTAGATAATCTTGGGAAATTAAGTTAGAATTGGTACATTAATTATAGATATTAACATAGGAAATAAATAGTTCATATGAAACATAAGAGAAGGTACTAAAATATGGTTAACACGCGCGAGAGTCTTGGAGATATATTTCATATTTTTTTATTCAAGTTATTTCATCAGAATGTATATCACACTTAATTGTACAGTAAGTATATATGAGATCATAGAAATTCACTCTTTAAGTAAATTTCTCAACAAATGGTGATAATATTTTTTGATATAGTCTTTAAATAAATCTTAATTATCATAACTATTTTTACACACACACGTGCGTGTGTGTGTGACTAATTTTGATAAATAATTTATAATGATAACATTCTTGGAAGCATCATATCCCGAATGAAAAAATGACATCCAATTATGTGTTAACAACTCTTAATATGCGCGAGTTAGTTAAGCAAAATATATTAATGGGATTTTACTTTTGGCAGGACAGGTGTTATGCTGTAATTAATGTACTTAATTGCACTAAGTATTCCAAATAATACTCCATAATCTGTTGTAATTTTCAAAGATATTCTGTTTCTGTTTGATTAATACATTGTGTGCTACGTGTTCTTATTTTGTATAAATAGTCCATTAGTCATTATCTCTTATCAGTTACTACGCAAAAAAAATAATTAACAAAAAGACTTGTATAAATACTTAAATAGTAGTATTATCTTTTCAAAAAATCAATTCCTTCCCTCTATAAATAGTAGTTCACCGCTCACTACATTTCTTAATGATTATCATATATACCGATAATGCTATATACTACTTCTGTCTCGTTTCATTTGCAATATATTTTAGAACGTAGAAAATGAATTTTAATATATCTCTTAATCATATACAACTAAAATATATTTTATATATAATATATTTGGAGGTCTAACATCTTAATGTGTCAAATTTTACAATTTTTTTTGAAAATATTCAAATTAATTATATTTTTATATTATATTAAAATTCGTGTTACTCACGTTAAATTAAAAAAAAATGTTACACATAAATTGGGATGAAGGGAGTATACAAGTTCTTTATTCTTATGCAATCTAATCTTTGGATATTTACAAGTTGTAATATAATTCCTATAAACTACCAAATCTTGAACTAAGTTATTGTAACTTTTGCAAAGTAACCAATATATAATTATACATCATGAAAATAATATATACCTATATATGAATTGTTTTAATTGTTTCAATACATCTATACCCATAGTTACTTTAATTAGTGGAATAATGTTGGTGCTAATTGATGTTTCTTGATCATTCTTGAGTCGTCCTTTAATATTTTAATTATTTGAAGGATAAATAATTTTCACATGTAAGCCATCAAAACTAATAAATTGGAGTAGGATTTTGATACATGTACAATAGTTTTAATAAATAAATGTTCAATACTAGGAATCAAGACTAAGAAAAAGACTTTGATATGATAAAATATGGCGATGGTGTGTCTACATCTACACTTTGAGTTGAAGATACTCCAACGTCCATTTCAATTGTTGTTTTAGAACTTAAGCTTTCCCATGCAGAATCATGCATTTATCTATTAGATAACGTAAAAATCATCTTCTATTTATTCACGCACCTAACTTTGTAACTAAATGTTTGTTGGTATATATGATTTCATATTCCTTTCTCCTTCCAAAGGTGGTCACAAATTGCAGCACGTTTGCCCGGACGTACTGACAACGAAATCAAGAACTTTTGGAACTCAACGATCAAGAAAAGAATCAAGAATTCATCGTCCACGCCCTCACCAAACGCGAGTGATTCGTCTTCTGAGTTGAAAGATATCAACAATGGAGGCATCTTTTCCATGCAAGACCATAACCTCATGGCAATGTACATGGATTCGTCGTCATCGTCGTTGCTGTTACAATCTTTGTCTCAAAATAATCATATGACTGAGCCAGCATTACCTGCAATTGATAATATTGGCCTAGACATATGTGGGATAAGTAGATCATACTTCAATGTCCCACAAAGCTTGACACAAGTTAATGGAATGAGTGGAGATGGGATTTTTGGTGGGAATGTTGGGGTGGATGGAGAGCTATTTGTTCCTCGTTTGGAGAGTGTGAGCATTGAAGAAAATGTGAGAAATGAAAATTTGGAGAATATTAGGGCAAATAATAATGCACCCTATAATAACAACATTAGCTATATGAATAATAATACCACTAAAGTGGAAACCATGGAAGGGTTTGGAAACTGTTGGGAAGGAGATAATTTGAGAGTAGGCGAATGGGATTTGGAAGAATTGATGAGAGATGTTTCTTTCCTTCCATCCCTTGACTTCCAATAAATATAGTAAAATCCACCTCCACTAGCCAAACCCCACACCCTCCACCCCACACAAAAAAAAAAAAAAAGTTCTGCCATTTTTAATTGAGTTTTTGTTAATTTCATTTTCCCCCTTTCACTTAAAACCCTAGAATTTATTCCATAAATACCATATGGTTCTAGATTAGTCAAGAAAGTGAAAAAAAATTAGTGTCTTAGCTACTGAGGATTCTTGAATAAGGGTTACATCTCAAGAGTAGGGCCTTTTAATTCTAGCTAGCTAATGGTCATATATATATGCAATGTAATGTTCTTGTATAGATGTATAATTTTCTTTCTATACCTTGTTATGCTCTAAAGACTATGAACCATATGGTTCAATCGATTCTTGTTATCTGTAATAATCATTAATGTATACATATATACTTGTCAATATATATATAGATGTAAATAGTCAATTAATAAGTTGGATTAGCTCTCTCTCTCTGTCTCTCTCTCCCTCTCTCCCTCTCTCCCTCTCTCCCTCCTCAAAATTTGAAATTCTTCACTCTAACTATTATATAGTGGAATATCTAATTAGCTATTAGATCGAATGTTTCGAACTCAAAATTTGAAATCGATGACTCTAATGTTGCGTTTGAATGAATAAAATGGATCGAATGATATGATAATAGAATTGGTAGATAAGAAGAAAATGGTACTGAAAGACAAGAATTATAGAAATTATGAAAATATAAGAATGAAAAAATGGTAGATTGTGTGTAAAATTTTGATTGTGATGGAATTGACAAGCTTTATATTGGAGGGTAGGTTTAAAAATACACATGAATTTATGAAAATGAATGAACCTTACACATAAATGTACTAACAAATAGTGTAAAATTTATTTAATTCACATGTCATTCCATTCTAAATCTAGTTTTCAAACACGCACCGCACAAATATATTTATGGTTATCTAAAATTGTCAACATAATTTATGAAACAATTTTTTTTGGGTAAAAAAAGTTTAGATTGAAATTTTTTTTACTCTCTAATAAGTTCAAGTGTAACAAAAGAAAGTTTAAGTGTACTTCTAATAATTTTTAATAAATTGAGTAATTAAATAGTCATGTATTAAAGGACTGCTTAACATAATTTAGTAGTTTAATATATTACAATTTACTAATATTATCGCATAAGATTTTTGTCAATCTTATTGTCAAATCGAAATAATAGTAGATAACTATTAATTATGGTTGTCCTTAATTTAACAAATTCAAACATTTTTAGACCAAGAGTGATAGTTTACTGATAACTAACGGTCTTCTTCCTATAATCTTGAGATTACGTGTTCGATTCTTTTTATCATGAGTAAAAGCAACATTATTTGTATATTATTGAAGGAATCATCGATAAGTTATCCCCTTTTATTAGACTCTTCCAACTCTCTCTTAGATAGATACTATTTCTAATAGATTAAGAATATTTAAAAAAATTATAATATTTTCATTGTAATTATGTAGTCGCCCTATGCGAAAAGATTTGCCACTTAATTTCGACTACTAGTAGCACTAATTTTTAAGAAGTAAAATATAAAAGTAAATAAATAAATAATAACCTACTTGGATTATGGCACGGTTCCTTGGCGGCAACTAGTTTTCGAACAATAAAACGCACCGACAACATGATCAATTTGTCACACCATAAAATAGTTATAATTATGAGGATAAGGGTAAACAATCAGCTTACTTTCATTATGTTATGTCTCATGTAATTATTATTACCTTTTTTATTATCCGCGAATTTTTTTTTGAAATACTCAAAATTCTCACTCCACTTAATTCTCACTCATGAAATTTGATCTATTGACTTTTAGGTCCCAAGAAAATACTCCTAACCATTTAAGTTAACTCACAACCTCTATTATTATACTAGTTAGTTAAGCTTAATACATTGTTTTCAAATATAATTATTATTTATAGACTTGCCAATGCCATTTTTGAAGATGTAACATAAACATGGGGACAAAGTGCCAATTTGGCAAAAAATCAGTCACTGGGGAAAAGAAATATGTTTATGGTCAATGCAATGAAGTACTTTTGGTGCACGGAAAAAGTAGAAATGGAAAAGCAAGCTCAGAAGTCAGAAAGAGGAATGTTCAATTAAGTAGATATAAGAAAACAATTAAGATGACAATTTAAGTTTCAAGTTGATTGATAGAAGAAGAAGTGAGTGCTACTACAAATCATTTCATTTTTGGATTAACTTCCAACAACAATGTCATGACTAATATATGTGGTTATTTATGGATGGTGGTTGTCTCTTGTAATGATTAATATTCTGACTGATAATTGTATTAATTTATCATTATTAGAAAAAAAATATCATTTATTGACAGAAAAAAATTATACCGATGTAATTATGCAATTAGCAATATTCTAGCAATTTCATGATGATGATTAATACTTATAAAGTGATATTTAATACTCGTTCCGTTTCAAAATAAGAGATACGTTCTAAAATTAGAGATTCATTAAACTTTAAAATTAATATAATTTTTGAAAGATCTAAATGTAAATTATATTGTGATAAAAGATTTTTGTCATAAACTATAAAATTATAATGATTACTTAAAATAAACCAAATTAACATTAATGTAAAGTTTAATATATTTTATTTAATTTAAAAAGTCAAAATGTATCCGTACTTTAAAACGGAACGAAGGATAATAATAACTTAGTAGAAAAAGAACAAATTTCTTTGGTCAGATAGCAATCACTTTTTCCTATCTTTAGTCCTTTGTTAGTAGGTGTAAACGAGTCAGATTTGAACGAATATTACTGTGTTTCAATTATATTTTAAAAATATTAGTGCTATCCAAACTCAAATTTTAGTATTTAGTCTAATATAATTAAATTCACTCTAATCGAATTTGAAGAGAATACAGGTTAGATACGAGCACGTAAATTTGGTGCAAATTTTCATTATAATACAACTTTTTTTTTCTTTTAGGATAAAAATAATAATAATAATAATTCATTTTATTTACAAATATTATTTTACAGTAATATATACAATATTTAAATGTATTATTAGAATTATACATTTAAGACATAATTGATTATATATTTCTATTATATATTATGATATTTTAGTATAAATAAATGAATAAAATTACTTGCGAGTAAAATCGAGCGAGTACTGATATATTTGATTGCACATTTAATTTATCAAACTTTAAATTAAATATTAAATTTGACTAATTTTTATATCGAATCCAAATAAAATCAATTAATTTTCAAATCATATCCCAGCGAAGCACAAAGTGTTTACTTTAATTTACGACCCTACTTGTTAAGCAATTGCCTTTTATCTGAAACATTTCTAGTTTTATATTTGACGCAACCTTTATGTGAGCGCGCGCATTGCTGAGTAGCGTATTTATTTGCTTGATTTTGTATTGTATCTTAATTTGTTTACGCATTATACATTGTCTTGTGAAATGGTTGGATGTCAACTGTAAACAAATTAAAAACGAGAAAATTAATGAATAAATATGATAATAAAAAGAAGAAAACAAAAAGGGAAAAAATCAAGAAAATACTAATTCTGTCCTTTACCATCGCTAAGGCACTCGTAGTAGTGTCTGTAAATAAAGATTATTTGCATAATAGAAAATGAATGAATGATTTTGGACTTGCATTAGATTTTTAAAATAGAATCTTTCCTATTTTAAGAAAAACAGTTGAACATGATTCTCTATTTTTAAGAAATCACAATTCATTATTTCTTTCTTAAAAAAATAATAAACTATTATTTGTTAACTTTGCTTTATTTCTCAAATATAAATTTAGAAAACTCATATTTTCACGTGAAAATTTGATATTTGTAAGAGATTTATCACACATAAGTGTAGTTCCACTGACTCTTCATGTGAGAGGAGCCATGTGGAAATATCAATTATTTATGTGGAAATATCACCTCTCTAAATTTAATATATGTAATTATATCTATATATATATATATATATGGATTTAGGGAAATAGGCTGCAACCTATTTTTTAATTTTGGGTTGTACTAATTTTTCTAATATTTTATTATATTTTTGGAAAATCAAAACGTACAAATTAAATAAACCTTAAAAAAGTCATAGTTTTTTTAATGATGTAACTTTAACAACTTTTCGTGAATAAAATTTTGTATAATTTTATATAGTTATAAAAATTTCTTTACACATCATCAAAAATATAAAATTTTCACAACTTTATGTTTTTTAATGCTTTATCTATCCATACAATTGGATTTCATAAAAACTTTACAAAATACAAGAAGAAACTATAACCTATTTTTAAAAAATAGGTTGCAGTCTATTTCTCGTTTTCCCATATATATATATATATATATATATATATATATATATATATATATAATATTATATTATTATGTTATTGCATACTTATATGTATGATATATTACATAATAAACTATATTTTAATGTATTATGATATATTATACAAAATACTAAACATTATATTACAATTACAATATAATATTAAATAATTAAATATTAATATAATATTACAATATCATATACTCCCTTTGTCCGAAAATAAATAACTTAACTTACTTTTTGTACGTAGTTTTAGGTATAGTTTAATTTATATTAAATATTTTATTTTATTTAATGAAAATAATGAAATAAAACTTTGAGAGATGAAGATTAATACTATAAAAAAAATTAAATTTACTTTTAAATATCTAACAACTAGTAAATTTAATAGAAAAGCGAGTATTTAAGCTACTTAATTTGGGACCGGGGGAGTATAAATTTATTGTGTGTGTGTGTGTGTGTGTGTGTGTGTATATATATATATATATATAGGGTACATTTTAATTTATAATACATTACATAAATTTAATACATTACAATTTTAATTTTTTATAATTTAATCTTAATATATATATATAGTGTAGTTCTTATAAATGAAGAATAATATAAAGTGGAGAATATTGTATATTGTTTTTTTAATGTTGAAGGTTGTATAATAGAGAATCTGATGTAATTATTAGTAAATACAAAATTTCTTAAATACCAAATAATAGTATTTTTTTTATTATAAAATAAGGAATTATAGTTTAAATGTTCTTTGACACTTTTTTGTGTTGCCTGTATTGATCTATATACCTTCATCTCTTTTAGATCGTATTTAAGGTCATTCACACCAGCTTTCTTTAATATATTTTCTATTTTATAGAATTAATCACAACTTTTTATGCATATACAGATTTTCTATTTATCTCATTTACACCATTTTTTCTAATATATAGCATATCATAATAAAAAAATAATATTTTAAACTTTAACTATTTACATTTGTTAATTATTTAATTAATAGATAATATATTTTATACATTATTATTTATTATATAAAAATATTATATATATATATATATATACACATCACCTATATAAAATAATTAGAATATGATATTAAAATATCAGTACATCTAGATAATATATGAATGTATATTATAATTCACATTTTAATATGTTATAACATACAATATAACTATACATAAATAATATTAGTTTAATATTAATATATTATATATTAGTTTTAAATATTATAATATAATATTTATATAATATAATACAAATTATAATAGTATATACATAAAATACCAACATTTTGAAATCTTGTTATCATACATTTGCAGAATAGGGACTGGAACAGGTCCTTGGAGCTTTCTCGGGAGCTAATTGCTGCTCAAGCATTGCAACATATTTGCTTCCCTGAGTTTCTTGAAGACCATACTCATTTCCTTGGCGGTCTTTTAGACTACTTAACTACAGCATTTTTATTTTTTATTTTTGGCTTTTTCCAGAGAAATTACAACGGTTTTGTTTTTGTGTAGTTATTTTAGGGTCCTTTTTTTTTTCTTTTTTTTTTTTTTTGTACATAAACATTTTAGAGCTCTATCCTAGGACATCTATAGGGATAGAAAGGGAGATGTAAGAATAAAGCTCCATCTATTTGTATACTGCTCTAGCAAAAATGAAATAGGAAGCTTTTATCAAGCAATTCATCTTCATCATGTCTTTGTTGTCCAGTGATTTCGTCACTTACATTTTGTTATTTTATTTTAACTATATATCCAACGATTGTATGCGTACATGTAAATTTTTACACAGTACAAGAGAAGTTTGATTGTTTCGATACATGTTTCTTCTAATCTTTCTTTTAAAATTGGCATATTCTTCAATTTTTTACATGAGAAAATTTATAACTTTAAGCACACGTAGCAATTTAAAGAGAATATTTGGCACACCTTTATGTGTGTGCATTTTTTTTTTTTATGGACTTAATGAATATTTCTTTCTTTTTATCGACTTTTTCTATCTAAGTGATTATTTTTTCTTCCAAACATATAACTGCAAATTTATAAAACTTGAGTGGTTTTATTTTTCTAAGTCTGACGCAAACACAAGGTATTTTGTATGAGACCTAAACTTTTAATATAATAGATAGATATTTCAAGTAAACTTGTACCTAATCTGTGTGTGTCACACTCTCATGTCCAATTCCTTTTGGATTATATTACTTTATATTATCTGGCGATTAACTTATCCTTTTAGCATCTTATATTTCTTTCTTTTCATATATATTTTTTACAGTAGTTTCCTTTTTACCTATTACATAAGTTTATAATATTTCATCATTTGAAAGTATCAAACGGTCAAAAGACTAAATTCCTTTTTTTATTTTTCTCATCGCCACATATTTTATCATTATAATTTTATTTACAAAAGAGAAGAAAATAGAAATCTGGTTACTTTTGGGCCTCTATTTTTAGTTTTCAAGGGGAAAAATGTTATATACCCCAAAATTACTACATTATCTCACCCATGTTAAATTTCTGTGTAAAAGTTTACATGTACAGACAATCGTTGGATATGTAGTTAAAATAAAATAACAAAATGTAAGGGGACGAAATCACTACACAGCATGTTATTTAAAAAGATGTTGAGTGACTAAAGAAAAGCATGCAAAAAATAACTTCAAAGATCATTACTCATAGGACACAGGATGAAGATCAATTGCTTGCTAAAAGCTTCCTATTTCCTTTTTGCTAGAGCAGTGTACAAATAGATGGAGCTTCATTCTTACATCTCCCTTTCTATCCCTATAGATGTCCTAGGATAGAGCTCTAAAATGTTTATATACAAAAAAAAAAATAAAAAATTGCTGTAGTTAAGTAGTCTAAAAGACAGCCAAGGAAGTGAGTATGGTCTTCAAGAAACTGAGGGAAGCAAATATGTTGCAATGCTTGACTAGCAATTAGCTCCTGAGAAAGCTCCAAGGACCTGTTCCAGTACCTATTCTGCAAATGTATGATAACAAGATTTCAAAATGTTGGTCTGCATTTTATTTTATTTTTTAAAATTCTTTTTCTAAGTACAAATAATTATTTTTGTAAGTTCGAATAATCAAAGTGGATGAAAGGTGATGATATCTATTCTGACAATTTCAAGAATCATACGAGAATGTAAAGTTGATTGACGGGCATATTCTTTCGATATAAATGATGGTGAAAACAACTTACCTCCAAAAGCCAGCAAATGCTCTCAGGCTCATAAAGATGGTTAAAGCAACCCAGAGTCCAACAAATCCGTTGCTGGAGGATAGAATGAACAAAATTACGATGCTCAACATAGACACGAGAACCTACAAAATAAGGAAAATGTTGCACAAACTTAGAGAATTAGAAGGCTTAAAACCAATAATAGCTCAACTTTTCTAGCCATTCCTCAGAAAATTCTTAGAAGTTAGAAATTTATCTTTATCTGAAGAACAATGTGGTCATCAAAAAAAATTGACCAGTTTTACTACCATGGAGTTTGCTGAATATGCAAAATCATTTGCTCCAAAGTTGACACCGTCAAAAACAAAGGCCAAGGCATTGATTGGTTGAGTGGCTGCAACGAACTGATACAAAGCAAAAATATTACAAGCAGGGTTCCAGCTTATTGATTGAACTTGTGGGAATCAAAGTAATGTTATTTTCCTGTTCACAGAAAAGAACAAGTACCGGTATGCCAACACTAATAAGGCGGAGAACTGCGACATCTTGCGTAAAAAGTCTTGCTCCATATTGCAATCCAATACCAAGGATGATAGATAACATCAATCCAAGGACTAGACCCAGCTGCAGTTTAGGTGTAACAGACAACATCCAGAGGAAATCAAAAACATGAAAAATAATTTCTAAACGAATTCAAAATATCATTTAAACAAGAACAGGAGTAATCTCCTTCTGAAATATTTTAGCACCTGCAACACTCTGGATGCAATTGCAGTCACGCAGTCATAATCCTTTTTGGCAAATGCACTTGCAAGTAGTGCCTGAAAAAGTTAACTCTGATTAGGCTCAAAAAATTCATCCCTCCAGGAAAGTAGGAAACTGAAGCTTAGTAAAAGTTATAACACTCATTTTGGTTTTGCTTAAGTGAATCCCTCTAGACATGTAGCAAATGTGTCAAATTACAAATTAGAACAAGAAATCAAAAAATGAATAATAAAATGTAACCTTGTAAGAAAAAAGCTAGCATGTGCGTCTTGTTTGTTATACAGGATGGAACCAATAGATGCATCCATGGATATTTGGATGTTCATATTTTCACGACAGAAATGACTAATACATGCATGTTAAGAAGCATGAAATTTTTCTTACTATAAGAACATCTTGACTTTATTATTGGTTTTATAACAATCGAATATTGTTTAGAAATCATGTTTTTGTGGATTGAAAAATATCCCTTGCGGATTCAAGGGTTTATCATACACTTGTGTTGGAGCGTTAATCCAATGGCTTATTCCACCGCATCAGAGCAAGACTATTTTAGGTTCACCAGGAAATGGGAATAATGGTTTGAGAATGAGTCCGTAAGATCTGGAAGGCAGATGTATGAAACTCAGTGCAAAATTGAGAAGTGTTAAATGCCTTAATTACTTATTGTACTGCATCTAGTGGCATATTGCTACTGTGTAGTAATAATGGTAGTGTAGATGAGGTTTGTGAATTAGGTGGCACATTCAAGATTTTTATATATGTCAAGTTCCTGTGCTCATGGTTAGTTTAGAGTTCCTAATTAATGGTGCTAAATGCGTCTTTTTTGACAACGAAAGCTAGAAGGCAACGATTTTTGTTTAGTGTCACGACTTAGTTTCTTATTTATATCATAAGAAAAAATACCTAAACAAGTTAAAATTATTGAATGCTTATGTTAATTTTCATTCAGCCTCATCTCTTTCATTCCTGAATTTTACGTTTCAAAACAAATAATATTGGAATTCCTCTATTTTCTAGTTTCATCAAGGTGAACTGTCCCACCCCTCATCTCAACTGCTACAGACACAAGATGACAAGAACTACAAATACTTTAACCACCATAGAACAAGCGTATTAGAGAAAAATCTTTTCCTGAGACCAAGACATTTTCCAGTTTTTTCAGATGCTCTTATCCTTGATATGAAGAATTCAGATTCATCTGTTTCTTCTCAAAGGCAAACATGTAGTAGTCCTTTTTTTTTGGGGGTCTTTTCTAGGAGAATATTTCTAACCTGCCCAGCAACAGCTAAGCCATCAGCTAGAAGTGACGTGGCCAACCAAACCTGCAAGCAGACCTGAAATGCAGCCATTGATGTTGGACCCTGGCGTGCAGCCATAGACGCGGCCAGTGTTACACAGGAAGTAGCAGCTATAACCCTCATTAATAATAGAAGACCTACGGTCATGACAAATAGACTGTTAATGGCAATCAGAGCTAATATAAGAGGATGTTCCATTTGTAGTGTTTAATTTATCAAAAAAGAGATACAAAAACCATAGAAGTAAACTATTTCTAAATTATCGATTTTAATTAAAAATAAGCAATAAAGCAGTAGCACAATGCTCAAGCAGAATCTGATCTCACCATTTTTAAGAAACCGAGCAAATTGTAGATGTTTGAAACTAGGAGGTAAAAGATCAACTTGTCCCATTAATCTCCAAAAAAGTATAATCGAAATCAGGTACCTATCATGCCAACCATGAAACAGATTGAAAACATATAAGCACCATCTACATTTATTCAACTGCAAAAAATGGGGTACATATTCTGCAAAAATACACCAGAAAAACACAAATTATAAGCATTGAAAAGATTTACTTGAAAATGATTAGATGTAACTTACTGTGACATAACATGAGCAATCGCTGCACCACTTACACCTAAGCGGAAGATGAAAATAAATATTGGGTCCAATGCTATATTTGTTATATCTCCTGCCACTGAAGTACATCCAATAAACAAATGAGATAGACATAATGAAGTTATTAAGAAAAAATAAAGGAGGTAAAGCCCTGCTTTCTAATTTTCTAGTTATCTTTTCTTATTTGACGAGGAAGAGAACAGATAGGCTATGACCAGTCACTTGAAAATTTTGAAATTTCTTCCTGACTATACATGTACATGATTGTGTGCGTTGGACTAATTAGGCTTCCTTTTTGAGCAATCATATTACTTTCTCAAATAAATTTGCTTACAACTGGCGTATAGAGGAGTTTTTGTGTCCTTAAATCCACGAAAGACACCTTGCATAGCCAAAGAAAGAAGAACAGCTGGAGCACCAATGGACCGCAGCTTCAAGTACTGTTGTGCTGGTTTTAGCATAGGTGAATCCTACACATTTATAAATATAATATAGTGTTATCAAACATCACGACTATCAATTCCAAGTGCCAGTTAAGAACTACAGTCTACTTGAAACTGTGGGAACATACTACTCTGTTCTTTTCTATTGGTAAAATAAGAACATGAATGCAAGAATATTAGCACAGAAAACTCACAGAATTCACCCCCATGATATTCAATGCAGGTTTAGCTACAGATATCAGGAATACAGCTTGGATAAGGCCAAGGATGCCCCCAATTAGTAAAGCTGATGAGGCTGACGGTATATGTCTTTTCCTGAGCTTAATGCTGGCTACATCAAAGCTGCTACCACGTGACTCTAGCAGGGATGTACTTACGTCAGAGTCTGATCATGCACATGACATGAAACTTTAAAACTAAGAGTTGTATAAACCATATTGAAAAACTATACAAAGTGACAAATATTAATGAAGCTAACAAACCTGTAGCTGGAATTAACTTTTCGTCTTCACTACTTAAAAGCATACCCAGTTCCAAGTTCTCATTTTCTTCTGCTTCTGGATTCACTTCGGTGATGGTATTTTCCTCTGCTACAAACGAGGTGGTGACACTGACAAGGGGGAATATTGCAATTCTTGACACTTGATTGAATAAAGCAATAGAAATGCCTACAGCAGCAAGTTCCACTGGGCCTGTGTAATAATAATAAAGTTCATATGTACTCAGACAGATATTATAGGAAGTTCAGGAAGAAGAAATAAAAAATGGACACCAACTGATGTTGGGATGTGCTTAGAAGTAACTATGAGTCTGTGAGACAATGTTATTGCGTCCATTCTTAAAGGAGTCCAAAAATCCTTGCAAATAATTGTGAAGCCGTTCATCTTTGTTTTCAAATGTTAATGGATACATTTTGAGGAGATAAAGATATAATTCTAGGAAAGAAATTCCATAAAAACTTCGTAGCATCATCTCTATCTTAATAACTATGTCAAGGTAAGTTCTCAGGTGATTTCAGCTATTATAAATGCTCAAATCCCAGGATTTAGATTTAAAGCTTGGTTCAAACTCACTTCTACTAAAACAAGATCACACTTAGGTTTCTGATTTCTAAGTAGTCTACATTATCATTGACCTAAACACCAGCATTTCCTTGGCCTTTTAAACAATTCAAGCCTCTTAATATGTTTCGCTATCAAAAGAGACATTAATCATATTTGTCTTGAGAGGAATACTTAATATACACCAAAAAATTTATACACTCCCCTATGATGTACTCATAATTAAACCTGTGAAGGATGTCCAATCAGATTAGTTTGGTCGTATCTTTTTATAAGGTTATGGCAAGCAATAGAAGCTGTAGCTACTTTATGAATAATAAAGTTCTGGGCTGGAATCTAGGCATTTATGGTAAATATTTTGGTGCCAAGTAAATGCTCATCTAGTGTTTAACACAAGCTGATTCCTATTCCAGGACTTAATATCAATGGAATAACCCAAGGGTCTCACTCTATCATCTAAAAGCTCTCGAATGATTCTAGCGATTGCACAAAATAAGCTAGCTATTATACTGACAGCATACAACCTCCAGAAAGGCTAAAGAAACACATCTAACTCAATTTGGTGGGGATCAAAATGCACTGTGTAACTCAGTTTAACTCCGGAATCATCACTTCCAAGTACCTCGACCTTGGGTACAATGGAAAAGATATATGTACTGGATTCTGCAATGAGCGATGGGAAAATCAAGGTTCAAGGCACTTGATTTGGTGCCTCTGTGTGTGTGTGTGTGTGGGGGGGGGGGGGGGGGGGGGAAGGGGGGGGAGCTTGCCATATATATATTTCCAATAACTGTGGTTAGTTTAGAGGATATTCTTATTTTGTGTTTGTGTAGCCATTCCATAATCTGCTAATTCTGTAATCAGAAGTTATACAAAACAGTGATGTATCTTATACTTTTGGGAATTTACCTTCCATTGTCCAAAGAAATCACTTATGTCTATCAAAAGGAAGAGGAAAACCAGGACTTCTAGCTTCAGGGGGTGATCCACATTTTCTATTTCATTGTCATCAAGCAATCCTCCCCTGTAAATGGCTATTTTCTTTTGTCAATCTCTGGCATGCAAGACCTCCTCCTATTGTGTCATCAGGCTCCGATTTCACATAATCTAGACACGGAAAATAACACGGAACACCTACTATAAATTATTAAAAACTTGCGCGGAAAAACTATATGTCCAAGTAAAAGATCTGATTGACAATATATGACATCCCTTTTCTGGATAAATTGATAAAACAGCAGTTTGTTGAAGAGAGTCATCATAGGGGTGAATCATACAAGCTGTATGATTGGAAAAGATAAATGACCAGAAACCTCTAAGAGAAAATGGGAACCCAACGGCCTTCTCTATACATATCACTGGGGTGCTAAGAAGAACAGCTCATTGGTCATGTGTTAACACCAGTAATTTAAACGAGGGAAATCTCCTGTGTCACAAGGCAATATGTAGACTGCAAGTAACTGCATGCAAGAACTTCTCTACTACAAGAGAACAAATAATTGATCATGACGGTATTCAATAGTCACACATGACACATCCATTTGGAGTCAATCTGCTTATAACGTATTTAAGTAGCATTGGGGAGTGAAATGGCATGACAAGCCTTGATTAGGTCGTATATTCTTATAAAATAAACATAGACAATGATGGAGATGGAGATGTTAAAAGATTTAATCGCCGCCAAATCAAGTTCATACCAAATCCTTTGTTCACTTAGAATGTAGAAATTGTTATGGTTATCACTTCTAGCTTATAATGATAGGCTCGCGGTTGGTCTGAGTCTGAGGTAGTGAGGTACCATATCACATTCACACTTCCTACCCTTCCCCTTTGTCTCCCTGGATGATCAATTTCATCTTTATATAGCTTCAATTTACATTATTTTAGCCCACTGACCATGGAGGCTTTTCTTATTCTCTAGTATCCACAAATGACCTAAGACACATTTGTCAAAGTTTCTGGAGTATTGCAATCATAGATTTTATATTTATTTCAAACAAAAAAAATTAAATAGTAAAGTTCCAGATATCATATAAAGCACTTTCTGTATATGAGCAAAAGAACAATTTATTATAATAAATAATATGTAAGGTAACACTAATCACAAAAGAGGAAGCCTATTGTTTCCAAACTTCAGAATAAACCATATTGAATAGTCTAGACAAGTACATTTCAATTTGACTACAGCAACTTCTGTAAAAGCAGAGCATAACAGGTCAAATTTGAAAGTACCTATTTGGCCAATGAATGCTGTATCAATAAGAGATGCAATTGGATCTGCTGTCAAAGCCAGTGCCGCTGGGAAAGCAATTCGTGCTATTTCTAGGCCAAGTTCATCCATTCTCAATACTAATCTGCCCATATTGTTGCAGATAATGAATATTAGCTTCTTAACATAACAAGACAGACAGAACTCCATATATCAAAATCTAATAATCAAGGAAGGAATTCAAATTGGGTCCAACATATTGACTTCATGTTACAAGGGTTTCTAACTTCTGTACAACATATAAATGGCACAGAATAAGTGTCTAAATAGTGACTTAGATTATTTGAACTTTACGGACTAATGCTGCAACCGTAAAATATTTCAGTTCATGTGCAAGCTAATGCTTATCTATGGACATTGTAATGTGGTGTTTCCGTGATTATATATTGGAAATTACCTAAACTTGAACAAAATACTTATTACCAGAGTCCAAGCAACCATATAAATTGATAGGAAATTTAGCCAAACTCAAAAGTTGGAAAAACAAGTGGCACCGAAAGAAGAAAAAATAATAGGTGACACGAAAGCAGATTAAATAAAACTGGATTAAAGAACTTGTTCAGTTATTCTCATATATATACATAAACGTACTTGATGCGATAACATATAATAATAACACTACTGAGAAGATACTGCTTGATTTAACAAGCTATTTACGATTTTGTTAGTTCAATCTGCATATGGGCATTGGGTCATATCAATATTGAGACTGATTCCTGCCTTCACACCTAACGAGCAGCAGAAACACTGCTTAACGATTCATGTGATCAGCCACCGAACAAAAATAAAGACGATACTGGCGCAATGGAGCATATCTTAACTACAAAACATCCTTAAAGGACGATGCCAGAACAGAGTACCTGAAATCATGAAAGAATATGGAAACTTTCTCAGCCATGGTTATGGAAGTACTAAAACCTGCAGTTGATAGTCCCTTACCAATCAACTAGCCTGCTGTTCAATCAAGCAAATGTTAGAAATCAGAAGTTTCAGAATTGACAACCTACAAAATACATCATTTTAAAGTAATCAAGAAAAAATTAATTAATTTCGCTGAAAGAAATAAAGTAAGCTGATACATTACACAACCTTTAATTCTGTAAGAAAAGGTTGAATAACATTGACACGAACCTGAAAGATCACCATCTTAGCAAAGCATCTTCAGTTTTCAAACAATCAAAATCGAAAATGAAAATTTTATCTTTTAAGTCCCAGAACAGAACCCGTTAAAGATATAACAGTTAAAACCTCAAACTCCCACGAATATACAGGTGTCTCTAATTTCTAGGAGAGAATGAATTGTATTAAGGTTGAAGTTTCAAACCCCGTCAAATGACTCTAATATTAAATTGACTTCTTCCAATATTAAAAGAACCACAACAATAAATATGGGTTCCTACCAAGTTGCCTACCTCAGAAAAGATGAAACCTCCCCCTCTCTCTGGTCCCCAATATAAACCCGACCAGTAAATGCCTAAATATGAAACTTAACTAAGTGGACAAGTCCTTAAAAAGACCACAAACTCCCTAGTCAGAAGGAAAAATTTCCAACAGAGATAGTGACTGACAGGATGACAATTTTACCCAAATCGTTACTATTCTGCACAACTCTGACCTTAATGGGAGCCGATTATTTGAGGTTAGGGTAGAGTATGGAATTTACCATCTTATCTCATTTATCTCTGACTACGACCTATTTATATATAAAATATATTTTAGAAAATTTTGTAAGAGAATAATATTGAACAAAACAAAAAAAAAATTAATTAATTAAATTTAAAAAAATAATTTTGGGTAATGGGACGGGGGCGGAACGAGTTTGATAGAAGTGTTAACCGAGCGAGATGAATTTGAGAGATTATGTAATTTTAACGGGTATAGTTTGAGAACATCTCTTTGCCATACCAGTATCGTTGCCATGACCAGACATACTCCCCAATTGAGGTCTACAAAAATTCCACAAGCACTAAAGGCTTATTCAAACACAATGACACCGAATGAGTGGTTCCAAATTGCATACTTGACACTAAACAACCTGACACCTCCACCCCCACACCCCAACCCACCCACCCAAATGAATAAATAAAATTAAAGTGTGAAAGATACCTCCATCAGCATCCAAAATTTTAGCTTCCACTGTGCCACTAAAATTGGATATCTTTAACACCCAACTAAAAATTAAATGAATAAGGTTCTCATTGCATCTGGTATTATTCCAAAAAAATTTAGCAATTTATTCTTTTACAACACAGACTTTTTTTTTTCCAATAGGACTATTCCAATCTAAAGTAACACTTGATTTCATTTTCTTAAATTACTAGCATCCTAACTAACTAGTTAGCTCATACAAGTTTACTTTATTTCTTTCTATTCATGAAAAGGGCATGAATAAATTTAATTTATCATTGTTTCCCACTTTCTGTGGTCTACGCCATTAGTAAAAGATTATTTGATGGTTCCAACCACAACTTTTAAATAGCACAACCCTAAACACATTCTAGTTGTCCTCATTAGGTAACACCTAAGCTTCAATTCACTCTTTTCCCTCCTATTAAAATTAAAAACAAAAGAAAGTAGAACCAAGAAAAGCTATGATTCTAATTTAACAACAGAATGTTGCAACAAGTGCAGAAATCTAAAATGTTATTTTCAATTTATTCTTCTTTTTTCAGATCGCCTCCAAATTACTCCCCCTTTCTTGTTTAGCCTCAAGTAAAAACTCAACAAAGTATGAACAAGGCATCTACGTTTTTAAACAGAAAATCATAAAAAATTGAAAAACATGTCTTGTAGTAGTGGGTTTTAGTACATCAACTGGAGAGGGTTGTATTATACATAATATTCCATTCCAAGATTCAGTACTAAACAAAGTCAACTAGATTATAAATAATGGAAAAAAGCATAATTGAAGGCAAGCATATGTAGTTCTATATACATATTGTAATGGGTAGCGTAGAAATTAAGGAGAATAAGTTTTACCATTAAAGTTTTGTTAAACCGAACAGCCCATAAAACAGTAATCGGCGGCAGCATACTTCAGGTGATAATAACAGAGTAATGTCGTCGGAAATGTGAAAAAGTGAATAGGGTCGGGTAATTTTCCGGCGATCTCCATGAGAATCGATGAGTCACCGGTCGTCTTTAGTGAAGATTTACTTGACACCCTCTTAACTTGTACCGGTAAAAATGGCCAAATTTGGATTGGATAGCCATTGGCACATTTCAATCTTCCCCGCTTCCGAATTTCGTAAATTTGTTCTTAAAAAAATCGTAAAAAAAACAGAGTCATCTTTTGCAATAGGTAGCAATTAAAAGATTTTTAATGGTAGAAAAATAATGTTGAATTATTTTTTTTTTGGTTATATATATTGTTGAAATTTTAATGCTACAAATTATTACAATTATATATTCCTTTGGGGGATTGTCTAAAATATATGCAAACACATAACAAGGTATCACTCCACGTTCCATAAAATATTGATATTACATGTTTAAATTTTTGACAAATATTATATTACATGCTCAATCAATAATTATATGTATAAATAATAAATTTTTCTCATGAAATTTGTTATTAATGTTCAATTTAACATAAAATAAGAAGCTTGCAATGACAATTTTTACAAAATATTGCATTATAACAAAAAAAAAATTATATAAAGTTACTCTTTTTTATAACAAATCTTATTATTAAATGTTGTTATTTTTTTGAAACAAAAAGAGTATATATTTTGTAAATTTTATTTACAAGATGTGATATGTCTTGGTTTTAAAATAAAGTAAACTTTATCGATCCTAATTTTTTTCATTAAAAAACATATGTATATTAAGAAAAGGAAAAAATGGCACAAAAAATTTAATTCATTTAAGCATTTTCATACATTTTCTGGTAATGCTTCCTTTTGAAATTGTTCTTTTTAAATAGACCTTTATAAATTTACGTGAAATTTCATATTTGTATAACTTTTAATGTACGTAATATAAGTATTTTATATATATATATAAAAAAAACACTCATAACAATAATATTTCCCTAGATCTTTTGCGTAAGATAAAACATTATCGTTTTCGGTATTTTTTTTAAAAGTTAGTTGTGAGGCTTAGCAATCAAGTTGAATCGAGTTTTTTTTAAATACTTGTTAATTTGAACAAAGTTGAGCTAGACACAATTGTTTAAGGACTAAAAAATAATATTTTAAATCGATTCAATTGGAATTTGATAGTCGAAAATTCCCTTTTATACGAGTCCAATTTGAAGTTTTTAATTCAAATTTACTTAAATAGAGTTTAAACTTCTTTGTAGATAAAAATTAGTCTTCGAGATATGAGTTGAACAAAATAGATTTTAACCACATATATTTTTTTTTTGAATAGATTTACGTAAATAGTTTTTATTTTATTTTTTAAAAGGAAAACCACATATTATCTATTAAGCATCTAACAAAGTCTTAGTACAAAATAAATAGAAAACCCTGACAATAAAATTACAACAGAGGAACATAAGCATCAAAAATCTTCACAGCGTTATCCTCCTGTTGTCGAGCTTTTTTCGCAGAATCAACAGCCATCTAATTCTGCAGTCTTTTAGTTTATGGATAAGGAATCGATTGGGGAATTTTTCATTTTGAACGAGAAAAACTCACTTTTATTAAAATGTCTTCTTCAATTATTATTATTATTAATAATAATGACATTTCCTAATGGAAACCAATTTATTGGGCTGAAATAAAAGCCAACTCTTCTGTTATTACAAATTGTATTATATTTGGGATCAAATAAAAAATATTATAATTTAATTCTACCGTTGATTTGTTTAAATGGCAGCATCTAAATAAATATTTCAGAGTATAATATTATTTATAACATTTATACCAATAGGTCTGATTTCGCTCAAATATGGACCAATTCACCGATTCACGATATCAAACAATTAACAAGTAAAATGACCTCAGAAGAAAGAGCACATAAAAATAAGAAAATATAGTTTTTTAATTTTTTTTAGTAATATTTTACATTTATATCTATATATCTATATATAAAAAATCTATGAGAGATTTTTATTGATAAGTGATTAAAGTCTTATTTTTAATTTTTTTTTCTTTTTGTCTAAGGAGATCTTATTCGAAATTGATTACTAAGGAACTTATTTTTCAATTTCTTTTAATGATAAAACATAAAAATTATGTAATATTATATATTATGTTAATCAAGTTTTATAAATGAACACAAACATTATCTCCTTGAAATTAAACCAACAAAACAAACTTTTTCTAAAACCTACTATATTAACAAAAACTAAATAATGACTACTAAGAACAATATACCACAAAAAATAACAATCCATTTTAAATGCAATAATATAATTACAACAAATATGATCAACAAGAATAAACTTATAAGTTATATTCTATTATAATAACATTAGCAAGAAGAAAGCATTTAAAAATGTTATGATTTATATATGTAAATCTCAGTTAAACATGTAACATTAATATTTCCAAAGAAAAAGAATAAATGTAACTTTTTTTAAAAACTAATGAAAATACTAATAATGATATTAAAAAATATATAATTTATAAATAAATTAAATTTTGAAAAATAAAAACACACATACCCGTTTTGTGCAATTGCTATGTTGCTAGTTATCATTATAAGTATTCAACGTTTGGATTATTTTTATGCTAGACATCATAAAAAAAATTTGAAAAAAACTATAACCGCATATTTTTAAATACTTTTTCAATCTGTACGTTTGAATTTTTTCAAAATAAAATGAAAAATAAAAATACAACTTAATGTGTATGGAAAATTATACCCATATTAACACCTCCTTTTTCTAACTATTTTTTTTAAAAAAATATATTTTTAATATATTATTATTTTTGATTTTAATAAAATAATTTGTTCTAGCTAATGGGACATTCCATTTGCAGAGATGAACCCGATGGATCTTTGGTGGTTGGATCATGATTAGGATGTAAACGAGTCAAATACGAGTAAATAATAGTATGCTTAAATTATATTTTAATTAGTTTTTTGATACATGAATTCGAACTCGAGTATCTGATTAATTTTTTTTTGATATCCAGAGTCTACTATAATTAATTTTGAATTACTCACGAACATTTATCTGATTCATTTGATATTAATTTCTATTTTCTTTTTGCAATATTTTTTATATAATATATTAATCTTAATTATAAACATCCTATTAGAGTAAATTTTATAATTTATATCATACTTAACTTAATTATTAAGACAAAACTAACTTTAATACTTTTCAATACGCTATAATATTTTAATATATAAAATATAATTAAACTCGCGAGTATCATTGTGTTCGAATTGTACTTGTTTAACTTAACGAATCTCAAACGATGTCTCACTTTCATATCCAATTTGAATTGAACTCGGTAATTTTTAAATTAAATTTGAGCGAGTCCCCAACTCTTCAAATTCTATTACAGCTCTATTCATGACTTAGTTATCTTGGGTCAGGAGTAGGCTAGACAAAAGTATTGGGCCGTTGAGGCCTTACTAGATAGTAGCTTCCCAAACATAAAAACAATATAGGGAAGTAAAAGGTGAACCGGTCTATGATATATATATATATATATATATATATATATAGATAGATAGGGATATGATCTTTATAAAGTATAAACTTAAAAAAAAAGGTAATAAAGAGTCTGTAAGTTAATTGTTAATGGGTGTGTAACTATTTAAATAGTGATTTCTTATGCAATAAGGAAAAAAAATTATTATTTTAATTTAATCTTAATCGTATACGATTAAAAATAATGATGAGATAAACGTCGAAAACTTTTACGTAATACAAATTGTGGTGGACATAAATCACAATTTTTTTATGTTCATCACAATTCATACGGCGTGAAAATCACTACAAAAACTGTGGCCGATATCCAATCAAATGGGATCCTTGGTCTTGGGGCCGATAAATTTTCGTTTAATCTGTATGAAATTTTCTAATGCATCGGTGATACTGAGGATCACGATTATATGCACGACAAATTAGTTATGGGAGACTCATCAGCGATCCAAGCCCCGTCTCAACGATATATAGATATAGTACATATATTAGATAATATAATAATACATATATGCTAAGTATTATATATATATATATATATATAGAGGGGTCGATCCATAGCTAACGTTAGCTGTGGAGTCTTTCGTAGGTCAATAACACTGGAGATCAAACTTAAAAAATAGAAAAATACCTTCCGTCAGTTTTACTGGCGGAAGACAAAATAAAATAAAAAAAAAATTTGACCTTTCCGCTAGTAAAACTGGCGGAAGGCAAAAAAAAAAAAAAAATTGGCCTTTCCGCCAGTAACAGTGTTAGTAGCGAAAGAGATTTTTTTTTAAAATTTTTTTTTCCCTTCCGTTACTAACACTGACGGAAGGGACTTTTTTTTTTAAAAAATTTTTTCCCTTCCGCTACTAACACTAACGGAAGGGGAAAAAATAATTAAAAAAAAATTCTTTCCGCCACTAACACTGGCGGAAGGGATTTTTTTTAAAAATTTTTTTTTTAATTTTTTTCCCCTTCCGCCAGTATTAGTAGCGGAAGGAAAATTTTTTTTTTAAAAAAAAAATCCCTTCCGCCAGTGTTAGTAGCAGAAGAGACTTTTTTTTTTAATTTTTTTTCCCTTCCGCTACACTGGCGGAAGAGAAAAAAATTTTAAAAGAAATTTTTAAAAAAAAAAAAAAGTCCCTTCCGCCAGTGTTAGTAGCGGAAGGAAAAAAAATTTTAAAAAAAAGTCTCTTCTGCTACTAACATTAGCGGAAGGGAGCCATTTTTTTTTTACCTTCCGCCAGTCTTACTGGCGGAAAGGCCAAATTTTCTTTTTTTTTTTTTTGCCTTCTGCGAGTCTTATTGGCGGAAAGACCAATTTTTTTTATTTTTTATTTTTTGCCTTTCGCCAGTCTTACTGGCGGAAAGGCCAAATTTTTTTTTATTTTGCCTTCCGCTAGTAAGACTGGCTGAAGGGATTTTTCTATTTTTTAAGTTTGATCTCCAGCGTTGGATTATTCAATCAACGGTTATAAATGTGTTAGTTACGAAAGACTCCACAGCTAACGTTAGTTATGGATCGGCCCATATATATATATAAGGTCGATTTATGATTAACGTTAGTTATGAAAACTTTCGTAGCTAACACATTTATAACCGTCGATCGGATAATCTAACCGTGAAAATCAAAAAAAAAACTATTTTTACCAATGAGATTGGCTGAAGGTAAAAAAAAAAAAAAAGACAGTTCTCATGACAATTGCAGCAGCTCTTGTATCAAACCCTGAAGTTGGCTCATCCATTAACCGCTTTCTCTGTTCAGTTGAGAGACCATTTACACCTGACAATCCAATTGGTGTATCCTTTAGAGACTCCTGAAGTTGGCTCATTCATTAACCGCTATTTACACCTAACAATCCAATTGGTGCATCCTTTAGAGACTCTTGAAGTTGGCTCATTCATTAACCGCTTTCTTTGTTCAGTTGAGAGACCATTTACACCTGACAATCCAACTGGTGTATCCTTTAGAGACTTCAATTCAACAAGTTTCAGGACCTCATCAACAAACATCTGCATAAATTATTCAAAAACATAAAGCAGTAAACTCTTTGATTTTTCTCATAATTATGCTGTAATGATTATTATAATCCTGAGACCTCGCAATAAGGAATATAACTATCAAATAAGGAAAATGATTCAGATGCACTTTAGAATCAACTTCTGAGGGCAGCCGCAGCCATGCCAATAATCATTCTCTTTTTTTTTTTTTACCTTCCGTCAGTCTTATTGGCGGAAATGACTTTTTTTATTTATTTGTTTGATCTCTACTATTGAATCATCCGATCGACGGTTATAAATGTGTTAGTTACGAAAGTTTCTATAACTAACGTTAACCATAAATCGATTATATATAGTTAGTTGTTATTTTAGTGATAAATTAAAATATTATATGAGAACTAGTATGAATATCATATATTGATATTTTAATATTTATAATATGTATAATAAGGAATTTGGTTGAGTTATTAAGAGTTTCTATTAACGTAAATTGTATAAATTATATTGTTGACCGTAAAATGGGGAAGTGTTAAGGCAAATTAGTGCAAATGCTCTTAGCAAGAAGTGTGTATAACTAAAAATCTAAACTTTTTTATGCCCGTTATTATTGTGTCGGACGTAAAAAATATTGATATTTTCGTCTGCCATCATTTGCGGACGAGAATTAAAGTATATTTGCATTCGCCATAAATTGTTGAAGACATAGATTTATTCTAAATTTATATTTAGGCATGGTAACATGACGGGAGAGCCGTTCTCAAATTCTACCCGCTAAAAATACATAATTCTCCAAACTCGTCTCGTCCTATTAAGGTTTATACCAAACCCATCTCTCCTCCGCCCTATTACCTGAAATTATATATATATATATATATATATATATATATATATATATATATTTTTTTTTTTTTTTTTCTCATACAAAATCAATAAAAATCATGTTGCATAACCCATGCAGACGCTAGTCTCAAAGCTCATGCAAATATGTATGCCATGGCAATATAATTTTCTTGCATGTGAAAATTATAAAATTTATTTTCTTGAATATCTGAAAAAGTTATAACTTAAAAGAAGAAAGACTATCCAAATTTAATGCAGTAAAAAAGGAAAGAAAAAAAAAGAAATGTAAATATCACAAAGTTAGGAAGAGAAGGTACATGCATCTATTTAACAGGGGAGAACTGCCTCTCTTTCTTAAAGTAATAAGGCTTCGCCAATAATAGTTACATAGAGGGTGGGAGACTTGAATATAATATACACACACATATATAGCCACCGTAAATATATAATATCCATTATTTTAAAATTAGAAATATATTTTAACATTTTGAGTCAAAAGATTATATATTAAATTTTAAATTAATATTAATTTTATACGAATTCTTCGTTTTGTCTTAAAATATTTACGTCTGACACTGAATACTCGGGTAAAAATATGAAATACTTTATTTTAATATAAAAATATGATAAATTTAAAAGGTTCAAAATACTCATAATATAGTCGCATCCCATTTGAATTTACGTAACTTAATAATGACACGTACTTTTTAGACCTTTGTCAAAGTATATATTGAAGCACCATCATAATTATCATTTCATGAAGAACAAGCTCATGAAAGCTTCCTACAAATCCTTGATGTTTCATTGAATCTTAGGAAAAAAATTGTACCTTAACCATTTACGAAGTAAACAATTTAGAATGAGCTTTCACGAACTTATAAACTTAAATTTAGTTCAATCATTTTTCTTTCTTTTTTGGTTACTAAACAATCAAATCTTCATATATTGTATAAGTTCATATAGGATTCATATAGTTTATAGTATCAAATTTGTCATTAATGAACTAAACAAATTTACATAAAAATTTGAAACATTGAATTTTGTAACCAAATTACAAAGATTATACTCCGGTTGAAAGGGAAAAAGAGAAAAATATGACAAATTATCAAATATGGTACAAACAGTGGAATGAATCATTTATACCTTGCCCAATTTTATCCCATGAAAAATAAAAAGGATGATGAATAATTTATTATTTTTTTCATCTTGTATTTCCTTCCCATCCTCTTTATACTCATCTGATCTCATTTCACCATTATCTGCGGTTGTTAATGCATACTTTTCAATACTTCTATTCATACAATATAAAAACTATTCACAAGCACTAATTGTTATCATGTCAACTATGGAAGAAATCATATAAGCTACTTAGCCAAAAAAAAAATAAAAAAAAAACATATAAGCTCAAATAAGTTACAATAGAGAAATATACTCCCTCCGTTCTAAAAAAATAATAATAATATTTGTTCTAAAAAAAATAATATTGAAAACAAACAATTAACTAGCTAGACTTGGAAACGTCTAACGTTAATTTTGATATATTATATAAATTTAGATAATAATTAGTGATTTTTTAATATATGTGAAAAGCAGAAGTTAAAATTTCATGTACATGAATGAAGACGAAATTAAGAAAATTAAGATTATTTGTCATTCTTTATTTCCCAATTATTGTCAAATATAGAGGTTGGAAAGTCTTGGTCATCACTTGGATTATAGTAGCACATTATTCTAGGCTGTAATTTTTCACAAGTTGCAATCATTGACTTCCAAAAAAAAAAATCAAAGTCATATCTGAAACCGTAGAACGAAAAAGAAATTAAGAAAATACTACACTCTAGAATCTAGATTCATTTCTTTTAGTTAAAGTAACAAACGCTATAATCTTTTTTATTTTTTCTAATCGACGTAATCACTCCTGATACTACCGGTCTACCACAATTCTAATCTCCTTGATCTAATTACAGATCGGAAAATAAAAAAAAACATGCCCGTACTAGTTGAATTAAGTTATAATCTCATAACAAAAGTTATAATATTTTCGGTCACTAAACCCTTTAAAATTCATAAGGATTAGAATTAATTTTAAATTGAATCGAGTTAGAAATATGTGACATTTTTAAAAGCTGTGCAACAAATAATTCATACACGGCATAAAATATCAATTTCCAGAAAAAAAGAGAATAAGATATATTTCGCTCTTTGTTTGACAATTTAAGGTGAATAAATAGGTTTCAGCCCACCACTTTGTCAATCTGCTTTAAAAACTAGCCATCTAACTTGGCACGAAGTTGCAAGGCAGAATCCTCAACAAAAAAGTCAGCATATGTATCATTTTTCACAATTTAATACATGCTGATCATCAAGCCATTTGCACAAGTTGACCATATGAAAAATTGCCCATAACAAATATATAACAAGTAAAAGAATCATAAAGCTGGCATTACATTAAGGGCAGTTCAATTATTAAGTATATTTTCCAGTCTTTGCTTCCACAAACTTGTTTATTCATCTGCTTGTAACTTCTTCTCATCAAAAAGCCCCAAACCACACACACACACACTCTCTCTCTCAGCATGGAGAACAAGCATTTCAGCCACATCCATGTCCTTTCTCCACACCAAATGCCGGAAGGGACACAAATCACTTGCTCAGGATGTAAGTTCCAAATCTCTGGCAAAATCTACGCGTGCTGGAAATGTAATTTCTTGCTTCACGAGCAATGCTTCAACGCGACTCGCGCAATGCAACATCCTTCACACCCTTCGCACCCTCTGAACCTAACTCCATACCCAACTTACCCTTCCAATTCCATCTACTGTAATCATTGTAAACAACTTGGTTCTGGCTTCTCATACACCTGTTCCCTCTGTGAATTCGACCTCCATGTCCATTGCGCGTACATGACGCTAAACAACCCTCCAGAAAATCACCACATCCTACACCAAACAACTCCTAGTGTGCATCTTCCAATTCAAAATCTAAGTCTTGATCGCCATGATACTCAAACGCCTACTGTCACGCCTTCCCAGGTCCCCTCCCACGAAAACATATCGGGATCTTCAAAAATCAGGGATCAAATAAAGCATTTTAGCCATGAACATCCCTTGCATCAATCTGAAATAAGAGAAAAAAGTATGACACTTTGTTCAGGTTGTGACGAAATTATATCCGGTCCAGCTTATAAATGCAAGGAATTTCCATGCAATTTCAATCTCCACAAAACATGCTTTCACTTACCACAACAGATTCAACACAAGGCTCATCCAAAACACTCTCTTTCCTTAATTTTACTTCCTCAAGATTCTTATGGTGGATGCATTTGCGACGCCTGCCACAAAAATTGTTTTGGCCTTATTTATAACTGCTCTTCTTGTAACTACCATCTCCATGTCCATTGTTCTTCGCTTCCTGCAGCAACGAAGCACGGTTGGCATCAACATCCCCTATCACTTTTCTACCATTCTCCTTACAAAAAGGTGGGAGAAGAAAATGGTTCCACCTTCGGTTGTGATTCATGTTATAGAGTTGTATCTGATGCCTCTTGGGTTTACTATTGCAGAAAGTGTGATTTTGGAGTTCATACCTACTGTCTGCCAGCCGGCATTTTTTAGAGAATGATCTGTAACCATATTATGGAAACTCAAGCCTAGCGGAGGCCTCGATAATATTAATAAGTTATATTAGATTTTATTAATATTAAGTTTGTGAAATTCGAATATTCCTGTTGTGGTCTGAATTTTGTGGAATTTTGAAAGAATAAAGATTTGAATTTATTAGAATATTGTTGTAGTTCAGATTCTAACCTTTACATGAACTAAAATAATTGAAATTTAGATTAAAACTTACAATTTTACAATGCACTAGGATAAGACTCATTATATATATATATATATATATTAAAAAAAACTGAGTATTTGTATTGATTGAGTTATGTAATTCGACGATAGGTAATTATTTGTAGTTATTGTGCATTCATCTGTTTGACTTCTTTGCAATGATTTTTCTTGCAAAAATTGGTGAGCATAAAATCGATGGCAAATATCAAACTCACACTAAAAATCGACAGAGGTATCGGTTTTGATTTCATCGGTATGGATGAACACATAACACTTACGATAATAAATATGAAATGTCATGCAGGGAATTATTGATATCATATTTATAAATTTTTGTAACACTTAAGATGACGGTCTTAGGTGTTAGTTCATAACACTAAACGTAATTGGCTGTGGTAGCAGCTTGTACCAAAACTGTACCAAACCATATAATGCTCACCCCAACATTCATGTTTGTGTCTGCACTTTATACAAGCCAAACAATAGCGATACTATGATACTAATTTATGCACACATCGAGTTTGTAATGATGCTAAGAAGAAACAAAGGGGTTGAAGTGATGCTAAGTCGAATTTGAGCCCACGTATTAATTTATGATCATAAGGCTCTTTCATAGTTTGATTAGAACTATTAAAAGTTACAAAAGACTTATTTGATATACTAATTTGAAATTTTGTTTGCATTGTACCAATTTAGAGTTCAAGAATACAACTCAGTTAAAGAAGTATACACCCTCCGACACACGCACATAAAAAAAAAAAAAAAATCGAGAGTGTAGAGATATCACCTTGAAATTTCTTTTTATTCGGCGATTAATCTTCTTTGTCAAATCAACTCACCTGTGAAGATGACAAGCCATCATATATTACTGTTAAATTAAGAGCCTGCTAGAATCCACGAAATTGGTATGTTTAAATATGGATATCATATGCTAAACATGGATGCAGGCACAATATTAGTAATATATCAATTATGGAACTACCTGATATCAAAATGATCAATGAATCTACATCTGCCAGCTATTGGAATACCCAGTTTTGAAAGAGCCCGAAGCAAAAGAATGTTTAGATCAATAAACTGTTACATATAAATATAAATTTGCAATAAACCTTTTGACATAATAGGCCTCAGTTGACTCTTTGAGTAATTTTCACAAACATCCAGCTTGCAATTCATTTAAGAGGCCTAATTCAAGTAGTGGTTAAAGACATAATGCTGCAGATTTAACACATTCAATTAATATGAAGTTCTCTTTCTAAGTCACAGGACCTGCACATCAATGGTCATAAAATCATTGTATTGATATGACAAAGCACCGTAACAATTCTGCAATTCATGGTAGTTATAACTGCAAACCACTTTATTTACCCCCCATAGCTCAACGAAGCAAATCAAGCAATTAACAAGAAGAAATTTTGCGAAAAAAATTGTTTAAGCGGGTTGTTTTAATCGGTACCGTTAGATTTTGAAAAACATAATAAAATATTTAAAAAAATTACTACAGCCTAGTATTAAAAAACAACAATGTATTTCCTCTAATCTCATATATATATATATATATATATAATTCATTTATATTATAAATGAACAAATGATTGTAAGTAAAACTAATTATGATATATGGAATATGTTATAAAAGAAAACGAAAACCTACATTAATATGTTTCAATTTTGGTAAAAACTAATTGAGCGAGAAAATTCGTATATAACTCAGGTTCAATTAAAACAAAATATGAACACTAAGTTTTATTTTATTAAATAATCAAGTTCGAATTTAAATACTTAAATTTGAGTATTTGTGATATTATGTGAGGAATTCTCGTAATACTTACAAATTATATACCAAGACAATTTATTCATAACAAAATTGAAATTTAAAATTGTTAAATAAAATAAGAAAATGGTATTATCATAACAAAAACTTAATGACAATTTAATATTTAATGATGTTTACTATTTTGACAATATAATTTTTATTATAACAATACTATCTTTCCTAAAATTAGTTACCTATTAACAAGGAAATGAATGAGAGTATATTAGGGTATTTCATCCCGTACTATAAAATCTTAGAAAGTAACATGTGAGTTTTCACTGCTCCATGTAATGGGCTAAAAAAATTTACTTACATCACAATTTTTTAGGTTAGAAAGTAACATGTGAGTTTTCACTACTTGATGTAATGGGCTAAAAAAATTTGCTTACATGACAATTTTTTAGGTTTTTTATCAGGTGATGTTTACCAAATGATTTACGCTATGTTCAAATCGAATTACTCAATACTCAACTTAACTTAACTCGACAATTATTCGAATAGATTGTACTCAAATCACTAAATGAGTCAAATTAAGTCAATTTATTTTACTTGTTATCTTAGTACTTGTTTAATAAGTTATTCGACTTGAATCGTTTTGATACTTGAAACAATTTTATGTTATTTTAAAATTTCTGTTCATATAAACTCACAAGACACTTGACTCAAATATTTGTAAGTTGATAATTGCTATATATTCAAAAAATACTATAGAAATACTTGAAAATTCAAAAATATTGACTTATTCAAAATACTCGCAAACAACTCGATAAATTTACGAATCAAGTTCGATTATAATCTTTTACAATAAGAAATTAGAACGTATACTCGATAATTTTCTTAATAAATTCAACTCAAATAATCAATCACCGATTACAACTTAAGGTTGTATTTGTTTCGTTAAGTGTCTGAATCTAAATAAATTCATCATATTTATATTTACTGAATCAGTTAAATATTTATGTTTGAATCTAAATATAAATTTAATTAATTATTTAATATGTTACATCAAATATATGAATTGATCTATTTTATTATTTTATCTGGTTTTAATTCATTCAGTTTACATTTTTTAATTTATTGGATTGGAATAAAACTGAATTTACTACAAGATAAATGCTAAATTAAACAAATGGTTTATAAACGATACATGGTCTGTTAACTAAATAACTAATCTACTCCCTGTGGTTTATAAATGATTTCTTGAATTTAAGTCCTAAAGAAAGAGATTTCCCTTTTTTCAATAACAAATCCAACGGGCCTAATGGTCCATCCCACCAATGAGCCCATTCAAAAAAGCCCAAATAAGTAATCCCATCTCCACAATTTCTATACAAACCCTAAAAACCCTACTTAAAATCCCCTTTCTTCCCCTTCCCTGCCGTTCCCAAACCCTAATCAACAGAGGAGAGAGGAGAGAGGAGAGAGAGATAAATGGGTCGTGTGATCAGAGCACAACGTAAGGGTGCCGGCAGCGTATTCAAATCCCACACCCACCATCGCAAAGGCCCCGCCAGATTCCGCAGTCTCGATTTCGGCGAGCGCAACGGCTACCTTAAGGGCGTCATTACCGAGATTATCCATGACCCTGGCCGTGGTGCGCCGCTAGCTCGAGTCACTTTCCGACACCCCTTCCGTTACAAGCACCAGAAGGAGCTCTTTGTCGCCGCCGAGGGGATGTACACCGGTCAGTTCATTTTTTGCGGTAAGAAAGCTAATTTGATGGTTGGAAATGTTCTGCCTCTCAGATCTATTCCCGAAGGAGCTGTTGTTTGCAATGTTGAACACCATGTCGGAGATCGTGGTACCTTGGCTAGGGCTTCTGGGGATTATGCAATTGTTATCAGTCACAATCCTGATAATGGTACCAGTAGGTATGTTATTTGAGATCGTCTCTTATGTTTATGATTTTATTTTCATTGTGTTTTGTGATTTGTTGATCTGATTCATGTGAGATTGACATATGGATAACGTCGTTTTAAGCTTTATTTCGATTTTATTACTAGCTTGAAGTCAGTTCAACAAAGATTATGTCTTTGTAAGGCTTCAGTTTTGCATATGGTATTAAGCAATTCTGGCAATTGAAATTCAGGGATTATATTATATATGTGTGTGTGTGTGTGTGTGTGTGTGTCTCTCTCTCTCTCTCTCTATATATATATATATACATATCATCGATTCACATTTTTCATTATCGAATTTTTTTCCGGTGATGGTGCTATATGAACTATGTTTTCAGCTTCTTTATTAGCAGAAGCAATTTACGGCAGTGCTTGATTTTCCGGCATTGTGCAACTCTTTTTAATAATAGAGTGTCCACTGCGAACTGATTAGTTATAGGTTTTCATTCAATATAGCCCTTCCTACTCAGACAGTTGTTTGGTAGTTTTGTTATGTGAAAACAATACTTCTTGTTACTATTGTTCAAAGCTCTATTTACTAACAATGAAACTCCGAGCTTTGTATTCTTTTATTTGATTCATTTACTGTTTCATTATTGGACTAATTTCATGTGATGGTTCCCAATATAGACTTTTTTATGCTCTGCTAGTTTAATTTACTAATAGGTATTTGGTTTGCCACGGTTGTGCAACTGCTTTGCCTTTTGCAAAGGAGTTGTTACTGTAAAACAGAGTAGTCCTATTCAGAGGTTTGCATTCAGTTATGTTCCTACTCTCAGACAATAGTTTGGACGTTTCATAATCAATACTTCTTGGGAATGGATCAGCAATGGTTTGGAATCTTCTAAATCATATCTAACTATAAATTTGGATTATGGAAATTGTTCAAATCTACATAGTGCACCTAACGATGATGTTCTGAGCTTTACATTTAAATTATTCATAATGATTAAAAGTCTTGATCTTGCTTTGCATTTGTATAGAAGTTGTTGTTTTGAGATATTACCCTGCTTGCAATTTGTCAAAATCTGCTACTCTGCAATATTCACCAATTTCATATTATAAATAAGATTGTGTTGCGGTTTTTCTAATTATTGTTTACTCTTCCTGTACTTTTAAGGATCAAGCTCCCATCCGGTGCCAAGAAAATTGTGCCCAGTGGTTGTCGTGCTATGATTGGCCAGGTAGCTGGAGGAGGAAGAACTGAGAAGCCTATGCTGAAGGCCGGAAATGCATATCACAAATACAGGGTGAAACGTAACTGCTGGCCCAAGGTTCGTGGTGTTGCTATGAATCCAGTTGAGCATCCTCATGGTGGTGGTAACCACCAACATATTGGTCATGCCAGTACCGTTCGTCGTGATGCTCCACCTGGGCAAAAGGTTGGTCTCATTGCAGCCAGGAGGACTGGTAGGCTCCGAGGACAAGCTGCTGCTACTGCATCCAAAGCTGATAAAGCTTAGTTTTTTTTTTTCAAATCCATTGTTTTACTTGTCTTAAGTCGTCTTTGAATTTGTTCTATTGTGAAACATCTGTCCTGAGAATATACTTTGGTTTACCCCAGAACTTCCGCATGAGAGTTTTGCTTTATTTTATTAGAACTTTATATTTTTGGATCGTCCTTTTTTCTGTGTGTATGTGTTCGACTTACAACTTAGGTAAGTAGATATGTCTGGCTCTTTTGGTTCATTTTGCTTTTTGGAACTATATATCTTGGGGAAACATTCTCAAAATAAAAAATTAGTCATTGAATTTGACTTATTTACAAAACTGCCATTTGTCATAAATTTTGATCTTAATTACAAAATTTGTTATCTTATTATTACTAAATAGATATTACCACCATAATAATTTTTAATTGTTAGCTACATATTAAAATTATCATTAACTAATTTTATTATTCCCCCATTTATATAATTTTATTTATGATATAAACTTAAAAAAGATGTCAATGTATTAGAGTTTGTATTTAACAATATTATTTGTATACTTTGTAATATTTTACTGTTAAGTTATTAAATATAAAAATTTACTTTAATTTTGAATTATAAATTTATTTTGTGTAAATTGAAATATATCATAAAAATAAGAGACATAATCTTATTTTAAGTTCAAATATGGTCATATTAACATTTTAACAATAAAAAAACTTTTTGATTATATTTTACTTGGATATACTAATTTAGTTGTTTATATATCAATACATAGCGATCACAGAAAATAAAAAAATATATTCAAAACTTTGACAAGTTTTTTTTTTCTTTTTTCATTTTTTGCATCCGTATTTATAAACAAGAAAATATCTCATACTTATTTATATAATAAGAGAGATCATTCAAGTGTTTACAAGAATACTCATTTCTAAATTTCATTTTGTACTATGTACGTGATCTATATATTCAAACATGTTTTAATATTAAATTTATAATTTATTATATAAATTCTATAAGTTTAAATTCTATAAATTTTTGTAAATTTATAGAAATTTAGTGATAATAAAACTCTGATATATTATCTCAAGTACAAATATATAAAATAATTAACTATAAACATATACTCAACATAAAATTTAAATTATATAATAATTATTTAAATAAAAAATATTAATTGAAATTACATAATAATATTTAAATATATAAAATATCGAAGAGACGCATGTGCGCCGGCGCATGGTTCCTTCCTAGTAATAGTAAAATATGGATTCAAATCCCTCTTTACTAATAGAGTTATCAAAATATAAAATTGATTCAATTCACTTTATGATTTTAAAAAACACATTATTCAATTACTAAAATTGATTGATAAACACAGAAGTGGAATTTTCGCTGTTACGAATGGATCAAATGACATCCAACCGGACATACCTTTCTCCACATATTCCTTCCCATGCAATACGATGGTTAATTCATTGGACGTCATCAAAAGCTAAGTCTAGTTGAAGGTTCCATTACATAATATAATAAAAACAAATAACAGAAGTTCAACAACAACAACAACAAAGTATCAAACAAAACCAAACCAAACCGCATTTTGTTATTTCAAAGATCTTTTAAACGGCCAATGGCGCCAGAACTAATGATTTGGTTTAATCAATTTCCGGCTCATTTTCGAATGCCATATCAGGAAACTTCAAAAAATCTTTCCGGTATATTTTTGATGCATTTATTCGGTCTGCAATGTCAATTTTCTTCGGTATGCCTATCATAAATTTCCCTTATCTTGGCCATATCCGTGTCCTGAAGCCCCAATAAATCTTTCCAGTACTTCTCTTGTTCATTTATCTGATACTTTTCCAGTTCATTTATCTGGTACATTTCCCAGAATTGGGACATATCTGCATCCTCTGGGAGCTCCAACTCATTTCTCCAGTAGTTGTCACTGGCCTGATTTATTAAATCCATAACACCAAACATTGCTTCCTCATTTTCTATATCAGAATATGTACGCCTGATGCTTGCATAAGCAGTATGTCGTCCGTATTGAACAAAATTGACAGGGGCTGAATACTCAATCACTAGCTCATCATTTCTCTCAGGATCCTTCTGGTCACCTTCATAAACCAAAGATAATCCACAACCAAGCACACGCTTATTCGTTGAGAATGAAATCTCCAATTCATCCCCAGCATCCACCACAAAACCACGATCGGAAAGTGCCACATAGCTGAGCCACATCCAGTCTCTAATTCTCATTTGAACATGACAACTTGTATCTCTCGTCATATTTTTCATAAGACAGATAACACCACCATTGTCTTCATCTTTGATACCATATGTGACTAGACACATTATCCAACCTTGAACCTTCCTTTCAATAAATGAAGGCACTACTAAAGATAAAAGAAACCCTCCCATGCTCTGATAATTGCACCAATTAGGAATCTCTGTTTCAGAAAGTGAGATGTTCATTTCTGGAATTGCTACTTGTCCCTGTTCCATCAAGTTATGTATGTGTTACAATTTGTATGTATATATGGTTTACGACAAAACCAAAGATGACAGACAGAAGTACTATGCATATAAACTACATCAAGCTCCTCAAATATTTTTCAAAAGGAAAAGAAAAAACCAAGGGAGCTGGTGTATGTTGAAATACAAGTGCAAGGTAATAATGATTTAACTATTAGCCTGCTTAGGTGGTCCTAAACAGAAGATAAAATTACAATGAACTTGAATAGGACTTTAGGAGTATAAAAAGTAGATAGTGATTTGTTAGTCTATGTTGTAGTTAGTGTGTGTGTGCGCACACGCTACAAATATGCACTAGGATATAGAAATAAGTTGCAACTAGATAGAAGACAAGAGGAACTTTAGGTTCGCCTATCATCTATAAAAAAAAAGGTCAGACACAACGAGAAATATAGAGAAATAGATAAGAGGAAAAAGCAGATTAGAAAACGAGTACCTGGTATGACTGAAGTAGTTGTCTCCTAAAGTTATTAGTGAACTTTTTCTCTACCAGTTTAGTACAGTCGGAGAAATCCATGAATGGTCCTTTATTCCAATGTGATGCAACCGAAACCATCTCTAATGAAGGGCAGTTGTTTGCCTGCACCTCTTCTAAATTTCTCGGAAGATCTGGAATAGATTGAAGATTAACACAGCTCTCCATGAAGAGGTACTTCAGGCCATCCAGGTCGCAGACGCTAGCTGGAAGGGTAGAAAATTTATTTTCACTCAAATCCAATACTTCCAAAAACTGTAGACCTCCAATTTCATTAGGCACAACCAACACATTGCATTCTCTCAGCATTAATCTCTTTACACGTCTCAGTGCTTGTATTGAGGATGGTAAGAGACAGAAAGGCTCTTCATATCCAAGTCTTGAGCAGTGAGAGAGATCAAGGCTTTCAAGAGACTCTAACTGGAAGATGCTCAAAGGGATCTTTGTTAGGCTTCGACAGTTACTTAGATCAAACCGAACAAGTTTGTCAAGACAGCCAGCTGAACTATGCAGCTCTACCAAACTTGTGCAATCACATAACAGCAACTCTTCAAGGTTTTGAAGCCCAGAGAAGTTGGGGCTTGTGGTTAACATTTCTGAATTACTAAGATTGAGGAACTTCAACCTATCGAGACTCTGGATAGAAGGTGAAAAAGTATGACCACAGGGTAATTAGCAACATGAGAAACTTTTAAAGGGGCAAGAAATAGCGCAATTCATACAAGAATATTTTGCAGAATGGGTAAACAACCATCAGATATAAGTAGCCGCTATTTCAGATATTGAGTAAAACATTGCTACCAAATATGAGGATCAATACCTACTCTGTATATATCTTTATTCAGTAAAACAAACTATTAGTCATTCATACCTTGGTTTCTATCCACAATTGTTTCAGTTTGCTATTAGGCATGTCAATAGCAACCAAATTCTCCATATACAAGTCGGATGTTATAGATTCGAAAGGGAACCCATGCCAATACAGCCATTTCAGTTTTTCAGAAGAACTTGCCAAAGTACCTTGTATATGAAAGGACTTTAGAATAAGAAATCTCAGTTCGCTCATCTTTTCAAATGCCTCCCCATCCAGTTCCTCATCTGATTCATCCAAAAATAGTTCAATGCCTTCAATTGCTTCAGTTCCCTGGAAGAAAAAGTATATGCCGAAAAAAGAGCAAAATTTAATAATTAGTCAAGTTAGCAATTTCCTACACTTTGATATACAATTAGTAGTACTAAAACTGTACAAATCTGTCCTGTTTATGCAGATGGTACAACCCCTACCTTGTCTTTGACAACGAGGTAGAGAATTCCTAAATGTGAAAATTCACATATTAAAATCTACACAATGAATAATTAATGGTACATTTCCGCAATTTAGTCTCGGGAACAAATATTAGTTCAGAAAAGCATGGTTTATACACATTATTTAAAGAGCTCTTACCAAGTTTTTCTTAAGTACATGAAGAGCATCCACACGATCCCATAGTCTGCTACGTTTGCCAGGAATTTTCGGGGATTCCTGACGAACAATTTCCCTGCCCATATCTCTAATCATATCATGCATCGATACCTGTTCATACTTATTGAGACTCAAAAGGCTTCGGTTGACTAGTGATTCAATTCCGAGGTCTGAGAAGCATCCAAAATCTTCATCTTCAAGTACTTTGACTGTAAAATTTTTGCTCATTCCAATGAAAAAACAAGCAATGTCAAGAAACATCTGTTGTTCTATATCATCAAGTGAATCATAGCTCACCTTAAGTTTCCTGTGAACATCATTATGAGGAATTTTCCTTAATTTTTTCAAAGCATTTTCCCAGAGTTCAATTCTTTTGAAAGACCTCATATAAGGACCCCAGATTGCTAGAACTAGTGGAAGACCTGCAGCACAACGCACCAGTTCTTTTGATAACTCCTCATAGCCATCTTTAGGATGGTCTTCTCCAAAGGCATAATAACTGAATAGTTCAAGAGACTCTTGTTCATCTAATTCCTTTGGCATATGAATATCGTCCACTTCAAGCAAGCTTAAACAAGATATATCTCTTGTCGTGATAATGATTCGACTTCCATCATAGAACAGATCACGGTCGATGCCTAGATTTTCCAATTGCTCAACATTATCAACATCATCGAGAACAATAAGAACCTTTCGCTGCCTAAAGTGTCGCTGAATGACCTCAATTCCTTGATGATAGTTGTCAACTTTAAGGCCTTCACTCTTCAGGACATTCGAAATGAGCTGATTTTGTAATGTCACCACCCCGTTGTATTGTTTCGAAGTTTGTGCAATGTCCAGAAGAAAGCATCTGTCTTCAAAATGACTGGAGAAGTGATTATATACAGCCTTGGCAGTCGTTGTCTTTCCTAAACCCCCAACCCCCCAGATAGCAACAATACGAACATCATTTGATTCTAAGCTTAACAAATTGTTAAAACTTTCAACACGAGATTCTATGCCAATAGGGTAGCGTGCAACATATAGAGATGTCTGTTTTAATTTTTTTGCAGTTTCTTCAGTAATTTTTCTTATTAACTTGGCTTCATCCCTGCAGAATTCCATAATAATGTATTTATTCAGCGAGAATGATAATAAAATCGATCAATTGAAGTATTATGGGGATAGTGAATTAGTTATAATGACATTCACGAGATTGATATTGCAATATGTAGTAAAAATGGAGTCCTTTTACGTTGTCCATGAATACAAACCAAATATAGTTCAAATCCTTTATCTCATTTGACGTTCTATCTTACGTCCCATTCTCTTATTATAGGTGTCTTTCTTTGGTTTTTTCTATTAAAGCATCTAAAATCCAATGACATGGAAACCCTACAGGGAAATGAGACACAAAATAAAACACCAAATGAAATAGACAAATATTGGATTTCAAATCACAACCAATGCATGGGATGGTAGTTTATCAAAGTGGAGACATTAAAGTTTTAAATCTCAAGCTTGACACTATGCCAGACGGTAGTTTTCAGGCAATGAATCATTTTCCATAAAAATATTGTTTTTCAGACTATTTATTAAACACTCTATGATCAGGCCAGTAATAAGTTATTGTCCATCTGTTATATGTGGCTGAGCCAGCAATATCAACATGATTTACAAAAATAAAGTGATACGTAAGCGGATCATAGAAATACAGGATTTATGTACAATTACAATGATGCATCTGTTACTGTATAATTATTTCACCAATCATATTGTGCCTCATCGTATTGCATTAATTTAACAGGAACATGTTACCACGTATAGGTCCTGTTTATTGAATATTAGAAATTATTGATTCTAGCAATATAATTTACGCTACAAGAATCTAGAATTTCTAAAATTTAAGCTGAAACAATGGAGCCATAGTGTTACTCAAATCTTCTCGGCTTATAATGCCATTGAAGCTGGCCTTCTGTCACATAATTAGACTTTGAAATGACAAACTCGACACATAATTAACTTCTTCATTACAATTTCATGCAACCTTCCCCAATATATGTCAAATTTTAGAATTAAACACACTGCTTATTTATTATGAAACGTCAAACTAACGCAAAATTTCCATATTTTTATTAGAAACTGCAAGTATAGAAAGCCAGGCTTAACCTTTACTAGTGTATGAGGCACAAGCATATGGGTGTGCGATTTCTGTTAATATAACATTATCATCACCTTGATACTTGATTTCTCTTAAAATTTGTTAATTTATAGAGAAAAAATTTGTTGATATTTGCTTCTTTCTTTTATTATTATTATTATTTTGTTGTTGTTTGAGCACCATATTGGTGGAAAATAAAAATTACAGAATTATGATGAGAGCGTGTAAACGAAAAAAAACGGTAGACTACTTATAAAATTTTGATTGTAATTAAATGGATGATCACCATTTTAGGAAGGTTATTTAAAAATAAAAATACACATAATATTGTGAAAATGAATAATACAAAAATGAACCATAAATGATGGAGGAAAATAGTATAAAACTCATTTACTTACCCATTTCATCAACCCAAACGCACTAATTTACTTACCCATTTGCATCATTTTTCAGATCATAGCCGGACAGATTTGCAGCCTCGGTTAATGCACATCTCCATTTCTCCACCTTAGTCGTCGGAAATCTCTCTTCATGCTTTCGAAAAGCCTCCGCAAAAGTAGTCCCATCAATTTGATGGCGCACAACAGCCGGATCAACATCATAGAACACAGGAACCACCATTTGTCCCAAATTTCGCTTGCATTCGAGGATCTCTAAGAGCTCATTTAAGCACCACTTGGACGAAGCATATTCTTTGGAGAAAACAACAATCGAAACCTTGGATTGTCGAATTGCTCGAGTCAATTGGTCGGAGATGTCTTCGCCGGTTCGGAGTTCGGGATCGTCCTTGAAGGTGAGGATGCCGGCTTGTTTAAAAGCCATGTGCAAATGACCGGCGAAGTTGTTGCGAGTATCTTTGCCTCTGAAACTTAAGAAAACGCTGTAGTGAAGAGTAGAAGAAGGAGAAGAAGAAGGAACATTTCTACTAGTAGAAGCTGCCATCATCATCAATGAAACAAAAGGAAGGAAGAGCACTACTGTGAAAACCTATTCTCCCCCGCCTCCCGTTTAATAATAAGGTGTTTAAAACACAAAATTAAGTCAACTATGACTACCAGGACCAATTCACCACCAACTAACGTTAAATATAATTATATTTCTCTCTCTCTCTCTCTCTCTCCATTTGCGATGCTTTCTTTTTTTAAGTATTCAATTCATTTATAATATTATTATATATAAAAAATAATTTCATCTAATATAAACATTTTAATTAAAATTATTTTTTTTAATAATTATAAAAAATCAAGAGTTATAAATGAGATGGGATAAAGGGAATAATATTTTATGATTGTTTGTTGGTGGTGTGCATTCGGTTAAAATCGAACCGAACCGAATTTTATTTCGGTTACCGAATACCGAATTTATACTAAACTCATTATCGAATATCGAACCGAAATTATTTCAATTTTTTATTGAACCGAATTAAATATTTCAGTTATTATCGAAAAATTGAATTAAATAATCGAATTCAAGACTTCAAGAGTTTTTTTTTTTTGCTAAATTGTGTATGTATTAAAAAAAATGAGATACAAAAAGGACGAGGGACATATCTTCCTACCTACAGCATAAAAACTGAAGCAAGTAACTTTGCAGAAACAACAAAGCAACAAACTACTACTGAAAAGCAACAAACTACCACCGTCATTTTTTAAATTCGGTTTTCAGTTTTTTTTTCGGTTAAACCGAAAACCGAACCGAAATAACCGAAAACCGAATTTTTTCGATTTTCTATACCGAATACTGAATTGAATTTTTTTTGATTTTTCGGTTCAAATTTCGGTTAGCCGAATCGAATGCACAACCGTAGATAGTAGGATTACCGACGAGATTGGATTATTCTACAATTATTTGTTGATTCACCTACTAAAATCAACAAATGTTCTCATAATCTGTATTATTCTAAGTTCACATCCAGGCCACTGACATAACCAAAACATAACTATGTATTCATTATATAAATGAGTTTAGAAAAATACATCGTACTGTATTACTTAAGAATAATTATATAATTATTCTTTTAATTATGTAAGACCGATATTAAGAAAATTACATTGTAAACCAAAAAATGTGTACAAAATTATATGATTAAATTTTATAAGAAATTTGTGAACTCTAAGGAGCCCACGTCTTAAAAATTAATAGTTTAAGATTTAATATATATGTTTGTGTAATTTATTGGTATTTTTAGTACTATCAAAAAAAAATTATGTATTTATTATATAAATGAGTTTAAAAAATTAATCATATTATATTATTTGTACTTACTCTTTCGAATGGAATAACTAATTCATATATTTTGGAGACATAAATATAACAAAAGTGAATAATAGAGATCCCACTCTCCTGTGGATTGAATCATCCCCGCCGTGTCAATCGAAAAAATTTACCACTTAAAAAAAAGAGAAGAAAATCAATAATAAACTTTATTAAGAATTTATCCATTTAATAAAATTAATAAACATTTCAAAATTATCTAACCTAAATGAATTCACTTTAATTACGTTATATGTCCATAAAACAAAATAACAATAATAACTAATAATAAAAACAACAAAAAATCTCACATTCTCAATCATCAACAAAAACACCATTGCGCAAGGGTATAGTATTCTCGTACTCTAATACTTACAAATATTTAATTTGCATAATAAGATAATAGTTATTCTTTTAATAATGTGAATGAAATTATTTAAATAAGTAATATATCTGCTACACAATTATTTTATTTATATAACAAATATGTAGATATCTTTATCCAATAATGCGAAAATGACTTTTTTGTTTAATTTGCTTCACTTCCATCGTTCGATTATCCAATTAATGGTATAAGATGTATTAGTTATCAAAATTTTTATAGCTAATATTTAGTTATAAATTGACCCTATATATATATACACACACACAAAATAAATTTAATTAATAATTTACAATATTTATATGTGGGTACATGATAATTAGTTTAAATTAGATGTCTTAAATAATAAATTTTAAAAAAGTCAATATATAGTATATTTTAAATTATTGTATTATATGGCAGGGCAGGTAAGGGATATGGAGGACGGTCTCTATCTCCATCCCCGTTATTTTTCATCGAGTTTTTCCCATCTTTATCTTATTTTTCAGATATATATACATACATACACACACACACACACATATATAATGCTGATTCTGATATAATCTTAAAATATTTGGATTAAATATTGCCATTGGAATAAAAGAGTACTCTATTAAACTATAAGCATTAGGTTTATTGAAAAGTATATTATGTGTAAACATTTGACTGCGTGTGGAACTGATCTGCAACTAGGAAAAAAAAGAAACAAAAGAAACAAAAGAAATGCATTTGGTTTATTGAAAAAATGAGTCAATGATTAAAAAAATTATAAGCTATTAATTTCTTAATACTAAATTTTCTGAATAATTACTTTGACATACAATAATCTATAGTAATTAAAAAAAAGTGAAAATGGTCTAAATTAAAATGAAAATTTCAAATAGTATATAGGGCTTTTTTATGATGAAAATATAAAAAATTTATGTTAAAATAATTATTCAAGAATTAAAGTATTAAGAATTAAATCATTTATAAGTTTTCTTGGGTCATTAGCTCTTCAAGTATTTGAAAAAGATTTACAAACATATCGAATTTGAGTCAACACTCAATACATTTATTAAGGGGTACGTCCATAACATGGTCGTGATTTTATTATTTGCATATTCACACTCTGTATAAAATTATTCTAAAATGATAGCGACATCGTTTTTATTATTAGAATATTGATATTATCAAATAATTTAATTAGTTGAGATTTTATAATTTTTTTAATTGTTGAAATTGTATATTTTACATTCTTAAATTTAATATTTTTTTTATATGTTTAATCCATGTATAGTGTAAAAGTTATTTTATTTAAATTTATTAAAAAGAAAAATGAATATCAGTCGTCACCGATTCTCTCTTATCGACAGTATTTTATATTTGACAATCAAGTACATCAATAATTTAATAAATCTTAAATTTTATTTATATTTTACAACTATATTCTTTCTAATTTTGAATGATTGAGTATGTTGATTTAACAGTTGATCTCTTTAAATTTCTTTATTAAATATTTTAAGAAAAAAGAAATAATAGAGAGGAAATCAACTGCTCTCACCATATATCACTTTATTTCTAATTTTAAAAATATGACCTTATTTCTAGTACAATCGAAGTGGTAGTAGTTAAGATGTTAAAATATTTCCACCAAAAAAACAAAGATGTTATAATATTAATCGGCCTCTTGTCTTGTGTATCGCGACATTCGTATGAAACCATGAATTGGTTATTTAACAAAAAAAAGAAAACCATGAATTGGTTGCCGTCAAAGTCCAAGTTGTCCAGCGTTGGTATTTGCTTTTTCTTTATTTTTTTTTATCTATGATAGTTGGCATCATCTTTTGTTTCAAAATTATACTGAGAATTGAGTATATATATTTGATGTGGAAAGTTAAATGACAATATATTAATTTTTAAATTAATATTCTATATAAATATAAATAATTTATAATTTATAATAATAATTTTTTATTATAATAAAATATATACTTAATATTTTTATAAATTACATTAGTTTTGAAATTTTATGTGCCATCATTTCATTTAAAATTCAAATCTAATTTTGAAAAGGGTTGAAAGATGAACTAAATAATTGGAATGTGATTCGTGATTGCTTGGTTAAAACTTTGTTTTGTGCTTGGCTTGAGAAGGGAATGATACGAACCGCAAATACTTTTTAAAGTACGTTAACTTAAACAAATAGCATCTGAATATAATAATATCGATTTAAATTAGTTCGTGAGTAATTTAATTATTTTAATTATATATTAAAATATCATAATATATATAAAAAAATTCTGATATCAAATATATCTTAATAATTTTTATAATTATTATATAAGTTAATAATTTCCTTTAATTACGATGATTATATGTGAAATCAATTATCACACGTCAAATTTGTTGTAAAAAAAGTTATATTTGTAATGTTTTTATTATAATGCTACATATTCGAATGTTATTAAAATTTTTAAAATTTATTTTTAATTAAATATTTATAATAAATTTTACGACAGAGGACGAAAAGAATAGATTAGCAATCTCAATCATCAAAGGACAGTCACATACCCGCCACCCGAAGTAAATAACCACCTTTTGAAATGGAAATACCTGTACTATCAAACCTCCATCATCTTCCGTTTACACCTAATAAAACTCCAGCCCGTGACTCCAGACATTGGAATTCAGTAATCAAACACCATACCAGTCTCAAGAATGACAATGCAATACTTTCTACTTATACCCAGATGGAAGCTATCGGCATTTTGCCTGATGACACCACATTGCCTCTAGTTCTCAAAGCTTGTGCTCGGCTTCAAGATGTAGAAAAGGGGAAAAGGATACATAATCAAATTCAGAACACGGATTTGATTGATGATATTCGGATTCGGACTGCCCTGGTTGATTTTTACTGCAAATGTGGGTTGCTTGTAGATGCCCGGTACGTGTTTGATGAAATGAGAGAGAGAGATGTGGTTGCATGGAATGCGATGATTTCGGGGTGTGTTGGTTGTTGTGAATATGAGAGTGCGGTGTTGTTGCTAGCGGAGATGCAAAAGGAGGGGTTGAGGGCTAATTCTGTTGCGGTGGTGGCGCTGCTTTTGGCGTGTGGGGAGCTCTTGAATTTGAGATATGGGAAGGAGATTCATGGGTATTGTTTGAGGAATGGGTTGTTTCATTTGAACCACCATGTGGGTACTGCTCTAATAGGGTTTTATCTAAAATTTGATGTTAGAATTTCATGTCTAGTTTTCAGATTAATGGCTTCGAAAAACATTGTAAGCTGGAATGTGATGATTAGTGGTTATTTTGATGTTGGCGATTACGTGAAGGCACTTGAACTTTTCGTTCTGATGCTCATGGAAGGTTTTGAGTGTAATTTAGTCACAATGCTAGTTGTTGTTCAAGCTTGTACAGGATACAAGTCCAGTCACCTAGGAATGCAAGTTCATCAAATGGCTATAAAATTTGGGTTTTGCAGAGATTTGTACATAGTGAATGCATTGTTGAATATGTATTCTGAGAGTGGATTGTTAAAATCTGCATGTGATCTATTTGAATTGATGTTGCCCAAAGATGTTCCTTTGTATAACTCTATGATATCCGCATATCTTGAGTATGGGTTAGTTGAGGAAGCCTTGAGTTTGTTCTCTGAAATGCAATTTACAGGCTTCAAATATGATGCAAGAACTGTTGCTATTCTGTTTCCTTTATGTGCAGAGTTGCGAAATGGTTTAAAAAATGGTAGCAGCTTGCATGCATATGTAATTAAAGGTGGGATGAAGAGGAATCCGCATATTGAAAATGCATTATTAAGTATGTATGCAGATTTAGATTGCGTTGAAGATGTGATGAGGGTTTTTTCTGAGATGAGCGTTGCAGATGTGATCTCGTGGAATACCTTGATCATGGCGTTGGCGAAGAATAATTTGAGTGGTCAAGCATGGGACATCTTCAGGAAGATGCAAGTATCAAAGATTAGCCCTAACTCTCACACAATAATTTCTATTCTTGCACCTTGTGAAGATGAAAGTTTTCTAGCCATTGGCAAGTCCATACATGGGTATGCAATAAAACACTGTATAGAAATAGACCCATCACTGAATACTGCCCTCACAGAAATGTACATGAAATGTGGTGATGAAGTAACAGCTGTTAAATTATTTGAGAGATATCATGATAAAGATCTGATATCATGGAATTCTTTAATTTCCAGTTATATAAACAGAAATCAAGTGGAAAAGGCCTTGTTGATTTTTGAATGCATGATCTCAGAAATTGAGCCCAATTCAGTCACCATTACAAATGTTCTATCATTGTGTTCAAATCTAGCGAATCTTCCTCTGGGGCGATGCTTGCATGCTTATGCAATAAGGAGGCAATCCTCATTGGGATTTGATTTGCCTCTTGCCAATTCACTCATAACCATGTATGCCAGATGTGGTAGCATGTGTTGTGCTGAATATATCTTTGAAAGTTTACCGCGTAAAAACATTGTTACGTGGAATGCTTTAATTGCTAGTTATGGTATGCATGGACGTGGGCATGATGCTATGCTTGCCTTCTCAAAAATGTTAGAAGATGGATTTGAACCAAACAGCGTAACTTTTGTTTCGGCTTTGTCTGCTTGTAGTCATTCTGGTTTAGTAAAGAAAGGTTTGCAGCTTTTTGAGTCCATGGTTCAGGATTTTAAAATAATGCCTGAGGTAGTCCACTACTCTTGTGTAGTCGATCTTCTTTGCCGTGGAGGGTCTTTAAATGAAGCCAGGAAGTTCATTGGTTCAATGCACATAGCACCAGATGCATCTGTTTGGAGAGCACTGCTCAGTGGTTGTCGAGTTTATTCTGAAACTAAGTTGGCTAAAACCATCTTTGACAAACTTGTAGAACTAGAACCTACAAATGCTGGAAATTATGTTTTATTGTCTAATATTTATGCTGCAGCAGGTCTTTGGTCAGAGGTCAGAAAGTCGAGAGCTGTAATTGAAGAGAAAGGTTTAAAAAAGCCTCCAGGAAAAAGTTGGATCGCTGTTAGAAGTGAAATTCACTATTTTACAGCTGGAGATAGATCACATCCTCAATCAGATAAAATTTATTCCAAATTGAGTTCGTTGGTGTCTTCATTGCACGAAAATGGATATGTTCCTGATATACGTTGGATTCTCCATGATGAAGAGGATGAGGAAAAGCTGAAGAGGCTTTTAAGCCATAGTGAGAAACTTGCCATATCATTTGGGCTGATCAATGTGAGCAGGGGTACCGCAATATCGATTACCAAGAATCTTAGAGTTTGTGGTGATTGCCATGAATTCGGTAAACATGTCTCTAAACTTGTTCGGAGGGAGATAGTTCTCAGGGATGGTAGCCGTTTCCACCATTTTAGTAATGGCTTCTGTTCATGTAAGGATTATTGGTGATGCCTAAGCAATGTTTGAAGATATATTGAGGTTTCACTGCTGGTAATCTTGTCATGCTTATAAATATCATCCCAGGACTCCAGAGGGAGAGGTCAAAATTCTGGAATTCTGCAAGGTCAGTGCTGTAAAATAATCTCTGCTATTATTTTAGGTTACTGTAATTGGTAAATATTCCTTCTATTCCGGAAAAAGAGTACATACATTATTGCTCTAGACATAGTCGACTTATGAAATCCTAAAATGAAATGGTGATGTGAACTCAGACACTTCTAGACAAAAAAAATTGCACTTGTAGTTATTTTCAAGTACTTTACAATATTGGCTTCTCTTTGATAAAATCAATTGAATTTATGCCAATCTAAATTTTGGGATTTCACAAATTAAAAAGAGAAAATGGAAATGGGGTAAAGTCAACTAGAGATTGGATTCTCCTATCACATAGTGATTCCTCGGAAAGAGTATTTAAACTAGTATTTCAGGTTTATTTTCTTGTCTCATTGTAGTCGGAATATATCATGATACTATGGTAGCTTGATAGTCATTGATAACTGCACTTCCTTGTGAATGTTCATGTAATTCCACTTACTTGAAGTTTAATGAATCTTTGTCCTTATATTATGACCATAGATTGCTCTGTGATGTGACTTAATCCTTCTTTTGAGATCTTGCCCCTATATATTCCCAACTTTACATTTTTAAGTACACGTGCTATTACTTTTGTTGTTAATTATAGTAGGTACCTGTAAGAACAGCAACTGATATATAATGTTCAAATAGTGTCACTTGTCACAACATATGTGCGTGCACACACAAATGAGTTAGAACACAGCTGTATGTAGTATTACATAAACGCCAGAGATCTAAGATTGCTTTTTAATATCTTTATGGGTTGGTGAACACAGTAAATATAGGTCTAGGGCTGAAAACGAACAGGGATCGTTCACTTGTTCAGCTCGATTTGGACTCAAATCAAGTACCTTCAATGAGTCAATCTTGAACACTTATTTTGTCCGCTAAAACACTTGTGCTAGGCTCATCTGTTCTCGAATTCGAAAACTCGAGTAAGCTCAACTTATTTATAGTGTTTGACTTGTATTCGGCTCGATTACTTAAACGAGCTTATCTTTATTAGTATTATTATTTTATTTTTTTGGTTTTTTTATCCCAGTAGTATGTGCTACCATCTTCTCTATGAATTTTAAGAACAATTGGATGCACTTTATTCTGTTTAATGATATCTCCTCCATGATTCTGTTGTTTTAGTGCCCTTCTTTGGCATTTCGTGCAGTTTTTTTGAAATCCTTTACTATTAATTTTAATATGATATTGAACTTTTGTATCTTAACAAAAGTGTACATGGTTCGATTTCTTTACATGAAGGGGAGTTTGTTTAGTTTACTGCCTATTTCTTTTCCTCAAATTCCCTAATATCTTTTCTTTCCAAAAATAGCTCAACTCTTCAATGAAGTGAGGTGCAAAATGTGGCATATTACATGTATCAATGATGTCAAGACAAAAATTACATGCTTGGAGATCTCGATCTTCTTCTTTTCCCTCTCCCCAAATGGGAGGGTTGTAGTAAACAAAACAAGACCTAAAGAATGAATGCCATTAAATGACAAGAAGGTTTTTTGTGCTTTTTAATAATGGACATCCATTTTTGTAACCGAGTTCTAGTTTCCATAACATTGCTGTCATTGTTGAATATATAGGGATGTAGGTGCAGCAGATGAGATGAGTCGAGCTGAGCTCGCCCTTGTTCACTAAATGAATGAGCTATTTGACAAGTAAAAAAGCTCTCAACACAAGCTTACCCAAGAGCCAGCAAGTTACTTTGGTACACTCTCCAACTTTCATATATTTGGGTTTAGCGCTTTTAATGAGCATTTGCTCCGCTGGTAAAAACTCATTCTTCACCGATTCACCCTCGTTGTTGAGGGGTCTTACCCCCTTATTGAAATTGGTACATAAGATTCTTATTAGTATGAAAGAGAGGGGGATAAAAAAAGAGGTACAGTGTCACGTCATCAAGTTCTGATGAAGTGAATTAATATGGTTTTCAAAGTGTGATAATGGTGTGGAAGTTGCGACTGCCTTTCCCTTATCTTGATGATCAGTTTGAGTATTAATATCAGTTTCATGTTCATAAATAATAGCATACAATTACTGCTATGAAAAATGAAATTCTTTTGAAGGGCCATTCTTCTATTATTAACACATCTACTCTGAACGAAAAATAATGAAATATGGGTCTCTTATCACATTCTTCACTCCCCAATTCCGTATCTAAAAAGGGTTTTGAGAGCAGTAAAATCCCAACTAACCCGATGGGTCCGGAATGAGATCCGCTGTAACACCAAAATTATATTAGATGTTACATGAACAGATGTCAAAATTATAAGTCTTTATCTGTTAGTTTTAAATTTGAAGAAATGGAAAAGTTAAGTTGAGATGAGAAAATAAGATAATCAATTTCTTTTGTCTTCTACCCAGGGAATTTATCAATTTGATATTACGAGAAACAAAGAAAGATAAATTTGGCAGTAAAAAAAACAGTAAAGGTTACAAGAAATTCTTTCTCCAAATCGTCCAAAATTTTGGGCAAAAGTTATATATTTTTTCGTTCTTTTTTCTCTTAAAAAAACTCAAATACAATAGAAAAGCAAAATTCTCTCTCTCTCTCTCTCTCTCTCTCTCTCTCTCTCTAAAATTTTTTCCTCTCTTTAAATAAGCTCAAACATGTGTAAAAGTTCTACACCTTTATTACCCTATTGCTCATGGACCCTATACTTATTTTAAATAAAATTTTGATGTGGCGTAACAAATCCGAGTTCGATTGGTCCTGCCATGAGAATTTATCACATTCATGAGGCCATTTGCAGTAAATTCCTTTAATAATTTTCAATTTTAAAGAAAGAATATATTTTTCTTAATCATTTAATAGATTCTTGATAAATAATTCTTTATTTATCAACAATTCCATCGGATTCTCTATTATACAATTCCTAATATTAAAATAATAATTTCATTTACTTCGTACCATTCATATTTTATGTTATTAAATTTTCATATGCAGTATGACTGTGGGGATAGTGGACTACAGAGATGGGCACTTGTAACAAGAAGCCCTACGATTCTCTTTATAGTTTTTGTAAAAGAAAAAGAAAGATGAGAAGTAGAAGAAAAGCAAAAGGCCATTCTACTGAAAAATCGGCACGACGTCGTTTGCTTTAGGACTTCTTACTCCCCCTCCCCGTTTCCGTTCAAAGCACGACCCATCATCTCTCTCGTCTCGCTGTCTATACTGAACAGAAGAACCCTATAGCAGCGGCCAAACCCAGAGAACTCCAATTTTCTCCAGATTTCAATATGTTCTATAGAGGGTAACCCCCTTCACCTCTTCTTTATTTTAGGGTTTTCCCTTTTTCTCCATTGATTTTCGATTTCTGTATGTATTCTGTGTGGATAATACATGTAGTATTCGTTTATATATCAAACAATTTTACCAGGAGTCTCAGACCCATTTTCTGTGATTTTCTGTTTATTTTTTCTATATGGAAAGACTTATTGAATGATTTGTTTGTTGTAGCTTCTTAATTTCAAGCATAGGGTTAAAGAGATATAAGAATTTATGTTGATTTAGGCATTGATAAGCCATATTGATTTCAGATATGTGTATTTGTCAATTTTGATTTCTAGAGAACTCCACCGATGATGATCAATAAGATATCTGATGTTTGCTTCTGGTAGCTTCATAATTTCTTTGTTAGAATTGAGTAGATATAGGAATGGATGTTAGTTGAGACATTTGTAAGTGATTTTGGTTTCAGAAAGTGCTTGACTTCTACAAAAATCAACCGTTGATGATCAGAGTGCCAAATGAGATACCGGCATAAGTGATTCAGACATGGGGTTTATCTTTATTATTTTATTGTTTAAATTTTAATTGAAATTGGGGTTTATGTTTACATCATGAGTGTTCTATTAATTGATTAATTTTTTTATCTGTTTTCTATTTTGGTATTTTTAATATGTGTGATTAATACTATTCACTTATGTATCACCTCTTAGTAAAAGTATGAGATTTCAGTTATCATGTCAATGTGATAGAAGTACTCAAGTCTCATTTAATTATCTGCAATGGACAATTGCTACTCCATGATTTAATTTTATTATTGTTATTCCTTTTTAATCTGATTGAAATTTCACGTTTGACTTCCTAAAACTGAATTCTAAATGTCAAATAATCAACGTTAGCAATATCTCATTTGAATGGGTTGCACAAAATTTATTCTGGTCCCAAATTTTCTGAGATATTTTTGTAGGAAGAATTTCGAACCCATAGTTCAAGTTTTTTTGCATTTCTACTTCCAGAATGTCTGTTGGTATATTAGTAAATGTTAAAGTTAGACTAAAAAGAAATAACTGCTTTATTCTGCCGAAAATTTGTCATTGATGTATTTTTTCTATAGGAAAGATTAAAGATTTTTGATATATTGAGACATGTTTAAAAGTAATACAGTTTGGTCATGATGCGCAATGAAGCACAACCGAGAAGTTCACTTTAGATAACAGGAAAACTCAAACAATATGTTTCCCCTTTCATGGGATTACTTCATATTCATTAAGATTTCATTTAAAAGTACTGACTTGATCATTTTTTTGTGCTTCTTTCTACCAAGGATGAATAATTACATGGATGGTGGTGATCCCCGTGAGTTGGGTTTGAAAAGGCAGCGAGTGATTGATCAGGGTTCACCTTATTATGGGACTGCACAGGGTTCAAGTTACATGTACACACCTTCAGCTTACTCTTATGTTAATCAGCTGCCACCTTTCCCTGTTGTTAGACTTCGAGGCCTACCTTTTGATTGTGTGGAAGCTGATATTGCTGAGTTCTTCCATGGTCTTGACATAGTTGATATTCTTTTTGTCCATAAGAATGCAAAGTTCACGGGGGAAGCTTATTGTGTATTGGGGTATCCTCTCCAAGTTGATTTTGCTCTTCAAAGAAATCGGCAGAATATTGGAAGGAGGTATGTTGAGGTCTTTAGGAGCAAGAGGCAGGAATATTATAAAGCAATAGCAAATGAAATTTCTGATGCTCGGGGTAGTTCACCTCACCGTGCTGCCTCAAGAGCGAAATCTTCTGATGAGAGCAAGGAGTCTGCAGAACACACTGGGGTATTGCGGCTGAGGGGATTGCCGTTCTCAGCGGGCAAGGATGACATTATGGATTTCTTTAAGGACTTTAAGCTATCTGAAGACTCGATTCATTTTACTGTTAATTCCGAGGGAAGGGCAACAGGGGAAGCATTTGTGGAGTTTGCAAGTGCGGAAGACTCGAAAGCTGCAATGGTGAAAGATAGGAAGACACTTGGTAGTCGGTATATAGAGCTTTTTCCTTCATCATTGGAGGAGTGGGAGGAAGCAGTTTCAAGGGGCAGGTAATTATTGTATTCATTCGTTCCATTTTCTTTAACTTTATCTGGTTTTGATCTTTGACTTCATGGTGTTATCCAAATAATGTTTTAGTGATTCTAATAGGAAGGGAAATGTTTCTCATTTTAGTGTATATACTTAAGAGCATATTAATTTGACTTTATTTGTCTTCATCTAACATCGGATGCATGTTAAAAGATAAATGGGTATATTTTTAGTTAATGAAATATAACATCCCCATGAAACCCTATGTGCTAATTTTGACCTCTCTAGGTTTGGAGGACATAGCTGATGTTTATGAGTGTTTCATGCATTTATCTGTTTGGTTATTTGTATTTGTTGTTCTATGGTTGAGGTCAACTTAAATTTTCATTTTGTTGTATAAAAATGTTTTCTGATGTTGATATATTATTAGGAGTTCGTTAAAACATTAAACCTAGTGACAAGTGTGTAATGCAATATTTTGTAACCAGATCCAGTATGTCACGCGAAGGGAATGTCTCACCTGAAGAGACAACAGTACTGCGAATGAGGGGCTTGCCATTTTCAGCCGGGAAAGATGACATAATTGAATTTTTCAAAGATTTTGAGTTGTCAGAAGACTCGATTCATATGACGTTTAATATGGATGGAAGGCCAACTGGAGAAGCATTTGTAGAGTTTTCAAGTTTGGAAGATTCAAAGAGAGCATTGGCAAAGGATAGGATGACACTTGGGAGCCGTTACATAGAGTTGTTTCCATCATCTCTAGAGGATATGAAGGAAGCAGGTTCTAGAGGACGGTGACTCGTTCTTGCTTTATCTTGCTATTCATTTATCACAATAATTGGCTTATAATGTTTGGCATTGTACTTTATTGGTCAAAACTTTGTGAGCATATTAGCAGAGAAACTTGAAACCGTTGATATCCTTTGCCCTTTTTTCCTTGGATTATCTGTTCTTTTTTATACCAGTGTGCAAATCTTCTATCTGAAGCTGTGCATGAACCATGATGTTGTATACTTTTATTGTGCTTTTGATGTTGATTTTTTGTATTTTCTGTAGTTAGGTGGTTCTCATTTAGTTGTTGCATTTCCCTATTTGTATCTCTTTTGCAAAAACAAAATCTCCCCATTTCTGGTGCTTTAGTCTCTTTTACCTATTCGAGATATTACTATTTACTAATTTCTATGCTTTTATTATTAGAGTCTCTCATTGAGAGAAGCAAGAGAATGCAGCTCTAGCAGGGAGCACTGAGGAGTCAGATAAGTAATTGATGCAAGTGCAATAAGCTCATCGTAGCTTTTAACTATTAGATTCTTTAAAACAGTCGTACCTGATAATCTCTGTTAAGCTAGCAAACCATGTATTGATACTTCGGCTTCCATACCCAAACAAGGTACTTTAACGTACCAATACTCTTTTGCGTACCTAACTAATTTATCTTTTCTACCCTAATTTCACAAATATCATTGTTCTAATATGTAATATTATACGTCCAAATATCACATTTGATATTAATAGTTTCTAGAACAATTATACTTGAGCATATATGAAAATAACTGAACCTGGAAATTATCTCAAACCCAATTAGTGAACAAGTATCACAAACCCAGTTAATGTACCCAGTATACCCCTGCCGAACTCCGTGTTAATAATCTAGCAAATCGCGTAATGCATTTGTACGGTGTAGCAAATGAATCTCGTATTATTAGGTAATATGCTTAGCCTTACAAAACTTGATTCTTTTTGACGAGTTAATGTGAAGCAATATGTTCACAATTGTTTGTTGGATATAATTCTAGTCCTTGAATTATCTTACCACAAACAAATTGAATTTGTGATGTAATAGTAGTAGTTTACTTTATATAGTGCACTCATATCTCCATCATATGAAGGCTTATTGAGTCTTAACATATCACTCCGGTTGTGTATGTTTCATCCACATTATTGTTGATTCCATAATTTTTATTTAATTTTTTGGGCTTTCTCTGTTAGTAACGTAGAGATCTTTATTTTTGTAGTGGAACAATAATTATTATTTTAAGTATGCATAGCTGCAATATTTTAATCATTTTATCTTCAGTTTGATAGTTTCTATGTCTTTTCTATGCACAAGAAACTATGAGTGATGCCACTAAGTTACCTCCTGCAGAGCAATTATGCATATATCAAATATACCAGTGACTGAATGAAAAATTTCATAGCTACATGGCTAGCGTACATGTGGCAGTATATTGCAAGTATTCTATATAAATCCCTGTAATTCCTAGGCACTGCTACTTATTGGGTGTTTGTAGACTTGAAGTATTGCAAGTGGTAATTTCTTTGTCTATTACTGTTTGATTTAGAGGTGCACTGCTGTTTGTTAGCAAATCATTTGCTTGTGATGCCACGTAGTGACAAAGCAAGGATTGGTCATGCCAGCTTATTGTGTTTGACAACAATGCTGTTTATGGAAATATTTATCACATTAAGGGTTGGAGGTTTAATCCTGTTTGTGTATTCCATCATCCCTGTCAATTTTATTGTTATCTGCTTGTATATGTGCTCTGTAAGTATTTTCACTGAATTTTTTTTTATCTAAAAACTTCTTGTGGTTTCTCTTTTTCCCTTTACATTACTTGACATGCCTGGGATTTAGTTGGATATTTTGTCACAACAGAACGAACTTTCGTGGTGCTTGAAATTAGTTTCACTGGACATGTATGAGGTTATTATTTTCAAATTTCATCTCGGTGGTTTCTTGATGCAGTTCTCCATGTTTTGCCACCCTTAACTATTAAATGTTGTATTGTGTCCAAAGAATTATTTATCGTCTGCTGGCTTGGAGGTCAATTTCTGTTTGTGTAGTCAGTCATATCTATCATTTTTCTCCTTTCATTGAACTAGGATTGACTTGGCCTGGGCTGACCAACACCAAGACCGGACTGGTCAATGACTGGTCTGGTCTAGATCGGTCAATCCGTATGTTTATCCCTAATCTAAGACCATTCATGTTTTAACTTGGTCATGAACTATGGCGATTCATGAAGTCTCTTCTTAGTGCAGATGATGATCTATTAGACGGGGAAGGATGATGACAAGTGTGTTATTCACTTTATTTTTTGATAGAAATTAAAATTGTAGAGGTGGTGGCAAATCCAGGAGCAGTTGTATCAGGGAATGAACTCATGTGTTGGAATAGACTAGCCTCCCTCAATTGAATGAATGATGATTTTAATTGTTTGTTTTTTTTTAATTTTTAAATAAGGTGCTTTTTCGGTTTTTTCTCTAGACTGTGCTATGTCAGGCAGTTAACAGGCTAAGCTAAAATAATGACTTGCTCGGGTCTACTATGTTTTTGAGTATTGTGATTGATCTTAATGAACTGAACCGCTAAAATTTGAAGATTAGAGCTACAGATTGAAATGTTAAGACAGTTTAATTTACAGCTTATGTTATCAGGTTCCTTTTAGCTTTGTAGGGTAGCCATCTTTTGCATTATTTTGCTGGAGTGATGGTAAATAGTTGTCTTTGGTTAACTGTCCCATTTTGCATTGTATTTTTAGTAGTTATAATAGAGGGATGAACTTTTATGTTTAGTTAACTTGAACTGCCGTCTCTCTTCATAGTGAGTGGCTTGAGGTCATAAATGTAGTCTTTGTTGCATATGAATCAACTTAATGTTGTATTTCGTTGGTCCAAATAGAATGATATGAACATAGAATAAATGATAATTAAAAAAAAATAAACGATAAGAGGTAGAGAAAAATGTGGGAGCTTGGGAATGCATGTGGATGCAAAAATGGAGGTGGGAATGAGGTCAATCTTGAAAGGAGGGTAAGATTTAGATAAACATCAGGTAATTTTGTAGAATGAAGTGATTTAAGTATTCATTTCATTTTATACTTTTATTTCGAGTGACAAAAAAAATTTGTACTATTTTCAAGTGATACAGATTGATTTTATATGATTTCAGGGAACTTCCCACAATTCTGCAATATACTTGCTGCTACTATGGATATTTGTATCTAGAAAGGACATGCGAGCAAACAAAGAAATTATAAAACAACGATAGTTTTATTTGTTTTTTTATTTAAAGATTGCGAGCAAAGATAACGAAAATATAATGACCGGCATTTGAATTGAAAATCTATTTATAAAATCTGTAGAAGAATATAAACTCAGAATTCTACACTGAAATAATAATTTTGAGAAGAGTGTGATTGGGTGGATAGGAGGAGGGTGGGGAGAGGGTAGTATACACCGAGATATTCCTGCTTTTTTCCCCTTGATTTTTTTTTTTTAAGGGGGGGGGGGGGGGGGGGGGGGGGGTGTGTGTGGGGGAGGGGTGGGTGGAGAAATTGTAGGAATCTTCCAACATATGAGAACTATTGCAGGAGAGAATATTTAAAGTTATAGTAGTAGCTAGGGGCAGTTAAGTAATCACACTCTTTTCTATGGCTCACAGCATTGGAAAGTTGATACAAAACAAGGAGTAATAAACTCCTAAGAAATACAAAATCGTACAGGCGCTTGCCCGTGGTAAGATCAAGTTGCCATATGATATATGAATTAAAACCAAGCACAAAATTATGGCCTGTTCCTCACTTAAAAAAAATAAATGAAAATACAAGGTATATTAAAAATATAAAAGAAAATGATAGATACAAAAGTAAAAGGTTACAGGCATATCTATGTCCTGCCCATATTACTTTTTTTAAATAAAATTATTCTTTTGGCACACCATTGTATCCACTAGTAGACTTTGTCCATACTCCCATCTAGTCATTACTGGTGTCCAATAATTCTGTATACGTGAAAAATTCAATCAGCCCATTTCTTTAATTCATATACAAATCTTACACTCTCCCTCTAAGAATAGTGCAACATTTCAAAAAGGTATTTAGTAGTTTTATATTTATAATTAATTTTTTTTGAATTTGATGGATTATAATTGAAAATTGATTAGTATATAAAATACATTAAAATTCTAACAAAATAAAATATTTAATATACTAAAAGATTATTAAATTTTGTCACAATTTAAATTTTAAGATTTTACAATTTAATATAAACAAATGGTATGTTTTTTTTTTCAAAACAGAGAAAGTACTTTCTTTTTTTATTTAAAAAGAGATAATTGTTTATAAATTCACACACACTCACACATACATAAATTATGTTATAAATTTTTTTTTGAATTATTTACTTTTTCAGAAGAAATAGTCGAGAACCAGTTAAACAGTTGAAAAAGTACTTTATATAAGACTTGGAAACTAATCCATATCCATATAGGCTTAAAGTACGAATCGTGAGGATTTTAGAACAAGCAATATTTGGTTTGATAAAAACGCAAAGAATAATTGTCTTGTCTTGTGATGCTAATATTAATTATATCACCTGCATAATAGTCACGATCATCTATTCATAGGAATGGTTGGAATTTCAGATTAAACTTCATAAAAACAGTATACTAGTAAGACAGTGGTAATATAGATAATAGAGGTGAGTATGGTGAGATTTTACTTCTAAATTGAGATTTTTCTCATAAAATCGTAATTGCAATTTTTCAAACAGTTGAATACCGCTACCTACGCCGAAATCAATAGTAAATATAATTTAATCAATTTTAGTGCAATTTCGATTTTAAATTTAATTTTTTGCTCACCACTAATGAATAGCGCCATATATGGATAAAAACACTTCATATATGGAAAACACCGATGGATAAAACTAATAATATCTATGCTTATCGTTAAATTTTTATCTACCCAATGCTCTATCATCTAGTTAATATTTACTAGACTCCATCCCCACAGGTATGATTTTGTATGTGCTTCTAATTATATTGTGTGTGGGTAAAAAATGAGTATATCAAAAAAAATTACTTTGTGATGATAGGCTTTTTTTACCACTTCATCCTCCTAGTAGTTTTACAACATTATCTATGCGATAGAAAAATCAATTTAATTATTTGTAATATTGCCAAGGGGATTAGCAATTTAGCATAGAATATGGCGGTGCACATTAATTGACCTTTTGTGCATAGAAAAGCCCAAATTAAGTTTAACTATATGTCAAAAACAAAAGTAAGAATTAGCATGTGAACATGCATATTCAAGCTTTATATTTATCCAAACATCAACACAAAAGGACAAAATAATATATATATATATATTCTACACATTAAGGTCTCTAATTTAAATTCATGAAAAATTCACCAAGTTCCAAAAAATTTCAGTGAAATGCACGTGTGTATGTTCATTAATTAAAGTAAAATTTAAATTACAGTTTGAGATCACCTGAGATTTTGGGGTATCCAAAGCCCAAATGTGTCCTATTAATTATTAACAATTTGGAAATGTGTCCTAGCCAAGGGTATCCTATATATACCCCTTATGTGGATTGATAAAAATATAAAATATCTCTGATCAGGTACAAAAATTAATCAATGAAATGGCTTTGTGTAGGCCTGACAACAAACAAACACTAGTTAATGTCTTTTACCTTAACTCTTTCAATTTTCAACTCTCGTTAAGTATTAATTAATCTTAGTTACTTAATCAACTTGTCCCCCCCTTTTAATCCTATTTAGTTTTCTTCTTAATTACATTGCTAAATATCGAGGATGAGAAAAATCTAGTTTAATATATGATAATGATAATATTTTTTTAAGAATTATACTATATTATTGAATTATAATTTTTTATGTCATGAGGATTAATAATATTTTTTAAAAGTTTCTAACCAATAATTAGTTAAATTTAGACACAAAGATAAAGATAATTAAGTTGTACTTTGATATATTTTTGTATAATTATATTACATGGAGATTTGTTAAAAAAATATTTCGATTAAAAAATAAGATTGTTTTATCTATTTATTTAATTTCTTGTATTGAAAAAGGGAACCGTGACTTCTTGTACTATGAGAAATGAAATACCTTTTAATAGATACTTAGTCTATAATTAGTTAATTTCAGTCATAATACTTTGTTATAGTTATATTACATGAAGATTTATAAATTTTATGATTTTTGTTTTTATTTTTTTGTGTTTGCACCAAAAAAATTATAGTAAAGTTAAAAATCAATACTCCAAATTAATTAGTTTTATTACATAAGAATTGTATTTGGTTTCAAATTAAATTTTAATTAAAAAAAAGTGATGTTGAATCAAATTGAATGAAATTAGAGAATTTATAGAGATACGATCGTTGGTTGGTTTTTTATATTCATATAAAGATAGAAATATTCTCTTGAATAGATTATAAATGACAATTGAGCAACACCAATTTTTTTCATTGTTTTATGCTAAAATATAATTTAAGACGAGTATAAATGTATAAATACACACACGGGATATATATGTGCACATATAGTATATCTAATTTTATAGTTAATTCGCAAAGATTTATTCCTTAGCAAAAGATTTGATTCGTGAAATGATAGAAGCGAGTATTCAAAACGTGTTGTTGATTAATTACAATGAAAATTGTTCTCGAAATACAATTGAATATCATTTAACGGACCTCATGAACACTAAAGGATCTGATAAAAAGCACCAATTTAGCATTTAAATCAGTAAATTCCCATTAATTTCCTCCTAGTGTTAATTCAAAATTACTTTAGTGAATATGGGTCACCTTATGTTCATTTTGTTAAAATATATGCATTAAATAAACAAAATATCTGTTGAATTTTGAAAACTTCCTACAAATACGTTTGAAAATAAAAATTGGCGTTACATATGGTTTTGAAATCCAAGTGGTAGCCGGTAGGCGCATATTAATTAATTCTAATATAATCATCAAGAGGGAAAGAGGAGATCACACACACACATATGCATGTTTTCATTATTTATTTAATTAAATATAAAGAAAGAAAATCTTTGTTTAAAATAAAGGCGGCTTGATTCAAGGTTCTTAACCATAAACTGTCCCATAGACAGTGGCAATTAAGTTGTCCATATATATCATCATTTCCTTCCTTATAAACCCTATTCCCATCTCCAAAAAGTTTGACACTTACATCTTAAGTTTTCTCCTCCTCAATTCTTCCTTCATATATTCCTCTCTACCTGTATATATAAGTTTTTAGGGCTTTTCTTTTCTTCCCTCCTAGTATTGTGTGTTTTAATTCTTCTTTATCCTTTTGAGATTATAAACATATAAAAATTTGAGGAGTTGTTTTCAACCATGAATGTTTATTAGAAAGAAATATTATAATTAATGTTTTGAGCTAGATGGGTTTTGGTACTATTGTTTCTTATCTTCAATGAGAAGTTCCATCCCATTTTTCAAGATTCAAAAAGGTGGGAATTTCTTGGTTTTGTTCATGGCCTAAAGCTTGAACTTAAAGGTTTGTTTTTGGTAAATCCATTTCTTTTGTTTTTTGGTTTTTGGGTTGTGCTATAGTTTGCTTATTTCACCACTCCCCCACTTTTTTCTCTTCTTTTATTTTTCAAACTCTAAGTTTAATTCTTGGTAACAAAAATGGCTCCATCTGGAAGAAGAAAAACAAGAAGAAGATTAACAACATCAAGGAGTAGCACAAGAAAACCAAGAACCCCTTTGAAGAAACAACTCCAAAAATCAGAAAATCCAGAAAAGTCATCACTTTTGCCTCCTAATAACAATTCCCCTTCTGGGAAATCCAATATTTCATTAAAGAAGATTGATGAAGAAGACAATGAGATGAGCAATAACAACATGGGGTGTGTTGAAGATTTGTCTAGCAATGGATGCTCTACTCCTAAAGGCAAGAAATTCCGAATCCCAAGGATAAACACCTGCCCACCAGCCCCAATGAAGAGAAGATCATCACTAGTTTCTCCTTCAAGTTGTTCATTGAGAAGAACTCCAATTGCTTTCTTTGCTCCACAAGATTTAGAACTCTTCTTTTTCTTTGCTTCTGATTTGTGTGTTGATGATGCTGTGGCTTCATAACTTAATTTCTCTAGGTTTTCATCATCATCATTTTGGTTTTGATCACTAATATCATGAAAAATGTTTAGTTTAACTTCTTTTTAGCATATGTGATCTTTAATTTAGTTTCAATTAGCTTATAAGTTGTAGCTAGGATATAGTTTGATGAGTAACAATATTTACTAGGTTGCTACAAAACCTCTTTGTTTTGTTTTTTGTTTTTTATCTTTTGGATTTTCCCTTTTCTTCTAATGCAAATTTTATGATGTAATGATAACTCTTATATATTCAAGTTTGGAGAGTGCAATTTTTTGGTGTGTATGCAAATTGTATTTGCAAGAGTGTGATGGATGTAAAATTTTTAGTTTGGAGACAGCTTTTGTTTTGTGTGTTAAGTCAAACCTACAAAATAATATATTAAGTAGTTTATTGTGCAAACAATGAGTATCTTGTTATTCTTGTTTTAAACTAGTTTTGCTTTTGGTAATGGTGTGTAATTTATGCACTAATTTGTGGATTAATTTTCCTTTGATGGTACTATGTGATTAAAAGTGGGGTACTATGTGTCGAATAATTAAGTAATTTCCAGTTAATTCTTTCAAATTAGTTTATGGATTTGTGTTATGTCGTCACTGGAACTGGTAAATAAAAAGGATTTACCAAATTAGTATCATTCTTTGGCGTAGTATTACTAACTAAGACGTAGTAGTGCTAATTAAGAGGAAGGTGCTTTCCTTCATCCAACAACTTAAATATTTCTTTTAGAGTGTAATTTCATTTGTTTTGAATTGTTAACTAAAATAATATTACCACATCAATAATAAATTGTCAGACCAATAATGTACTGTCGCTAAAATGGTCGATTGTCACTAATATATTGCATGTATCATTAAAATATAGGCGGTTTGGTATTATAAATTTTTACTCTAAAAATAGCATCTTAAACATTAAATAAAATAGTGCCTAAAGGTTCACAAGCGACTACATAATTATTCTAAAAGGACATATTGCATCTACTTGTACTATATAACCGAATAATCATTTATAAAGCGTTTTGAGTGAGTTATTTGAGCTCTTGCTTTCTTTTCTTTCAATCAAAATTAAATCAAATGTAATAGAGCATTAAATTATTTGTAATAGAAAAGTAGTTAGCTTATGAGTCCCTTCACAATGAGCACATTTCACTGGTTTAGTGAAAATCGTAAAAATATTTATAATACCAAATCGTCTATATTTTAGTGAAAATTATAAAAATATTTCATTATCCTTGAATTTATTTTTATCATTTATCAAGAAATTGATTTCGAAAAATATATTATATCTAAAGTAGTTAACATTGTTAACCTAAGATTCGACATTATTGATCGGTCCAAAGTGATGATTCAACCATAAAAGATTTCCATAAAAAGGACATATTGGTCATAGTCTACTTTTTTGACTTATAGGTAGAATATCCAAAATGCTGCTACGCGTTTGTGGTTATTATTTCCCACTGACATTATCAATTACATGGTAACTTTTGGAGTGAAATCATCAGAAGCTTTTTTGAGAAAAAAGATATTATCCACAAAACAGTATATAAAATTTAAATTAACAAATAAATTCCAATATGTCAATGAGTAAAAATAAAATCACTAGTGAAATCATATTTAATTATTTTTCGCCAATGCACAAACCTTCCATCGAATTTGCAACTTCAAAAAAGAATCTCATTGAATTTACTGGTAACTAGATTTATTGGTTTTAATATTATTACGAATTGTAACTACTCCCTCAGTCTTAAGGTGTTTTAAGAACACCCATAAAGATATTCTCAGAAGTATATTTAGAAGTACAATTTTTTTCTTAAAAGTCAAGTGTATTATTTTTTTAATATTTTTTCTTTCTCACTTTAACTGATCAGTGGATCTCATATTTATACATTACAATATAATATTTCAATAAAACCGTTCATAAATTTAATTATAGGAATAAAAAGTCAACTAATGATTATTACTATATATATAAAACATTAAAAAAATCATGTACATATCTCAAAATTAAAATATCACAACAAAAAAACAACAAAAAACAATACAAGAATAAAAAACTAAGAAGATACTTGACAATTAAAAAAGAAAATAAATAAAATCTACAATAACTTATATCACAAAAAAGTAGAGCATTACTATAAAATTACTAAAAAGGAATTAAAAAATTTAGAAATTTAGATTTGTTAAATTATTTTGATTAATGTAAAGTAGAATATATTTCATATTAGTCAATGTAAATTATTTTGGATAATTAATATAACTTTAAAACTTCAAAATATAAAAACAACCTCAAAAATATAATTAAAGGAAATAATAACTTATTAAATGACTTATATCTAAAAAAATAAAATATACCTATCAATTTTTAAATTTTTAAATATAAAATTAATGATACTATACACAACAACATGAATTACTGATTTCATATTTTATTATAACAAAAATTATAAAGATTAGAAAATAATAAATATTATATATCAATAATTTTAATCAATTTAAAAAATATATATGCGTCGTGTATGGGTGAAAAAGCTAATTCTCTTTAATTTTAAACCAAAAATTCAAAAGTCATATTAAAAATGAAAAAGAAACAAATTTATTATATTATATATTTTTTAATTTACGATTTTGAGTGTCTTTCAACACTCAAGACAAAAATGGTAATAGAAGAGAGTGCGCATATAATAATACTATACATAAGAGGAGAAAGAAAATCTAAAGAAATTACCATCTTCTATTAACACATACACACACACACATTCCACACACCCCAACCCAACCCACTCTCACCCCAACCCCAACCAAAAAGAAAAGAAAAAAAGTGGAGAAGAAAACAAAAGAGTAGAGAGATGTTGATTTTAAGATAAAAAAGAGTAAATATAATATATATTGTGTATATTAATGGAATGTGAGATCATGTATGGTGTCAGATTGATTGTAGCTATCTGTCTGATCTGAAGCCTACATTGACAGAGAATCCAATGAAACAATACTCGTGCGGCTTCAAATCATTGTTACTCTTAAAAGTCTTATTACACCAAGAGAATCTTAAGAATTTCTTTTCTTTCTTCTTTTTTTCCTTGTTTTTTTCCTATTTTTTTTTTCTCATTAGTGGTAATAAGTATATTCAGCATTGCATTTCTTTTCTATTTTTGGTATCCTCGTGAATTATACATATTTTATATAAATATTTCGACGAATTTTACTGGTTATAAAATAAAATTTTCATAAATATATCTCAAGTTAATACGAAATTAGGATTTTAAGTTTTAATAGTCGGAGATAAAATATTCATATATTAAAATACGTAATATAAGGAAATGTGTTTCTGTTTGAGCTCCAAAATATAAAGACATATATAACTATATATAGCTGACCATTTGATTAAATCTATGTTTGATATCTAAATAATAAAATTTTTATTTAAAAATTATTATTTTAAAAATGTAATTGAATCGGATGGTTTAAGGCAATCACCGGGGCATGAATCTTTTGATAGCCATCCCTAATCTTATGGAGAGAGAATGACTTGTGCATGTCCAACACATATTACATATCTTGCAGATTAGTTGGCTAAATCAAGTAATAAGTTTAACCTAAATTCTCTTTGTCTTCAGCAATCTCCATCTCGATTTAAGACTTATAAATGACTTGAGCGGAGGTCTCTCAATAACTTTTATTTTGTTTGCTTTTTTAACGTGTCAATACCCTCATGTAACCAAAAGATAAAAATTATAAAATTAACCTCCTTCATATTTCACTATTCCTCAAACTCACAATTCAATAGACCAGCCTTCTACATATGTTAAAAGGGAGACAAATAACTAGCAGTAATACATATTTTATCTATTGAATCTTCATGTTACTAAAAGATCCGGAATGTTGAAAAGTATTTTATAAGAAATTCAATTTTAAATTTCATACGAATCCCTTCGAGTTAGTTAATACGATCATAAGTTTAACTATGTTAGATAATATGAAAATCATGTAAAAATATATTGGTTGATTTTTTCTTGCAAGTACATATAATAAAAATTGAATAAATAGACATGACCGTTTGTTTCATTGGTATGCAAATAAAAAAACTTTGCAAGATAGTTGATGAGTATGTGAATGTGTACATGAGTGTGTGCGTGAGTATTTATAAAAAATTTTGTAAGATATTTCATAACTTTGTAAGATAGTTGATGAGTATGTAAATATGTGCTTGAGTATTTATCAAAAACTCTGCATTGCAAGGTAGTTGACGGAAAAGTCAGAGTTTCGAATTTTCTAGACTAATAAAAAAATTCTGCAAGATAGTTGATGAGTGTGTGCGTAGTAGTTGATGAGTGTGTGAATATTTATAAAAAACTCTACAAGATAGTTGATGGAAATGTCAAATTTAGTAGTCGATGGCTGTGTGAGTGTGTGCTTGAGTATCTAGACATTAGTTTCCTATGTAACTACAAAAATCGAATAAATAAATTTAATCCTCTTTTCATCTACATGAAAACATGATATCATTAATTATGTTCAAGAAAATGGAACATTTATTCAATTCTTATCAATTCAATCCATAAAACATTGTTTCAATAATTTTGAAGAAAAATACATACCGAATTTGATACATATAGAATAAAATAATTTTTGCGCTCGATTTTTGACTTCTAATACTACAAAAGAAAAAATCGCAAAATGACACATCTAATTAATAACTATTTAATAACATTTTTAGAATATCAGAAATTAAACGTGGAAATGAAACATAAAACATATATAAAAATTACTAATCCAATATTAATTTCAGATTAATTAGGTTTAGGAGTGTAACAATGATTACGATGTCCCCCATATGCACATGATGAGGTGAGATAAAGAAACACTAATGGTGGACAAAAGCTTTGGCAAAGCTTTTGATGCCGCATCTGTTGAATGTTTTTATTCATATATATAATTGTACAAGGAATACTGGATGGATGGTTGCATTCATTAGAAGCCCCTCTTCTTTAATCATGTCTTTGCTTTTTCTTATGAGAAAAAAAGATAAAAGAAGAAAACAAAATCTTTTGACATTATTCTTGCAGTCTTTTAGAGAATATACATATTCTTAATTTTTAAAATATAAGAATCCATTTTGAATTTTAAAAATAACTCAAATCTATTTTTACGATTAACGATTACTTTAGCCGATATATATATAAAGATTGAAATTCTGACCTCTCTGTGAGTATAATTTCTAATAATATAATCAATATCTATATGTACTGTAATCATAATATAATTAACTAATACTTTCATTTTCATTTTTATATAAAATGAAATTATATATCCCAATATTATCTAATATCAATTGATTTATAATAATACTGTAAATTTCAAATTATTTCAAAAATGATTAGCTGGTAATTATATATTTTAAATGTTTTGATATTTACAACTTCGACGTACAGCAGAAGGTATCTTCAAATATTTTGTCAAAATTTCGTAATGCTAGCTTATATTTTCCGTTATAACATTTTCATGCAAAGAGAAAACCAATTTAAGATCAGTTATAATTTTTTTTTTTGCTAGATCCAATCATATGAATGAAAAAATCATACAAAAATAAGGAGGTATACAAATTTTTATTATTATAAGTATGTAAAATATGATCATATATTTTAGTGATCTATAACATTATTTTATAAGTATGCAAGATACGATCGTCATCTGCATTTTTATTTTGCATATTTATAATAATGATTTTATACATGCACCTTATATATACATAAAAAACGTGCACACAATTCTTTAAGTTTTTTGTTAAATTTAACCGTACAAATGAAAAAAACATCAAAAAAGATGAGAGTTCTTAAATTTTCACGTATTTTAATGATATACAACATTATTATTAATTATAAACATGCAAAACAAGATCGTCTGATGTATTTTTATTTTGCATGCTTATAATAATAATGTTATACACTTATATATCACAAAAATACATGAAAATTTAAACATTCCTTATTTTTTTAATAATTTTTCATTCATACGATTATATTTAACAAAAAACTTTAAAAAATGTGTGTGTTTTTAGTGTGAATATAAGAAGTGTGTACCTTAGCATTATTATATATATATATATATATATATAGAAATGTAATTTTAAAATATTTCAGTTTGTTTAATTTCAAAAGGTTAAAATTGATCCCAGATTTTTGAGTAAAAGGAGTTATCGTAGTTGACAATTATAACTGCAGTCGATTCTTCCATAGCTAATAACAATTTAATTAAAATAATTTAAAATTGGGATCTCAAAGCCCAAGTAACAATTTTAAAAATTTCTTCTAATGTAAAATAATTAGTAAAAATTTTAAAAAATCCTTTTTTCGTTTTAATACGGAGTATCTTTTTTCCTTTTTTGGCCGAAGCATATTTTTCACGAATGCCAAAAATGAAAAAGATGACATGAAATAGAATATGTTTTTATCGGATTTTGTTTCAATATAGTACGAGTAATAATATATTTTGTCGACTAAAAGCACAAATTCTTCGTTACCAAGAAAAAAGTGCCATTACTTCACCCAAGAACAAGATTATATGTACTTTAATGTTTATTTGCATCTGAAATTTGATTATCTTTTTTTTATAAAAAAAGTGCCAATGATATCCTAAACTAAACCTTAAAAAACTCAAATATTCCTCTTACTCCGTGAGGGGAAAAATTACTTATTTAAAGAAAAAATAGAGAAATTCTTTTTATTTCGTGTACTCTTTTTCTTCTAATCCTTTATCCTTGTATTGGACTTATTTTAATTGTTATTTTAATGGAAGATACGGATATTAAGATAAATTTTTTTCATAACATTGAGAACAATTCATTTGTTCCAAATAAACATTTTAATTAACTTCAAAAAATATAAACATTTTGAGTTTTATATTGGATTGTCCCATATATAATATACCATTTCCATAAATATGTGCACTTCAACTACCAAATATAATACTTCGTCTCGTTTATTTATTTTTTAAAATTAACATGCGCATGGTACAATATCATACAAAAAATAAAATCAGAGAATATGACGTGAAAACAACAATTTTCTATAAAAAAATTATTAAATATACGGTTTGATGTGATTTTCTAAACTTTGTATATTTAGATGTGAAATAATATTCGTATGAGAAACAGGTCCAGAGGATATATTAGTACTTTTGTTGAGTGGGCCGTTTGGGTGGGTGGGGTGGGGTGGGGGTGTGGAGTTTTCACTGGATTGAGGATTTTTTGCTTTACTAGTTTACCATAAAAGCCATAAAGAAACTGCATCTGGATTAACTGTCTTTCTACTAAAGTTGATATGCTGACTGATCCACTTTTGCAATTGCTAATGTTGTCTTTGTTTTATTTTTACCTATAGCACTTTTAATAATAGATGTATGAATGAGTCGAATTTCAACAAATATTAATGTGTATAAATTTTATTTTAATAATTTTTTTGATATTTGAATTTGAGTTTGAATATTTAGTTGAATATAATTTTAATATTCAAATTTTATTCTAATCAAATTCGAATCGATTACAAACTATTTACGATCATATAAATTTGATAATTTTTTTTCATAATAATACAATGTTATTATTAATCTGTCTTTCTATTATTATATATTAATTGACAAATCGTGTTTTAAGGACATAATTGATTCTGCTGAATTAATTATTGACTCAGTCAATTTGATTATTCTTTTATTTTAATACTAGCTTTTAAACTTGTGCAAAGCACGATAGTTTAATATATAACATTTTTATAAATAATCATATTACATTATTGAATTCTAATTTTTTTTGTATTACGAGAATAAAGAACATTTTTTATAAGTTTGCAACCAATAATTAGCTAAATTTAGACACAAAAATAATTAAAGTTATACTTTGATGTATTTTTGTTTAAGTATATTATATGGAGATTTGTTAAAAAAAAATATTTCAATTAAAAAAAGATTTATTTTATATATTTATTTAATTTCTTGTGTTGAAATATTAAACTATGACTTTTTGTGCCATGATAAATGAAAATACTTTGTTTAATAGATGTGCGGTCTATATTTATTTAAATTCAATCATAAAACTTCATTATAGTTATATTACGTGGGGATTTGTAAACTTTATGATTTTTTTGATAAATTTGTCTTTGTTATTGTCAAAAGATAATGCTTTACTTTCTTTTATTTCTTCATTTTTGTAAAAAAAATATATTTTATCCTAAATATTAAATTATAACTTTTTGTGTCTGCACAAAAAAAAAATTATTTTTAAAAAATGATTTTTTGTGCCATGTAATATAATTTTTTATTTGAGAATTTGTAAAATATTTTAATTACCAAAAAAAAAAGTTGAAAATCAATATACTCTAACTTAATAAGATTTATTACATAAGAATTGTAGTTAATTGCAAATTAAATTCTAATTTAAGAAAAGATAAGTGATGTTGAATCAAAATGAATATAATTAGAGAATTTACAGGGATAAGATCTTTTGTTGCTCTTTTATATTCATAGAAAGATTGTTGCCAAAAGCAATTTGTATGGACTCAAATTCAAATACTATTTAGTTCGACTTTAAAAGTTTTTACTTTCATGTTTAGAACAAATGGTATTTAATTTTTACTTTGAACGTGTGTTAATAGCTAAAAAAGTTATTACATTATCTATTGATAATTACATATATATAAATATTAGAAATAAAAAATAAAATTATATTTTTTTTAATATTACCTAAAAAAACAAATTAGTGATTATTTTATATATGCACGAGCACACAAACTAGTAAGCATTTTGTCTACAAATGTTAATTTTCAAGTAACTTAGTAAGACAATTGTTTATATATCTTCGATGTATATTATGATATTTTAATATAAGAAGATAAATCTTATTACTAGCGAGTGCAGATGTACTCAGATTCTAATCATTTAAGTTATCGAACTTTAGTATCAAATTTGACTCATTTTTGTATTGAATTCGAATTAAGTCAATTAATTTTTGAATCGACTTCAAGAGAATCACTAATCATTTGATTTAATTTTCAGCCCTATCTACTACCTACTCCCTTCATTCTATTTTTTTAATTATCATTTTAATCGAAATAAAGTTTCAAATAATTAATAAATATATTTCGGAAAGGATGAAACATTATTAAAAATATCATAACACATGTTCCTGAAAAATGTAAAGGTATCACAAAAGATTATTTGTAAGTAAAAAGAAAAAATGGCAAGTATTTTTCATAAAGAAATTTTCTCAAAACCAATTAAAGTGAAATAAAGGAAGTACTGCAAAAGACTGCTATAGTGTACTTTCCGGGTATTACCAAAAAAAAAAAAACCCTCTGAGATGTGATTAAATATTTTCAATACATATTTCCATATAAACATATTGCACCATTTATATTATTCATTTCTATGTAACCATTTATTATATAAAAAAAAACCAGATGAACTCTACCAAAAAAATTAAGAAAAATAAAAACTTCGAAGTCTTGCTAGTGCTACACATGACTTTTCTGGTTGCTCCTCTTGGTCTCTGGATCTCTTCTTGAAAGGTTGGAGATTGATGTCCTCAACTTTTAGTTGAACCATTTTGAATGACCTTACACTTTCTCCTCATTTATCCTTAAAAAATGATTGCAAAAATTAATATTCATCTTGTATTTTACTTAAAATTTAATATTATCTAATGATATATTTAAATTTTAAAAAGTATGCTATGTACCAATAAAAAAAATAAAAATAAAAATGAAGAAGAAGAAAAATGGGTTTGTAAAACTTATACCGATTATTGTTTGTTTTTACAGAATAAGGAAAAATGAAGATGCTGCTAGAAATACATTATAATAATAGAGAAACTTAATGTTTAAAATTGTAAAGTCTCTTTTAATCCAGAAACTTAATGTTTTCCTTAGTGTTTCCAAAAATGATATAAAATAAGTTCTTAAAATTCTCAAATTGGATAATAAGGAGTGGTTATGATGTTGCAATATTCAAACATAAGTAAATAAAAGAAAACCATATACAATAATCTAATGAAACCCTAACAATGAATTGTGCCATCCTTATAGAGTTCAAATGCAATAGCTGCATGCAATACTCACTATTAAATTCTCTTGAAAATAAATAGAGTATAGTTGCAACCTGATTCTGATGATCTTAACCGATATTCAGGAGCTGAAATTTCACTGTTTTTCTGGGGTGATTATTATGTTAATAATTGGTTGAAACATAAAATCTGGCAAAAAGAAAAAAGACCGAAGAATATTTTCGTGGCTGCCACAATCTGTAAGGTCAATCACCAAACTTGCATACTGGTGGCAATTGTGAGCGGATGGATGATGCCGGCAATCCATTTTTGGCGACAGTTCCGGCACAGGCGCTCCTCTATTTCGTCATTGTAGCTGAACATCGAAAATATTCTAGTACTCGAATCCCTGAAAATGATATTTCAATCTTCAGCAACTTCAAACCCTATGGAGTTGGATCAGGATACAATAAATCACACCTCTCCAATTATGAAGATTGAACTCCTAGAGAGTGAGCTAGTGAACTGGAGAGAGTTTTGATCATATCAATGATAAGAGTGAACATCAAATGAAGTGCAACATCTGAAATTGATGAGGGCAATTCCTTACCATTCACGTGCCAAATGTTTGTACAACATTCTGACGCATGTCATCATCGGGAACTAGATTGCTCAAAAAAAATTTATGGCAACTGCAGTTGGAAGAAGGGGAGAATGGATATGGGGAGAATGGATCATAACAACCTCATTCAGATTATGATAAAAATACAGGGTGAAATGCATTGCACCACCCGTGGTCTGGCTTGATTTACATTGCACCACCTTTGTTTTAACAACCACCTACGGTTCTAAAATAATAACAAATTACCACTTGTTGCTAATTCTTTTACAAGTTTATGGACAGGCAGTTATCTTCTAATCTTTTAAAAACACAAATAGTTATTTGGGGGGTTTTAAACTACTTATAGTGCAATGTAAATTGGCCAAAAAACATGGGTGGTGCAATTTATTTTACCCAAATATATAAATGATGGTTGTTCACAATCTTTAAAGGGACAATAACTTCACCTGAGCTTCCATCTTGGTGTTGCAAAGGCAGCGCAATGAAAAGTCAATCATGCGCAATCCCTTGTAAAAGTCTCGCAATAATATTATCAACTAGACATTTCGCTTTTTCTTTGAAGCACCAAGTTCCAAATCTGTACAACACTTGATTTTAGACACGACTAATACACAAGTACATGGAAGAAAAAAATGATAAAAGAACATTAAGGTGTAAGTTCAAAACAATTAACTAGTAATAGAAGAGATCAAGAGAAATAAACCTGTTGCAGAAAATACAGCTACAGAATCTGCAGAAAATAAACTTCAACTAATCATAAAAACAGAACATGAGAACAAGATTAAGTCAGAAACTTTATTACTCTAACGATGATGGATTTCTGATTAAATTCTCCACCAAATTGTGTTTTCCAATCTAGGGTTTAAATTTTGAAGCAACAAAAGCTAGGAAGATTCATTCAGAAGAGAGTAAAAACAGTTTCATTTCACAGCACTTGGGTTATCAAAAAAAGTTGTCACAAGGGACAATGGTATCTACATAAATTAATGAGTGGCAGGATATGGTGATTTAGCAGGAAACTTGAATTACATAGCGAGGAGGAAGAGTCAAGAGTTGACCAGGCTGTGAGACGAGAATGGGTCCAGTGTATTTTCCATAGAATTGGGATTGGATCCTTCCCACCCTCTCCATCTCCCATCACTACCAAATTGAAATAGCAAATTAGCTTTGAACCTACTGTTTTAAAGATTTTATGTGCTAGATGAAGTAAGTTTCGCAACGCATCTAATAGTCCATCGGAAAAAGGCAATGCTGGTTTTCAGAAGTCATGAAGATGTAAACTCGTAGCATGTTCCTAGTGCTCGATATATAACGAATGTGTCATCCTTTTAAATATTCCACGGTGCAGATAAGAAGTTGCATATAATGAGCAATAAACTAGACCTGAGCACATTACCACATTTCTCACTACCAGAAAAACCTAAGATAGAAACAGTTTTATGCACTTACACTTCTTAAACAGTAGGACTGGGACATGGGAGCATTACCTTTAAAATGTGTTATAATTTATTTTAAAAAACCTTTTCACTTATGACAGAATTAAACCTTTTTTTTTATTCATCATAAGTGATGAATTACATGTATTTCTCAATATATAAGAAAGAAATAAGATTCTTGAAGAAGATAAAATGATTCTGATAAAAAGTAAAAATAAAACAGAATAAAGATCTTATTGACATGTAATACATACCACTATACCATGTGGATTAGAATTCTTCGCCAGTTCAGTCTAGCTAGCTGATTCTAGATATTGCATGTGGTGCTTCATATCCTTCTCCATATGACTGGTGAGAACAGATAAACATTCATATATCGTTTCTGTTTGTGGGAATGATTTGTCTCCCACCAAGAAGAGTTTAATGTTCCCATCAACCTCTATCCAGCTACATCCAGGATTCTTTTTCAACCCAAGCTGTTTCATCTTCAATCTGACCTTGCGTGCCTCACTCCATTTCTTGTCAGAAGCATACATATTTGCTAAAACAATATAAGTTGATGGATCATCGGGATCCCTCTCAATCAGCAAATTTCCAATTTCCTTTCCTAGTTCTAGTTCACCATGCATACGGCATGCAGAAAGTAGTGTGCTTAACAAATCAACATCATCTCCAATATTTGGGTTTCTTTGGAGAATCTGATAAGCTTCATGCAACCTTCCAGAACGTCCGAGGAGATCTATCAAGCACGAATATTCCGCAGCTGTAGGTTGGATTCCATAGTTATTAATCATTGTGTTGAAATAGTAAAGGCCTGCATCAACTAATCCTGCATGACTACATGCTGAAATAGTTGCAAGAAAAGTAACTCTGTCAGGTCTTATGTTAGATTGCTGCATTTCTCTGAAGAGCTTTAAAGCTTCAGATGCTTGGCCATGAGATCCATAAGCCATTATCATCGAAGTCCAAGAGACAAGATCTTTTACACGCAACTGATTAAAAATACTGATGGCCTCATCCACAGCACCACATTTAGCATACATATCGAGAAGAGCACCAACAATAATTTCATTCGATTCAAGCATACTTGCACTCATGGACTTGTGAATTTCCTTACCCTGATCTAGGGCAGCTAGTTGTGAACAAGCTGCTAGGACACTAGTGTATGAAAAGGAGTCTGGTTTAATTCCAGCTACTTTCATGCCATTAAATATGTTAAGAGCCTCAAAATAACAACCAACAGATACATAACCAGAAATCATTACATTCCATGCCACTACATTTGTCTTTGTCATCGCTTTGAAAATGAACTCAGCATACATAATCTTGTGGCATTTAAAATAAAGATCGATAAGTGTGCTCAAGATGAAAATATCAGCTTCTATGTTGTTTCTTATCATATATCCATGAAGGAACTTTCCGTGAAGCAGTTTCACTGAATTCGAACAAGCCATTAATAAGCTGCTCAAAGTTGTTGAAGTGGGTTTGATTCCTTCCTGAATCATCCTCTGCATAAGTTCAATCCCTGACCGGCTATCACCTCTCAAAGAATATCCTACGATCATGGAATTCCAAGAGACCAAGCTCTTTTTTGGAATTTGATTGAAAACCTCTATAGCCGTATCTAAACAACCACATTTCCCATACATATCGACAAGAGCAGCGCTAACAAAACCATCTATCAGAAACCCATTTCTCAATAATTCCCTGTGGATGTCCTTCCCACTTCCCAAATCCAAAAGCCTTGCACAGGAAGAGATAGCAATCGTATAAGTCACCGAATCAGGCAAATATCCACAACCCTTCATTTGACCAAAAAATTCCAATGCTTTCTCCCATTTCCCAGCATGATAATAACAAGAAATTACAGTATTCCAACATCCAACATCTAGATGAGGCATTTCATCAAACATATTCATCGCATACCCAAACGAACCACATTTCGCATACATACCAACAACAGAACTTGCAACAACAACATCAGAAACATACCCTCTTTTCATCACAATGGTATGAATCATTTTACCATAATCAACTCTACCCAACTCACTACAAGACTTCAAAACACTAGGGTATGTGTAACTATCAGGACTAAGATAAGGAAACTGCAATAAAGTCTCAAAAAGTTGAAGAGCTTCAATGAACTTGAAGTTCTTGGTATAAGCTGCCATGAGGCCATTCCACAAAGAAATGTCTAATGGGTTTTCCACAGATTGGAAAACTAACTTACCAGAATCAAAAAAATGGCAAGAAAAGTAGAAATTGATAAGGCTTTTGCACAGGGCAATGTTGTCTTGTAATCCCAAGGTAATTACCTTTTGGTGAATGAGTTTGCCTTGATTCAGTGATTTAGAACTAGTGAACGTCTTTAAGAAAAACAACAGCTTTGGGGTATCCATTACACAAACTGACCACCCACAGGCCACAACCACAACAATTGAATTCAAAAATGACCCAAATTGTGTGAAACCGCTAGTAATTGATTCATCATTTTTATGAATAGGATGTAATTGAAATGAATGTATCTATGTGTGTATACAAAGACTTAAAAATTTAGTGGGGTTAATTTTAACAAGTCAATGGCGTTCCCAAGTTACAGACCGTTGGGGAGTATTAGTTTGGAAAGAAAAGAAAAGAATGAGAGGGAAAATAAGAAAAAATGAATATTTGGGAGTTTTTTTTTTTTTTTTTTTTTTAAGGAAAAAAAAAAAAAAAAGAAAAAAAAAATATTAATTTTTCTCTCCAAAATAGGAAAGATACTTTAGAGATAAAATTATAATACCAATTATAACAATTTTACTCATTAATCCTAATAATAAAATCTTTCTTATTTCATTTATATTCTACTATTTTTTTTTTCTTTTCTAAAACCTCCAAAACAAAAGAAAAAAATTTATAAACATTTCTCTTCTCTCGCATTGCATTTCATTCTTTCCTTTTCTTTTCTTTTCATTAAAAAGTTTCAAATGCTATGTTAAAGAATGAGGAGAAAAACATATTATAGCGCAAATGCTTATTATTGTATTGGTTACCGGAAGAAGTTCAACCTCCAGCTTCTCGGTGGTGCTCGTTTAGTTTCATGAAATAAAATCACATAGAAAATTTGATAAATTTTATGGTCAACGTCTATTTGTAATCTTGTTCCTTCCTAATGCATAAAGTTCCTTCCACACTTTATTTTTTCACATTACATTAATTCTAACTCTAAATCTCCAACATGGTCTTTGTTCATTATATTATAACTCAAATTTTATATACAATTGAGTTGTTTTTTTTCCATACTCTCCTTACAAATTGTGACGCATAAGATGTTGTACATTTAGGTGTATTTAAAATATTTTAAAAATATAATAGTTATAAATATTTTTTGATATCTTAAAATATGTACCGCACAAGTTTAAAAATGTGTTATAAATAGAATGAGACCTACGAAATTAATATATATATATATATGTGTGTGTGTGTGTGTGTGTGTGTGTGTGCACGCGCCCACGTGCCCCCGCGCACACACATATGCATATGTGTCTTTAGCGTATTTATTGGTCACCAGAAAAAGTTGAACCTTTTTGATGCATTTAATTTGATAAAATAAAAATTAAATAAATTTTATGGTAGATTATTTATGTGTAATTTCTTTCCTTCACAATACTAAAGTTCATTCCATGTTCCATTTTCTTTCGCAAGATTAATTCTAGTGCTAATCTCTAACATGAACTCAGCTAATTATATCATAACTAAAATTTTATATATAATTTATTATTATTTTTTATATTATGCTCATAATTTTTTCAAACTAAATGCAGCTTAAATGTTGTTTCAAAGCACTAGTCTAATTGGTGTATGAGATTATACTATTTATATTTTATTATGAAACTAGTACTAGAAACCCGCAACGCAGGTGATTTGTAATCATTAAGTTGATTAAAATTATTTTAAATATAATATATAATTTTAACTATAATAAATGAGCAGTTGCTTAACGAATTAACTAGTATTAGAAGCCCTAATATTTTTTTGTTTGATCTTCACTATTGGATCATCTGATCGACAATTATTAATTAAGAAAGTCTGCATCACTAACGTTAGTCATAAATAGGTTCATATACATATATATATATATATATATATATATATATATATTAAAACGGCTAAGATAGCTAGTTATTTTTGTTCTAACGAATTAAAGAGAATCCTAAGGATAATTTCACTGGCACGTGTAGATTAAGCGATTCAATTTGTATATAAACACCGATAAAGAAGCATAATTCAAATATAACAATCGTAATTCTCCTACTGCAGTTGTTCTAAATTTACCAAAGGGCCCAAAAGACATGGGAGGGATACGATCCCAAAATTTTCCTGCATAATGTCATTATCTAAGGACGTGGTCCAGATTTTTCATATAATAATAATTATCACATTTGGAACATTTCATTGATGGAAGCCAAGGAAGGTTTGAGGCTGTTAGGAGTCGGCTTTCCAGAGGATGTTTGGAGGAAGGATTATTTTTCAAAGCCATCTCCAGTCCCTAAAAATTGGGCCTTGAGTTTCATCATCTTGAACAAGGTAGTTATAGGCTTCTCTTACGGTGCAATTTCCATGAGGGGCATGAAGCCAGAAAGGTTTTTCATTTGTGTAATTTGAGCCATTGACCCAGTTATCAAACCAGGAGGAGAGGTTTGATTTGGGGTGAATCTCCCAACCAATATTTGCACTTCATAAATTTTGCTAGAAGTGACTCTGATTTTGTCCAGAGACGCCAAGCCAGGTTAGTGAATAGAGCTTTATTGAAAATAGGGTTGTAAATCATTCGCTCGGACTCGATTCGGATTCGATATGAAAATGAATCAAAATTGAAACTAAATTTAAAGTTCGATAAATTCAAGCAGAATTTGAGCATATTAGTATTCGTGAGTAGTTCGACTCCTCTGTTTATACTAAAATATCATAATATATATCGAAAATATATAATTTATTATGTCTTAATAATACATCTAAATTTATAAATATTGAATAAGTTACTCTAAAATTAATGTCTATGAATAAAATTTATTATAGTAAAATTTGAGTACGCTATCGTTCGCTCCAATTCAACTCATTTACACTCCTGATTGAAAAGACCTTGCATCATTATTAAAACTATGATGTTCATCGTAAAAACTTATAAAAATTTGCATACTTCTTTATTTTTTTAATATTTCTTTCATCCACATGGTTAAATTTTTCAAAAGTATTATAAATAGATACAAATTAAATAATATGAAAAATATATATTTTATTCAATTTCTACCAATTATTCAAGAGAATGAGATGTATTGCTCCATTAGTACAACACCTATTGCATATGCTTAAAATCTTGTCGCGTTATTCTATTTTTTTTTTTTAACTCACTCGTATATCTAATAACAGAAATTCTATCTATCAACTTTCAAAAAATATGATACAAATGACGAAATATCTTCTGTTGCTAAAAAACTGGACTCTTAACCAAGGGCATATATATAACCAACGAAAGTACATGATCAATATAAGAAATTATAATAGACTAGGTACTAAATATAGAAAATTAAACTTGAAATGCTAGCTGGTTATATAGAATGTTTTGTTTTCTATACAAAACTTACTTATTCTCGACTTGAAGTTCTTAACATATATAGTACATATAATTAAAATGTGTTGCCTTTGCTGCTTCTATCTTTATATTTGTTTTGCGTGGTTTATTGCTGACAAGGTTATTGGACATCCACTCTTCAGTGTAGGGAAAATTGCTTTTCCTGCGAACCTCTCATCCATATCATCAAGAGTCCACCTATATTCAACAATTGTAATCGAACTTTCAAATTTTGCTAAAGTTTTTAATATTGCATGGCTATGATATATATATATATATATATATATATATATATATATATATATATATATATATATATGGAGTTACACGATGTAAGTTACTATTTTTATCGGTAGTCACATAATTTAACTTTATATACGAGAATGGAGAGAGAAAGTAAGCCACATAAAGAGTATAAATGTAATTGCTAATGAAAACAATTATTTATTTCTTGTTTTTTCCTCTCTATATATACACACACATTCTCTCTCCATCCACAAATTGTAATAATTTACTAATAGTTTTGACTAATTAAGTAGAGTTATTTTAGGAATAATATTAAAATGAGTATATTAAAAATATAAAATATCATCTAAACAAAAATTACTTTATAAAATTATGTAAATATGAATAGAGGGAGTAGTTAATTATTTTAACTTTACACACATGCACATATATATATATATATATATATTAAAATTGACATAAGTAACAATATTAGATATTAGTAAAGTTAATTTAGTAATATAGTGAATCTCCGCATCAACTATTTCGCAGAAAATACCACAATCATCTACGTACTAAAATACTCAAACAAATTAATATGTTTTTGATAAGTTTTAAAAAATTGTTATTATTAATTATTTATATACGGGTGTGTGTGCGCGTGTGAAAAAGAGTACATACATGTATCCACTTGTCAACCGGTGCAGGAAAATCAACATGGTAACTTGTGCCATATTGATTCCTAGGCATGTCCTTGGACCTGATGCAAATGGTATGTAACTGTGTGGCTTTTGCATTCCCTGCAATGGTTGTAAATTATTTTTTAATAGAATAAACTATAGATATGAACAAGTTAAATATTAAACTAATTAAATTAATTTTAATAATTGTAAAGATAAAATCTTAATTTGAATTTTTTTTATTGTATTACTAATAAAATTAATTACATCAAATCTTGAAGGATTGAATTCCAAAGGGTCCTTGTATATCTCTGGATCATAATGTATACAAGTCACATCGACGTTCACATTCCATCCTTTCTTTATCTCAACTCCTACATAAATAAACAACTTAGATAGATAAAATATAATTGTAGACAAATTTATTGTTTGTTACATGTTCTATCGTTCTAAAAAAAGAGAACAACATTTGTAAATAAGATTTATTCTAAAAAAATTTAATATGTACATAAGTAAAATTTGTCATACAATCTTTCTTTTTTATTTTTAATTGAGTATTCATAATAAATTTCATGAGTCAAACTTATTATTTATATATGTAATTTTCAGTCAAACGTATAATATTAATATTTATTAAAATTTTATTTTTGTGGAATGTAAGGAGTATAACATAAAGATAAAAACCTTAGAAAAAGTTAATATTACACGAGAAATGTAAGTTAAAAGGTGAAGCTAGAAAAAAACAAAAAACATAACAAATATTTAAATTAAGATGGATCCATTGGGCTTGATTAATGTTTGGAGATGAATTAAGTAGAAACACTTATTTACCATCAACGACACAGTCCTCCAATGCCATACGAGGAAACCATAACAAGATATTTGACATTCTAAGTGTTTCTTTAATAACCTGAACAATAATACAACAAATATATATAATTTGAACAGAGGAGTTTATATATGCATGCCAAGTCACTAATTAATTGCAAAGTACAATTACTAATTAATTAGTTGTTTTTATTTATTGATTAATTAATTACCTTTGAAGCAAATGTCATCTTGCTAAGATCTTCATTGGTAAGTAAGACTCCATGTGGCTTGTTTCTTGCTATTGATAATTGTTCTTCCTGTCAAGTTTAACATTTTGTTCAACAAATCGTTCAACCATTTATGAAGTCAATGAAAACAAATATATAATATATAAGAAAAGTCAACATGTGTCTGATTAATTGAATGTGTCCATAATATTAAATAGTGAAATGACGTCGTTTGTCATAAAAGCCAAAATGTCCTTTCTAGGATTGAAAAAATAATAATTAAGACTACGCCATTTCTCGATCAAAATTAATGTAATTAGTTGTGTGAGTTTAGGCACATAATCGCTTTGCTAGAGCGGGGGAGAGGGAGAGGGAGAGGGAGAGAATGAGAATGAGAATGTTAAAAAAAATGTATTTTTATTTAAGTACGATCTATATCGTCCGTTCAAAATTAAAAAGAATGGTTAAATAGATGTTGAGATTTTTCGTATCCGTTATAATTTGTAGCGAACACATGTATATCTAAATACACACGTACTCCCTCTGTCCCAAATGATGACTTACATTTTTGCTTTTTTGTGTACAATTTAATACATATTAGATATATTAATAAATTTAATAAAATTATAAGAAAAATACAATAAATGAAGATTAATACTAAAAAAAATAAAAATTATCTAAAATACTTAATATGCACTAAATTTTACATAAAGTCATGTCTCATTACGGTACTTCTGTCATCCTTTTTAAAATAAAGGTAGTATATATATATATATATATATTCTCTATTCATTAAAGATTTAGCCCTTAGAAAAAGTGTCATGGACATAATATGTGTAATCACCTGGTCATTTTCAACAGTTATCACCCACTGTCATCAACAATAACCATATTCTTTCTCTCTCTTACTCTTATTTTAATTTCATTCTCTTTTATCCTTATTTTATCATTTTTCTCTTCTCTTATTCTTTAGAAAAATGAAACTTCCTTCCCATTTATACATTTGTATTCTTCTTATTTTCAAACTTTATAAAACTAATAAAAGGAATATTACACACGCATCATATGTGCCCAGAAACTAACATATTATTAAAGATGTAGGGCTTCAACTTTATAGGGTGAATTTGTTTTTACGAAAAAAAAAAAAAAAAAAGGTTACCACCACTCTTTTTCCACAATCTTTGACAGTTATTTTAATCTTTATTTAAATTTAACTCTATAAATTTGGTTAAGTACAAACCCGGAGGGTGTGTTGGATGTGCTGGTTATCATGCAAGAACTTGACAAGCCACATCATTGCAGTAGCAGTTGTAGTTTGACCAGCAGTGATCAACGTTAGGAGGTTGTCCATTATCTCTGAATCATCAAGCTTTTGTTCTGCACTACTACTATGTCCTTCTTTCTCTAACATCCTCTGCAGGAAGTCTTCACCACTTTCTTTTCCATTCCTTCGACTAATAATCATTCCTTCAAACCTTTTCATCAGCCTCTCACGCGCCTGTTAATTTGTTTCAAAATCACCCGCGTAACTAGCATGCAAAAATAATTCAATATGATTGTTATATAAACAGTTTCATCTTAATTTCAAAAGATACTCTGCATTAATTTACTTATTTTTAAAAACCATGCATGCTATATATATATTCCTTCCATCCCAACTCATTCCTAATTTGAACTTTTTATAATTATTAAAGAAAAAATGATGAGCAAAAATAGTGAGAAAGTAAAAGAGTTGAAATTAAAGTGATGTGACAGAAAATAGATATTCAATGGATAGTTTAGATAAATTAGATGATAAATTTTCTTAATAAAAAGTAATGTTACAAATGAATGATATATTTGCGCTCCACATGGACCAAAACAAAGGTAATACCATTAATTGCAAAAGACAACACATTTGCATTATGTTTCGTTATTTTTTTATACTTTTTCCATATATATGGTTGAATTTTTTAAAACTTATCTTCGATTTGTACGTACCTTCATGGCTTTGTAGTAATTGGTGCCTGGAAAGTTGATTGGAAGAGAAAGCAATGAGGCAGCAATAGCAGCACAGTCTTGCTCAATTTCTTTCAACGACAATGGATCAGTGATGCTCATCAACATCTCACACATGGCATCAAATGTTAACTGCATGCCTCACCATTCGTATCGATCTATCAGAATATTAATATATATTATCTTTTTACACTAAAAATAAATGGTTGACACTGCGTCTCCTGCTCCATATCTCTTAAGATCGATTGACATGTGTTCTCTATTTAAATATGTTTTATTAAGAACTAAAACCCTAGAGGAGTATATTGCAACCTTAGAATTAAATAGATTACGAGATGAAATATCATATCATTCGGAATGATCCATCTGATTACAGAAAGGAAAAGGTTGTAGTCGAACTGAACACAACAACTCAACATATGCAAGAAAATTGATTAAGGGAGTTAGTTTCATGCACCTTACCTTCATGGTGAAGTCAATCACAACAAAACTTTTGCCATCTTTCTCTAATTTGGCAAGTCTTGCAGACAACATTGTGTCAAATTTTTGAACAAACTTTGCCATTGAGTTCATAGAGAAAAAATCAGAAAGAATGCGCCTAATCCGCTTGTGATTCTCTTGGGGAACACAGAACAAACTGTTTTTACCAACAGCATCTTTCAGTGTTTTAAAATAGCCCTTGTTGAACATAATAAATTCATTGCTTAATATGGTTTTGGCACCCTCAATACTTGGGACAAACACATGGATCTTCCCAAATATCCTTGTTTTGAACCATTTTCCATACCTGCAAAGCAACATACATAAATATTAATCAGATCTTTGTTAACCTATATACAAAACCATGCATGGTAGTTACATAAATATCATTTTCTAACTTTAAACGCCACCACTACTAATTATAGATCATTTCTCTTCATTTCGATTCTCTGTTGTAGACCAAGTATTACGTGTACAATCATACACTTTTAAAGAGATAAATTTTAGTGGTGAAATAATACTCCACTCCAAGAGAATTACTCCATTAATTTCAAAATTAAACATATATTTCTAAAACAATGGTCTTTTAAGACAAATTTTATGTTTTAAATATATACATATTATTATGTTATTTGAAGTAATAGTATGGATAATTATGGTATGAATCACGTACTAAATAGTGGGATAGTAAAGTTAATTGAGTATTAAAATGGTGGAATTACATTTAAGAAATTTCGTGTGACTTTTTATAGTCAAAAAATAAAAATGCATTTTTAACTATGCAAAATTAAAAAAGAAATATGTATTTCTAATTTTGAAACAGAGAAAGTAATATATACTCATTCCCGCTACAGCTCAAGTTCATTGCGAAAAACACTACAAATAATATAATAAAACCAAAAGAAGAGAATATAGCCTATATAAAAGAATTATTAATAACAAGTTTTGAGATAAAAGTTAGGGATATAATAGGAATGCAAAGATTGATTCCAACAACAAATGGATGCAAGAGAATAGGGATAGTTTGGGCACCGTTGTCGGCGGAAGTTGACAAAGCTGTAAACCCCTTTAGTGCCGTTAATGGCTGAGAAGAAAGACAAGGTTTCGCCTAAGAAAGGCAAACCAAGCTTGCCTGCAGGGATCATGCCAACTCTGTCATCTTTATCTCTCCCTCTTTTGATGAATTCCTTCACTAGGATTGCAATTACAATTGCAACAAAAATTGAAGAACAAATTATTAAACCGTTAAACATCTTGATATATCAACCTTTTGATTTGCTTAATTAAGCTATATATACATGAGATTTATATGACAATTTATATTATACATGGAAGGTCTTATATATATATATATATATATATATATATATATAGAGAGAGAGAGAGAGAGAGAGAGAGAGAGAGAGAGACAGCTCTGTTTATATATCCAAAGATACCAAGAAGCTAGAGTTGAAAGATTCTAATCGGTAAGAGACAATTGTCTTCTCTTCCCAAAATTAATTTTTTTTTTATAATATAGTATATTTTGCAAATTTTACAATACTATTCGTAATTATGTGAGTTCTAAAAATGCAAAAGTACAGAAGTTTTTTCTTTTTTTAATCCGCAAAATTACCACTCTATTACTTACCTAATTCTCACCCAATACTCTCCTATGATATTTGATTCTTTAGCTTTTAAGTCATAATATTTTATTTTAAAATTATTAAAAACAAAATAATCATTTTAATTTCATACCATAATATTTCATAAATTTATTTAGTGGGAAGTGAAACTACCATCACTAATTTTGAAATATATACTCCATCTGTTCCCCAAAAATAGTTACACCTGATTTAATTTTTATTGGACATTAATATTGCAAATTTAATTTAAAATTTCATATATTTTTAATTAAATAATGAGTTTATCATAAAATTATTATGAATGTTCAATTAATATGCAACTACATAAAAGATATTTTGATTGGGGTTTTGAGTTAGTAGAAATGAAAAGGTAAAAGAATTATCATGACAATATTTCTTAAAAATAAACCATCCTAAAAAATGTTTATAAGAGTAACTATTTTTAGTAAAATTAATCTTATTTTTAAATAAAACTTTTTTTTTTCCTCAAACAAAGACGATATCGGTGTCTTTAATCCGATAGTGGATATTATTAAAAGACTGTTGTGCATGGTCTATATCGTACCCCTATGTTATTATTAAAAATAATATCGTACCACCATGCAAAATACCTAATATAATAATGAAAGGTATCTTACGGAAAATAACACCTCACTGTCTTTGCAAGATTCCAAATCCCACAAAAGAATATTCATCCTTTAACAAATGTTGTTACATTAATATTTCGCACAATAATTAACGACTTAATATTTATGGACTGCTTGCTTGAATGATATGAAATGAAATTAGAATAGAATGAATTTTATTAAGATTCGTTGATTTATTCTTTTTTATAAAAGTAGTTCACCCCAGGTGTGAGCTAACACGCGTGGGTCTCTTCGTTTCTATTTTGTTAAGATTAATTGACTAATGGTGTGGTTGCGTGACTCAATCATGTGGTTAGTCCTATTTAGCTTCTATTTCCAGATTTGTTTTTTAATGTTCTGGATTGAATGAATCAGAATAATTTTTATATGTCTAACTTCACAATTTAAAATATTGGGAGGAGCATCATAGGCATAATTCTTTTATAAATGATGAGCACAATTTTTTTTTGTTTAATTAATCTTGATTTGTATCGTTTCACTGGTCTAAGGCCTGTCATTTCTAGGAAAATGTATTATTAAACAAGTGTTGATACCATTATATATATATATATATATATATATATATATATATATATATATATGCATTTTTTATGTAGGATGGATACAAGGAGCTTAACAAAACCAATCAAAGGAAGCAACGACTCAAGTAGCTTTGTTCTCCAACCAAACGAGAGTGAGAAAATGCATGAACCTTGTTGGTTTCTTGCTAGCCGCCCCTGCCAGGCCATATAATTACACCGACAACAATAATGTTCAAAATATAATAATAATAATAATTTAATAAATATTAATTATATTTTATTAATTAATATTATACGTAAACAAAAAATTAAAAATATATGAGTCAATCTAGAATTATAGTTGGAACGGGTCTAATAAGAGATGATGAATTTGACAATCGGTTCAAAATATAATAATAATAATAATTTAATAAATATTAATTATATTTTATTAATTAATATTATACGTAGACAAAAAATTAAAAATATATGAGTCAATCTAGAATTATAGTTGGAACGGGTCTAATAAGAGATGATGAATTTGACAATCGGTTTAGAAGAAAAGATGTCAAAGATTTATTAAAAAATATGTTTTCTCGCGAGATAAGTTTATATCTTTGAATTTTAGTTTTAAATTTAATTTTTGTGCAAATTGTGTGTTATAATTTTTATTTGATTCAATAACTTGTTGAGTTATTTAATTCATGACACTCGCATGTATTGTTATATGTCGGATAATATAAAGTTATGATTGGTTATACAAATTGAAATAAATATTAGAATGCAACTACATATTACTTGTAGATTGTTAGTAAGTTAAAAGTAACTACTAACATGATTAATTATCACAAATTATTTCTAATTTCAATTAAATCAAATCCTATGAGTGAACCTACACAGTTATAAGTCAAGATAATATTTTGAAACAGAGAAAACTATTGCAACTGTAACGTATTTAATCACTATATATGAAATAATTCGATAATTGTAAACTACTTTATTGTGATATAATATAATACACCATTTAAAAAGGCATTGATGATTTAATTACAAAATTGAATCTATCAATTTGAGTTACTAATTGATAATGTAAAGAACAGATCTTTATAATGGTGATTAGATAAAGGAGTTACTTGTCATGAATATATAGATAGAAAATTGTGATTGCAAAAGATATTAACTTGTGTTTGTGTTAACTAAGATTACAATTAGTTTATTATGTAATGGTAGCACATGAATATCTTTTGTTAGAAGTAGAGTGACTTTAGTAGTTAACTATTATGTAGCTTTATGCTTAAATTATAAATGACATGTAAATGATGAGTTTAGTATTGGACGTGTTTAATTCAGTTATTTTAATTCTAGTTGATCCTAAAAAATAGAATAAAGTATGGGACATGAATTAAAGAATTTATTGACTCTTGCTAAATTTCATAAGTTGTCATTATTTGTACTTATAAAATATGACTAGTGTGAAGAGTGTGCTTGAAAATCTTTTAACTTTGATTTGTGTTGCAACTATTTGGGTTAATACTTCTAACATGTGAGTGATTTAATGAGTTGAATCAATAGAGTTGATTAAAAGTATGTGTCAATTTTATAGATTATTATTATAGATACTCAGAATGTTTAGTAAAAAGTAAAAGTTTTTATAAATTTCTACAAATTAAGTGTGAAGAGAAAAATAATTGAATCTGTTAAAGAGAAGGAGAATATAGACTAACAAAGTTCAAGAATATTGTGCTTTATATGATTTTTGATGAATCCTTGAAACTTGAATCTCATTCTCAACCTATGGATTGGTATAGCCAAAACAAAATGTGATCTTTGACGAAAATTTGTATTATAGAAAATGGCAATTCTACTTGTTAATGGTGAGATGAGTTTAGTTGTGGTCATATTCTAAGATAATACATCACTCAAGTTTTGTATTTTTACTCTTCTAATAGAATTTTTCTAAATAAAACTTTTGACTTTTGAATTCTAAAGTTTGGGATTGTATACTATATGTAGTAAATACAATCAAAGTTTGGGATTGTATACTATATATATGTAGCAAATACAAATTTTAAGGGGTCCAAAGTGATAAATATGATAAGCATATGTGTTTGTCAAAGATTTCTAGTGGATAGAGCTATAGACATGTTTGATTTATAACCAATGTGATTTTGGAAGCAAAGTTTGCACTTTTATTAAGAATTTGTTTCTCAAATTTACGATGTCACTATTTTACAATAAATACATGGTTGAATATTAATGAGTCTAATTTGAGCCTACTCCTACTAATGATCAACACTTGGGCAATTTAATTAGAAATTTTTTTAAGTATCTATTTGATAGTGTGTACTTAGTGATTTTGATAAGGATTCTATGACCTATCAATTAAATTGTGATTCATCTTTTGAATAAGGAGATGAGATTTTTAAGGACTCGTTCTTAAGAAAAGAATCATTATTAGTGACATGAATTTTTTGCTACATAATAAAACCTAGAATATTTGATTTGCAAATGAGTGAACAATATGTTCCAATAATGAATTTTCTTCAAGTTCATTATAGAGGAAATAAGATTAAAACCATTATATTAGAGTGTCTTAAAGGATTTGTGACCTATTATGATTTATTCTAAATCTATTGTTTGAGTGTTATAATTTGATATGTCTTGATGTTATAGTTTTTTATATCATTCCAAATTTGATGATACATCATAATAAAATCGTGTTAGGTATAAACCTATAACATTCCAAGATAAGACATGTGTGGTTCTTATCTTTCATGAAAGAAACCATAATTGTATAGGTTCTATGTGTTGAAAACTTGTTGGTAATGAGAAATAGTTTTATTTTATGATTGGTACTAAGTTCATTTGTATTAAACTAGATACTTCTATAACAAACTATTTTTTGATTCAAAATTTAGTGATGATGCATTATGTTTGATATGTGGTTGGTGCTGCGTGTTAGAGTGTATGCCCTAGTGGCCAATTATGTAATGATTGTGACACTATATTTATGTTATGTTTTGGTTAAATAATAATTTCTTTTATTATGTTTTATTTACTGCGTTATATAAATGTTAACATAATAAAAGTCCTTAGAAGAATGATACTAATTATATGAATTCAAGTATGTGATTTGAATATGAGATCATATAAGTATGTAATGAATCATTATTCTTAAATGTCCCTAGTCGAGTATCATTGTCAGTGGGACAACAATAATACATTGAGACTAGTATGTGGATTAACTGATGGCCATATCTCATTGGTCATAAATATATACGAGATATATTAAGTTGATCCATAGGTATATGTTAAAGAACATTGTACTGGACAGACCCACCATGAGAATTTTACATAGAGCGTTATGCTATGTGTCATAAGTAATTCTCATAGTGACAATGATGTAATGGTCCTTCGACCTGAAATCATGACATTTCTACATAAGGAGTTATGCGTTTTGACATTATCAAAAGTCACCTTTAATCGGGTGGACGATAAATGTGATTGTTGGATGCATAATGAGTTATGTGAGAAATGAGAATGATGTAGATGGAATTTAACTCTCCTATAAATTAGGGGTGACATCTATAGGCCTCTTGATTAAGTAAAACTATGAAATGCATGGTCATGCTCAAATAGAGATTTGTTTCATATAGTTTACCCATTGATCAAGAAAACTAAGATTAAATTATGAAGAGGATGACACATCCATGCCTTGAATTTAATCTTAGATATCATGGTTAAAAGGATTAAGTTACATTGAAACATTGGTCACGAAAGGTAATGTCGAATTTATGATTTTATTATTACTTGGGTAACAGTGATGTATTACTAGATGTCGCTCACTGTTTATAATTTTGTAGTATAATTTAAAATTATTGTCAACGTAATAATAACCTATAGGGTCACACACAAAGAACATTCGTCAAGGAGATATAATTTAAATGTCAATAATTTTAATATATCAATAAGATTGATTTAATTAAATCATGGCTTTAAATTAAATATATCTATGTGTGTGTGTGTGTGTGTGTGTATAATCTGTATGAATTAAAGTCCTTTGGAAGGAAATACGAATATATATTTATTTGATTAAGTGAGATTTGATTAAATATATATCTAATAAATATAAAATTCGAATTATAATTCTCTTAATTAGATTAGGTTTTGGAATTGCTATATATATGATAACCAACATTTTAACGTAGCCGCTCAAAAGAGAGAGACTAGAGTTAAGAGAGATAGAAAAAGAGATACAGATCATACAGCTAGTACTGTAACTCTTCTTCTTCGAATCGTAAGACGGTTCGTGGGTGTTCGTGTGGATACCGTAGAGACGATGTCCAGTTGGATTGCGTTAAAGATTTGTAGACGATCAACACCTTTACCAAAACTTCAGATTCGCACAATTAATCGGTAAAATCTTAAACTATCTGTATTAAATTGTTTCGCATAGTTTCTTGGGTTTGGGTTTCGTTTTGTTTTATTTTAATCGTATTTTTCCGCTGCGTTTTACCCTACGAAACCCAACACTAAGTTCTCAGGAGTTGAACTAAACAATTGAACATCAAACTATGTTAATCAGAAATGATTAGTACATTTTTCGAATCTGACTGATACCTAAGATGAAAAATGAAATTTTTTTTGCATCATGTTTTGATATAACTTGTACTAAGTTTAGAATGTCTAAACTAGATACTTGTATTATTCTTTAATTGACGATTATTGAGTGAAGTTCGTTAGGGAATGTCTTACACAAAATTTTATGTTAAATTGTCAATTTAGAGAAAACTTACAGAAAATGTTGGAACTAAAGGAGATCAATGGATTTCTTTATTGAGAATGATGATCTACTAGATGAGTAGAATCTTGTGATTATTTGAATATCTGAGTCATTTCATTTGTCTGTTTTATTTTATTCAAATATTATTCACCTACATGTGAACTTATTCATTTGTTGGATTTGTTCTTGATTCAAAACCTCAATATTTGGTTTGGTTTGATTTGGACATGTATAGATGATTTTATTTGGATTTAGTTTCATGATACTTTGGTATCATGTGTTCATGTATGGTTCGTTATTATTATTTTATATTTAAAACATACGAGGAGATTGTTAGAATGCATGTTCAAAATATAATAATAATAATAATAATAATAATAATAATAATTTGATAAATATTAATTATACTTTATTAATTAATATTATACATGGACAAAAAACTGAAAGTGTATGTGCCAATGTAGAATCTTAATTGAAATGGGTATATGTTGAGTTCGATAACCTAGTCACAAGAGTATGTATATATATTATTCTGAGGATAACAAACTAAGTATTCCAATCTTGATACCTAGGATGTCATGCTTCAAGCAAAACCTTATATACACCCATATCTTTCTATGTACTTATAATTATTGTTTACTCAGGATATATATTGGCAGCAGATTTTAGATCCATTTCAAAAGGTTGCTAGAATAACAAACTCATTAATATACAAATTAATAGGCTAAAACACAGTTTCTCACAAGTATACAATTTATGGTGTAATAGAGGAGAGTATTGTGCGATGTAATGTGATTTAGAGTACAAGTCATCACGTATTGTAACTAACGAGATGCGGTTTTATAAATTTAAAATTGTCACCACAACCGAAATTAATTAGTGCAATGCGATTTCAAATATTGTGGTTTGATTTTGAATGGCGTGGTTTCAGTTTTAAAACTACTTAAAATATAGTAAATGTTTATAGTATTATAAGGAATCGACTATGAATTAGATTTTAAAAATTGACTAACAAATTATAACGATATTGACTTGTAAAAATATAGAATTTGAAATATTAAGTTATTAAATTTTTACTTGGACAATTTTTCGTTAACATGATAATTAAGATCATTAAAATTATTTTCAATTAAAATCAAGATTTATAATATGAATTTTAGATAAATAATATATTATCATAATGTATAATTTATACCAACAAACAATACAAATATATACATATATATAGAGTTATATATACATGTAGGGGTACAAAAGAGTTGAGCCAATCCGAACCCACTCGATCTTGTTTCTTACTCGAGCCAAACCGAGCCGAACATATTTTATTTAACGAAAAAAAATTGTGTTCAATATCAGCTCGTTTAGGTAGTTAAACGAGCCGAACTTAGTTAGAATTTCAAGCTCGAACCGAGTCGAGTTGAGCTTAAAAACGTAAAAACGTAAACAAACAAAAAATTTTATTCATGATTCGTTTGTTTAAATAAATGAATCGAGCCAAACGAGTTTTAAATGAGATGAGCTGAACAAACGAACATTTCAATTCGTTTACGGCTTTGTATACATGTATATATGTAATGTAATGACACATTAATATATTTAAAACATATATATTTATTATATTGATGCAATTTCAGTGCGTGAGGAGAGTAAAACAAAAACCGAAATCAACATACTTGATATTTTAAATATTAAAACCTTAACTGCCACTACGATCGTTGGTACATTTTCATTGGTGTGATTTTATCGATTTTGGTGCGACTTCAGCTCTAAAATTAGTTTTACTCTCCCTTATCATGTTAATAATCAGAAGATATCGTTCCCCCAAAGATTTTGTGTTACTTATTACTGCAAATAAATATAATTAGACAAATAAAGATTTGATTTTTTTAATTGACAAACTAATCAATTATTGTGAATCAAATAAATAAATAAGTCATGAATCAAGATAATTAAAGTTGCAATAAATTTACCACAATAGAATTCAACGAAGTACGTTCCAATTGATAATTTTTGTTGTTGCACCCCTGCTTATATTATCTTTGCTTAAACTTTCATTG